>JALJVW010000184.1:7189954-7848440 GCA_024865655.1 Emberiza elegans | reverse complement strand
ACATAGTGGACAAAATGAGAGTAGGTTTAGATAGCTATTAGGAAGAAATTCCTCCCTGTGAGAGTGGTGAGTTCCTGGCACAGGTTGCCCAGAGAAGCTGTGGATTCCTTATCCCTGTAAGTGCTGAAGACCAGGCTGGACAGGGCTTGGAGCAGCTGGGACAGTGGAAGGTGTCCCTGCCCATATCAGGCACTTGAATGAGATGATCTTTAAGGTGCCTTCCAACCCAAAGCACTCTGTGATTCCATGAGAATCACCACGATGCTGCTGATGCTGCTGGCTTTGGCTCTTGGCATTCTCCAGTGCCTGCCCCATCATTCCCACTGGCAAAGGAATCCTTCAGAGAGCAAGTCCTACTCAACTGCAAGCTGAAAATGGCTCCTGAACCTGGCATTCATAGAAGGCCATTAGAAATGGTGGCAAACTACACCCCTAGATTAGGCTGAGATGTTTAAAACCTACTCACACAGTGAGCAGGGAATTTTGGTTGGCAGAAGTCCCAGAACAAGCTGAGGGCAGGCACAGAAAGGCTGCATGAGGCCAAAGCAGCTCTGAGCTCGACCCAAAGGTTTCCCTTCTGTGTCCAGCATCATCCCAGGTTCCTGCTCTTGCTGCAGTAATCAGAGAGGGTTTGACTTTTCACCTCAAGGACCCTGGGACTGGACTCATCCTTCTGACCTGGCTGAAGGTAACAAAGTGCTGCACACCACTTCTCTCTTCATGCGGACCTCAGCCCCTGACACAGTATTCCAGGCACGCCCCATCTCCAATGAAGAAGTGGAGAGGTTGAAAATACCACCAGATGTTAAAGTGCAAGGCTTGCTCCCAGTAGCCCCTGAAGCAAGTTCTGCTGCAAGGAGCTGGAAATGCTGTGTAGTGAACAAAACATGGCTTTTTCAGAAAATCTCTACTCTTGCCATGGGCCGTGTCCTCACCACCTTTCCTAGCACCTAACCTCACTAGCACTGGACTCAGCTTGGAACACTGGCTATGGTGGGCACTTTCACCCAAATTTCCCTTTTTTTGAAGTACTCCTTGCCACATTATGGTTTTAGTTGCTGTGGTGATTGATTTGTGTTTAATGAGCTCATGTTATTGGTTGAGATTTTTCTGGGGTGAGTCATGCAGGTTTCATTTGGTAAAATTCACATGGAGATATTGCCATCTAGATCAGCACCAGATTAGCCGAGAACTCCAGCTTCAACTCACCCATTTTAACATTCCCAGGTGAAGTCAACTTTCTGATGAGGCAGATAAAGGCCTGCAAAGTAAATATTGAGTTAATAAGGTACCCATTGTACTGCTGATTGTGATGAGGCAGCAGCAGCCGCCAGTTTTAATTGAACATGATTTAACTACGGAGCGATTCCAACGATATCACAGGAGCTGTTAATGAAAATAACGCCGCTCACATTTGCATGTACATGTGCAAGGGAAAAAAACAACAATAAGAAAGCAGCTCCTGGGCTGACAGCACTTGGAATGATGTCATTTGAATCAGTGGCATTTAATTGCACAAGGTGAGCCACCATATGTGTGAAAATGCCAAAGCTGCACAGAGCACAGCCCAGAGGTTCTGCTTCAAAGGACAGAACACTGGACTGGGAGATCAAGACACCCATATCTGAATCCAAACTTTACCACTTCTCTGGCAAACTACTTCACCTCTTCATGCTTCAATCAGTCCATCTGTTGGAAGGGCATAACAATACTGAACTGTTTTCCCCAGTGCTTTGAAAACTGGGAAATACATGAGCCAGATTTTGTTATACTTTTGTTCAGGGCTTTTTGTTGCTTCAGATTTACTCTCAGCGTCTGGGCCAGATTAACTGCTTGTCCCGTTTCTATGGGCTAGGGATCGTTTTAAGGACACAAAATAGCTCAAACTGCAGGGGAGGCAGGACATGGTTCCACATTAAAATGTCATTAAGCTGATTGACCAAGCTGATTTCTGCAGCGAACAAACCACATCATTAAAGGACACCTGTCACTAAAGGCAGTTAGAGATCCCAGCTTATCATTTTACACTGCAGCCTGAAACAGGCTTCTTAATCCATTTTCTGAGTTTGGAATGTTACAGTTTGCATCCTGAAGATCTGACAGATGAACATACAGGAGGAAGAGTGAAAGAAGTGACATTTGCCACAGTTAGAGGATGAAAAGTCTGCCCAGGGAAGAATCTCTGCAGAGTGCCCTGCTCTCTGCTGTGCTCACATTTCCACCAAATCCCACCAGAGACGCCACAAACTTAGAAAATAAAATAGTTTTTCTACTAGATTAACATTTCATTAGTGACTTAAATAAGAAACCATCCTAGCTGCCTTGACTGAGGCGCATGAGGAAGCTGGTGGCAGAGCAAGGCTATAAACCCAGATGCCCAGGGTGTCCTTCCCTGGCAGCCTCCCTCTGAGCTGGGGAGCCGGGCTCTGGGGGCACAGCAGATATTCCTGTGATTGCTGAAGCAGCTTGTTTCTACTTACATTTTTCACTATTTTTTTTTAATCACATTGTGAACCACACCATAGATTAGTGCCAAAGAGCCTCTAATTACATAGTAACAGTAGCAATTGCATAACCCCCTTCCAGCTCCCTGCAAGGGCTCAGTTCCACACTCACCAATGGAATGTCACATTTTTCCATGCTTTAAGTATCTCTTTTCACTAATGCTGCAGCCAATTGCTTCTAATACTGCAGAAAAGAACGAAAAATGCTGGGATTAAACCTCTACAAATCCTAACAGCGTGTTTACAATAGTCTTCAGGTTCACTCCTAACCACTGGGTCTGTGACCTTCTAGTAAATTATACTATCCTGGAAGGTTTTAGCTGCTGTTCCAGCTCCACTGTAAACATGTAAACTTGAGCCATCTGTGCTTTTTTAATATTTCCTGTAAAGCCTATCACTACTCCAATCTGCCGTTTCAATTGGCGGCACAAGAAGTCATTGTGTGCTAATTTTTCCCAAGGGCACTTGATGCACTTTATTAAATAGGGTTTTTTTCTTCCTCATTAAGGCCTTTCCACAACAATAAAACTATATTTTGGATACCCAGGCCAGCAGGCATTGGGCTGGTTTGTATGAAGAAACCATCCCAGCCACGCTACACTTTTCCCACAGAACAATATGGAGGGAAAGAAAAGTTTTTAAGATGTTGCAACCTCTCCTTTTGGGGGCCTGCAGAGGAAGCATCTTGAAGACAAAACAGCCGAGGATGGGAAGAATTTGGCTGAACATCCCCAAAAAAAAAAAAAAAAAGGCTTGGATTCTTCCAGGGGCATCAAAAACTTGCTGGGTCGTACACTTCTGACACAGCTCCAGTTGCTGTTGGCTGCTGAGTTTGGGTTGTACAAGGGGGAGCTGCAATGCCAAAGAGGATCAGACCCAAGGTTCAGTGAGTTTGGGATCCTGTGTCTGGGACCCACACACCAGGTGTTTCATTGGAAAGCACAAAAAACCCAACTGCAGAAGCACCAAGGTTTCAGGCCTTCATAAAGATCTCCTTTTATTTCATCCTCTTTAAGGAACCTAATTTCTCCTCCTGCCCATTGTCACAAAACCTGTTAAAATATTGCTTGCACTGTAGAATCTGTTTCAAATGAGCAAGGCGCTGATTATGGAGGGGGGAAAAGTGGTTTTTTTTTTTTTTTTTTGTAGTTTTATACTAATTTTAAACAATACCATGCCAGAATAAATAACTTTGAGAAGTTACTCTCAAAACCCTGTATAGGAAAAATTAGAAGCATACAAAGGATAATTTTTGTCAGGGATTTCCTATTTAATTTTAAAATCTTTGCCTATATTTAAAATATAGGCAGAGTATAACCTTTTCTTTTCTTTTTAGTGATTTGACCTGTAATCATGGTACAACATTTTGCTAATAAACGTGGGGGATTTTTGCTCACGTTAGTTAAAGCAGCATTTAAGGTCAGAAAGGACAATTGTGACCCAGGAGCCTGACCAGCTCCCTGATACAAAATAACTGTTTATCATTTTTTTCCCCAAAGCCCTCTTCATTTTCCTTAAAAAAAAAAAAAATTAGTGACCCACATTCCACACAGGCTACTGGTGACTTTGACATACCTCTGCTCAAAGCTGTGCCAGCAGAGGAGGCTGAAGCAGGTGTTCAAACACTAAGCACTGCCCATAAATTTAATCTGACATCCTGCTCAGAGAATGCTGGGCAAAACAATTGAACCAAGTCCACACACTTTGAAGCTGCAGCTCCAAAAAATCACAGCTGAAAGGGGAGGGAGCCTCCTAGCAACAAAAATGCACCCGAGCCTCCCAGCTGAAGTGTGTGTGTCTCACAGCACCTTGTGGGTCCACAGGGTGGCTTTTGGGGAAGGGGGGGAGGCTTAAAGCTTTGAATTTGTCATTTCTTTCTCAACTGGCTTTTAGTTCTGATCCTGAGCGAGAAGAAAGGGGTCCTTGTTTGATAAGAAGGGATGATAACCTGCACCCAAGCCAATAAAAAGGATTAACCCGAGACTGAAGGCTCAATACTGGGTTCTGGCCGATGCATGGTTCAATTAGACTAAAAGCTGTCCTACAGCATTAAGGCAAGTTACCTTCATTTTCAGCTTCAGTGAAACAGACCCCAGATGACAGGATAGGCAAACAAGGACTTTTTCACTTTTCACAATTGCTTTCATCCTGCATGGCCAGTATTATTAGACTTTAAAGAAACTGGAAAATCAGAGGAGTGTTCCAAGTAGGTGGTCTCAGTGTATTCATTGCATCCGGGCACATCAGGCTGGGTAACGTGTTTTGTAAGCCCAGCAATGTGGCTCGCAGTTCATTTCTTCAGTTCATTTTCATTTTCACCTAATAAAATCAATTTTCAACCCAAAGTGATGGCCTACAGATATTACTTTGGAAGCCCAGGATGTAAACACTTCAGACAGTCGTGCACCTCCAGCAACAGCGTGCTCTCCAAGAAGGGAGCCTGTTCCTCCCAGGCAGCCTGCTTTTATCCCATGCACCTGGGAAATCGTGGACAGGAGCGTCTGGCTCTTTTCAGCAGCAGGGGTCAAAATACTTTGAAAAGAAGAAACGAAAAACCAACAGGATGGTGACAGGCTGACTTTGCACACACGTGGAAATGGAGGCCCAGCTCAGCCAAGGTCATCCCTGGCTGGACAGCAGAGCCACGGGTCCAAAGCACTGCTCTGTGCTCTCCCATCCAGCTGCCCCGGCCTGAACGGAGCGACAGGGATGTAAATCTGTGGATTTGCATCTCAGACTTTCATTTCTTTCCCCCATGATGTAAACAGAATGAACAAACATCCATCTGGAGCACTGGAAAGCTGTTTATGGGAAACATGAGCAGTTTCTTTCCTATTTCCCTGGTAAGTAAAGCCTGGAGATGATTCCTGGAAATACAATATCCCCATATATGATACCACAGAGTGCCTGTTGACATACTTCAACATTTAAAAAACAATTAACATGTTTGCTCCCCCATTTCCCATGGCTGCCATCATGGTGTAGAGCCTTGTCCTTGCTGTCTATTTGTGCAGGGGGCAAGGATTAAATGAACACAACAGTGTTGCAAGCACTAAAAATGGCCCAGGAGGGGCAGTTGTTTGTAGAGAATTAAATCAAGAAAGGACAAATTGAGAGGTATTTATTTGATAGGAGGCTGTGCTGACCATTCCTGGAAAAGCAGGAGTTGGAGAGCTTAGGAAACAGACTGACCACAACTGGAGTGCTTTCCACTCACGGCTCTGCAAAACGACTACAAGGCAAAGATCCAAACTTTTGATACACAGGAAAAATATGTTGGAAACTTAAGGCATCCTGATAGCCCAGGGCAGCCTGTTTGCTTGGATTTTCCTGGTGTAAATAGAACCTCCACACAACAGCTCAAGGACTGTCCAAGCAAGACTGCCAAAAGAAACAGTTATTTTTTATCCAGATCATTCCAGAAATTCCCTTTTCCTTGGCCTGCAAGTGGAACAAACATCCTACTTGCTGGAGCATCCCTACCACTACAGGCAGGACTTGGGTATTCCCTGTTAATCAATGGTCATCCTGCCCTGGGCAAAGGTTGCTGACTGTAATGTGTGGGAAACAGGAAAAGCAGCTTAAAATAAAGTTGTGGGATTGCTTGTTTCATTCAGCAGACCTGTCTGTGAGAAAAAGAATTTACGAAATGTTGATTTATTTTTTCCTAACTCTTAAAACAAATGGAAGTGTGAAAATTCACTGGAGCAGCACTGTTTTTATAGCCTCTGGTGTAAACACCCCTGAGATTCTGTCAACGCAGTTGAACTTTCAGCAACTGGGGGGTGGTCAGAGCAGAAAGGTCACCACACCCAGGGCTGACCCTGATTGAAACTGTGCTAACTTTGACTTTCTCCTTCCAAAGCCTCACAACAAACTGCAGCTTAACCCCCTGAAGATGGTTTGCTGTCACTCAGCCATCACCACAGCAGAAGAAATCACTAACCCAGAGAGACATTTGGCTACAGGAGTGCCACAGCACTAAGAGACTCTGGAATTTCAGGTTGTCCAGGCAAGTTGTGGGTTCCCCATCCCTGGAAGTGTTCGAGACCAGCTTGGATGGGGCTTGGAGCAAGCTGGGATGATGGGAGGTATCCGTGCTCATGGCAGGGGGTTGGAACAAGATGATCTTTGAGGTCCCTTCCAAACCAAACCATTCTAGGATTCTATTCTGTCATTGTCCACTGCACCATTCACCACCACCTTTCTCTTCCTTCAGGCTGAAATAACTTTTTTTACTAAATATCTAACATGTCTCATACTATGCAGCCTTTGATCACAAATTTGGGTCTTGAGTCATTACTACTTTCAGCAAAATAGGTTTTAATGCATTTTTTCTAGCTGATCCCAATATAACACTGATATTTGCATGGTGCCTGAGGCACCCCTCTAAACTGGGAATAAATGGCTGCTTTTTACATGACATCCACAAGGATTAATCTTTCAGAGAGGCAAAGTAGGAACCAGTGGAGGGTGCTGCAGTAACAATGGACTTGCAGAAATACTGCAGAGAGCTGCAGAGCTCCTCATTGCACGGACACTCGGGGCTGGGACACAAAGGGATCAGCTGATTCCTGCCACCCCCAAATGGAACTGGATCAGGAGGGGCTGATTCTTCAACATCTACCTGAGCCCCGCACACCTGGTGGTGAGCAGGAAAAGTCCAAGCTTTGTTTTTAATTTGACAATCTCTGGCCTGTGCCCACAGCAATGTGTTGCCACAGAATTTTGGTGTAATAATAGTCTGACCTCCTTCATGCTCACAGCTCTCTGGCTGAGCACAGACCCTGAAGCAGAGGAACAAGGGTTAAGTACAACAGGGCTGCAGACAGGTGATCTTGGCTCTCAGTGACACCCACAGAAACACTCCAGACCTTTGTGCTCTCCCATGTCTCCCACCCAGCAGATTGAATCTTCCTTGGTAGTTTTAATTCCTGTCATTATCAAAAATGATGACTTTTTCCTCCAACAAGAAAGCACTGAATGAACTTGGGCTTTTGAAAAAGTTACTCTGGCCTCAGGTCTTGGTTTGTTTTTTTCTAGCCTGTTCAGGGCTAGATTTGTACTGCAGCTACATCTAGGATTACATCTAAGCTACATCTAGGAATAGGCGTGCCTGGCTCTGGGACTGCAAATCAGTTTTCTCCTTTTGATTTGAAATGAACAGCAGCAATGTGCTTTAGCACTGCCACTGCCTGGCCTTCTGTCATGCAGCCGAATTCCTCAGTCCCCCCAGGGGCTGAGCTCACCCATGTTATCACTACTGTACTGAAGTGCAAACACTGGGTGACCTTTAATACAAGAGTCAGAACTGACCCCTGCATTTCTTCACGCTGTCAAACGTGCAGAAGATGCAGGACTAATAGGCACATTAATGCCCAAGGAAGAAAGTGAGGACTTCAAACTCTTCTTAATGGAGTTAAAACACATTCTTTAAAAAGGAAAAAAAAAAAGCTCTGAGAATGTGGCCTTTCAGTAACATAAACAGTTTCAAAGAATGGTTGTGGCACAGAAGCAGTGACTGGAAAATCAGAAAATCTGTATAAGAACTGTTGTCATAGTGGATTTCCCATAGGGATTATTTTAATCTAGGGAAACCATTAAAGACATTGGCTTGACTGGAGGGTCTCAACTCTTCTTTTTCTTCCCCCTCTCCAGACACATACATCAAACTCTATGGGGCTGTCAGGTTATCTCCAGCACTGGCTGAAAAATCTGTGACAGTATTAAAAAGAAAACATTTGATGGTCTTGTGAACTGCTGGGAGTTATCAGTATTAAGGTGCTAATAATGCCATAATCCAATGCTGATAATTATTCCCCCAACTCTTAATGCAATTTAGCTGCTTAGCACATGGCACTTGTGATACAGACCAGATTCACTGCACAGCTATTGGGGGAAATTGTCCTAAGAAAATTTAAAACCCCCTGGATTTCCAAGCCCAAACAGGACATACAGAAATGTATGATAGAAATGCAAGGAAAGGAAGGTTCTCTGTATTACATTTTTTACAGGAAAAAAACATGCCTCTTTCCACAGGCATTACTTAATTGTAATGTCTATTTATTTGGTGTTTCTTTCTGTTTTCCTGCATTGTTGTAAAAGTGTAAATCCTACTTGAAAAATCTCCTTTTACAGGTTAAAAATCTCCAAAGGCTTATAAGCTGATGTGAAAGATTGACTTAATTGAGCAGTATATTTTTGATTTACTAAAGAAACCTTAATCCTTTGACTAAACTGATGTATAGATTTTTAAGAGATTAGCAAATCTAAAATGCATTAAATTCCAGGGCAATAAAACCATCTGACTGTATGAAAAGGCATAAATGTAAAACACAGCTTGTGTTGCCAGTTACTGTGGGGTCTCTTATCGCTGGCTTATCAATTAAATTCCTGATGTGGTTGTTGCAGAAATGACCATAAACCTACTGCCATCTGTAGAGGAAACCCATTGTCCAAGGCATGGACCCACACTGAGAGTGCCCTTTCCTGCAAAATTTCCATCAGGAGTTACACATCAGCAAAGGACAGAAGCAGCAACTCATTAAAATTATCACAGGGTACCAAATTTTGCTTGTGCCACTACCAAACCACCAAGAGCTTTAATGGAAGTTCTGCTGATGTGGGGATGGAAATGGCAGCAAGGCCAGGAAAACTGGAGGGCTGCCAGCTTCCCAGAGGTCAGGAACGTGTGGGGAAACTGTGCCTTAGATTCCAGAGAAAATCACAGCAGCGACTGGAGGCTCTCTGAAGGCTTGAGAGGGAACCCTGTGAGAGGAGCAGCCCTGTGGGCCGGACCAAGGGTGGTGAGCACACTGGGAGCACAGGAATGGGAGCCACACAAATACCTCAGACAGGTGCTGGCCAAGAGCCAGATAACATTTCCAACCATGATCCCTCCCCAGAACACCAATGGCTGCCCCTGTGGTTATTTTTAAAGGGTTTTTTTTGCATCTGGAGCTGTCTGCTGACTGAATAATTGTCATCATTGTGGCAATGGCTAGGAAAACAAGGGCTCAGGGACCAAAAACTGATTCCCCAAGGCTGCCAGTTCAGAACCAGGTGTAGATATGACACATAAAGTACAATATTCAGTACATCCACCATGTTACCTTCAGCAAAAAAATAAATCAGTGAAGAGGAAGCTTTTTAGGAAGCTCTGGCAGGTGGAGCTGCATCCCCAGTGCGGGGTGGCTGATGCCAGGACCCTCGTGTTGGGCAGCAGTGCTGCCTGCAGGGTAAAGCACAGACCAGCACTCCTCCCCTTTCTGTGTGTCTGTGGCACTTCCCAGCCTTTTTCCTGCTCTCCTGTCTCGTGGTCACTCGGTTTCTCCAAAGCAGGAGCTGTCACTGCACAGATGCCCAGCGCTGTGAATTCCTAATGCCAGCAGGGCCCCTCCACTCCACTGGAATGTAAATAAACCCCAGCACTTCTCCCGGAGCTCTGCAAGTTAAATAAAGCACTCCCACAGCCCAGGCACCAAAGCACATGGAAAGGCAGTAAGGGATTGATTCCGGTTTGTCTTTGAGCCTCCCCCCATAACCTTCCAGTCCCTTATTTATTTATTTGTTTAATCTTTTCACCAAAACCCACCTTAGAACACAGAGGAACCAGAAATGGAGCACCAAAGAAAAGCAAATGATTAAACTAAAAATATCCTTGCCAAACATGCAGAAAAATAAATAGGGGGAAAATAAGCCCAGCTCTCCTGAGGGCAGAGCGAGGCAGCGAACGCTGACTGGTCACAGGGATAGCTGCAGTAATTACATTTTACATTGTTTTAGGTTTCATTTATGCTGTCAAAACTGTTTTGTCACACTGGATTTTTTTTTTAATGCATTTCAGATTTTGCTAATCTCTAGAAAATCTATATCAGTCTAATCAGAGGATTGGGAGGCTCCTTGCTGTATCAAAAATATACTGCTCCATTAAGTCAATCTTTCATACTGGCTTATAAGTCTTTGGAGATTTCCAATTTGTCAAAGGAAGGGATTGGGGTTTTTTCCTGTCCATGTAGTTAAGTTTTTCTAATGATGAATCTTTGAGAAAAAGAAAAAAGGAAGAAGGAAGCAAAGAAAATGAGTAGACTAAAAGTGATGATCATTGGAAAAGCCTGCATTGACTACAATTTGGCTCATGAGTGCCCAAAATCCCAAACATTTGCATGAAGATCAGCAAATAATAAGAAAACTGTTATCATGGACAAACTCCTGACTCATCCCCTTGCGGCATGAGACCCTCTCCATTTCCAGGCTCCTCTGGGCCTGTTCCTGCACTGCCATCTACCACAGACTGGCACCCAGCTCCCTGCACTGCCATCTACCACAGACTGGCACCCAGCTTCCTGCACTGCCATCTACCACAGACTGGCACCCAGCTCCCTGCAGTGCCATCTATCACAGACTGGCACCCAGCTTCCTGCAGTGCCATCTATCACAGACTGGCACCCAGCTTCCTGCAGTGCCATCTACCACAGACTGGCACCCAGCTCCCTGCAGTGCCATCTACCACAGACTGGCACCCAGCTTCCTGCACTGCCATCTATCACAGACTGGCACCCACCAGTGCCATCATCACAGACTGGCACCCAGCTCCCTGCAGTGCCATCTGCATGCCATCCACAGACTGCAGTGCACCTGGCACCCAGCACTGCCATCTCCCTGCACTGCCATCTATCACAGACACTGGCACCCAGCTTCCTCCCTGCAGTGCCATCTGCCATCTAGTGCCATCTACAGACTGGCACCCAGCAGACTTCCTGCACTCACAGCCATCTATCACAGACTGCCATCTATCACAGACACCCAGCTTCCCTCCTGCACTGCCATCTACCACAGACTGGCACCCAGCTCCCTGCACTGCCATCTACCACAGACTGGCACCCAGCTTCCAGCTCCCTGCACTGCCATCTACCACAGACTGGCACCCAGCTTCCTCCCTGCACTGCCATCTACCACAGACTGGCACCCAGCTTCCTCCCTGCAGTGCCATCTATCACAGACATCTGCACCACAGACTGGCACCCAGCTTCCTCCCTGCAGTGCCATCTATCACAGACTGGCACCCAGCTTCCTGCAGTGCCATCTATCACAGACTGGCACCCAGCTCCCTGCACTGCCATCTATCACAGACTGGCACCCAGCTCCCTGCACTGCCACAGACTCTCCTGCACTGCCATCTACCACAGACTGGCACCCAGCCCCTGCACTGCCATCTCACAGACTGGCACCCAGCTCCCTGCAGACTGGCCAGCCCCTGCAGTGCCATCTATCACAGACTGGCACCCAGCTCCCTGCACTGCCATCTACCACAGACTGGCACCCAGCTCCCTGCACTGCCATCTATCACAGACTGGCACCCAGCTCCCTGCACTGCCATCTACCACAGACTGGCACCCAGCTCCCTGCACTGCCATCTATCACAGACTGGCATCCAGCTTCCTCCCTGCAGTGCCATCTACCACAGACTGGCACCCAGCTCCCTGCAGTGCCATCTACCACAGACTGGCATCCAGCTCCCTGCACTGCCATCTCTCACAGACTGGCACCCAGCTTCCTGCAGTGCCATCTACCACAGACTGGCATCCAGCTTCCTCCCTGCACTGCCATCTCACAGACTGGCACCCAGCTTCCTCCCCAGGTACAGTCCTGGGACAGACTGGCTGGCAACACAGGACTGGCACCCATCCATTCTATCACAGACTGGCACCCAGTTTCCAAAGCTTCCTCCCTCACCTGGCACCCAGCCCCCTCCAGACTGGCTCCCTCCTCCCTGCACTGCAGTGGCCATGCCCCTGCCTGCTGCCCCTGTGTGCAATCAGGTGCCAAGCGCTCCCCCAGGCCAAGGGGTTTCCAAATCCCTCCCTCCAAGCTCCCTCCTGCTGCAGGGGCCATGGAACGCCTGCTGCTGTCAATGTGGCCCCAGGCCATTGGAGGGAGCACCTGGCAGGCCTGGGGAGTGAGGAGGAGATGTGGGTTTGGAGAGCAGCAGAGGATGGGCATTGTCTGTGCAGTGTCCACCAGCATCTCCCCAAGGGCACAGCCCACAGGAGCAATTCCTAATCCACTACACTCAAAACAAACCAGATTAACAAAAGCAGCCTGAGCTGGGTCATGTGGGTTGAGGCAGATCTGGCACTGCTCACAGGAGCTGCTGTCCCCCTCTGCAGTGAGATCAGCAGCTCGGCAGACAGGGGGATCAGCAATTTCTGCTGAGCAGGGGCAGCAGCTGCTCCCAGCCCTGGTGCCTGGGGAGCAGGGATGCGGTGCCAGCTCTGGAGCAGCATGGACACGGACACAGAGTGTGTGCCACTCCTGGAGAAAGCCTCAGGACAAAAGGAGGTGCACCTGTGCTCACACAGAGGGACTCACACTGCCTTTGTTTGCCACAGCTGGTGACTTGCTCTCTCTTCTGGGGAGCAGCCAAAAACAACTCAGGGTTTTCCTGCTCTAGACATTGTCAAAATCAGACAGCATCATTCCTCTTCCAGGGAAGTTGCAAGGACTGGAGGCCAGTAGGTAAAAGACTAGGACTGGGTGAGGAGAAGGGAGAAGCAGTAAAGAGATTCTTTTCCATAAATTATATCAGAAAAATGAATCTTTAGATTGTAGCATTTTTAAAATATTTCCAGCTTTTCACTACTGTTTTCTGTATTCATTTTTAAGCATAATCCTGCACAGGAAACTGAAACTTCACTTTACAATTTTTTTATGTTGGTTTACTTCTTCCTAAGATAACACCTGTCATATGTACTTATTATTTACACAATTGGATAGAATCTCTTTGGACTCACCTGGTAACGTGCTTGTAAAGCACCAAGAAAAATGGAAGTCTGGTCTAGGGTTGTCTCGTTGAATGTGAGCACAGAAAATAAAAGAATGACCATACAATACTGGAGCATCATGCTCAGGCACAGACTTGGCTGGTCTGCCTTGAGGTCACTTCTCATAGACTCTTCTAAACAGAATTTCAACTACAAAGTGCTTCAAAATTCAGTGTTGGTCAAGTCCAGTGAAAACCAACAGGAGATTCCCCTGCTGTGTTATCAGGTCGAGTCCTCAAAGGCCAAACAAGAGAACAGCAGCCAAGCTGTACAGCTACAGGGACAGTCAGCATCACTGAGCAGAACTGAAATACCCCAGCCACAGAGGGTGAAATGTTAGCCTCTCAAACACTTCTTGCTAAGCAAATCCATTGAAAGCAAAATGATTAAAGTCCACCTGGTGGATTTACAGGGCTTTGTGCTGATATGAGACCATTCACTCACGAGAGGCAGCCTTTTGACATGATTCAGTTGACTGCCCTTGGCATTTGACACACACCTAAGGAGTCTAAGTGGTTACTGCTATTAGCAAAGACTTGAAAAAAGACACTTGTCACGTTAGGTCAGCTATCTCTTAACTTCATCCTGTGAAATGTCACCAGTACCCCTGGGTTCTCATTCCTTATCAGTCTTTGAGATAGATGTAGTTATTGTTCTAAAGCAGCAAGAAACAGAGACGGGGAAACAAAGGAAAGTGTGAGTTATTGTCTCTTCCATAAATGACAAAAAAGTTCTTGAACTTTTAAGAAAAGGACAGACCTGATTGCTTTGTGCTTTATGTTTTCATAGGGATTTTTAGCCACGCCAGTTCACCTCCTGCAGCAAAGTCCCTGTTCAGTCTCTGCAAGTGGGGAGCTGAAGACTCCTCTGCACTGAAACCAAGGGGACAAGGTCCACAGACCTGCACCGGTGCCACCGTGCTTAAACAGGCACAGGGGACACATCTGCCACTCCCCCTTGGTGGCATAGGAGGCATTTCTCGGGCACAAGGAGTGAGCTGGGTGTAGGAAATGTTGCTGGACTGGAGATGTTCTTCACACAGGTACACACCAGTGCTCTGGAAACAGCCACCAAGTTGCCCTCACTCTGTTTCCCCCATCTGTTCTGGCCAAATTCACTTCCTTTGAGCCTGTGAAGATTTTGTTTTATGTACAAGGTTATACACAGCATAGGCCACATTTTAAACCAGGGTTACCTTGCTCTGCTAACCCAGAGCCAAGGTGTTGGCCCCTCTCAGAACCAAACTCAGAGATAATTACAGCCCTGTGCTGAACCCTCCCCAGAGCAGTCACTACAGCAGTGCTTATCCAACAGATCTGTGTAAGACACTGATATCCTGTACACTGACATGGCTACACTGAAAGGATGCTGTGGGAATCGTGAATTATTTTAAGATGTTGCAGAATCTCCCTTTTCTACTTCATTTAAGGTGTAGAAAACCTAAAGCCTTGCAATCCTGCCTTGCCATAGACTGAACCTCTAAATAGCAATGGAAGAAGGATGGAAGTGTGCAAAAAGGAAAGAAATACAGAGAAGAGAGACATGGATTTCATAATATCTCAGCTGGACAAGTTAGTGTTTGACAGCTTGAATTTATGTGAACATTAACAGAATTGATAAGTCAGGGTCGTGCTGACCTTGGTACTATTCCAGAAGTAATATTTTCACTAAGGTGAACTATTTCTGGACATTTCTCCGATGTACTGAACACACACTTTTTTTCCTGACATTGGAGTGAGCAGAGCTCCTTGTTTCTGTTCCCCGTTGAATGGGAACAATATATTCTCACTGCAGCCAAGGTCATCCAAATTCTTGCCCCTTGGCAGGGATTCACATTTTTCCTCCAAATGCTGTAACAAACAGATCTCGCTTTTCTCTCCTTAAACAGGTTGCACCCATTCCACAGAGCTCAGCCAGCAAAGCCAGGCTCCTCCAAGGTGTGGTCCTGCCAGCAGGAGCCTTGAGTTTCTGATAGAACTCCCCTTTCTCTGCTTTACTCTGCTGTTTTCTTCACAGAGCACAGCTTTAGTGGCACCATTTATCAGCACTCCTGACCGACATAAGCATTCCAAATACAAATCCATTTGCTTGGGCTGTGAATGAGCTGCTCAAGCAGGTCAATAAAATAATAATTAATAAAAGGGAGGTGTTGGAACCAGGATTTCCTGAGGCATAGACTCTCTGTTTGGTTTTGGAGTGTTTGAATGAGGAGATGTTATTTGTCAGCAGTGTGAGTGGCAGCTGGAAAGCACAGAGGACTGGGACCCCGGGGGAAAGAAGTGTCTTCTCCTTTCTGGGGAAGGGACACAGTCTTGGCCTGACCACACTCCAGAACTGACAGCAAAAGCTCAGGAGATCCAGGGAACCCCAGTGAAGGCAGCTTACCCTGGGGTGAATCAGCACAGCTCCCTGGGCCTGCACTGACACTGATTTATAGCAACTGAGGATTGCAGGCAGCTAAACTCATTTCATGAACCACAAAACACATTGTATGCAATCATCTTAATCTATAACAACAAAACCTGTGTGCTCAAGAAAATTGCTTGATGATACCACAGATATGTACATTTATCCAAGCTAATTAACAGTTACTGAGCATATCTTTAATTACTGGCAATACTCTGAATGGCCCATGGCCCACAAATGTATCTCTAGCATAATCACAGTCAATCCTTTTCCTCTTCAAAGTGTATCATAATTGTTTACTAATTAATCTTTAAGCTCTTGTACCACACAGCATGTTTAGCCTTCTATAAACACAGACTGCACAGCTCTGGAGAAGAAAAGGAGAGGATGATGTGCGAGGGAATTTACTGCATTCACTGAAAGACTCTCTGCTTGGCATTAATTTTTGCTAACTTCTTAGAATCCTGAGAGTCATCAGAGGCCTGTCTTAGTTCTGTGATTCAGACAAACACCCTGATTTGGTTCTAGGCAGCACTTTGACATGCTACCTACAGTGTCAGTCACTGCCTGCCTTGCTAGATTGCACTCAGGCAAAACACTCAGGGCTCATACATCACCAAATCTTGCCTGTACTCAAAATAAACTGTCCTGAAGTTCTCTTTCTTGAGCAGAGACCTCAAACTCTACTTGCTTGCATGACAAGCAGTGAGATCTGTACTGCAGACATGAATAGGAAGTGGAGCAAGTCTTTAACTTGAAGGGTAACAAAAGGTAACATTACCTGGCACATCCTTGCTTAGGGTATGGCTGAAAGAGCTGCAGCTGTTAAGGCTGATCATTTCCAAGCTTTACATTGGCCTCTGGCTCCATTTTTCAGAGGTAGCACCAAGTAATTTCTCTAAATAAGGATAAAGGATGGGCTGCCAGGTCAAATAACTCCAACATGGGCATGGTCAGAAATAACTCAAAATTGTACAAAGAAAGTGATGCACTTCCTGGGGAAATCTTAGTGTGGCTGAGATACAAAAAACAACAATAGTTTGAAACTAAATTTTAGGATGTTTAAGTTACACCCAGCATATACCTCATCTTAAGTCCATGGGGGATGGCAACATCAACAATTGAAGTTAGAAAATGCTGGGATTCATGGCATTTGGGCAAGTTCTGCTCAGCTGCATGGATGGTTTTCACTAGGAAGCATTTTATGAGAAGGTCACTCACTCCCCTGACCCCACACTGCTGCAGCAGGTACAGGCACAAGGAAGATTCACATCTTTCTCCCTTATTTTGAGATTAGACACAAAAATCCTTTCTTTTACATGAAACTCAGCAAATTGTAGGGGAAAAAAGTCACAGTCCTCATTGTTCTTGTCTTCATTGGAGACAGAAAGAAGGCAAAAGGACTGAAACCACATCAGACAGAACAAGCTCTGGCCATTGCAGGAGTTCCTCTACACAAATCAAGTCACACTGTTGTGCACTGACCGATGGAGTGAGGCTTTATGAGACAAAAAATAGAGAGATTCTGCCAGGGGGGAGACTTTGGCTCCTATGAATAGCACTTTTCAAGGGCACTCAGCTGCTTGGGCAGGTACGTGTCTCCTCGCAGGCACAAGAAAAGAGAGGGGAAAGCTTTCAGTAACCCCAGAGGGGCTTTGGGGCTCCATTGTGTTCATGTGCTGCTGAAGCTGATGATGTGCCAGTATGAACCAGCCCATCAGATGGGCACAGGCTCTCTCTGTTCTTTCCTAGGAAGGTGGCAGATAAAAGACAAGGCATTCAAGTAGCTGACAGGGTAACCTGTAAGTGCCTGTCCTGAGCAATCTACTTGTCAGCTTTGCTGGCTAAGAGAGGAGACGTGTGCCACAGCTGTCAGCTTTGTGTCATCTTTCCTCTCTGCCTTTCATCGTCCTTCATCCCATGAATGGAGGTTTTCTTTTACTTTCTTTTTTTGGCCCAGCTCGCAGGAGCTCCTTTGTCCCACTGCCTTAATGGATCTTGGGAGTGTGCAAATCCAGCCAGTTCCAGGAATGGCAAATGGGGAACAGGACCAGAGGCATAAAGAAACCATCATCATCATCATCCAAGAGGCACACTGAGGCCTGGAGCTGTAAATGCTCAGGCTACCCTGGAGGTGACTGAACCCAGAGCCTGCCCTTTGGGCTACTATAATATTCTGGCAGTTGTCCACAAGCACAGCACAAAGGACAGGGCTTTCCTTTTTCCCTGTGAGTGATTCCACAAACACTTCATCACAAGGAAGGGTAAATGCCTGTGAAAACAGCGAATTTCAAAGCTGCTTTTCTCTATCAGAGCATCAATGCCATCACTAATAAAAGCAGCTTCTAAAAAATCCCTGCACCTGATGCATTTCTCAATTTCTCCCTGGCAGGAGCTGTCTAAGCCAGGCACTCCCAGCTGTTGGAGATGCATGTGGGTAAAGAGCACTTAAACATCCACCTTCTCATGGAGATCAAGGGCTCACTCCTCAGCCCTCTTCCCTCCACCACAATTATCTACCAGAAGGTGTAGGGATGGATTATAAAAATCTCTGCCTTTGAGCAGAAACATCCATCTAAAACAATAATGATGTCTTTAGGCAAATCTCCTCGATTCCTCAGAACACACACAGGAAGGAGGCTGTGGAGCTCCTGTGCAAATTCAGAAGAGTTGGGAAAGATCAAAGTAGCACCAGAGACTGGCAAGAGCACACATTTAATTTTAGAAAAACAGCATAGCTATGATTGCAAGCCATGAGAAAGGAAGGAACACCTTCAGAAGCATAACTCAGAAAAATGGCACACAGGATAAAATGAAGCGTCAGCAGCTGGCACTGCAGCTCTGATAAGGGGCCAGGGGATTGCAGGCAGATGCATTTTATTGTCAAACAGATTCTAATGAAGTGTCTCAATTTAAGAATGTCAACAATATTCTACTTTGATCAAGAATATTTCATCATTCCTGGATCAAAGGGGGTTTTGTCTGACCTTTTTATTCCCTTTCCTTTAGAAACACAAACCATCAGATTTAAAGGTATATGAACTTTGACTCTCTACTCTGACTGGGAACTAAAAAAGCCCAATGGTGAAAGTTGCCCTCCTGAGTACAGGGGTGGACCCGATGGGATGCAGAGGCTGCTCCCAGCTGGCATTAGTCTTTGATTCTGTGAAAGTAAATGTCAAAGTAAATACTGAGACGCAGCTCTGAGTGAAAATTACAATTTCTGTTCATCTCTCCTGTTGGTTTCTGGGAGGGAGAAGCTCCCAGAAGCTCATTAGTGTTTCCTTTCCCTTTCAGATACCCACTTGCTAGATGACATTTACTTCAGTGTTTGGGTATTAAACAAGGAATTCTGAGCCTGTTCTGCTTCCAAATGTGGACTGACTGCCAAACAGAAAAAGGAGAAGGGAGTGAAAGAAAACATTTGCAATACCTTTGGAAAGACGAGCGTTCAGGTGGCGAGCAGCTCTCAGTTTTCAAGAGTTTCTTGTCAAAGATGCAAGTTCCTGCATGCTCAGCTCTGGGCTTTTTTAACCTATCCATTAGAGAGATGGATTTTTAGATAACTACATGACACTTGCTGTGTTCATGCTGGTCATTCTGCCTGGGTGTTCCTGCTCTCAGCATGCCCCAGGATGTGCTGCTGCTGTGGCCAGGCCAGCTCTGCCACGTTTGTCACAGCAACCTGCACAGTGAGCATCACCCCCAGTACCTTCCAAACACCTCTGCAGCCATCCCTGCCATTGGGAGAGTTTGGAAACAAGTGAAATTAAAAGAGCATTTTGCCTATCTTAGATATAACTGTGATTTCTATCTGCAGAAGTTACACTGCCTGATCACCTCACAAGCTTATTCACTCAGGGGAGTTAGGCACTGAGTCTGACCAGCAGATCCCTAAAGGTATTTACAGAATTCCCTATGGAACTGACTGTCACAGATTCATCCAGTGTCTTAGAGCAAGTCTGTTGTGAGGCAGGTAAAGTTCCTGAGTACAAACATTTTCTGAATTTCCTAAGTTTATAGGGGGAAAATATTTGTGGGACCCTGCAGCAAGAGTTGGTTTTGCTCTGGCTGGAGAGAAAGATTGCAACTGAATGAAAAGCATATTGCAGTTGAGGGCTTTTTTACACCTAAAATATTGCTTGACAAAGTATAAATTATTGCTTGATTTATCCGAGTGAGATAATCCAAAGTCAAGAGAAATGAAACTGGAATATTTTAACTTCACTGTTTTTCACAGCTACCTGCTCGCTGTTTTAAACAATAAAGGCCACAGTTAGCCCTCTACTGATAAATAAAACATGCTTAAAAGACAATATAATCCTACTTCATACATCATCATTACTTGGCAAGAAAACAAACAAATGCAGTGGGTTTTATCACAGCACTCGCATTTGATCAGGAGCACAATAATCCCATTCAAATCAACACCATAACTAGAAAGTAATTGCTGTATAATCAGACATCAAACAGACAAAATCACCCTGGGTGTTTCTAACAAAATCACTTGGTGTCAATTAAATTCTACTCCCTTTGGATGGTTTATTCACAAAGTGACAGTACTGAGACTTCCTGAAGCCCTTTCCTAATTCCTTCCCAACTGTAGGAGGGGAGGTGCAGAAGTGCAGCATCAGAGAGCTCTGTGCCAGGAGCTGGCATCAGTGCATGGGATCATGGACACAGCACATCCCTGCTGTCTGCTCCAGCAGCACCAAATCCAGGCAAACACCATTCCCAGCACCAAATCCTGGCAAACACCATTCCCAGCACCAATCCAGGCAAACACCATTCCCAATACCAAATCCAGGGAAACACCATTCCCAGCACCAAACCCAGGCAAACACCATTCCCAGCACCAAACCCAGGCAAACACCATTCCCAATACCAAACCCAGGCAAACACCATTCCCAGCACCAAACCCAGGCAAACACCATTCCCAGCACCAAACCCAGGGAAACACCATTCCCAGCACCAAATCCAGGCAAACACCATTCCCAGTACCAAACCCAGGCAAACACCATTCCCAGCACCAAACCCAGGCAAACACCATTCCCAATACCAAACCCAGGCAAACACCATTCCCAGCACCAAATCCAGGGAAACACCATTCCCAGCACCAAACCCAGGCAAACACCATTCCCAGCACCAAATCCAGGCAAACACCATTCCCAGCACCAAACCCAGGCAAAGACCATTCCCAGCACCAAATCCAGGCAAACACCATTCCCAGCACCAAACCCAGGCAAAGACCATTCCCAGCACCAAATCCAGGCAAACTCCATTCCCAGCACCAAACCCAAGCAAACACCATTCCCAGCACCAAATCCAGTCAAACACCATTCCCAGCACCAAACCCAGGCAAACACCATTCCCAATACCAAATCCAGGCAAACACCATTCCCAGCACCAAATCCAGGCAAACACCATTCCCAGCACCAAATCCAGTCAAACACCATTCCCAGCACCAAACCCAGGCAAACGCCATTCCCAATACCAAATCCAGGCAAACACCATTCCCAGTACCAAATCCAGAGAAACACCATTCCCAGCACCAAACCCAGGCAAACGCCATTCCCAATACCAAATCCAGGGAAACACCATTCCCAGCACCAAATCCAGGCAAACACCATTCCCAGTACCAAATCCAGGCAAACACCATTCCCAGCACCAAATCCAGGCAAACACCATTCCCAGTACCAAATCCAGGCAAACACCATTCCCAGTACCAAATCCAGGGAAACACCATTCCCAGCACCAAACCCAGGGAAACACCATTCCCAATACCAAATCTAGGCAAACACCATTCCCAATACCAAATCCAGGGAAACACCATTCCCAATACCAAATCCAGGCAAACACCATTCCCAATACCAAATCCAGGGAAACACCATTCCCAGCACCAAATCCAGGCAAACACACCATCCCAGCCCAAATCCAGTCAAACAATTCCCAGCACCAGGAAACACCATTCCCAACCAAACCCAGGGAAACACCATTCCCAATACCAAATCTAGGCAAACACCATTCCCAATACCAAATCCAGGGAAACACCATTCCCAGTACCAAACTCAGGAAACACCATTCCCAGCACCAAATCCAGGCAAACACCATTCCCAGCACCAAATCCAGTCAAACACCATTCCCAGCACCAAACCCAGGGAAACACCATTCCCAGCACCAAATCCAGGCAAACACCATTCCCAATACCAAACCCAGGCAAACACCATTCCCAATACCAAATCCAGGCAAACACCATTCCCAGCATTTACTTCTGGAGCCACAGCCCAGATTTAGCAACTAGCAGACAGCAGCGCCAGCCTGAGAGGCAGAAAACAGGACGTAATGACAAGAAAAAATATCTAAGCCTTTTCCCAGCTTAGATATGAGGGATGAGGGATATTCTCCTGCATCCCCAGTAAGGAAGCTCAGGTTTCAGCACTGTGCCCTCAGTGCAGGAGTCAGTGCAAGGAAGTATTTTTACACACATGGCACGAAAAGCTTTCCCACTCCCAGCCTGGAAGCTCTTTCCTCAGTTTCCACCAGGCTGCTCTGGAAGGCAGGAATCTCTGGAGGTGCCAGGAGGAGCCCCAGTTGATTGTTAACACAAAGGGACAGTTCTAGGAGGAAATCCTTTTGTACTGTGCATCAAATAGTGGTGTAATAATTGTATCATTTTCTCTGAAGAGCCTCAAAGCAAACGATTTCAAAGGCAGGAAGAAGTGAATACCTGGAGCTGTCTAATTACAGACTCTGAGATATGCACAGCAAAGAATTAAAATAAATGATATAGATGGATTATCAGAGAAGAGAGTGGGGCTGATAAGCCATATTTAGTATACTAATCCTGACTGTTTGTTTTGCATTCTTTGAGCCTTTTAAGATGACAGGTTCTGATCAACTGCTTCCCTTAGAGGTTGGCAGCTTTCCTGCTCTAGCAGTTAATTTCTGTTTGATGTTCTCAACTTTGTGTCAATGTACAAACTACTGTTAAGATATATAGCAGCGATTAAAATAATTCATCCATCTGGTTATAATTAAAGACCTAGTTAAATGTAATGACAACTTGATGTAGCAAAGCCAGCTCTCATCTTTTAAAAGGGCTGTGTACATTCAGAAACTAATGCTGTAAATGGGTGACAGACTACTGCAATGTGGCCATTAAATTCAGGGGAATTAATTAAACCTGTTCCATAAAAAAGCCTTAATGACATTTACTGGCAAGACAAGTAAGGCAGAAATTGCAGGAATCCATGATTGCTCCCTCTGGAATCTCACGGCTTCCAGGAGACCCCAGCAGACCCTCCAAGCACCGCTGCACTGAGGCAAAAGGGGGTTATGAATTTGCTCTCCCATAAGGGCTGTAACTGCAAATTGAAATCTCTGCTGGCTGGTCCCCAGCTAAGAACATAAACACAGGGAGAGGACAAACACAATCCTGACCCTTTGGGCACTGAGAGCAGTGAGCTCTGTGGATAGGAAATGTTTGTGAGGATCAGAAAATACAGCAGAACCATGGAGACAGGCAAAGCTTCATTAATCTTGGGAAATAAAGCAAAGACATTCCCAATGTCTTCCTTCTACTTTCTGCCTTTGCCTGTTGGCCACAGGAAAGATGTGCCACTTCCTCAAAATATTGTATGTTGTGGCAGAAAAATCTCAGGGACTTCCATCACCTTATGGCAGATCCAGGATTTCCTTGAACAAGACCAGGATCAGAAGCTGAACTATGGAATGACTGATGCTGAGTTTGCATTGGTTTGGATCTATCCAAGTGTCTTTCCAAAACTTCCAATGAAGTAGGGCCTTGTAATGACTTAATTTGGGTCCAAAGGAACATTAACAGTAACTGAAGGGGTTACTTAATTTCAATATTGAAGTGTTTTAAAGAGGCAATTTTGAAACACAAGTCCCCTTGAATTGTTAGATTACAAGATCTCCCTGACTGGAATGATTTTTTTTTAATAGAAGAAAAATTTTGCAGAAGTGTCATATATTTGTGAACCTGTTATCATAACTAAATCTGATTTTTTTCTGAAAAGCCCTGTTTCCACTGAAACCTGTCACCCAAGCCAGAGGCTGGGAATATTCTTCAGGTCTTGGCAGTCACAAAGAAATTCTCACCTGAATCCATTATTGCTTTTCAATGAACTCTGGAAGTATAGAACAGTGCAGTCTCCACAGAAAACCAAGGGGCAGAATATAAAATAGAATCAAAAATATAAAATAGAATATAAAATAGAATCAAAATCTTCTTTATCTTTGCAATGCTATGCGAACAGGTGTGTGCAATGAAGCCTCCCCCAATTCCCACCTTCCCTTCCCATTCTGGGTGTAAAACAAGATATTGCTGAAAATTTCATTAGTTTAAGGCTTTGTCCTCTTTTGTCCTCCTTGCAATTAAAAAAGAGAAATCCACACATAAAGCTCATTTTCCAGCTGGTGCCTTGACTTTCTGCCCTTCAAATATTCCATGTTACATTCCTGGTTGATTAATCCACAATACCTACTTGATAAAGCCCCAGTGCAGAGTGGAAATGATATTTCCACATCCCAACCATAAGCTGCTGGATTTCCTCTTTGTTTGGTTTAAAGTCTTTTGCCAGCTGATTTTATTGCAGGACAAGACTCTCAAGCAGGTCTGAGGTTTGAGTTTGGGGTATTTTCTTTGCTTTACTCACATATTTTAACTCTTTTCTCTTTGACCAGCAGACTGTGAACAACCTTTTGCTGTGTTAATTAATACATCAACCATCATTAATAGATATTGAAGATTTCTTGCTTTGAAGCACCTTTGCAGGCTCCTAGCAAAGTGCCTGGTACTACATGATAAAACTGGCAAACTCCAGTGCTTTCCCCACTGAACTCCTCTGTGGATCAGGCACCACAGTGACAGTTCTGCAGCACACACACCTCTGCTTCAACCTCTGCTGCAGCTCCAGAAGTAGGGAAAAAAGGGCAGCTGTTAACAGTTCCAACCAGCCAAGGGAAAACCCAGAGGATAAGAAATCTCCTGAGAAGACCCAGAGCCATGAGATTTGCAGTTAGATAGCCAGCCCAACTCTCAGTGACCTCTCTGAGAGAACTGAAAACGTCTGGCTGCTTGTCAAAACTGAACATCCAGCCCCGCTGCTGAAGGAAACCCCCAGTAAGAGATAGCCAAAGCAATATCAAAGGCACAAAATCCATGAGATAGAAGTAATGGGGTTGTTTTGGGAATAGCCTTTCTGCACTGCACGCTCTGTACTGTTCCATAATTATATGCAGACACACCAGTTCCTGCTCTGCCCTAATCAGGAAAACACAATCCTTACTGCCTTGAACACACAACCTCGGCGTCCCCTTTTAGACATTTCTCCATGGGCTAAAACTGAGCCAAAATGGCAAAATATTACAGGAGAGACCAAGAGAATTGCCAATATTCAGACAGAGCAGTTCTTCCATCAGTCACACTCTTGCCTCTCTCTAGTTATAGTCACAACCTCCATCACTGTGTGCACCATCAGGCTCCATCACTGCAGGCACCATGGCTCCATCACCATGTGCACCATGGCTCCATCACTGTGTGCACCACGGCTCCATCACTGCAGGCACCATCACTGCATCACTGTGTGCACCATGGCTCCATCACTGTGTGCACCATGGCTCCATCACTGTGTGCACCATGGCTCCATCACTGTGTGCACCATGGCTCCATCGCTGTGTGCACCATGGCTCCATCACTGTGTGCACCATCACTCCATCACTGTGTGCACCATGGCTCCATCGCTGTGTGCACCACGACTCCATCACTGTGTGCACCATGGCTCCATCACCGTGTGCACCATGGCTCCATCACCGCAGGCACCATGGCTCCATCACTGTGTGCACCATGGCTCCATCACCGCAGGCACCATCACTCCATCACTGTGTGCACCATCACTCCATCACTGTGTGCACCATCTCTCCATCGCTGTGTGCACCATGGCTCCATCGCTGTGTGCACCATGGCTCCATCGCTGTGTGCACCATGGCTCCATGGCTCCATGGTGCACCATGGCTCCTGTGCACCATGGCTCCATCACTGTGTGCACCATCTCTCCATCACTGTGTGCACCATGGCACCATGGCACCTCCATCACTGTGTGCACCATGACTCCATCACTGTGTGCACCATGGCTCCATGGCTCCATCTGTGCACCATGGCACCATCATCTCCATGCACCATGGCTCCTGTGTGCACCATCATCGCTGTGTGTGCCATGGCCCATCACTGTGTGCACCATGGCTCCATCGCTGTGTGCACCACGGCTCCATCACTGTGTGCACCATGGCTGTGTGTGCCACCATCTGTGTGCACCTCCATCACTGTGTGCACCATGTGTGCACCATGGTGCACCATGGCTCCATCGCTGTGTGCACCACGACTCCATCACTGTGTGCACCATGGCTCCATCGCTGTGTGCACCATGGCTCCATCGCTGTGTGCACCATGGCTCCATCACTGTGTGCACCATGGCTCCATCACTGTGTGCACCACGGCTCCATCGCTGTGCGCACCATGGCTCCATCACTGTGTGCACCATGGCTCCATCACTGTGTGCACCATCGCTCCATCACGGCTCCACCTGGCCAGCCTGCCCTGGACTGCTTTACAGAGCCTGGGACGCTGTCCAGAGCGCTCTGCTCAGTGTCCCTGACAAGATGGCCATCAAAGCCTGGGTTAGGGGTCAGGCACCCCAAGCCATTAGCACTCCAGAGTGATTGATTGCCATCATGTGTGGTCTCAATCAAGAGCCGGTAATGAGCCACATTCATTAATCCCATTTATATGTTTGCATAGTTCAGTCTTGAATTTCAGAGAATAAAAAGGCTTCATACTGAGATTGCACTACCTGGCAAGGAGAAGGAAGTCACAGAAGGCATAAGGATTTGCACATAATTCTGTATTTTGGGAATTTCAGCCCAGGTATTTCTAAATGCCAAGCAGAGTGCACAGCATGGCCTGCACACCTCCCAGCAGCACCAAGCCACAAGCTGGTGTTCCCCACCTCTGTGCTATAGTTTCATCTATACTTACAGGATGTTTTCCTGGCACTTTTAAAATAACTCTCCATGACCACAGCTCTTTCCAGTGTTACAGCCACTCCAAGTTTCTGTTCCTGTTTAGACCATTATGGGTTCTCTGCCACTTTGTGTTTGATAACCCCTTATTTTCTTCTGATCACCTCCACCATAAACCTCATGTTCTGAATATGCCCCCACCACCTCTGGCTGTCCTGTGTTCCTCAAGCCATGCCCCTGTGATAACCTTCAGCAGAGAGCCCATCAGAAGTAACTTGACCCCGTGCCCGACCCTCACATCCCATTTTGAGCAGGCCAGGCTTCCACCCTGTGCTGAGCCCTACACATCAGCCCAGGTTCCTTTCACTAGCATTAAAGCCATGTTTTCTGCTTCCCCTCCCCAAAGAAACCCTAAAGGAATTATAAAACTAAAGGGCGAAATTCTGTCTCACTTGAAGCCAATAGGAATTCAAATAGTAAGTTGCCAAACTTTAAAAAGTTTTCTAGACTTCCTTTCATCCTTTGCAACTTTTTAACACACTTGTTCATTTGCATCTATAAAGATCAATAAAGGATAAAAAGGCATAACAAAAATATCTGAAGTCCAAAAGATTAACATCTCTATTTTTAATGAAAAAGCAAGAAAAGTGATGTTTATAATCTAGTAAGAGAGTTGTCTTTCACCAGAACCATTTTCAATGGGAGATGTGAACAAGATATACTGCCAGCATTTAAATTTATCTAACTTTATTGAACTAGTTCTAACTTTAGTCAACATAATGCTTAATATGAGAAGAAAATCGTTTGTACAAGAATTACTGCTATCACTGGAATCAAATTAGAGATGATAATGATGATGATAATGATAATAATAATTATGATGATGATGTTTGTTTGTTTATGTAAGGTGCTTCTACAGCCATTTTTCCCAGTTAAATATTTTGCAGGCCTAAAAAATGTAGCTTAAATTTAGCTTTTTTTACTCTTTGATGACACATATCCCTGAAGAAACATCTAAAGTGAACTGCTAAGAATTTGGAGAAGAAAGTTGTGGCAGGGCATTGACCTCATATGAAAACAGAGAAGTAAAACATAAGGATCATGTTTACTCTGTATGAGTTTCCTGTCGACACTGTTTATTATTGGGCAATAAACACACTTGGGCTGTAGAGATATATCTTTAGAAGAGGTATTAAGAATCAAACAGTTTCTGTAAATCTTCTGAGTGGTATTAACATTCAGATTTAAACAAGGTTCCACACATAACACGCATTTGATCATTTAACAGGTCCACTTCCAAAATATTTCTGGCTGCAGATGTCCAGTTAGTATCTGATTCTTCCACTTGGCTTGGCCAAAATGCTGAGATTTAGTCTTATTTTAACTAAACATATCCTAAGTTATTTTTATATGGGTCTCTTGGGCCTCAATTTCACTGCAGCAAATTTCTGCTGTGGTGATGGGCTGTAAATGTTCCTTTCTTCCATTTCCCCTCATTTATCCCACTTTGTGGCATTATCTGATAAAAATGCTGAGGACACACTCCCTCCCTCATGCAAAGTACAAACAAATGGGACATGAAGAAAAGGCACCCCCACGGCATTGTCCCAGCACTGCCTGGGGTCCTGAGGGTGATTTACAGCACCAGGCTGGTGACACTGAGCTGGTTCTGATGACACAAATTTGCTTCTTCAGCACAAAGTAAAATCCCCTCCAAACCTCCTCAGTTAGCACAAGCACATATCCATGATGTCCCAGAGCCTGGAGCAGGGATGATCTAAGGAGTATTTCTCCAGGTTACTCATTCTAATTACTTAGGGTCACTCGAAAACCAAACTGTTTCTGTTTGCTTGTCAAAAGGTAAACATGGGAGAAAATGCATTTCAGACTGAAAGAAATGTTTCATTACATTCACAAATGGCAAGTGGGTTTTTTTTCCATTTGAGGGCACTTCTTTACTTTTAGAATTTTTTTTTTAGTTAAGTTTTCTTGAACCTGATCTTGGAACTCCCTTTCAAAACAAAGCCTAAACCTTTTCATGCAAAATGCACTGAAGTGACAGCTCTCACTTCACTCTTTTTTTTCCAGGGTGTGAAAGTTGGGCCAAAATGGTTTGCCAAGTTTTACTGCAAACAGTTTCTGTTGAACTGAGCCTGATTTTTCAGCAAATAAACCAGAGGAGTGACTATTTGTTTTACCTATCTGTGAAAATAATATTGGCAATTCCACCGTTAACTTTTCATCAATGACTGATGCAAAGACATGAGGGACCATGTCTGTTTTGTCAAGGGCCTTGACAGTGTGGATGGTGTTAATGAGAGGCCCAAACTGAGTTAATGAGAGGGCTAATTAAGCCCTCCCCAGTGGTGTGCTTGTGTTTGAACCCACAGCATGTGCCCCAGCCCGGGGCTGGGCAGCCCATCCTGCCCAGCTCTGATTTCCACCCAGAGGGAGCCTGGCTCTGGCTCTCAGTGTCTGACAACTCTCTTACAGTGCCCAAATACCCCCAAAGTGGCCCTTCAAAGCAGCTACACATGTAAGAATAGTATCCAGCAAGTGTGTGAATACAGGCAACCTTCTCCCGCTCCTCAGAAAGTCAATGTCCAGAGCACAGCGCTCCTCTGGCCTGTCAACACGCGCTGCCTCACCGCTCGGCCTCTGGAGATTGCAGCCCGGAGGGAAGGTGATGGGAATTGAACTTTGGCTCTCAAGAGCACCTGGCTTTGTTATCTCTAAGGGCCCAGGAAGATTTCAGGCACTATCAGTCCATGCCATGTCCTGACACTTGACTCACAAAGTGGCACTGGTGTTGGCTTAGCTCCAGGCTGCAGATAGCGACTGTCAGCAGCGAGGTGAAAATGAATGGAGTGGAACAGAAGCAGAGATCCTACAGCTTCTTCTGGGAAAACACAGCATCCCACATTGCTGAGGAGCCCTCTCTCTCCTGACTCTGAACACCAAGATCTTTGCTACAGAGAGTCCAGGAGGTTGAGTTCACACAACACACAGATAACGCACATTTTTTAGTGCATTATCTTCATCTCTGCAGTGGCCACAGGGAAATGCTAAAAAACCTGATGAATGTCAGGCCAAGACTCTGTGGATCCCAGAAATGCAGATATGACACAGATTCCAAGCATCACTGAAAGCAAGGAAGTTCCTCATTTTCCCCATGCAATTTGTTCTCCTTCCAGAGGATGAGTATATTGTTAAGTGCAGACATATTCTGTATTTCCTACTCAGAACAAAGACACTGGAAGCCCATAGCCCCAGACAGCACACCAAACCACAGCCCACAATTGGATGTGAATGCACTTCAGCCAGGAGCTGGAGGCTGATGATAATAACCTGACATCTCTCTGGGAACAGATACCAGGCTGCAAAACTCATCTTCTGCCACTGCTGAGCCTGCCTGTGTTACGTGCATAAGACAGATGCAGGAATGCCCCAGGAAGGAGCAGACACTGCTTTCAATGAGAAACCAGATAACAGTGAGGAAAGCAGCTGCTTTAGAGAAACTTGGGTGCTTCTCAAGCATTCAGAACTGCAGAGGCATTTAGTGTTTGCTCTTTTATCAGTGCAGCTGCAAGTGATAATTCAACCTCCAAGTGGTCTGTGCTTTTGTTCTGTTTGAATTGAAAAATGCCCAAACAAAAATCCCTGCATTGTATCAGGATTATATGCTTGAAAGGAACTGAACAAATTGCATTTAGAATGATCAAAATGATCCATTTTCCTTACCGTGTTGCTGGTAGACAAAGGTTGGCGTTTGAAAATCAAATTTTACCACTATCAATGTTACTGCCCGATGTGAATGCAGTGATATAGCTTTATCAGGCAAATTCCAAGACAGATTTACCCAAAAGCCAGTTATCTTTATCATCCTCCTCTTGCAAACAGCAGTTGCCAGTGGGACACACTGACACTTCACTAGACATCCTAAGCATCTTTATCATCTCAATATCCCAAAATAGAATGCCTTCTGTATGCTGATGTCTCCACAAGAATACACTTGCAAATGCTGTTCACCCTTCTATAAGAACAACATAAAATAATAATAAACACTCTTACAAATTACTGCACTATGAATGTTGCTTCTCCTACAGCCTCCCATGTTTGAGACAGAGAATAAGGCCCAACTTCTTGTATATTTAGGAACCTCATTCCCACTAAAAATCAAGCCTAAATCCTGGTTTGAATTAAGCCTCACCTTTAGTGAATGAGGTACCAGACAAGAGCTCTGCTGCTGCTGCAGGAATCTCCAGCACGACAGGAGGCTGGTGCTGCACCCCAAGATGCAGTGACCTGAGCTCACTGCCCACCCCAACAAAACAGCACTGCCAGTGTCAGGGACCTGTATTTAGACAGGTATCTGAATCCATGGAGAACTCAGCAGGAAAACATCCCAACAGAAACACCTCCTGGATGCTCCCTGCTTCCCAAACAACAATTTCCCCCTGCAGAAATGTTGATTTAAGCTGTTCATGCTAACGTGAGTGCAGGATAAGGTTATGTGATTCTTGGAGCCACCAGGCCAGGTCATGAATGATGCAGTAATGAAAAGAAAATTCCATGCTCATTGCCCAGCAAATAAAGACAGGATTGTGAAACCTGCTCTGCTGAGTTTTGCTTGGTGTGGGCACAGATTTGCAGAAGAGCCCCTCACAGAGGATGGAGACTTTTGAACATCATCTCTCAGCCATCTCCCTAAAATTTCTTAGAGCTGAGCACTGTGAAAAGTTGTTTATGAATGCAAGCTCTGATAGCTATACCCTGGTCCAAGATCCAGGCACGCTGCCTGTCCACAGAAAGTGATGTCCCATTAAACTCTGCAGTGCCAACCACCCTGTCCCGGGTCAGAAACTGCCAAATCCCACTGGGAATTGCCCTGGAGTGTGATGAAATCCCTTCCCCACAGCCTGGCAAGCTTTAACTCTCCTAACCTCTACACTGACATGAATCCAAAGAGGTTAAGAGAGACCCTCATCATAACCCCAGGATTTCCCTGCTGAGTTTCTGTACTGAAATCTCTCCTGGGGAAGAAGCAGTGACCCCAGGGGAACAAACAAAACTTTCTGGGCCTCAGTTCCAGGGTGCTGCACATCCACAGTTTCCACTGACTTGCTTAGAACTAAAGGTGCTCAATGGCTCCAGAAGTCATAATAAAGGGTCACCTCCTATGGAGAGCTCTGATTATTTAGATTCTGCAATTGCTCATATTACCATGTCAAGAGGGTTTTTTTTCAGGACATCATTATCTCCAATTTCCTAGGCTTTCAATGTTTTTCCTAGGGATAATCCCCTACAATGTGGGGTTTTTTCAATACATGCACTGAACAAAGTTCTCATACATGGAATGGAGAAGTTTTTATATAAACTTTCTAAAAAAGCCCAAAGCCTTCAGTTTCAATTTGGTCTTTAGAAAGGTGCAAAAGCTTTGGTGTATTTTTAAAAGCAAAGCATTAGAAAGGATTTTTTTCCCCTGGCTTAACTGACCCCAGAGTTCAACCTTAGCCAAGCTGATAGTTGAGAAAGTAAACTAATTACCACGTTATGTGCAGAGCCTACCCTGTCCCAGCAGCACTGACCCAACACTGTCACACTGCACCTTCTTTTCCACACTTCTCAAAATTCATTTCAGTGAATCGGAGATGCTCCTGGATCATCCACTACCTCGGCATAGCAACCACCAGGAAAAGGCAGCTGGGCAGTGGTTTTGGAGCATCCACTGCCTCTGCTAAATAAGCATTTTCATGACAAAAGTCAAGAAATAATTACCAATTTCAAGAAGTTCCTGAAACCTCTATTTGAAGTGCCTTAAGTTGTAAGTTCAAGGAAGGCAATGCCTTTGTGACAGCACAGCTGTCAATTAAAAAGATTCCCAGGCCTCCTGGTTAGTCTGACTCTTGGTCTTTAGAATTATATGAATATAGGCTTAAGACCACCCAAATCCTTTTTTTTTTTTTTTTTTTTTTTTGAGGGGGAGAGAAAGAGAACATGCACACAAGAGGGTGAAAGGGGCCATGAGCCTGGTGCTGGCCAAGTGTGGTTTTACAGTACCAAAGATGTGCCAGCAGCTGTATTTGCACTAGAGCCTAGCAGGAAAGGCACACTGGAGGGGATGGTACACACACTGCAGGATGCACTGGCCTTTGGAGAGCTGCTGTAACCCACATGTGCAGCGTCCAGCTGCAGGAGTTAATCCCCTGCCAAAGCACCACTGGGGGTAGCTGACTTTTGTCTCTTGCTTAGTGAGGACGTGGCTGATTTTGCACCTAAATCTCACCTCTCTACCAGGGAGCATTCCCACAACAGTGGGACATGTTCTGCTGGGGAGCCAGAGACAATCCTGGTTATCTCCTATTTTATTAGCATCACCAGCATGACTGATGTGCTGAAGGAAACAGGATGAGCAGCCTCTAGTCTGCAGGACAGGCTTAGAAAATAGGGGAAAATAAGCTTAAAGTATCCAATTCATTTTAAAAAAAACAATAAGCTGAACAAAATTTAAAGTATCTGTTCTCAGCAGAGAGGAATGAGGTAGAAACATTTCAAGTAGCACAGTGTAGCACCTTGAAGCTGATCTCCCCAGGCTCCCTGGCAGCCCATGGGGAGAGGAGGGGAGGCTCCTCCAGGGATGAGGCAGAGCTGGAGCCCCAGGCTGTCCATGGATGATACAGAGGGGCAGGGAGCCTAGACAGGCCCCTGGGAGGCAGGGGCTGTGCCCCTTGGAGATCTGGGCTCAAAGAAATCCATTTGTCCTGCGTCTCTTCAAACTGAAATTCATTACACAGCCTTTGGACAACATCTCTTTGTTTTCTAATTGATTCAGGCTTTCTTAAGCTGATCTCTCAAGACAGAGTTTAAACAAAAAGAAATAGAATCAAATACTTGCTTTTTCTGCAGGAAAAACAAAACCAAAAAAAATCATAAACATTGCTCTGTAGTTTTCCTGTGCTTCTCCCAGCTGTATTGTTCTTCCTTCACACCATGAGTTCTTGGATAGCAAAGAAAACAGTCTATGCCTTCAAGAACAAAGGAAAATCAAATTAAAATAGCCATCACATTTGCAGCAGTATAGGCAGCTAAAGTGATCACCTTTGCTATTTATACCTCTTCAGGTATTGAGCAGCTCAGAGCCCTGTTTTGGCAGCTCCCTGTGCAAGGAAAGGAAACAGCCATCACCAACACATGGAAGCATAACTGGCCAGAACCTTCAGGTGCTGAGGCTTTAAGCATGTTCACATGTCCCATTAATTCCTTTATTCCCAGCTGCTTTTAATCCCCTGCCAAAAGCAGGTGCCTTTACACTTCCCAAACAACAGATGGAATATGGGGCTTGTGAATTGGGGTGTAAGAGTCACGATATGAGGGGCAGATGGGACAGGTTGGTGGGGAAGGGAGCAAGGAAGAGGGGACAAAGTTCAAAGTCATAGGAAGATGTAGCATAAACTTATCGTGTAAGAGGCTCCAGCAGCCAGGAAATCCAAGCCACGACATGTTTGGACATAAGTTTTCAGCGCAGGAGTGTTCCAGTCTGCAGGACCTGGGCAAAGGCACTGGTGCAGGCAGAGCAACAACGTGCAGTGACTTTGGTTCAAGTTTGTTCTCTGCCACATGCAGGACGTGGCTCATTCCTGAGTTTCAGCCCCACAGGAGCCAGACCAGGCTGACACTGAGCTCCTGCCCACAGCTTTGAGTCAGTGAGGGCAGCAGGGACACCCAGGAGGTGCTTGGGGCACCTGAGATGTAGCCAGCTACCCTCACAACTCTTTGAGAAAAGGAGAATTACTCCAAAACATTGCTGAAACCTCTTCATCAGCTTGGGGGCCTTTTATTGCTTCTACCTGAGGCACCTCAGGCCAGGCCTGCAGTGAGCCCTCATGTGTAGTACAAAGAATGATATGGAATTATGGAATAGTTTTGGCTGGAAGGGATTTTAAAGATCATCTCGTTCCAATCCGTGCCATGGGCAGGGACACCTCCCACATGGCCAGGCTGCTCCAAGATCCATCCAGCCTGGCCTAAACTGCTTCATCTTCTGCATCATTCATCCTGCAGAACCCATGGAAGTGGTGTCACTCATTCACTTGTCCTGGTTTAGGTACTTGTTATATAACCAAACCTCGCACTTTTGGTAAAATAAAACAAATGCAGGTCAAGACGGCAGCGATGGCACATGAGCTCAAGGGCCCAGCTCTGATTTCACACACACAGAATTCACCAAATCCATTGATTCACAGCAGCCATTCCTCCCACCAACACCCTTCTCATTTCTGAGGGGTTGGAAGGGAACAAGACAACTTCAGCTGACCCAAGGACCCCCTGGAAAACAGGAAAAGCCTCTCCTCCCCGTTCAGCTGGACAGACAATGCCACAGGCCGTAGCCCAGGAAGGCTTGGAGAGGAGAAGGGAAACTGCTGCAGCTCAGTCCCTGACGTAGGCAGAGGCAGCACCCCTGCTGCCAGAAAGAGCCTTTCAGGGACTCCTTTCCACGACATTGGGAATTCCTGCAAAACTCCCATTTGTGACGTGCTGCTCCTCTGTGAAACATCCCCAGTGTTTGCAGAGAAGTGATTATGAATGGCTAACCAGCCGTGCATATATTTCAAGAAAACTTGGAAACAGCCCTGTTATTTTTGGAAACTCGGACACTTGTTCAGGGTGAGCTGGCAAGGAGGAGTTACTGCGGAAAGTTCCCTGAAGAACAGAGAGTCTGTAGTGCCACCTACTGCCTCACTCCGGGCTGTAACTGCAGACTTGGAAAAACCTCGGAGACAAAAAGTGCCACCCTGGGAAAGCCCCAAGCTCGCCCAGGCCTGGCAAGGACCCAGAGCAGATTCCTCATCAGAAGGTGCAGAACACCGCCACAGAGAGATGCAAGAGCCAGTCCTGCCTGGCAACTTTGCCACGAAGCACGGTGGCCCTTCAAAGAGCACCAAGTTTTAATTACAAGCATCCCTGGTACTCTTTTTATGCACACAAGCAACAAAGAACATGAACTCAATGCCTCCTCAGCTTCATCACAGACCAGCAATAAAAAGTTCCAAAGATACTCCAAATACATTGCAAAGATACATTGTATAAAATTGTGGTTCATTAATTTTTAAACTATTTTTACTTTTTTCATAATTTAACCTTTTAATGTAATTATAAGTCTCCCTGCTACACAAGACAGAGCACAATTTCCCAGACTTCAGTCTGCTGATCAGTCAGTATTATATAAACCTTCACTAGGCTCACAAAATTTATTAAAAAAATAAGAAGAAATCCAGTCCTTCCCTGTGTGCTTCTATTCAACTGCCCAGTCAAATATATGACTGTTCCCTGAGTACATCTCAATTTTCCTAACCACAAATTCACAAAACATAGATGATTCCACAAAGAAAAACAGATACTGCTTTTGGATTATGACTTATAAACCAGAAAACAAAACATGCAAAAATACAAGGGGAAGGTTGCTTTTCTCCCACAGCTACAGAGTATCAAAGAGCAGTAATTAGAATTTGCTACTCAGTACAACATATTATCAAAATCACCAAAAAGAACATAGCCATTTATTCATAAATGTGGTCTGGATTATACAGGCAGTGTAGATGCTTGCTTGGATGTGTGTCTGGTCTGGTTTGTGTTTGGGTTGGAATCCATTCATTTAGTCCTTAATTTGCCATTAAGGAACTGATACAGCAAGTGTGCACATTAAACATTTAAATACAGGTGCCTGGAGGCACAGAGAGCTAAACAACTGCAAGTGGTTATGGCTCAAAGTTTAAACAAGTGATTTTCCTTCCTCCACAAAGATGAGGTTAAAGGTTGGACCAGACGACCTCCAGAGATCTCTCCAACCTAAACTCTTCTATCATTGAAGCACAGGCAAGGGCAGGGAGAGCCAGCCAAGGAGGGAGGGCAATGTGGGGTGTAAACTCAGGGACATCACTTCCCATGTACAGCAGGGCAGAGCTCCTCCATCCAGCTCCTGGGACACCTCAGTCCACATCTTCAGAAGGATTCAGGTGAGCACTGCTGTGACATCAGCTGGACTTGAGCTCCTTCATAGCCAGGGTCTTGCACAAGGTGTCAAACTGCAGACTTTTGAGAAAGCTCAGAGACACCGAGTTCCCCAGGCTCAGTGACATGAGTTCTTCAGCTTATGTTGGCTCTTTTTAAAAAAGCTGATAGAGACCAAATTCTACTCCATTAGGTCATGCCAGAATCATCAAGTTGCAATAAAAATCAACAAAAATGCAAAACTGCAATCAGGTGTAATACACACTGAAGTATCAAGACTCTTTCTTCTGCTTAAATTTTTCTTTTCTTGATCCATTAGTACACAGAGGGAAGATTTTAAAAGGAGGCTTCAGACTGACTTATCTCCAACTAAAATGTTGTTGCATTAACTGGACTTCACCTCCTTTAATATCAGGTAGCCACACAAATGGGTGTTGTGGACCAAAAAATATTGGTTTTACCTCAGAAGGAATAAGAAACTCTTTTTTGCTTCTTGCTAGTATTGAATTGTAAGGGTTACAATCAGGTCTGAGCAAATACAGTTACAAAGAATCTGAAAATGCTGATATGAACTCCCCTGCAGAATTCTGTTTGTATCATTCTTTTGTGCAAAATGCCTGAATTTCAGAACAAAGCTTCCAGAAGAGATGACAAAATACACATCAAACTGTCTTCTTCCTACACAGGAACAAGATCTGCAGCTATTTAAGGAACTGGCAGGATACATTAATTACCCAAGAACAGGGTTTGGCCAACTATCTTTAGTGGCTGTGTATAACCAAGCTTTAAATAAGTGCACAGAATGGAGGCAACAGCGTACAGAGGCAGCAAGTGGCACTTAAAAAGCACAGCCTTGCTCCTGAGCAAACAGCCATGGTTTCCGTGGTGGTTGTAAGGAATTTGCTTTGAATCTGCATTAAATAGCCAAATTTTCTACATCCTGTTTGATGCATTTTGAAAACATCTGTTTTGATTAACTTGAAATCAGTGCGGCACGTTAACATCTCAGAGGAAATTAGGTTCATTTAATTTGGATTTCAGGCTGTGATCCCCTTGCTCTGGTGATATCAGGAAGGGATTTATATGCAGAGGTTGTGCTTCTGCCATGCCTGGTGATGATGGAAGCTGAGCACTCTGAGCATGGAGTAGGATACCTGGAGCCCAGGTGTGCTTCAATTGACTCCCTGGCTGGTGGGGATTCATTCAGGGGAGGGATTGGCCAGATGGGAATTAAATCCTGTGGGATCCAAATTCTAGATGGAATCCCAAGAGGTGTGGTTCCCCTTGTCTGATTTCCCCCACAAAGATGGAAAACAGCAGGAACTGTTTTCACAAGCTTGTCTTGGTTTCAAGCACTGAAGGTAAGGGGTGAGACCAGACAATTCTGAGAGAAATTAAACCAGTTGAAGCCATGATGTGGGTAAGAATAATTTCCAGAGTAAAACACCTTTCCACATGCATCTGTTGGGTACAGCAAGCTGAAAGATGGGCTTTCTCCACAGAAAAGGTAATTTTCTTCTGGATAAGGAAAAAAAAGCCAAAGTCAGTAGTACACCCATTTGAAAAAGCCACTCCAGAATTACAGGTGCTGTAATTTGGTTCCCTCACATTCCTGTACTCCTGTATCTGCAGTCACCTCTGGTTTGATGGAAGCTGTCAAATGGAAAAGAAACAAGGAAAAGAACAGCACAGGCATCCTGGGGATCTTTAAGCATCATTCAGTATGGACGCCATGGTCAGGCAAACCTGCCCAACAGGAACACTGAAACAGCAAAATCAAAATAACACAGAAGTACCAGGATTGGAATCTATGGAAAACCTTCAGAAGGAGGTCACTGAAACATTTGAAATTACAGCATTAGGAGTACTGCAGGCACAGCTTGTAAGGGAGGGAGGATCCAAAGAAAATGCCTCAGGTCTGTTTGTAGATAAAGTCCATTTTGACCACACATTTTCTCAAGCACTCTCATTTTTAGATATCAGATATTATCAGCTTCCTACAGCTAAGATTTTCAAAGCAGATTAAAGGTACAAAATATTTTCAATAAATTTTGGGTAACAAAGCTCTAGAAAAATCTCCTCTGTGCCCATTCAGCCTTCCAAGAGAAGGCCTGCTCCAACTGTGTATTTCTTCACATAGGATCTGGGAGGTTGCACATGTAGCTGCAGGAATAATGGCTGCTCTGAGTTCTCTGATGAGACTTAGCAGTTGGTGAAGTTTCCAGGCTTTGAGCTTCTTTCTGTGGCAATCAAAGCAAGGCAGCTTTGCAGACCTTAGTGTCATATTTCCCTGCTCCTTTCAAAAAACCATCTAGTTTTCAACACAGCTCTAATGATAACTCCACAAAATTCTGTGGTTTTGCTTTGTAGATCATTTAAGTATTTTCTCTCATGTTGCTCCACAGCTCTACTGTGTCAGCTCCAAGTGAATCAAAGAAAACTCAGAGCAAAAGCTGCTTGAAACTGGAAATGCTCTTCTGGATTCTCAGAGGAACCACCAATTTTGCCTGATGAGGTTCACTCGAAAGACTTCATTGACTTAAGCAAATCTTTCAACATGCATGGCAAGAGTTTAAAGTTTCTAATGAACCATGAAACCAGGCAAGTTTCTAGGGCTTTTCGAGAATGCTTTCCTTAATTCTAGCTCCACATCACAATTTTGCCACCAATCTCACGATGCACAAGACCCATGGGAGCACTGTACAAGCTGCTGAGGAAAGCTGTGACAGCCAGATTAGAACATGCAGCAGGCCCAGAGGAGCAGAAGTTACACCAGCTTGTAGCCAGAGCTCCAAGGGCCAGTCAGAGGGTGAGGTAAGAGCTGTCCAGAGCAACACTGATCTCCTGTAACAATCAGGGAACTAGTTTGGTTTTCTCTTTTTAAACAGAGTTTCATTGTAAAATGTTTCATCAATACTGACAACAATGCACTTGGATCCAGGATAAAACTTCTGGACCAGGGAGGGACCCCATTGCCAAGTATCCTCTGAAATGCTCCTGAGGCAGCTTTTAAGGTCGCTGTTTAAAGAAAGATTAAAAGCTACAGAAAACACTTGAGCTGCTGAAATCCAGGATCAGTCTTTAGCTCTGTCACGGTGTCCCTACTCAAGTTAGGGCACAGAGAAACTATCAACCCATTTCCCAAGAAACTGAGACTTCCTACCTCATGGAAGTCATGGAAAGACAGAATCTTCAAAGACTGCCCAGTGCTTAGTTGTAGCAAGGATGGGAAACATGAACACTTCATGTAGCTCACCAAGAAGGGGTAAAATTCCCAAAGATTCTCACCAGTGCTGTCCAAACTTACAATGGGCCAGGGGCCAAAGCTGGCACTTGGAGTGAAGGTGCCAGATCATGGCTGTGCTCCAGCCTAGAGGGATGCTAAGCATAAGCTCAGTTCATTTGAAATCCAGAACATGCACCAGCATTTGGCAGCTCTCTCTGGGCAATGAAAACAATTGGTTTTATTTCTAATTTCACTGAAGGATTCACATGTAGATTCTCCACAGCAGAGCCTGGAGAGGTCGGGTTAGCAGCAGGCCTCCTAAAGGTCTGATATTCAGAGTGCAAATACAAATTTGCTGCAGCTCCAAACAGTAATTGCATTTATCCCCTCAGTTACAGAAGCAGCAGAACCACCAAATCCCAGTTCCTCTTCACGAGTCAGCACTGGACTGACCTCACACTCCTTTACTTCAGTTTAAACACTGTCACTTGCATTTTCTTGTTTCTCAAAATCCTTCTGTATCCATACAAGAAAAGATACATGAAAGGGAGAAGCCTTGTGTACTTTTTAACATGTTCTCTTCGAGGACCAAGATTAGAAACCTCTCAGTGACACGGACTGGAGTTAATTAGACCAAATATTCCATGTGCATACTCTCCTCAAGGCAGCATCTGCAGCTCATGTGTAATGCAAACCACGTTAAGCAGCTCTGTCCAGCCTGATTTCTGTCCAGCTACCAAGGACTCTGACTGAATTTCACCAGACAGAAATGTGCAATTTTTCTGTCATTAGAGAGCACCCAGGGAAGTAGCACAACAAAATGCTTCCTGCTGCTGTTAAAGGCAGGAGGCTGTGATTTCAGCTCAGTCATCTGCTCTCACATTGAGTAATCCACAAATATTTGAGCTTTCTGGCAGCATAACCCCCCCAACACCACAGTAGCAGAATCTTTCCCTCTAAATGTTCCAAGACATTTCCATGTTTGCCTTCTCAGGCTATTGATAGTAAACTGCTTAATAGGAGAGGGCATCTGTGATGCTTTTCCTGACTATTGATAACATCTAGAAGGCTTAAACATGGCCTTTCCTGCTTCAGATTTTAAAGGAGGTTAATTGAGATCAGATACTTAAAGCTGAACTTAACAGCAACAGAGTAAGTGCACAGTCCAGACTATGGGAAGAAAACATGTTAAAAAATATTTGGAATAGTTAAATGTATCCAGATCAGGCACACATGATAACTTCAGAGCATTTACAAAGAGAATGAAGGACATTGAGGCATTCTTGGCTATCTGTAGAGTGCTTACTGGAAACACAGATGGAACTCCAGGGGACCAGAGAGCTGATTTTTAAGAGATAGGGAAGAGTTTGGGAACATTTGGTTCAGTCTGTAGACCTGCGTATAACCTCTGTGATACAAAAGAGAGGGTAAGAAATTGATACACGCAACAGAACAAACAGAAACTTCACCTTTACAAGAAAACTGGCTCAAAAATAAAATCAGAAGATTTAGAAAGTAAAGAGAGGGAAAAGAAGACATGCTGCAGGATAGCAAACTGGGGGTCAGAGAGAAGTCAGTCATTTGTTCTCTTTCTCCCCCAAGGACAGGACAAGAGTGAAGGACTACATTACAAAACCAAAGACATGCAGCTAAGAAGTCAAAAAGATGTTTAAAAGTTGAGTAATAGTTGTAGAGACTGTGAGATTGTAGAGACTGTATAGACTGTGAAATCACCTGTCACAAATTTCTAGATCCTGTCAGAGTGGTTCCAGCTAATTATTTACTTGATTGCAGTTGTGCCTTCCAGCCCCCAGCATCTCCTTTTGCCCCTGACATCCCATTTCATTCCTCCTTGTCTCACAATCTCTTCCTAGCCCCACTTCTTCCCCCAGCAATGGGGGAAGGCTTTAAAGAATTCTGCCTCGACTGAGCAATGAATTAAGATAGAATTAGTGTCACTAATGAGAACATTTTTTAGCCTTTATTAGACCAGTGGCTATGGTGACTTCTTGTGCTCCAGTTACAGAGTTGCCTCCATTGCAGCACAGTCATGAACAACTTAAAAAAACGTCTTGAGATTTTCTAGGCATGAGGTAGAATTCCTGAGGACATCAATAGCTCCTGCATAGTGCAGCTTCCAAATTTTTTCCAGTTTGGAAAACACATTGTGTCAGTGCAGAAATAAGCTGTGGTCCTCTAGTTAAGGCTTGTATGACAATAATGCATGTGCAGAAGGCAGCAGAATTAGGATGAACTGCTGGACTCTGGCATTTCTTTCCTCTGAGAGCTTCATAACTTCAACATTGTATTACCATCAGCTCCTTCCCTGGGATGTATTTTACAAGGAACTTACAAATGGCATGTGTAACAAATGCTATCTATTGCATTTTATTATTCATCTTTTTCCACATATTGACATTTGAGATGCACCCAGGGACTGTGCACAGAGTTTGTCTGGCAGCAGTGGTGTGCACTGATGAATGTCCCCTCGGTGCTGATATGAAACACATGGGTTCTATTAGCAAAGCCATGGCTGAAATGATCCATTGGAAATTACTTACCTATTCCATGAACATGACTCACCAAAGCCAGGAATGTTCTACAGATTAACTCTTATGAATGCATGGGAATTAAAGCCCTTATGCTGGGAAAAGGGGGAGCATTTGCAACCATCCATAGGCTGCAAGGGGTCAGCCCTTAAGTCTTTGGAAGATCTCTGACAGTACAGGAGCAGTTATACATTCAGACAATGAGTAAATGAAAAAAGAAGGGCTGTTGTTATTCCTTTCACTTTGACAATTTGAAGGCATTTGTCCTTCAAGTTCAGGCTATAACTGAAAAAAGAATCCCTATAGAAGTTTTTAGATATGTGCTTAATTCTATTAAAATCAACATTCCACCAAAATTGTTGAAGTTCAGTGTGTGCCTAAATATTTTTCTGACTAGTGGGTACTTACTTGCCAGGGTTTTATTTTCTTTATTGATGCAACATTAACTCAAAAGTGCTGTGGACACATAAATATTAGCCAAAACTATTAACTTTTTCTGGATTTCTTGGCCTTTTAAAAAAAAAATCTGGTCCAGCTAAAAGGCTGCCTTATCATTAAACCAACATATTAAATTTCTCTGACAGTAAAATCTATCTATAGACATACAGTAACAACAAATTAACCTCCATCTGACATGAATGAAAACAGTTTCTAAGTGGTTATAGTTCCTAAAACAGAATCTATATGCAATAAATATAATTATTTCACTGAAATTGTTAGCACATGTTTTTCTTTTGCAACAGACATGTTCGCTGTACCATCTTTGTTGTATTGATATGTTCTTTAGTAGCCCCTTCTGTGCCTTCATCCTTGATTTAAATTTATCGTGACACATTTTTAAACAATAGCAGGAAACCTCACTTATGACTTTAATTATAAAATGGTGTTATAAAATTATATCCACATTTTACTTTTGGCAGTTGGCAATCCTCATTTAACATAAATAACCCTTCTTGGCCTCAGCAGTTCTCTTTGGTTGATTTCAATGCTTACTGTATGTAATTGATATAAAAACACAAGGTTTAGGAAGCAGTTATTGGAACTTGTTAAAAGAAGTAGTCAAGTTCATAAATGCACTCATTTTGCTATGCTACATGCCAAGAGAATTAATAATGGACGTTTGGGAATTGGGGAGAAACTCTGGCTTTTTAAAGAAAGACTGATGTAACTACAGTATTCCACTCCTATGTTAATTGTTTGGCTCACAGACCCACGGCTTTGTTTCTCTTCCACCCACAGCTGCTTCCAATAATTTTCTAAAACCTGACACATCCATCCACACACATCCATGTTAGACACAGACATCCAGAACTCCACATATGCACTAATACTCAAACAATTCTGCTGTTCTGTGCTGAAGGACAGAAGAAAATACCTTAAACCTGGTGGCATAATTAAAAGGAAAGGACAATCACATCAGAAGAGGCTGTTCCAAAAGACTGGAATTTAGCAATACTAGAAATGAAGCTACTTGGAGTCACCTCCCAAAGCAGGTCATGTGAAGGGGCTGATGTTCATCTGAAGATCCCTGGATTTGCACAAAGGCCCCTTGGTCTGTCTCACCTCTGCACACTGACAGTACAGGAACACGCAGAGTTACTTGTCTGCACGGGCAGCTGACCCCAGCACTGAATGCCCCAATGCACAGTGATCCCACAAGAGCAGGAAATGTCACCTGTGCTTAACACAGGGCTGGGCCTCGCCTGAACAACTGAAGCAACACCTTCTTAACTTCTACCTGACCATCACACTGCATCACTAACAGGATTAAAGTCAAACATGAGCTTAGAAGCATTGGATGAACTGGAAACAAAACCCACCTCAGTTCTCAATTGATGGCTGGTCTGTAGCCTTCACTGAGCTGATGGTCCTTCCCTTCTGAGAGCAAATGACTTGGGTTAGGGCCCACTCAAAGGTTTTCCTTTTGGTATTTTCAGGACACAACTTCAAAATTTCTCTCTCATTAATGCTAATTTATGATAAAGAATTCAAAAACACTGAGAATGTTTTTCTCAAACTTCCATTTGGCTGGTTTATCTCATACCACAAATAAAACTCAGGCTAAGAACAAGAAGGAGACTTTGTTTTTTCTGCATCAGGATCCACCACCTGAGATCTTGAGGGAGGTGTCCTACAAGCCAAGTCACACAACAGGACAAAGCCATAGTAGAGGTCTGCATTTGTGGATGGCAGGAGAGCTGTGATGCCATAAATTGCCACTAACAAATGCCAGATGTGGATGTTGGGAGCAGGAGCAGCTGGGGAGCTTGGAGGAAAGCTGAGATGCTTAAAATGTACACACTGTCTGTAGGGAGATGGGAGGGCAGGACAGAGGGGCCAGATGTGTGAGACTCACACAGACAGAGACCAGGCAGACCTGCAAGACAAAGCTAAAGAAAATTATTAAGCAAATGAATGTTTAAATGAGGGGTCAGGACCTTGGGATAAAGCTTTAGGAACATGGAAGGGACAAATACTTTCCCTGCCTCCTCTTCCATCCCCACCCCAGCTGGTTTTACACATGCAAAGCTGATGTGGGTGGTATGTGCTCAGTCAAGGGCCCAAGTGCCCATCAGGCATATATAAGCCAGTCTCCTAAGCACAGCCAGGTACCAAATTGTCTCCTACCTTTTTCCAGGGAACAGGGAGAACACACCAATCCCATCACAAAGAAAGGTCTCATCTGAAACTTGCCACTTCCAATTGGTGCTGGAAGCAAGAGCCCTTCTTGGCTCTGGCCACTCATTAAACCGCTCAGCCAGGAAAACTCAAGGGCACTGGGATTTCAAAAACTTCTTGCATTCTCCCCTCATCACCATGCAACAACCCAGTCTCTGTGACATGATAAAATTAATTAAGTAAATCAATCTTAGGGGTTTAATTCTTCTCAATCACTGAACTGTAACACCCATTTCAAACTCTCAAATCCCATCCCTGTCAGCTGAGACCTACTGGCTTTAACCAGGGCTCTGCCCAAGACAGAGCCAGACCAGCCCTGCTGCCTGTCCCAGCGAGGTCCCAAAGCCAGTGGCTCCCTCCCTAAAACCAGAACAGCTGCCAATTCTTTGGTGCCAGTAGTCCTGAGTGCCTTTTCCTTGCTTGGCCATGGCCAGGCTGCCAATTCTTTGGTGCCAGTAGTCCTGAGTGCCTTTTCCTTGCTTGGCCATGGCCAGGTTTGTGCAAGTGTTAAATGAAAGCTGAAAAGGCAGCAGTGGGGAAGATGTGGCTCTGCCCCGAGGTTCGGGAGGAGGCCACACGTGGGAGCTGCCTTTCTCTGGCCCACAGATGGTGCAGGGCTGCTGAATAAATAGGAAGCTCACTACCCAGAAGTGGAAGAAATTACTTCAGAGGAGGCTGAGACTCTTGGGACTTCCACGTTTCCTACTATAAATTTGGAGTTTGCTATTTTTATTGAAAAGGGGGTAGTACTTCCTCCTCACACTTCCTATTACTGTATGCAATATTAATCCTTTAACCTTATAATTAGGGACAGTCATAGTTTGTGGAACCTGAGGTTTTGCAGCCCTCTTGAACTTCTGCAGTAGAAAGTGGGGAAAGGAAGCTGCAAAGATGAAGGTCACCACATCTTTCCTGTAAGCTGTGATTTTCTTTTCACCTGTGAAAGGAGATTCACATTTTTGCTTTTTAGCCATCATATTTTTCTCTTCCATCTCCAACACTCAGATTCCACGTAAACAAATTTTAAAAAAGCATCACAGTGGAGAAACTTGGGTTTCCTGACTCAACCAACAACTGCAATGGGAACCCAAAGCCACATCCTCAGCTAACATAAATATGGTGCAACTGAAGCTGATAGAGCAAGGCCTGTCAAACACAATCCCTGTCCTGCCTTTTAAACAGAGCTGAGGCACAATATCTTCCCTAACACAGGAAGCAAGGAAACAGCACTGCTCTGTTTGCATGCCTGGGATAGGAGAGCACAGTGAGCAGCTGGCAGTGGCACCAGGGCATTTTCATTCAAGTGCTCACCAGAAACAGAGCCATGGCTGATGGCAGGCACCAGAAGCACTGAAGGACACGCAGGACAAAAAGGGTGTTCACTGGCTTGCTACCAAAGAGGTGAATCCTCCCTGTTGGCTCAACAGTCTCAGAAGCCAGAAAACATTTCAGCTGAAGTCAGTTTAAAACCTTCCCTCCCACCTTCATTTTAAAACTTAACAGTGAATTAAAGGATTTTCTGCTACAGTGAAGATTAGAAGCATTTATAAAGCAGCAAATATTAGCTTTCACGTTATTTTTATTCTGCAAATTATTCTGCAAAAGTAGGTAAAATTTCAGATTAAATAAGAAATTGTTAAATCTCTATTTTTACTGTCAAAGTGGGGGAGATGGGAGGATTTTTCAGGTTGGGTTGGTTGGTTTTGGCACACAAGATATTTGTGCCTTTCAAGAGTCCTCTAAATTTTGGGACCAACCTCCTAGAGAAGACACCTGACCAGATGTAAGCTCCCAGTTCTGAGTACAGCTGTGGTACAAAAGTAAGGACTCCTTTCCAGGTTCAGCAACACCTCAGAGCTCCTCCTCTCCTCTGCACATGGCTCAAGGCTGCCCTGTGCCTGTGCAACTCCCATTTCTCTTGTTGACCTTTATCTTAACAGCTTGATTCCCCAGCTCCCACCTCCACACCTGATACCAGGAAATGGCTGAACAAACTAATTTTTTTCCACTAAATCTCCTGCAGCAGCATCAGCCTCCTTAATTTCAAATTCTGCATGACACTTTCCTATACTTCATGTGCAAGTAAAACTCTCACTAATAACAGATCCGTAATGTGTTCCTAGATTTCAATTCCTCCTGCTGATCGTTTATCCAGAGCACACAATGTCTGCAGTGCTGGTGCAGTCAGCAGTGCTTCCATGAGCAGTGCATTCCTGGCTAAAAACTGGCATGACAAAAACCTCTCTCCTTCTAGGACCTGGCTGATAGTAAAGTTGAAATTTGTGTTCTAAAGTCTCTGAAGTTTTTAGTCCTCGACCAAAATAAGCCTTGTAAGTGTAACAAATTGTCCAAGTATATCAAAACCCAATGAAACATCAGGCTAAAGAGCCACAGCAAATCCCAAAAGAGGCTCTTGGAGAGATTTATTGAACAACAATGTCCTCTGCTGGCAGGAACCAGCCTCAACCTGTAACGCTGAGCCGCAGCACCTTCCCGGGGATTCTGGGACAGGCATTGAGCAGCCTGAACGGGAAGCCAAGGACAGACCAAAATCACAGCAGCCAAGATGGCTTTTGGATGGTTTTGTCTGGTTTACCGCCAGTAAGGACAAAGGTCAGGGGATATTTGATGTGAAAACCTCTGATGAAAAGAAATCAATTTGAATATGATTCAGGACTGGCCTATGACTCCAAACCCAAGCAAACAGTGCAGCAGCTTGGAAAAGGGATCCAGATTGTCCTCCCAGCCTTACTGCGATTTCCTCAGGGTGTCTCCATGCAAATCAGGTCTCTTCCATCTATTTGGATTTTGAAAGCATCAGAACAAGGAAGGAAGGCATCATTTTCCCAGCTAGACCTTACCCTAAGAAAGGAGCTGACACGATTCGAAGAGTGCACAAATGACACAGTAGTCTGAATTTATTTCCAAGTGTTGCACATGTACTAAAGAGTAGATTTTCAGAGTATTCCTGTTCCAGGAGAGTTGGGCATCTCAGGAACTCTGGTAACAACAGAACTCCTGCTAATTCTCTTTAAACACAGTAGAGCTGGGTTCCTCCATGTCCCTGAATGCTGATTCTGAAGAGCTTATTTGCAGTGACACTTCCCTGAATACCTGCCCTAATTCTTAAAATAAAAATCAGTAGCTGAAAACCAAGTTTATGTTTGGTGCCTGGCCTTGAACCCTTCCAGGGATGGGGAATCCAGTGCCTCACCATTCTCACAGAAAAGAACCTTGTTAAAATATCCAGCCTAAACCTACTCTCAGTTTGAAGCCATTCCCCCTTGTCCTGTCACTAAATGTCCTTGTAAATGGTTTCTCTCCATGTTTCTTGTTGGCTCCCTTCAGGTGTTGGAAGGCCACAGTGAGGTTACCCCGAAGCTTCTCTTCTCCAGGCTGAACAATCCCAATTATCCCAGTAGTCAGCATCCTCTAAGAACTGCAGCTTCATCACCAGTACAATGAGAGATCTTCCAGCTTTCTTTGGGAGTCAACAGAAGCCATCAGTGGAAGAAACCTCCAACACCTGCAGTAAAACTGCATTGTTGCTTATGGAAGCAGGGGCTGGGCTCAGGAAATGAGGATTGGGAATCAGTGCAATGGCTCAGAACTGGCAAATTTGAGTGTCCCAATGATGGTATTGTGACAAAGGATGGAGAAAAATGCATTGTAAGGTTGAATGAGACAAGGTGACCCAAAGAAGTGAGCAAATTTCATGATGGGAAAACAGTGGAGCTATTTCTAATGATCCTTTAGCTTAGTCTCCAATTCTATTTGTATGTTTTAAGGGACTGTAAATATTTTTATCAGCACTCAGGACACAAAAAGAGCTTTCCAGTTTCTATATAAAGAAGTAATTTTGGACAGATCAAAACAATAAAGGCACAGGACTCCTGGATGACAGATGCCAGGATGTTAGTAACCATAAGTGGTTTTCAAATATGGCCCCATCACCATCCCCCACAGTAGCCCTTTCAAGTGGGAATTACAAATTGCTTACTTGGAGAGGAAATTTCAAACAGGCCACTTATCAAAAAGTGCCAAATAAACCTGTCATTGGGATAGAAGTTACAAACCATTCCTAAACTCTGCAGACATTTCCTGAGCCTGTGAACTCTGATCTTGGCTTCTAATAAACATGACATCAGCTCCCCAGCACTGCAGACACAAGACACATGACCCACCACCATGTTATCGCTTCCTCTGCAGTTTCTTCAGGATCTGCTCTCAGGCACAACATCAATAGAAGACTTTCTGCTCATTTCAAAATTGGTTTTGGATCAGGTCCTTGAAGGGAGGGCAGAACAAGCACAGCATGGAATCAGTGTGTGAGCTGCAAATATTATTGCAGGTATCCACTTCAAAGCAACCTTGGATCCGAGACTTTGAGGAGTTTTCCAGGTATTAAGGTAGTGAGTGGGTTAAGACAATACTCTTGCTCCTGTCAAAGACTTAGACTCCTGTCAAAGAGCCTTTAAAAGCTCTGCTAAAGCAGGTATGTACTGGATGGTCATTGAATAACATCTCAAAACAGGCTATAAATACAATACACCAGAAGATTCCAAATACTGGAATGACAGTTACCTTCATTTCCAGAGAAGTTCAAGGGGAGGATTAAGATAATTACAGCTCTATGATTTACATTTTCTATGTAGGAACTTCCTTCTAAGATTTGCTTCTGAAATCAACCTTGGAAAAATATATTTGAAATAAAATTTCCCATTTATCTCTGTGCTGGAAACCTAACTGAGACCCTTATCTGATATACCAAACCAAACATGCTATCCACTCAATGAGCCAAAATCCCAATAAACACAGAACTGTGGCTCTTGCAAAAGCAACTTCAAAAGCATATTATCAAAATACAATCTTTACAAATAAGATATTTGTAAAGATTGTGGGATATTCACCTAGAAATAGAGAGCCTCCTCTACTCTCATCTAAAGGACAAGCATTGCCTTCATACTCAGGTGTTTCCAAAAAATTTCCAGATCAAATATAAGTCAGAGTTGGCAGGGTATAATGTGCAACATTTAAAATTTTGGTCTACAAATCCTCCTTATTAACACATTAAACTTTCTAGAAAAGACATCTCCAAAAGCCACTAAGAATCCACACAGATGGAAAATTACAGTGCATGCAGATCTCAAAAGCTGCCATGGGCTCAGGGAGAAGTGCCCACTTTTCCTTTCTGCATTTTCCCTCTTTCATCCTCATCAGTTCAGAACCTGCAGTTCCTAAAACTGAACTCCTGAAGCTCTGTAGGGGTCAGAAAGAAGAGCTCCCTGCCCCAGGGTGTGACCTTACCATCAACGCCTCTAGTCAAGTTTAGACCCACTGCCCATGATGAACATTCTAGCACAGAGCTGCTACAATATCCTCGAGTCGCAGTGGCCTTGGCATGTGGCTCCTCTGCCAGGTGCAATGGAAATGTTTCACTGCTGTCATGGCAGGGACACGAGGAGGAGCTCACTCCAGGTAATGGATGAATAAGGAGGCACACCTGTGGCTGTCACAGCATAGCAGGTCCTTGGGAACCTGCAAAGGCCAAAGCTCCTCTGGATCCTGCTGCAGCTAAAGGGGAACTCCTCCCACCTCCTGAAATGGACATGAAATATTTGAGTTTCAGGTTGGTGGATTTCACCCCAAGGATTTATCTCAGGAAGGAGATAAAAAAAATTATCAGAGGGCACAAGATCCCTGGAGCTGTGTGCACTGACAATCAAAAGCAATTGTCCAGTTTATATTGTCTGATTGTCTCACAAAATCACAGCATGGTTTGGGTTGGAAGGGACTCTAAAGATGATCGATTTCCAGCTCCCTGCACGGGCAGGGACACCTCACACTACATGAGGTTGCATTTGCCCTTCTGGTTTCAGAGCTGTGGAAGTGCATGGATGTCCCCAGCACTAAGGAGGACCAGGTACTCTGTACCAACATCATGGATCTGCATCAGGAAAGCAAAGAGCACACGGGGAGCCCCGGCTGCCGGGGAGGGAGGGAGCTGCACTCGGGTTAGTCAGAAGGCAAAGCCGTGCTCCGACCAAGGGAGCCAAGTGATGTTTAATGAGCAGGAAAAATGCAGTGCTTTGGGTTTAATGACTCATGGAGCATGCAGCACCTCCTACCAACGTGCTGTGGCATTCCTGCCCAGGAGGAAGTGTGTCAGCTCCTGAGGCACAGCTCTGCAGCACTGCCTGCCGCCAACCCAAACACAAACCATGCCCGGCCCTGCTCAGCCCTGACATTACTGTAGCCCAGGGTTAAGCTCATCTCCCAAGAGCTTTCTATAATAAAAACCTTTCTGGTTATAAACAAAACACAATTTCCAAGCCCAGGCTACCAGGACTATGCTTGGAAGCCCAGAAATTTCCCTGCAGACACGTCCAACCTTCCAACATCAAAGTGCCTGCAATCCAACCTGCTGAAGCTAACCTGATTTCCCACTCGGGAGCAAACTTTAATATGGGGTGGGACTTGTGTTTTTACACTACTGCCCTACATTTGCAAATCCCTGGAGGTAACTTTGTCCAGCCCACAAAAAGGAGGGGCTACAAAGCCAACTATATTGAGCTGTGCAGTAGAGAGCACAGCTGCACTGAACAAAACCAGCCTGTGACATGAGGAGCAATCAAAAGCCATGAAGTTCCACATGGGAAAAACTAATACATCTCAGCCAACAAAAGAAGAGACTTTTAATTAACTTGTTCTCATTGAGTGCAGAGATAATTAAATTACAGAAACAACCACATTAGTGTAATCAGTTTAGAAGAACCCACCTACAGAGACAAAGGATTTTTCAAGATCCATCTATGACAAAAGCAGCTCCATTTAAACTGCATTACTCTTCCCTTATTAACTGCACTTATGTGCTTTCTTTTGGACAAAGAAGACCATGACTCCAATTCAGTTTAATCAAATCCTTGAAAGACTACCACAACTCTTGATCCAATTCTCCAGATATTTTGTATTTTTATTTCTTTCTTCTATTCATGTAGTCAGTCCTGAATGTCACCATCCACTTCATCAAGGTATAGTTCCCTTCCTTCCAGCTGCACAGAAAAGACTGACAATAGAACTTGATTGCATTGAAGGGCTTAAATTTCAAATAAAAAGCCAAAGTGACAAATAAAATAATGAAGCTAGACAGAAATCATTCACAAGAATGAGAAGCTGTCTGTATCAAATCATGAGGGATCTGCACTGCTTGAACTACAGTACACTCTAGGCAAAACAATAACCCACCTTTCCAGTGTCAGCCAAGGAAAAAGTCACTCATGGTTTGATCCATGAAGGTCCAGCAAGAGTCACTCCAGGCCAAGCACAAAGGAGCACCTTAAACAGCACCACCCATATCCAGAAGTTAAGCATTTGCTGAGGTATTTTTCCAAAGTGATCCTGATGCCTCAGGTTTAGCTTTTCTATTTTTCAGGTTCTGTGCTGCTTTAATGTCTGGGTCTGGGCTCCATATTATGGGATGGTGAGCTCTGTGCACAGAGTAGGGAGACAAAACAATTCCTTCTCTAGCTGGGCACCAAGGACAAATGACCCAAATCTCAGGCTCAAGAACACAAACACCATGGGCTGAGGAGAGAAAAACAAGAAGGATGGGACTGTATGACCTGAAGCTGTAACTGAACAATTAATTTCAAAATGCAAATGGAGCCAAACTTATAAAAATGAGAGACCCCATGAGTGCCTGTGCATTTTGGGACCATTTTGGTTCACCTGGGGTGCAGCCCTGGCTGGGCTCTTGTGCTGCCCAAGGGAGATCCATGGAGGCCTTTTAATAGATCCCTATTTATTCTTTAGCTCTGTCCAGCCTCTGTCTAGGGCAGCCTTCCCAAGGCATCAATCCAGAATATATAACCTTATCCTTGGGATCAAGGGCTCACGTTAAGGGGAATTCAGGCTAGGAAGGGAGAGCCCACTGGGGACTGCCCCTTGAGGTTACAGGTGCTCAGAGCAGGGCTCCTCCCTCAGAAACCCTGCACACACCTGCCTGATAGAGATGGTGAGATGTGACAGGAAGGGGGAGACTTCCATGTGAGGGAAAGTGGCAGGAATGGCAGCAGCAGGCCTGTAAAAGCCCAAAGAGAGGCTAATACCACAGCCAACTTTTGCCATTAACAAATTGCACACTAAATCTCAAATGACATGGACCTGACACCACCACATCCTCAAACTCTCCTAATATCTGCACAGCTCAGCTGCACCAGTTCTAATCCCAGAATCTTCTCTATGCAATGTAAGGCCTCTGATGAGGATAGGTTTGGTATAAGTAACAAGAAATACCTTTTAAATAGATAATGCTCCAGACAGACTTCAGTCAGGGGTTAAATTTTTTTCAAACTATCTAAAAGTTAGAACTACAGAAGAAACTGCATGGCTGCTGCTATTTGCTTTTCCTGGGAAAAAAACCCCAAACTAATAAACAGCAATAAAAAAAAACCCCATATGTATATAAAAAATATCATGAGCCCGGTTTTTTACTAAGTAATATTTCAATGGGAGATCTTTTCTCCCATATATCATCTTTATAGTAAAGGAAGTTGATTGCTCACACTACTTTGTGAACATGCAATAGCCAGTGTTTATGAAATCCTGAATATGATGCCAAGCACACCGGCTGTGACAGAAACCTCCAGTGCTTGCTGGGCCCAAAACAGTAACCTGGAGGAAATATTGATTGCAGAGCTTCATGCAGGAGCAGAAACACCAGGATGGATCTCGCTTGATCATAAGGCAAGGGCAAGCAGGAAGCTCAGACAGGAAGAAGAACCATTTCAGAGTCTTGCATGGGAAGAGTTTATGATGCAGATGTGTCTGTAAGGGGGCTGTACCCCGAGAGCGCCCTTCACACCGCCAGCAGTGTCAGCACAAGCTCTCACCAGCTTGGCGCAGCGAGAAGGCCACCAGGTGTCCCCCGTGCCGCAGTCCCGCTGCTCCGGCGCTGCAGTGGCACCTGCCGGTCACTCACGGGCAGGGATTGGTACCAGCCGCGCTGTCTCACGGGACACCGGAGCTTCTCACGCCTCTTGCACAACTGTTTGCTCCCCGCCGCACTTCCCGGGTATTACCGTTGTTGTTGTTGCCGTTGCGTTGCTCTGGAGATGTTACAGCAGCAGCAGCTCCGGGTGCCTGTCAGCAGAGCAGATGCAAAGCCTCGGAAGGTGAAAGCACCGCTGCAGGCAGCCAGGCTGTGACCCAGCAGCAGCAGAGCCCTTTGCATGCCTGGCACTGCTGGGCCTCTGGAAAGGCCCCCGATGGCAATTACTGCCAGCCCTGACCTGGGGCATTCGGAGCTCCCTCGGTATTTCAGATGACCACAACTTGTAATGTTTGATTTCTTCAGTCCTCAGACAGATCTGCATGAGTGAGTGAGTGACAGGATGTGATTCAGCCACAGGTAGAGAGGGAAAAGCTGAACTCAATGAGATTTGTGTATAGTGTGTCAGGACAAGGGAGAAGTTTGCCTTTAGGGAGTTTCTCTTTTATCAGTGCTCAGGTCTGACTGGAAAGCAACAATAAACACAGCCCGGCTTTGAAGAAAAGCAGTTAAAGGATCATATGCAAGTATCCAACTCTTGCTTGGTCTTACAAAGAAATCAGTTTCCTTCTGTCACGGCAAGTAAAATAATGACTGGTCCTTCAGCAAGCACAGGCAAGAAACACAACATTGTGTCAGGGCCAGAAGAGAAGAGATGAAGTAACACCATTATTGTAACAACTGCTCTTTGAGCCATCTTCAGAGACTGCTCCTTTTTAAAGAAATATTTTAAGCAGTACTTCAAAGATTGAAAACATCACCAGTTTTTAAGGATCAGCACACTGACAAGACTCTTCCTTAAATTAGTTTTTAAATAATCAATAAAATATTTCCTAATGGGCTTGGAACAACCCTGAACCCATATTATGGGGTTTTCCTCACTGCTCTCAAAGTCCAGCCTGGCTTTCTAAGAGACATGAATTAACACAAGGGTAACAATAAAACTGTAAGAGTTGGTAATCCAGCCAGAGACTGGAAGGAGTGGGGGAGAGAAAAAGAAAAAACAGGGGGAAAAACCTGACCCTTAGGCACATGAATCTGCAACATGATTTTTCAGAGTGTTAATTACACTACAGCTTTCACAAGTCACATGCCTTAGGGGAACTCCAGGTGCTGCTCAGCCTCTGGAAAATGCTGATTTAGGTGCAGGAATAGACACAGGGAAGTCTTATTTAAAGCTTCTATATTTAAAAGGCTGGGTCTAGCATTAAAAATAAATAAATAAAATGTGTATTTGCACATTTGGATAGAAACCCAAGTTTAGCAACACAGCATTTGCATTGCTTTCATCAGGCATTATTCATTCTGGAAAGTTGCACAACCCCCTTCCACAGCAGCATCCTAGGTTTGCTGATACATTGCACAACTCAGTGCTGCCTTCTCCTCCACACCGAGTCAGTTGTAGGCAGCAGGGAAGAGCTCTTGCCTCAAACCCAAGGCAGCCCCACGAGTTTAATCCAGCCCCCAGGGCACACTTGTGTGGCCCAGCAGAGGGAGAGCTGTGGCAGCAGCAGCTCTGCTCTTCCAGGGCTGTGGCCCAAAGGTCGGGAGAAGGCAGGAGCAGCTCAGTGGAAGGCAGCTCAGATCCCACCTGGACCACCAGAGGCCTGGTGCTACTCAGGGCTGTGTTCCCAAACTCTGCCCCGAGGGAGCAGCACTTGGCTCCCAGCAGCCTGAGCCAGGGCTGAGGGCTGGAGCAGGGGACACCTGCACAACTCCGTGTGTGCCACCTGCGGCTCAGAAACAGCTGATTTACAACAGAGCCTCTCCGCAATCTCCAGCCATTCTGCTTTCCCTGGGAATGGAGTGAGGCCACTTTTACATTCCATCCTGCCCCCCACTGCAGTTTCAGCTCCTCAGGGCAAAAGACTATCTTTAGTTCATCTGCACAGACACAGAACTTTCAGTTTCGTTTAGGTCATGTAAATACAGCTGTTACATTTAAAGCATCTGAAAAGGATGAAGAATGATTTAGGGTACTATTAATATGAGCCATTTCAAACTGAAGAGGTCAAACAAAGGTGAGTCTATTTATCTTAAAAGCTCCCATCCCAATAGCCTCAATCCAGCATCAGATAATATCTCAGTGTCACTCCAACTGGGAACCAGTATCCTAAGGAAAATAGTTATAACAACAGCATGTAATCAGACAATTATTTTGAACCCAGCCTCTCTCATTCCTGTTTTGGAAAGGATAGTACCAAATCCTGTGTTAGCCTTTGGGACTCTCTTCACTTGGTCCCACCACTGAGATTACAACTGCCAGACATTCCCATCAGACATGGCAGAATCCACAAGAAACACCCCACAGGGAATGCAGACTCAACCCACTGGCCACCATTTGATGTAATGCTGTCTCTTGTAGCCCTTAACTTTTATGTACACAGTCAAGCATTAACAACTTTTAACTCATAAATTTTACAACCTCACAGCAGGTGCTTGGCCTCCAAGGCTGGAAAAAGAAAAGGTATTTCCTTTAATTAACCATGCAGATACATATTTAAGAGGAAAATTTCCAAGATTAGCTTGGTACCATCTCCCTGTAGCCCTGACTTACAGGAGCACAGAAAAGGTAACGCCAAGAATTTCTGAAAGTCTTACACCACATAACAGATAGGACAACCAAGCCACACTTTTTTAAAAGCCTAAAAGACAGTCTAAACCACCTTTTCTTTTTGCTCTGTTTTACAACCACCAGACTGAAGGAAGGTAAAAAAGCTGAATAGTAGGATGAGTTCATCCTTGGTCATGAAAAGCAGTTCTGTTTGGAACTCTAGCTTTGCAAAGCTCTGTTGCTTCAGCTGAAAGCAGCATGAGAGAGGTCTGTGTCACCAGTCAGCTGTCTGGGGAACATGCTCACTGACACGGTCCTTTTTGGGCAGTTCCCTTCTGGGTCTGCTCTGACCCCTTCTCAGTTCCCCCTAGGGAAGGGGGTTTTGGTAGCAGTGTTAAGTGACTCAGCCTGTGCACCAGGCAGGGAAGTGTTTCTCTATGTGGTGCTTTTCAAGCATGAGCCAGCCAGAGACAGAAAGCAGATTTTAAAAACCCCCAGAAGTCCCAGCACCCAAAGGGTGGGGACAGAGACACCCTCTGTGAGCTTGACTCATTATGGGTGAGTCTGTGCTGTACCAAGGGGCACCCCCATGCATCAGACCCCAGTTCAGATCTGCAACAGCAGCTTCAACACTCCTAAACCAAGAGATTGAGGGGGTTTTATTGCTCCTCTTAATCCAGGTACCACTTACAGGATTTAGATTTTTCTCTTACAGGAACTGAATTTTTCCACAGCTTCAGATATTTAGACCATGGCTGCTGGTGCCACCAAGCAGCAGTACAGCCAAGGGACACCAGAAGATAAAGCATTGCCACCTCTCACCTGTGGACATTTATCAGAGGGCAGATTTTCAACAGGAAGATCTGTGTGGTACAGATCAGCTTTTCTCAACAGCTTTGTCAGTAGTGCCTGGTGCTCGTGCCAGGGTTTGCATTAATTTCTCTGACAGTAATGGGGGCACACAGAGATACACACTTTACTTCTTTACCTACAGCAAGTGGAATATACTTCTATTTAGTACAACAAAAATCATCTGCCTGCCAAGCACAGATTTCAGAAATCACATCACACAATAACAAGTTTACCATGGGGAGAGAGGGCACCACTCTTTTACATCTGATCTCTTTGGTTTTGATGCCAGTATGTGAAGAAAGATCTAAAGTGACCAGCTATAGGATATGAGACACAACACTGACATTCTCTGCTCAGCTTTCTTTAGTCCTCACCTGCAATCTAAGCCCAGACACTCAGTACAGCAACAGCCACTTCTGCAAGGCTTCAGGAAACTTGCCAGGTACTGGCAGGAGCATTTAAATATTTTATAAACTTCTTTATGCAACTTTCCCTACACTGAGAACTTACCAACTGCCCTCCCACAAGTAGTTCCTTGGAAAATCTGGAGTTATTGAGTGCCTAAAGAGCCTTGGGAGAAATGCAACACTTGCACAGTTGCTGCTGTTCCCCATCCCCCATGGCTCTGCTCTAGATCTGCTTTTGCCACAGCCTGGCAAACCCCGAGTGGGAAATGCTGCTCTGGGAGAAGGAGGAAGCATTACAGCTGTTGCATGGAAAATGCAGAGAATCTAAGCAAGGCAAGCTGGAGAGGAATGGGAATTTGGAAAACAGATGCATCCACAAACCGGGGTGAGCCCAACAGCTGTAAATAAACCCAAAAATAAATACTGAACATTTTATTTTCCTATAGTTAAGGAAAAATCATAACAGAAATAGAGAGGCCTATGAAAAAAGAGAGAAAACATTTCTCCAGACATTGTGTTTTCTAACAAGAGCATTGACACAACAATAGAGCCAGTCTTACATGATTAAATCATCACTTGGTGATAATTTATGACACTGGCCTAAGAAAAGCTATTAAAAGTATACTGGAAGAAGAAATACACATTTTACCAAAAATTCAGTATTTATTATTCTGCCTTTGTCATGTTACTTCCTATGCCCCCAACACCATACATTTGTCTACTAAGAGACTCTCAGCTATAGGCATTCAGTAGAGCCTTTGGAAAAGGAATCAAACTTTAAACAGATCCCATTCAGCCTTAGCTGAGTAACCCCAAGAATAAATTAACACTGCCTATATCCAAGTAAACCTCATTCCTGACTAAAGGAGGCTTTTAGCATATAATCTGTAAAGAAGCTGCAAATGGAGGTTTCATTTCCCATCCTTCTCCATGGGAACTCTGGAAGAGAAAAGTTATTACTCAATTACAGTTTTCCCCACTCACCTCTCAAAGGATGAGATTATTACAGGTCTCCAAATCTGGTTTCCTCAGCCTCTTGAAAGATGACTGGAAATGAAAATGCTGCCTCCAAAACATTCCCTAATTTGCAACTCCTCAGATGTAAACCATCACTGCCTCAGATGCTGGGGCTATGATCAGTGTTGACTGAAAACCCACCTATTTCCTTGCAATGCTTTATATTAGATGCACAGAGAACTTACCCCAACCTCCTTGTCTTCTGGCTTTTTTCTTCATCCAGCAAGTGCATCTCCTCTCCAAGGGATCTGGCAGATAGGAGACAGAGATTTTTCCAGCAGTCCCAGAGTAGTTCAGGTGGAACATGAGCCCCAACCCTCCTGGCACAGTAGGACTAGGCTGACACCAAACTCTACAGCCTCTTCTCTCAAGTCAGTTGTTCACACGCAACTGGGAAGGGAAATAGTACTTACAATTAGAAGAGGTCAGGATTGGGACCAGCCTGGAGATAAAAGTCAATGTTTACTGACTGGCCTGGCAACCATCTTTGCTTTTATTGCTTATCTCCCAAGCACCTTTTTTTTTCCCAATTTGATCAAGAGCTTCTGATCTTGCTTTATTTATTTAGAGAACAAAACCCAAGAATGTGTTTCTGAGCTGAGCAGCAGCAGCAGGCTTGGTTGTTCACCAACCAATTCACACCTGAATTTTATATTACCCCATAGTCCATACAAAATTATTTGCTCATCTGCAGAGGTACCTTTATTTAAATAATAAGCAGGTAGCTCACCAAACTGTCCTACAAAGATCTGAAAAGCCACTGAACCAAGCCAGTGCCAAGGAGCAGCAAAAGTAGAGTTACTCCACATGACCTCAAGGATAAACTACCCCTCAGCCTGAGCTTCAGTAGAATGCCTGAAATTGGCCCCAGCTGGGTCTGGCTGGGGTGATTAAAAGCCTCTCTGTGCCCTCAGGTGACAGAAGGCCCTGGAAGTCTTCATGAGCTCTCAAGTGCCTGTCTCCAAGGATGGCTGATATGACAAGTGCGTGCATAGACAATCTAAAGAGATGAGCATGATCAGGGCAGCTCAGGGAGCAAGCCTAGGGGAGCAAATATCCTGTGATATTATCTGTGGTTTGACAACTTCACAACTTCATAGTTCTCATGAGAGTAAGCATTTGGTGCCCATGGTGTGGGTGCCCTTTATATCTCTGCAGTCTTTTTCCAGGGTATGAGTTTAATCTGAAAGAATTTTTTCTTTTCTCTGTTTCTCTTTTCTGTCATTGATATGGTTTTTCCACTGCGCTTTACCTCATCACTGTACCACCGTGTATAAGGCAAGAAAGACTTTTTGTGGAAATCTGGCTCATGGAGAAGCCTTTGCCCCCTTCCTATCAGTACAATCCACTTTTACGCTGTGCCTCTTCTAACACATCCCCACCTCACAAACACACCGTTCTGTTCTTTGCTATTGCACCCTCGGAACCGATTTTCTCCGGGGTAGCCTCAAACCTGTAAAAGCAGCCCTGGGGCTGCTCGATGGCCTGGGGCCATGGATGAGCTGGTGTTTCTGGGCAGCGTGCGAGTGGGGGACCCCGAGCACCGCTGGGGCCGCTTTCTCCCACCGCAGGCGGGCGGGCGGGCGGAGAGAAGGAGAAGGAAGGAAGGGCCGCCTCCCCCCCGCTCCTCCCTTGTATCTCTGAGGCCAGGTGGCGGCGAAGGGCGCGGGAGGAGAGGAGAGGGGAGCGCTGCCGGCGGGGACGGCAGGTGAGGAGCGCGGGGCGCCCGTGGGGAGCGGGGGCGATGCCGATGCCGGAGTGGGCCCGGCCCGGGGCACGGGGGGCGGCTCCCGCTGCCCGCGGCACCTGCGGCGGGCGGCAGTGCCCCAGAGCCGTGCCCCAGAGCCAGGGTTGTTGCTTTACAGCCCTTCCGCGGGGCCGCCCGGCACTTCCTCAAAGTGCAAGTGGCGCTGCCGAGGGTGCTGCGGGCCGGGCCCCCCTGGCACCCTCCGAGCTGCGCCAGGCAGCGCCAGCCCGAGAGAGACTTCGGGACCCCTCTTGACCCTAACCCCGCGTCGGTAGCGCCTGGCTCCAGCGCGATTCACATCTTTCTCCATTGAAGTTTGGGCATGTGAGGGCTAAAATCTGCGGAGAGCTCGGTCTGTAGAGCCGCTGGTGCTTTTCGATAGCTGCGCTGGCCACAGTGCGCCGCAGAAATCCCGAGCGGAGGCAGCAGTAGCCCGAGGACACGTTTCTGGCCTGTTTGATCCACCCGTGCCAGGCCTTGCAAGCACGTGGAGCCCAGGAGCTGGGGCACGTTCCCGAGCAGATCCAGGCTTGACCTGAAGGCTGTAAGATGTGGAGCCCGGACGGTTTGGGTTTGGTTGGGGTTTAATACTGAGGGGTTTGTTGTGCTCGTCGCTTTGCTTGCCCCGTTCTCGAGACCAGGCTTTGTTTGTGCTGCGTACTCCGGTAGATTTACAAGTGTTTGTGTTGCCTTATGTTCAAACTGAAACCTCCTGGTTGGAGGAGGAAGTGGGGAGGTGCGCGGCTGTAGGGAATGATGGAGTGCCAGGATTAGTGCACTGAGGCCATGCTTTTCCAAGCCGGTGAAAGACAGGGTTTCACCCACCCCTTGGGCTGCTCATTTTCACCCGTGTCAGCACAGGCAGAATTAGATTGGGAAGTGAAACCTAATTTATAGACACCCCAAAAAATCCAGATCAGTTCCTAAATGTTTTCACTGGCCCAAGAGGGCAGATGAGATTGCTGCTTTCCTGTAATAATATTGGTTTATAGTGGAACAAGGGTGGGCAAAAGTAGAGTTGATCTGCCAGACTGCATCCCTGTGCTCCTGAAATAAAATCCCATAGCTCTCATCCTTTGGCCATGGATTACTTTTGAAGTTGCTTATTGATGCTTAGGAGCATGACTAGGGGCGTTTTGACTTTTCTGTAGTCAGGACTTTTGTTTTGCTATCAATACATTGCAATGACAGTGTGCTGTGCACCTTGTGCTGCACTTGTGCTGACAGCCTCCCTGGCCTGGGAGACCAGCTCAGGATCTGAGTCTTGATGCTTTAGGAGGGCCAGCCCTTCCCCTCCACAGGTACCCCCCTGGTCTAGTGCATACCTAAGCTCATAAATCCATGTGTGGCACACGGCAGCACAAAAGACTTCGGGACCCCTCTTGACCTTAACCCCGCGTCGGTAGCGCCTGGCTCCAGCGCGATTCACATCTTTCTCCATTGAAGTTTGGGCATGTGAGGGCTAAAATCTGCGGAGAGCTCGGTCTGTAGAGCCGCTGGTGCTTTTGATAGCTGCGCTGGCCACAGTGCGCCGCAGAAATCCCTGAGGGCAGCAGTAGCCCGAGGACACGTTTGTGGCCTGTTTGATCCACCCGTGCCAGGCCTTGCAAGCACGTGGAGCCCAGGAGCTGGGGCACGTTCCCGAGCAGATCCAGGCTTGACCTGAAGGCTGTAAGATGTGGAGCCCGGACGGTTTGGGTTTGGTTGGGGTTTAATACTGAGGGGTTTGTTGTGCTCGTCGCTTTGCTTGCCCCGTTCTCGAGACCAGGCTTTGTTTGTGCTGCGTACTCCGGTAGATTTACAAGTGTTTGTGTTGCCTTATGTTCAAACTGAAACCTCCTGGTTAGAAGAGGAAGTGGGGAGGTGCGCGGCTGTAGGGAATGATGGAGTGCCAGGATTAGTGCACTGAGGCCATGCTTTTCCAAGCCGGTGAAAGACAGGGTTTCACCCACCCCTTGGGCTGCTCATTTTCACCCGTGTCAGCACAGGCAGAATTAGATTGGGAAGTGAAACCTAATTTATAGACACCCCAAAAAATCCAGATCAGTTCCTAAATGTTTTCACTGGCCCAAGAGGGCAGATGAGATTGCTGCTTTCCTGTAATAATATTGGTTTATAGTGGAACAAGGGTGGGCAAAAGTAGAGTTGATCTGCCAGACTGCATCCCTGTGCTCCTGAAATAAAATCCCATAGCTCTCATCCTTTGGCCATGGATTACTTTTGAAGTTGCTTATTGATGCTTAGGAGCATGACTAGGGGCGTTTTGACTTTTCTATAGTCAGGACTTTTGTTTTGCTATCAATACATTGCAATGACAGTGTGCTGTGCGCCTTGTGCTGCACTTGTGCTGACAGCCTCCCCTGGCCTGGGAGACCAGCTCAGGATCTGAGTCTTGGATGCTTTAGGAGGGCCACAGCCCTTCCCCTCCACAGGTACCCCCTGGTCTAGTGCATACCTAAGCTCATAAATCCATGTGGCACACGGCAGCACAAATTCAAAATCCTTTATCCCAGAGGCAGGAAAGGCAGTGTTCCCAGTGTCCAACACAATGCCCTTATTTACCAAGGCAAGCCAAGCAAACTTCTTGGATAAGTACCAACCCTTGTTGGTTTAGTAAGTGTTCAGTGTAAAGGTGTAGGCTGGCACATGCAAGAACCCAGTTAACAACAGGGCCTGCTCCATAGTGTGACTTGGCCTCTTGGACTCACACAGTCATGAAGCTGCAGTTTTCTGACTTCGGGCTCTCTGCGTGTGTCTGTAATTTTGGAACTTCAGGGCGGACTCCCAGCCCCATCACAGTGAAACTCTCTGGTAAGGTGATTTCCCTCTAAAATGATGGCTTTGAGCTGGTCAGATTATTCATTTATAATGTCATTTGTTTAAGGGGCAAGCCATCTAATCTTTAACACATACACTTTCATCGCCTTTATGTTTGGAATCACTTTCCTTGTTAGTTGATTTTGTCATTACCACCTCATCTCTGTTATCCCTTTGACGATAAATTTTGTATCAGTGGCGTTGACATCAGGTTTTAAATTACCATGTACTCGTTTTTAAGAAGATCTACAACAATTTGTAACGTTGTTACATCTCTGCTGGCTTAGATATTTTCTATGTTGAAAGCAGTCTGAGTAGGGCCCCTTCAGCGAGAGTCTGTGAGCTGGGTTCTCGTTGAAAGTGTTGTTGAAAGTTTGCAATAAATGGAATTCATCCATTTTAGTGCCTATGCCTCAACTGCAAAGGCCTTTTCAGGACAGAGAGCTGTCTCACTGCTTAAATATCACAAATCCTGCCTGCAGCATCAGTTACCTTACACCTACAAGCTCTTTTTTCAGCAGAACTCTGATGATAACCAAAGCTTTTACTTGGAGCGTCTCCTCTAGTTTGGCTTGGCATGATTACTGTTCACCTGTCCTGGCAGGAGCCTGGTGGGATCTCAGACAATTCATCCTGCTGAGAAGGACACGTGCCTACATCCCTGTGCAAGTCAGCAGGAACTGCAGATCTGTCTGGACAATGCTGGCAGAGAGCCACTAAAGTTGTCTCCCCTTGTATGTGCCCAAATAGGTAAAACTGCTCTCTGGATTTGGCCCCATGGGAGCAAGCTGGCAGAACTGCAAAAGTAAACTTGGATTTGCAGTAAAAATTAGAGCCCTAAGTGTACAAGTCAACAAAATGCCTTTGTTCACTGGACAGATTGCCAAAGTAGGTCCCACATTGTAGGCTTTACAGTGTCCAGGCTGGCAGATGAGCACTGGGTGATGGGCAAACGCAGCTAAAACTGAGCAGTATCTACTCAAACAGAGGCATCTGGGCTGGAGGCGTGGCAAAATCAGAATGAAAACAAAAAATCCCACATTCCTATCTTGCAAGAGCAATTGCAGGAGCAGAGTCTAGTTCAGAGGTAACAAGGTAACACCTCTGAAGTTCCATCCAAGGCTGCTGCGAAGTCCTGGCAGCATGGAATGGTGTTGAGACTGTGGAGAAATGCATTTGTTTCAGAGTGGAGGAAAAACATCCTGTTTGTTTGGTTGGTTTGCTTTTGCAGAGCTTACACAGACCTTTCCCAAGATGGTTTCCTCAACTGAATATGGGTCACACACCTGGGACCTCTTGCTGACAGTTGATCATCAACATGAAGGTGTAGAAAAGGAAATTCCACTACAGGTCACAGGGGACCTTCATGTTGGAGGACTGATGCTGAAATTAGTAGAAAAAATCAGTGAGTAAAGACCTGTTTCATTTTACAGTGTTGCTAAATAATATGTGCATCTCTCCCTCTCTGAAGAAAGGCTTCTGTGTGTTTTGAAATGGAACTGCCTCACTTCTGTGTCACAGCACAGTGTATGGAGCTTTTTGTGGTCAGCAAACCAGAAACCCCTCCCTGTGTTCCACCCTCTGTGTTACCATAGTGCCAACAAAACTTTGGGGTTGCCTTTCAGTCAGACAAAAATAATTAAACCAGGCTAACCACTCAAGTTCCTTTCCAGCAGGATGGTACAGGTGTGTGGTTTGGGGGAGAGGTAGGTGATGCCCTGTTTATCCACCCATGGCTGTCAGACAGGATCAGTTGTCAGAGTTCCTGTCTCCTGTGCTACTGTGGCATTCTAGCCTAAGTCTGAGCCATGTTATCCATTGCACAGACACAGTAGGGAAGAGCTGGTAAAAGCCAAGACTAGCCAAATTAAAGTTAGGAAGTGAAAAGTAAAATCCCCTGTGTGCAGGGGAGCACAGGAAGAATCTGAGATCAGTTCTGTCACCCCCTCTGCACACTTAGACCCACAGTTAAGCCGGAAACTGATGGTAGCCACAGTTTCCACTGAGTCAGAAGAATAATTTTTCACAGTATTCTTTTTAAATACTCAGCTGGTGAGAAAAGCTTTCTGTATTAATATTTAAAGCCAATCTGTAACTGACTGTGTCAGCAGCTCTCTTGAGACACAGCTCTTACCAGGGGACTCTGAAATAGGACAGGGCTCTGCTGTGTCATGGACCTGCTGAGGAATAGCCTCTGCCTCATGGAGCTGGTGAGGAACAAGGATTGGTGCAAAGACTCAAACAGCTTGGCCAAGATCACACAGAAGCTTTACCTGCTACTACCTATTGATCATCTGGGGTGTTATCTAATCTTGGAATTCCCGTGGAATTAAGAGCAGTAATACTTTTATCTCTCTCCTTGTGCATGTGCTGCTACTCAGCTGTGTGTCACCAAGACTTCCATGGACTTGAAGCTGGTTCTTAACACTGAGATGAGCTGCTCAGTGCTGCTGCCAGGAGGCTGTGGAAGAGCTTGTGCCCATCTGGGTGACAGGAGATTTTGCAGGAGGATTTTCAGCTTGCACTGACAAGTTCTGAGCTGGAACCCTTTGTTGTTAGTCCTTATCCCAGCACAATCCCAGCAGCATTGCACATATGTGGCACCAGATTCAGGAGATGTTCTTTCCCCATGGATATCCACAGACTAAGGCAGTGCCACAGTCGGCACCTAGGTTAGATCTTCAGGGAAAACAAAGTTGGTTCCCAGTGACTGCCACAAGAATTCAGCAAACAGGGTCTAGGTTGGGACCTGTAGCTGCTGCTTTAATCTAAAATATTTATTTGCAGAGACCTGTTTCCAAACCAAGTGTTTGGTATATTTGCTCCATAGTTTGTCAGTAACCATTTTGTATTTTCCTAGAAATAGCACAAGATTGGTCAGACTATGCTTTTTGGTGGGAACAAAAAAAATGTTGGCTTCTGAAAACCCACTGGACGCTGGATAAATGTGGGGTGCAAGCAGATGCTAAGCTGATCTTCACTACTCAGCACAAAATGCTGCGGCTTCGCTTGCCAAACATGAAGACTGTGAGACTGAAAGTCAGCTTCTCTTCCATGGTGTTCAAAGCTGTCAGTGACATCTGCAAAATGCTCAGTAAGTAAAGATAAATCTCCTCTGGCAACTAAGCTGGAGCATCTATTGGTGACTTTGTTTTGATGTGAAGTCCTTCCTCACAAAACTGTTTATCTCAAAGAGAAATTTGAGACAGGTTTTTGTGGTTTCAGTATGCAGTGCATGCCAGTGGTTCTTTGTGATAAGTGATGCAAGCACTGTCAGCAAAGTGTCCCACGAGGTGCAGGGGTACTGGATAGTCAAAGCTGGCAGTTTTCTAGGAATCTTTGTCCTCCTGGAGCAGGACTTGGTCCTGATTATTCTGTGCCAGTGACTAAGAGCATAAGATTATCAATGTCCTACACCAGCCTTCACCACAGGCAATTTTACTGGTGTCAACTGATTTATCACCTATTTTCACTGACATTAATAATATCCAACTCTGCCTATATGTGTTCACTTCAGATGTGGCATGTTTTAAATGTTCAAGACTTCTGTATGCCCAGATCTGTTCAGGTCAGGGCCCATCTAAGAACCCCAGCCCAGCTCATGAATGTCTCACAGCACTGAGTCCCCCACTCTTCCCAAAAATGGAGCATTTCCAAGTAGAGGGTTTGGAGCATGCCAGACGTGTGCCTGTGACCAATGGGAATCAGTTGAGTCTACAAGCAGTCTTCAGAATCCCTTTGGTTTAGGGTAAAAATGGGATTAAATTCCTCACCTTAATTTAGATCTTCCATTAACACACTCATCTTCAGAAGGGATTTACTGCCTCATATTGATCCACTTTCAATTTCATCTCCTAGCAGTAGATTGTGAAAGGTGCAATGTCTTTATTACACCTAACAACTCTGATATAATGATGCCATAATTGTCCAACTGGCATTTGGCCAAATTAAATATTTCTACATTTTTCCTCCAGGCTGAGTCAGTACAGAAACATTGTAACTTTGAATGAGTGAATATTGTCAAAAATGTCTTTGCTTACCCCAGGGTAAAAGGGTTTTTCAGAAATGAAGTGCCAGGTTTGTGACTGGAAATACCTGTCTGGATTAGTAGTGCATTAGAGAACAGTGAGAACCAAGACAGAATCTTGTATGAGAAATGCATTGAATAATAAAAGGCATGAACCTCAATTACAATCATTCTTGCTTATTCATAATTTAGATATTTCACAGAGGTTATTATGCTCATAGGTGACTGCAGAGCTGTTAGGGAGAAAGAGCTTCTTCCTGGCATTCTAAAATGCAGTTACACTTCCTGCAAAGGAGATTTAAATCCTGTCCAAACTCATTCTTACAGCCCAAAGTCTTTGGCCTTGTTATAGAATTAGTGGATTTTCCACAGCTTCTACTTTCAACCTGCTAAAAATAAAGTCCAGATTGCAACATGAAGCTTCCTGAAATGCTGTTACCAACCATGGCTGCTCTTTTGGGTGTAATCATCTTGCTTCACTTCCCAAACTGCCTTTGTAGATATCAGGCGGCCAGAAGAACTCTCTCTGTTGAAGCAATCAGAAGGCACACTCAAAAAGAAAAAGAAAAAAGACAAGAACAGCAAAGAACCAGTTACAGAAGATATCTTAAACCTGTGCAACTCTCCAGTGAGTTCTGGACTACCAGGTAATGAAAAATCAATATGATTTTATTGTTCTGACTGGAAGTCAAAAGGAGGAAGAAATTCTTTGTTACACAAAGGGGGCCAATTTAATGTAGGATGGTCTTGGAGACACAGTGGGCCTGAAATCAGTGGCTTCAGGAAATCTCCAATATGCCAGTATTTCCCTGTTGTCTCTAGAAATGTTTTCCTTTCCATTGATATGAGAAGGGCCACACTAGAAAACAGGTGTTGGCCCTGCACACAGGATGTGCTGCTGCCCTTTGTAAAAGGGGGACAACACTTAAAATATTCATGAAATTTGGCAGCCTGCAAGGAAAATGAGGAATAAAGGCTTGAAAGCATGTGTTTCCTGTGTCCAACACAACTGAGATCTCACAGGGCAACAAAGAGCATTTCTGTCCCTGCAGTCACTCACCTGTGAAAGGACAAGGCCAGCTGGAAACAGCAGAGATGGGAGACTGTCTTGAAAGAAAAGGGTTTTTATGATGGGAAGTGGTGAACGTGGCAGTAACATGATGCTCTTAACTTGCAGCCAACCCAGGTTTATACAGTAAGACCATGACACCCATTTATGATCCTGTCAGTGGCTCACCAGCTTCCTCCACAATTACTTGGTTCAGTGACGGTTCCACGGCTGAGCAGAGCTGCAGCATCCTGGCCCTCAGCCATCCCACCTGCTCCCCAGAGATGCTGGCAGAGATGTACCAGCCACGGACTTTGGCTGACAAAGCCAAGCTCAATGCAGGGTAAGGTGCCTCTCTGACATCCTTTGGGTTTGAAATGAGGAGTGATGTCATTGTGCAGGCTCTGGGCTAAAGTCTGTTGTTACCTGAGGGCAAATTCAGCTGAGCACAGTGGGCACAGCTAAAGGACAGTTTGGATGGCAAACTCCAAAGGCTTTAAGTAGACAGTGGAAAGACACGTGGATAAGTTCAATAATTTTGCATTAAAAACAGGTGACTGAGTTCTGCACAAGTAAACATTAAGCAATGTTTGTATATACACAGAAATGGACATTGGAAGTCTATATGAATGCTCCACCTTCTTGAGTTACATGAATTTCTCCTGGATTTAGAGGAATTAGAGCTGTTTGTTCCCACTTTTGCTTCACAATTGCACTGGAGCTCTGCAGGTGTGATGGTTTCTCCTGTACAGCTGGATCTGTGGGTTGTTTTCTTCCACAGCTGGCTGGATTCATCTCGATCACTTATGGAGCAAGATGTTCAGGAGGAAGATCAACTTCTTCTACGCTTTAAATATTACACTTTCTTTGATTTGAATCCAAAAGTAAGACTCTTGTTTTTATTGCTATTCATTGTTTGCCTGCTTTCATGTCAAGGGGCTATACAGCAATATAGAATACGTATAGCTGCATGTAGAATTTTAGCTAGAATTTGTAAGAAGCCCTTCAGAGAGATCAAATTCAGCTTCTGTCCCTCAGCTATGGCTGCACTTTTACCCTCTGCACACTGAATCACTGTTCCTCACATGAAATGAGATTTTAAATTTAAAGATGGGATCTGAAGAGCACCAGAAAAATATCCTTATTTCCAGAGTGGCTGCTTTACTTTCTACATCTCTTTTAACAGGAAAAATTAAGGGGAAGACTAGACTAGCAGTATCCTAAATGATGTAAGGAGTCCTGGTTTTGAAATTTGGCTTTAAAATGACATTAATATTGCACTGTCCTCATTGAATTTCACAGCTTTTCTGGGCTGAAGCCCTCAGAAGAAATCAGGGCAGTTTCCAGTTTATTTGGCATGTTTTTGGGTGAAATGGCACCCCTACTAAAATTCAAGTACCTGTCTCAATTTCAGCAGCCCAAACATTTCCCTTCTCTGCCCCAGCCAGCCCTGGAGCCATAGGATGAAATGCCCAATAGAGCTTCAGGTAACCAAATATCTCACTTTTGCTGGGAGAGGTCACACTCCAAGGTTTACCCTCCCATCACCTACATTTCAGCACCTCTGGGGCTTGAACATTTCTGTGAGTCATTTCAGCTTACTAATCAAGTAGATAATAAGGAATAACCACTATCCAAAAACCAGATAGTGAATTAAAGCAGATCTGGCAAATCTCAAGCCAGAGCAAAGACAGACAGAACCAGAAGTGAAAAAGTCAAGAGCAGAAGAAAGGAAGTGAGGAACACACGAGTTCTGCAGGTCAGATTTGAGTCAGCTGTGTCACGTGAGTGAGGTTTCACATCTTGGTTACACCAGTCCAAGGCTTCCTTCGAAAGGGGATGTTGGGCCTCACCTTCTGCCTCAGCCAGGGGTTCCTGGCTGGTTTTGTGTAGCCTCAGCCAGCCATGGGACCAGGCACACAATCGCACGAGCTGGTACAAGGCAAGGAGGGAGCAGAGGAAGGAAGAAGCACAAAGCAGTGTGGCTCAGGCAGCTGGATCAGCTGCAGCTGGCCCCGAGGCTGTGCCTGAGCCCGTGTTTGCTGTTCCTGCAGTACGACGCCGTGCGCATCAACCAGATCTACGAGCAGGCGCGCTGGGCCATCCTGCTGGAGGAGATCGACTGCACCGAGGAGGAGATGCTCATCTTCGCCGCGCTGCAGGCACGTACAAATCCGGGCCCAGGGGCAAAAGCTGCTCCCCCAACAGGCAGGCACAGGTTAGGACAAGGCTAGGACACAGCCCAGGAGCTCTGCTTGGACTGGGGGTCTGCTCTCGGCGTGAGAAACACTCAGCAGCATCCATCAGCTAAAGCAGCTGAATTCAGTGGCAGCACTAACACCATTAGTCACACAGTTATAGAAACATTTACTAACATTATTTGCACCCAGAATATATCTTTGATATTAGTATGAAGTGTGGCTTTCCATACCAGCTACCATCATCCCTTCATCTCTTCTTCCTGAAAATTCCTGTAATTCACCATGTGCACAGCATGTGAACATCTCCCAACAGACAGGAAAATGCCACAGCACAATGAGAAGATAGGGACACTGTGGAGTACTTGGGAATTTAACATGACTGAGCGTGGCTTAGTCTCTGACCATAGGTAACAAAGCACAAACCTGCTTTAATAATCAATTCCTTCCTTTTAAATGCAAACAGAGCTGCCAAGAATTCACAGACTGCCACTGCAGAGCACCAGAGCACCTTGCTTCCAAGTTTCCACCTTGTATGGATGGCAGGAGTAGGGATCCAAATGCAGCAGCCTCCCAGAACAGGGGCAATTATTCAGCAGAGAAATACAAACACTGATCATTAAACCAGAAACCATTACCAGCCATTGCACAGCAGTCACAGTGGCCATGGCTGTTTCCTTGGGAAAACCCCCTGATTCCTGCAGAACTTCACACAGTTCTCCAAGACCCAGGAGACCAAATGATCTGTTTTCAAACACTGTGATTGTGTGTTGATAATTGGTGCATTGACTATTGGATGCTGATGTTTTATTTTAGTACCATGTAAGCAAGTTATCATTATCATCAGAGACACAAGATTCCACCTGTGAGTCGGAAGTGGATGAAGTAGAAGCTGCCCTTTCCAATCTGGAAGTGACACTGGAAGGTGGAAATAAAAGCAACATTTTGGTATGTCCTTGGGGATCCCAGAATTCCTGTTGCTGTGCCAAATCTGTCGACTCTCATGGGCCTTCCTGGTTCTTGATTTTTAAACCGTTGATTACAGAGTGCATTGTACTAAAATTATCCCTAATTATTCCTGATTAGGAGGACATCACAGACATCCCGAAACTCGCTGATAATCTCAAACTAGTTAGGTGAGTTGTTAAAATTAACAATAAAACATAAAAAACCAAAGCTTAACCTTACAAGAGACCTTTTGAGTTTTTCATTCCAATCTAACAGTACAAGTGGCAGTTATAAATTGATAAATCCCCCAGATATGTCTAACCAGCCTAATAATATTATCTTCCAATCTTTCTCTTCCTGCTTCTGACAGTGTTCCTTGGCAAATGTCTCCCACTCCTGGGATGCTGGGTTGCTGTATTTGTATTTATTAAAGACCCTACTGTCCATATTCCCTAGTGCTCATCAGTCATCATCTCTAAACAAAAGAGCCTAAGTTCTATTTTCAATCATATTTACTTTTTTTTTTCTTTGCCAGTAAGAAACCAGAAGAAACTTGCAGTTCACCCTGAGAAGAATTTCTGAAAGTAACCTCAGGGAATGTATTTTTTAAACAAAAGGAACATCCAAATTACCCCTTTCTTAGTGAACATGGAGTCTGTTTTTTCTAATATCAAAATGGGTTTCTGTGATCCCATTGTAGTCTCTTGTTTTATGGGTGATTTAATGACTGTAGAGACCTCAAGTCTGTAATGCCTTTTATCACAAAACAGTCTTTGTGTTTTAGAAAGATAAAGTGTTCTGTTGTACAAGTATTTATCAGATTCATCCGTTGACAGATGGTATTTTTAATCTAGGAACTGAAAACTGCACCTGAAAAATTTTAACTGTTCTTAACTGCTAACAATTGTTAATTATTAATTTCCAATTTGGAATTTTATTTGACATTCTTATTATGAAGGTGGCTTAAGGTGAAAGGGAATTAAGGCTTTTAACAATGGCTTATTTGTTTTTCCCCAGCAGTAGAACAGTTTGCTTTTATAAGCATTCAGCAGTTATTTATCATCATGAAAAAGTTCCTATATAAATTATAAAGCCTAAGGCATTGTAGAATCCAGTAGGGTTTAAAACTTTTCTTTAAACAGCAACATTTTGTGGCTATAATTATTTGATTAATTGTAAACCTGGATGCAAAGCTGTGCATGTCCCACTGCTTACTGTTCCTATGGTGAACTTTTATTCCTATTTATTCACAGGATGCACCACAGTAAATGCTATTTTCATGTGGGGAAAATATTGTGGAGAATTGCAACATTTTTTTCAAAAACAGCAAGAAAAAGCTTTCTAAAAAATTTTCAGCAACCTTTTCAGGGATATAAAAATAATTTTATCTGTCTAAAAAAAATTATAGTCCCTTATTTTTGAAGAATGTTGCTGTATAGGGAAACTAAAACCAAATTATTTGGTAGTTTTGAAATTCCAAGGTTTTTTTTTAATTTAAACATAAAAATCACCATTTTCTAGAAAGGATTCTAAATTAGGGCTTCTAGAGAGGCTCTGAGGGTATATATAATAATAATATATATAGAACACCACTGTTTTCCAGCTAGTTCTATACTTTTTGTACCATCCTCTTAGATTTAAAGGGAAACACTGGAATTTTTTTTCTTTTTTCTTCTTTTTCACTTCATTGATGACCTTTGTCACTAACCATGAAATATTTCTCCATTCAAATTTTCTCTACTCAAATGTTAATACCTCTGGTTTTCTGCCCTGGATGGCTACAAAGCTTCTGTTAACTTAGTGAAGAAATAGAATTTTGTTGTGTTAGATATGATTGAGATTAAACCAGAAAAACTGATCTCTGCTTCCTTACAATGGATACAAGTTGGTTTTATGGGTGCAGATATTCAAGATAAGGCACTATGAAAAACTGATGCAAATTCATGTTAATAAATCAGGGGTTACATTTGTGCTATTGAGTTCATGGGAAAGATGAGTCTGTTAGAAGGGAATTGCTTTGATTAGTAATGGAGGAAATAAATGAGAAAAAATAATGGATGGGATTCAGCTAAAATCTGGAGTAAAAACCACGTCCATACCTGGGGTAACCTGGACTGGATCCAGGCATTTCCCACAGAGGTGTCATACCCAGCCAAAGCCATGGGTATGGCCTTGAATTTCAGAGGCTCTGCAATATTTGTGAGGGTTAGCAATTTTATGTGTTGAAATAAACAAATGGGATTTCTTTTTTTCTGGTAGGCCCAAGAAACTGGCACTTAAAGCTATCAAGACATACTGGTTTGTCTTCAGAGACACTTCAATATCTTATTTTAAAAACAAGGAATCTGCACAGGGAGAACCTGTTGAGAAACTGAACCTGAAAGGTAGGAATTCTCCTTTCTTTGATTTTTCTTTTGCATCTGTGAACTGAATAAAACAAATCCCTGCTAGACTCAGGAAGGCAAGCACAGCAGCATCTGTCTGGGAGCTTTTCAGTTCCTGAGACTCCTAAGCAGGCAGATTGCACCTGCAGAAGAGACTTACACAGAAAGGATTCAATAGTTTAACCTGAACTGGGATTATCAGAGCCTGATATGTAAAATCCCCTGCACTGCTGAATTCTTCAAGCTGAGCCAGGTAGGGAATGTGGCTTGTGGGATGCTTTATTTCCAAATACTTTCACTCTGCATTAAAGGGAGTGTTCCCGTGTCCCTGGCAAACACACAGTGGCAGCAGAGGATTAGGGATGGTGCCATGGGCAGGACTGCCAGAGCTGTCCCTGCATTCTGCTGTGCAGGGACAGCTCCAGGGCCTTCCCGGGGCCTTGTTTGTGTGTGCCTGGGGATTCCCATGGCTACAGGCAGTGCTGGAGGAGGGGCCCTGGCTGTGCACACAGACACAGCACCCTGTGCACGGACACATCTACCCCTGCTCCTGGCTGTGCACACGGACACAGCACCCTGTGCACAGACACATCTACCTCTGCTCCTGGCTGTGCACACAGACACGTCGCACAGACTACCCCTGCTCCTGGCTGTGCACACAGACACAGCACCCTGTGCACAGACACATCTACCCCTGCTCCTGGCTGTGCACACAGACACAGCACCCTGTGCACAGACACATCTACCTCTGCTCCTGGCTGTGCACACAGACACGTCTACCCCTGCTCCTGGCTGTGCACACAGACACAGCACCCTGTGCACAGACACATCTACCCCTGCTCCTGGCTGTGCACACAGACACATCTACCCCTGCTCCTGGCTGTGCACACAGACACATCTACCCCTGCTCCTGGCTGTGCACACAGACACAGCACCCTGTGCACAGACACATCTACCCCTGCTCCTGGCTGTGCACACAGACACAGCACCCTGTGCACAGACACATCTACCTCTGCTCCTGGCTGTGCACACAGACACAGCACCCTGTGCACGGACACATCTACCCTGCTCCTGGCTGTGCACACAGACACAGCACCCTGTGCACGGACACATCTACCCCTGCTCCTGGCTGTGCACACGGACACAGCACCCTGTGTAGCCTCCATCTACCCCTGCTCCTGCAGGGACACCCTTTGTTCAGCATCAGGGAATCATCCCAGAAGAAACCTTTGAAATACAAGATCGACCCCTGTGAACAAATGGCTCTGCATCCCAATGTGCATGTCGTCAGTAGGTCAGAGAATGCCTGGAAAAACAGCCAGGGTGGCTGGAACCTCACCAAGCAGCCTCTCCCAGCAGTTCCTCTCCATTTCAAGTGCTGACCGTTTCCTAAGATCAGGCTGAGGTTTTGGGAGCACTCCCATCCTTTCACTTCCACGTGGGCTCACGTGCTCCCTGAGCTCAGAGCAGTCATCACCCTGGCAAGGCAGACCAGGCAGGGAATGGAACAAAACCCTTTCATTAGGGCCTAAGCTTCAAAGTCTTGGCCCTTAGTCTCAAAGAAAAACAACCACAAAGTACTGTTCCTTAGTATTAAAGCAGTAATTAGAGTTACTGATACAGTAATGAAATAAATTAATTTCCTTCTGATTCCCTGTGATCTAGGATGTGAAGTTGTACCAGATGTAAATGTTGCAGCGAAGAAGTTTGGAATCAAATTACTAATTCCTGTTGCGGATGGCATGAATGAAGTATATTTAAGATGTGATAATGTGAGTAATAAGACAAGAGAAAATTTGAATTCAAGATTTATGGCAGATTGTCCTGCTCCAGAATTTGTATAGAAAAATGAGGATGCTGCAGAGAGTTTATTGCCTAAACCTTTAGAAAATTTAAGAATGATGATGTGGCCTAACAAATACATAATTGTTAAATACATAATACGGACAGTTAGTCATCTTGTGCTTACCATCAGTTGCCAAGTAAAGCTGGTAGGAAAAAAGCCAGAACAAACTATCAAAAAATAAAAAGAATTTACAGTATTTTGTTCCAGTGTTGTCAGAGAATTGAAGTTTGGATTTTGTTTTCTTTTTGTTAATTAGAACTCTCCCCATTCAGATGAGGAGAGCATTATAAGAATCTTACATCAGTTTTCAGTTTATGTATCAGAACAAATTGTGTAAAAAGTGTTCAGTAGGTGAACACCAGTCATGCAATGAAATTTCCAAGAGAATCTATTTCAAGGTACTGGATTTCTCAGAAAATTTAAAACCCAGGAGCAGTTGGAACTGGTCCAGCCAGGAAGGAAGAACAGAACAAACCATTGCCTCTGTTTCAGGAGGATCAGTACGCTCGGTGGATGGCTGCTTGTGTTTTGGCCTCCAAGGGCAGAACGATGGCCGACAGCTCCTACCAGCCCGAGGTGCAGAAGATCCTCTCCTTCCTGCAGATGAAGAACTGGACCATGTGCTCCCAGGCTACCTCTGAGCCAGAGAATGTGGATATGAAACCCGAGTGCTTCGTCTCGCCACGCTATACCAAAAAGTTCAAGTCCAAGCAGGTACCTGAGTGTGGCTGGAGGCTGGGCGTGGGCCATCCCAGGGGCTGCTTAGGGATGAGGCTGGATCAAAGCATTTGGAAGCCACGCAGTACAACTCCCTGCAGCCATCCTTTGTCCCTGTACAAGAGGCCTTTTCTTCAAACTGAACACAGGGACAGGTGTTCTGGCACCTCCTCCAAGCACCTTTCCTACATCCATACCCTGGCTTAATCACCCATGATGTTCTGCTCCTGATAACACTGTTCCTTCCTGAAAGTCTCTTCAGAGTAACAAAGGAAGCATTTCAAGGACTGCAAGCTGCTGTTTCCATCTGAATCAACAGGGTCTTCTGGTCCTCTTGCCCTTCAAGTCTTTCCTTGCTCTCCACCTAATTCCTTGTCCTGCTTTGGCTGTGCAAGAGCTCAGCCTGCGTGTCCTGAGGAGGGTCCCCAGAGCAGTGTATGGAGCCAGGGCAGTGCCTCACAAACCCAGACCTGAGACCTTGCTGTCCATCCTGCCCTTTGCACTTGGGATGTGTCCCCAGGTGCCCTCTGTGCTGCATCTGCACAAACAGTGACAACAAAGTGTTGAACACAGCACCAGACCTCATGATTTCTGATTTAGTGACAGCAACAGGATTTTTGTTCTCCAGTCAACTGAAAACTTTCTCTCTTCCTGTGTTTCCCAGCTGACTGCCCGAATTCTGGAAGCCCACCAAAACGTGTCCCAGATGTCCCTGGTGGAGGCCAAGCTGCGTTTTATCCAAGCCTGGCAGTCCCTGCCCGAGTTTGGTTTATCCTACTACATTGTAAGGTAATTGCACTCTCACTCATGTCAAGCTGCATAAGGAGTTCATGCTCAGTCATTTGCAGGAAGTTCCCTGTTCCAAGAACAGTTTCTGGTTTTTCCCCCACAGAATTCTTTTAATTTTAGTGATTTCCATACTGCTGTTTTTTCTATAGGAGTAGCACCCAGTAGCTCCATTCCTGGAGTAGACTCTGCATTACATCTGCCTTGGTACAGACCTCTTGGGTTCAGCCTGAAGTAACCTCTCACTAGCATTAAACCCTTAGTGTCATAAACTCTCCAAAATGTACCAAATGCCTGTCTAATTGGTGTGCTCAGGTTTGCAGGATGTGTTCACTCCGACCCTTGTTCATTGCAATATGACAAAATGCTAATTTATTTTGTATTTCATTAAGAAAACAGCAAATTATCCATTTTTAAGGCTAATCTGGAAGAGCAGTGAGCACAAGAAAGGTCCCATTGTGCCCACAGCAGCTTCCTTGGACACAGCAGAGGTCTGACCTGCAGCCTTTTCTCTTGACAAAGCACCAAAAAGCTGAAAATTACTGACACAACCATACTTGGAGGCACCTTCCTTAATTTATGTTTAACACCCCTTCCAGGGCTGGCTAGGAATCATCTGGGGTACAAATTGATCTGCACTATTGAACTGTGACTTGCCAAAATCCAGTAGCCTCATGTGAACTGTGATTGTGCTGGTCCTTGGATGTCTTAGGTCCCAGACTGTGCCTGGCAGTCACCTGGGAGAGCACTGCTTGTTTGGAGCCAGAATTCTCCCTGAATTCCATGCCCAGAAATAGTCCCTGATCCTGTTGGATTTACTGCCACAGGTACAGATTTTTTGCCCCATCTGTCACCATTAATCCTGTTAAAAGCACAAACCAACCCAACACCTAAACTGCATTTTGTGGTGGTGAATTGCTGCAAACTGCTGGGCAGTATCTCAGTGGGGCATTAAGCAAAGCACAATTGTGTCACAAATTTTCTCCCTGAGGTCCAGCTGCATCTAAAGAGAGAAGGTTCACAAACAGGATCAGAAATACTGAAAGTACTCACAGCAGGCAGATGAGATTTCTTCCAGCTTTCAGCATGAAGGTAGAGGAAGGTTGTTTCTTCAGCAGAGTAATCTGTTCCTAACTATTCCCAACTCAAAAAAAATCTGTTGCTGAAAGATTCAGATACTTTTGTATTTATTTTTCATCCCTAATCAGATGAAAGTTGAGATGTTAAAATGCCTCAGTAATTTTGTAATGTGATATACTCAAAAACAGGTATATATCAGTTGTCTTGATTATATAATTTAGGTTAATACAGGTTAATATAACTAGAGGAACATGTTTCAACATTAGAGAAATGAAGCAACAAAAATTGTGGTTGGCATTTTTTTCCAGTAAAAATATAATCCAGTTCATGCATTTGGGAAGAACGGTATTTTTTTAGCAGGAAACAATGAAATGAAAATATTTCAGCCAGGTCTACCTTCCTGATTATTTTCCATCTCACACCATGGCTCAGCAGCCTACACTTTTGCTTTATAACAAATCCTGTTCTAAAGACGAGTCCAAGCTCTCCTCAATCCCGGGCTGTTGTGACTTTTCCCACATTTTTTGCACTTCCAGAGGAGAACAGCTGAAATGTTTGTCCAGCCAGAAATCATTGCAAAGCAGATCTGCTCAGAGGCTTTGGGTTCTTTTCAGGTTTAAAGGAAGCAAGAAGGATGATGTGCTTGGGGTGTCCTATAACAGGCTGATACGGATAGATATGGCCACAGGAGATCCAATCACCACGTGGAGGTTCTCCAACATGAAGCAGTGGAATGTGAACTGGGAAATCCGCCAGGTAAACCTGGAACAGCTCTGCCTTCAGCCCTTGCATTTCACGCACTCAGGGATGCTTTCAGAAGATATTTTCAAACCTCACTGAAAAGATTTTGAACGTGTTGTGACATGTTAGTAAATGAGCTGTCTGCAGTTTTTCTTAGTGGAGTCTGTAGTCAGAAATGAGAAACTAAAAGATCACCAGTTTTAAAGGTTCTTACCAAGCTTGCTCTTGACAAGCTGCCCTTGATTTTGATGGGATGAAATAGAGACTCCAAGGTGAATTCCAACATGTTGTGTTTATGCTCTGTCAGTAAAAATCTTGTTTTAACTCTCATGCATCATCCTCTACCTTGGGGTGGTTCAGTCTCTATTACAGACTGAGGATACAGGAGCCCAGTTTGTCTTTCAAATCCCAAACTGACATTGCAAGGCCTGCAACTCTCTGTCCGTTATTTGGGGCTTCAAAGTTTGAATCCAGCTCCATAAATTGTAGATTTCTGGGGTGGAATTGATGTAAATTGAACCAGCCTGGAAACTGTTCCTGCTTATGAAATTTTGCAGGAACCAGGAGAGATGAGATACCCTCCCTACTACCGCTCTCCTGCAGTACTCCCTGCACCTGGAATTCTGGGCCAGGTTGCTGGGTTTACATTAAATCCCTCTCAAAAAAGGCAGAATCCTCAGTTAGCTTCATTTAGAGCTAATGGTAGCTGGAAACCAAAACCAGGACCCCAAAGGCAGATTAAAGGCCAGCACATAACAATGGGCAGATTAAACGTTATTCATTAGACAGTCAGGAGTGCAATTGCTGCTCTTCCCAGGGTTCACTTTATATCCCATTGGGAAAAAGCTAAAAGATTTTGTTGCCTGCTTGACCAAGCAAAAATATTTCACCACCAGAGGGCCCTGCTGTAGCAGCAAATCCAAACGCAAGCAGCCAAACTCCCAGAGCATCCAGCAGAGCCACAACTCTTGGTTAGCAGGGGCGGGCAGTGCCTTACCACAGTGTTTGGATCCAGCTGTGTTCTCACACTTCTCTTTCTCGCCAGCCTATCTGTGTCTGATTTTGCCACATCTCTTGTCCTTAGGTTGCCATCGAGTTTGACCAGAATGTGTCCATTGCTTTCACGTGCCTGAGTGCAGACTGCAAAATCATCCATGAGTACATTGGGGGCTACATCTTCTTGTCAACACGTTCCAAGGACCACAATGAAACGCTGGATGAAGAACTTTTCCACAAATTAACTGGAGGTCAGGAATGAGATGGAGTAAACTCTCTTCCCACTGCCTGCTTCTTTTTAGCTAAGACTAACAGAGATTAAACAAAAATATCTCTGATTGTTAATTGCTGGCTACTAATTAGTGAACATGTCAGTTTTGTACTATGACTGGGATGGTTTACAGTTTTTTTTAAATACTGAAGTCTGTTTTGTTAAATACTTAAGGTCACAGGATGCAGTATGGCAACTCCATCATCAATACTTGAGAAAATTGAGTCATCTTTGTTTTCCTTTTGTACAGCCCAATGTTTTTAAACAAACAGTGTCTAGCCACTAGACAGTTTTTTAATCTAGGATTTTTTATTGCAGCAATCTGTTTAGGTATGCAGAACAAGTAACTTGAGGATATGGTACAGTGAATTTTCTTCTCTGTTACAGCCAGGCAATTTCCATTGTTAAACTGGCAATTGTTAAAGAGCCCAGAATTTATCAGAACCAAGGCTGAATAAATATGTATTTTAAAGCTCCACAGTTTGTCTAACATTTACCCTGAGAACACAGAACATTCCAAAGTCCTGCAGACTAAGCTATTGAAACTCCTGTAGTGGTTACTCAGTTGCTCAAAAATGTAGAACCCGTGTCCACCTTCATCCACTGAAATGGTTTCCTGAAAGCCAGAGAAGCCACAGAGCATTCATCTTGGCAACACTGGATCCAAAAAGTTCATCTTTTGAGGAACATTGTTCCTTACCTGGTTGAAAAATGTGCTTTAGGAATTATCTAAAACTATTAAAAGGCCTCTGAGTGTGTTTCTATTTCTGTCCCTGTTACTCTGTTTCACTGTGACATCTCACTGAGCTAAGCTGTCCATGTGAGGCTCTGAAAAGCCTGTAGAAATGATTTCATGTGTGCAAATGCAAAGAGTGATGCTCAGAGGGCTGGAGACAGGCTGAGAGGGATGGGGGTGTTCAGCCTGGAGAGGAGAAGGCTCTGAGGGGATCTTAGAGCCCCTGCAAGGGCTGTGAGAGGGCTGGAGAGGGACTTCTGCCAAGGGCACACAGTGATGGGACAAGGGGGAATGGCTTCCCACTGACAGAGGGCAGGGCTGGATCGGACACTGGGGAGAAATTCATCCCTGTGAGGGCAGTAAGGCCTTGGCACGGGTTTCCCAGAGGAGTTGTGGATGTCTCTGAGGAGCCAGATCTGAAGCCAGCAGCTCTGCCTGCTGGAAGGAGCCACACACATCCACCAAAGGGAATGAAATTTGGTACTACCTTGTAAAGCAAGGACAGAGCGAAACCAGGAGAAGTCATGAAACTAGTGGACAAACCAAAACTGGTTTCACACATCTAAAGAAATACAATGGACAGGTGGTGTCATATCATAAAGGGAGGCTGCAGAAATCACTGCATAAATTCACAAACATCACTGGAAACTGAGAGCCCTGATTTTCATGCCATGTGCTCTGCTTTTCCCCAGCCCGTGTCAATGGGCTTCAGGGGAATCACTCCGAGTTTGTGCAGTTTAAACTACAGCTTTACATTTTGCAAAAATAAAAAATTACAGCCTGCTTCCCATCCTTCTGTTCTTCCCTCTCCTCAGCACTTCTTACACAGGCTGGGGACCGTCCAGTTTTCCTTCAGAAGAGAACCTACTCACTTGACACAAGTGAAGCATTTTCCCCACGTTGTGAGATCCACCCAAGTGCAAACACTGGCCACATTTAAAGCCTGCTAGGGGTGCCATGGCAGGCTAAATGCTCATATGAGTCCCAGCACCTCTTCCACCGAGAGCTGCCTCCCAGCCCAGTGTCCAGTTAGGCTTTGCAGTGAGGATGCTGACCATGGCTGCATGGAGCCCCTCGGTGGCAATGAGCAATGCCAGGCTGCTGTGGGTGCTCCCTGGGAGGCACAGCCCATGCTGGCCAGGGCAGAGCAGAGCCTGTCCCAGAGTGCTGCATGGAGGCCCTGGAGCTGCCACTTGCCTACGTGACCTGAGCACAGGAATGCAGAGACAGGGGAAATCGGAGCATAGCTCTCTCATTAGCACAGTGTGGCTCATTCCATTGCTAAACAAGCACGTTCATTTGCAGTGCAAGCTGTCTCTGCTGGGATTTCAGAGAAACTAGCAAATATTTCCATTTTCTTTCCTGCCCCTCCTTCAATCTTACCCAATGTGTCACTGCCTTTCGAGTGAATCCATCACTGCTGCTTTGCAAGGAGGAGTTCTGCCAGCTCATCCTGGCTGGCTGTAAGCCCTATCCTTTGCCATTTTAGGTTTAAGAGAGTGATCCCCTGCTGATGCCCTCTCTCTGTATTTCCTTGGGTCATTCAGCTGCATCTTTTCCTTGCCCCACTCACTTTGCAAGGCTTTTTCACAATAGGTAGGAAATAGATGGAAAGGAAACTTTTTATCCATCTGCTTTGAGTGCTGCATGTGACTGCAGCTCCTCTTCCTACAAAGAGGAGAGGTTTCAGTGGGAAGGCTCCTTCCTGCAGAGGTTGGAGTGGGAAGGCAGGACCCAGGGCATTCCTGCACTTCCATAATTCCAGGCTGGATGTGGAAGGCAGCACTGAGAGGAGGCCTGTCCCAGCCTGCTGTGCCTGACACCTGCAGCAGCCACAGCCTGGAATCATCTTTCATCCCAGCCATGTCACCCAGCACGCCCCACCAGGCCCCGGACATTCCCTCAGTGCACGGGGAGTTCCACACCCTCCCTAATTTGTGCGATACCCCGATGATCACCCTTGGGTCCCATGAGCTCATCACACCTATTTATACACAGGGCTGAGACCAGGTGGGCTGTGGACACCACGTTATTAATTGCCCAGTGCCAGATGTGGGAGAGGCTTCCCAGAATGAGTGAAAGAGTGAAGAAGTGAAAGCAGGACAGGGGCGTCTGCCCTGAAGTTTTGCAACACAGAGATGAAATCCTGGGCAGGAATGTTATTAGATGAAAACAAACCTTTAGGAAACTTACATTTCCTCTCAGCTGCAAGCCCTGCTCTGTACACGGGGCTTAATTAAACCCAAGCCAGGTCAGGGTAAAGCACTGCCGATGTCAGAGGATCCTGCTGTTCTTACATCAAATTCCATTGGGGATTTCACCACTGCCTTCAGCCTGGGTTAGGAGACACACACCCCATCGTTTTCTGAAACCTCAGGCTAAATAATCCTGTTCTTCCATTCTCTCCCCTTTCTCCCTAGGGAATTGTCTTGCTTGTGCTTGCTCTGTGGACAGACCCGTGAAACAGTTCTTTTGTTGGCTTTAAAAGCCTTTCTCCAGATTTTTTTTTCAGGCTATTTTCATTCTTAACCATCACTTGGATCACGGCCAGTAAGAAACATTCACCTCTTAAACTTTACAGCCTGGTACCATCCTCACCTTCTCGTGCTCTGCTTATCTTGGTGTCACTGAGGAATGCAGGGCTCAGCCCGAGAATTCCTGCGGGCAGAGGGGCTTTGTGCAGCCCTGAATCGCCCCGGGGAGGGGGCGTCTGCTTCAGCTCTCTTTGCACGGCCCGTGTGAAAAGGCTGACAGGAACGCCTGCCCCTGCTAACCGCTCCCTCAGGTTGTCACCGAAACTCTCGGAAAAGCGGAAAAATGAATAAAAGGCGACATGAGAACAAGCCAAAGTGAATCACAAAGGGGAAACCTCTGCCTGCTGTTAGCAGATATTTCAAAGAAACTGGTGAACGAGGGTTGCCGCCTGCCCTGGGAAACCTCCACCAGCACCTGGGCAGCTGCCTGAGATGCAGCACCATAGCAGAAATATATCTGATTATGAGAGTTTACAGCTAAGCAAAGAGCTGGGAAAACACAACACCTGACACAAAAACTGGTCAATGAAAAAAGCAGAAAAAAGATGGAAAATAAAAATAACCAAAACTCATTTTCCAACAGTGCTCGGCCTCTTGCAACAGGTTCTCTGTATCACTCAGAAATCAAGGGCCTCTGGGCAAAGAAAACCTCCACCTCCCTTCCACCTTCACCAAAACGAGCAGCCGCTTTCCCAGTCTGACAGTCTGCTCAACTCAGCCTCCAAAATCAAGTCAGTAAGGATGCACTGATTAAAATCAAGGCAGCTTTTGGCTCCCCGAGTTTCCTGGAGTATTTTTGTAAGATATTAAAATCAACAAGATAGCAAATAACCCTAAAATAAGCAATGAAAATTCACTGTCTGTAAATACTGAGCTAAGGGCAGCAATCACAAGTATTTAATAATCCAGGGCAAAGCCAGGCCACCTCCCTGCTCCTCGGCTTCCCAAAGAGGAGTGCCGCAGCCTGCAGCTCTGCCAAGCCAGAGGGAAGGCATGGTTTCCTGCCTGGAGCTGGGCTTTCCTCCCCTTGTACCAAATTCTTGAGATTTTTGTAACCTGCTCGGCCTCGCCCTTTGAACCCGGAGCTCTGGAGGTACCTGCGGGCCCGCACGTGCCGGGCCCGGCCGCCCTGCTCGGCCTGGCCCCGGGGTCAATGGTGGGATTAGCCCCTCGTTCAGGAACCATCTGCCTTGCCCCAGAGCCCTTCCGCAGGGGAACAACGTGTGCTCCTCGCCCGGCCTCCAAGGGAACGGCCGTGGCTCCAGAGAGTCCTACTGAAGCCCCTATCTCTGCTCTGTGGATGTTCTGGTGTTTTTCAAGGCTCTCTCCCCACGCTCATGATGACCCACACGGTCAGTAGATAAGGTCTGCCTAATGTGTGCTTGCAGACTCAACGTTTTTGGGCAAGCAAGGCCTTTATCTGCGCTTTAGCACCGAGGTTTACAGGTCGGTGCTGCCTTCATGGCAGGGATCTGTTTTGTTGCCCCGATAAAGGAAAAGCACTGACTACTGTTCTCCTTGGAAATATTAACAATTACTTGCCCTACAGTAGCAACAGAACAACCAGCCTTTAGCTGTTACTTTGGAACTATCTCCATCAACTCATCCCTTTCTGGGATCATTTCCCTGACTTTATTCTCTGCTCTCGACCTAATTATTGTTTGAATTGTGGGAATGCTGAAAAACCCAGCTCGGGGCAGGTCCCTCAGTGGGAGATGGTTTATGTTGTCAGTTTTACTTATCCAGCAAAGGATGAGAGAAGTAGCGGGAAGGGAATTGTCCCAAGCCATGTGGTACACAGATGCAGGACAGAGAACACAGCCCACGCACAGCGGGACCCGGAGAGGCCTCCCAAAGGCCGTCACACGGGGAGTGAGTGCCCTACGCCCTCTCCATCGGCACAGAGAATTAATTCCTCTCTGCGGGAGGAGCAGGTGAGAGTTTCACTTCTGGCATATCCTAAGGGCCTCCTTAGAAAGTAATTTGTCCCGCGTGAACTTTTGCAGAATTTACTCCCCAAAAGCAAGAGCCTTAGAAATTTAAACACTTGAAGCCCCTCATTGGCGCCTAAAGAGAGACCAAAGCTCATGTCAGCAGGCAGAGCCTCAGCTTTACACCACCCTGACCGGCCAACAAAGGAACGCAACAATTCCTCTCCCTCCCCCCGTCGGTGGAAGACGTGAGAGTCGGGACTATTGACACTGATCTTTTCCCTTTACCCCCCTCTGCTCAGACAAAGACAGGCAGGAGCAGCCCTGCCTGAGTGTTGGGAAATAAGAGCCCTCCCACCCACCTCCTGCTAAGGCCAAGGCAGCGGGGAAAGCTGCCCGGAGCCGCCCCCTCTCAAAGCTGGATGCGGGGGAGCGAGCCTGGAACAAACCTCGCCTGAGCCTGTGGGCAGAGCCGGGAGCAGGGAAAGCTGGGACCGGGAGAGAGGCAGCTCACGCTGCCGGCTGAGTCACCCCGAGCCTATAAAAGCCAGGCCAAACAGCCGGAGCCACTCGGAGCGCAGGCACGAGGCACCGGCACTTTTGGACAGGTACGTGCGAGCGGATGCGGTTTAGAGGCAAGGATTAAGATTAAATCTAAGATTGGAATACAGCAGCCCAATCCCTCCCATCCTCTCCCTGCCAGCGTGCTGCGGAGCGGGAGATCCAGCGGCTCCGGTGACCGGGGAGCCCTGAGGCTGCTCGGACCTTGCTGCTCGGATCTTGCCCCGTTCCGCCTGATGAAAAGGACACAGGCAAACACAACGCATTATTTTCGTGTTCTGGTGTACACTGTTTTGCTGGTCCCTACTTCAAAGCTGGGATGGCAGCAAAGGATAACGGTCTGGGCAGGACCTGGCATCATTCAGGGAACAGCGAGGAGCAATTAAACTTTGGAATAAGTCTGAGATATTTCATAATCCAAGGGGTTTCGGTTACCACCCTACACTGTAATATATTTCTGGACGAGGAATTGTCATTTTGTTGCCGGGAAGTACAAAAGACAGCTCAACATGAAAAGCACGAGTTTGGGGCTGGGGTTAATTCCTTCCTCTGACACACATTACCTGTGGGGACCTTGCATAAGTCACTAAGGACTTTTTTTTTTTCTTGCAAAGACCAAAGCAGGGGTGGGAGGAGGAGGGAGCACGGAGGCAGCTGTAACACTAAAGAACATGTTTCTTGGCGCTCAGGCCTTTGGGGCCCCGATCCAGGAGCTCACTCAGTTTCTGACCACTTCCACTGAAATGCGGTTCGGGAGCTGCAGTTTCAGTGCATCCTTTCCCAGCAGCAGGGCCGTGCAGAGCCTGGCTGTGCCTCACCCACAGCAGGCCCAGCCCTGCCTGGCAGACACGCTGTGGGGCACTGCCAGCTGCCCAGGAGCCCCAACATCCCTGTGGGGTCCCCACTGGCACTGTCCTCACAATGGGGCAGAACTGCCCTGGCAGAGCCCACACAAGTCCCTGGATTTTTCTGTTCCAGTCTGCTAAGGAAAGGAAAGTCCTTCCTAACCCAGGAAAGGCACTTGTACCTGCCCACTCCAACACAACTCAGCCCAGTTTGGGGTTCTGGGTTTTAAAGTTTGGAAACTCTCCTCTGTCCTCGGATCCATTCATTTGTTTTTACACAGCCTCACAGAAAACAGTTCTGATTGTTTGGGCATCACCCCACTGGAAAACTCTTCCCACTGGGCTGCCCAAAGTGGACACTGTGCAGGACAACCTGCTGGCACTGAGGGGCCTGCTGTGGAACACAGCTTGGTCCATGCTTCCTGCATGAACGACTGTAGGCACACTTAGACTGAGACTGCATGATACTTCTGTCCCCAAGGATTCATGTTTACTTAGGCTTAATTACTGAAGAGCTATTTATTATCACTTATCAATGTCTGGTTATAATAGGAAAGGGTTTATAAACTGTTTTTCTATTAAACAGTTTGTAGATGACTGGAGGGACTTTAATTTAGCTCTAAATGTTGATGTTTTGTTTTCCCCTCCCTGAAACACAAAGGAAACAGATCTTGGAGAAGGATGTTGTCACCCCTACTCATCCTCCCTCTGCTGCTGGGGACCACAGCACACGGCCTGGTGAGCAGAGCAGCATCCAGGGATGTCACCACCGTTTTCCAGCTGGCTCAGGAGGACACCTGGGAGAATGTTAATCTCACCAGCATGTCCTGTGAGGATCAGAAGAACAGGACCTGGATCACCCTGCAGCTGACCAACAGCAGCCTGACAGCTTTCCCAGTCTGCCTTCCAAAGGCCCTGCAGAGCCTGGATCTCAGCAATAACCTCTTGGAGGAGGTGAATGGCACAGAGATAGCAAACCTGCCACAGCTGCGTGTCCTCTCGCTGAGGCACAACCACCTCTGGGCAGTGAGCTGGGGATCTGAAACCCTCAGCAATCTCCTCAAGCTGGACTTGAGCTTCAATAAGCTGTCATCCGTGCCATCCTGCCACAGCTCTGCCCTGCCTAACCTGAGGTGGCTGTCCTTGGCTGGAAATCCCCTGATTGAAATCCAGCCGCTGGCTTTTTCCTGCTACCCTCAGCTGCAGGTCCTGAACCTCTCTGCCACGCTGCTCGGGCAGGATGACAGCAGGGGAATTAGGGACTCTGCTTTTGCCATCAGCACAGATCCCCACGAGGCCATGAACAGGCCTGGAAACTCCATCGATGTGCTTGATCTGAGCAGGACCTTTCTGGAGAGAAGTAAGTCTCTTGGCTTTCCCACTGTAACCACAGGGCTTGGTCAGGCCAGGGCAGCAGGAGCCTTGCTGGGACCATGGCTCCCATCCTGGCTGAGCCTGGAGTGCAGGGGGAACACCCCACATGGAAAGCTGCAAACAGCTGCTCCAGGCACTCTCACGCAGGAAGGGCAGAGACCAAACACCGTGAGACAGGAGGGTTTGTGCCAGTGTAGTCACCCACCTCCATCCTAATCCCACTGTCTGCTACTGACACTCATCTCCCTGTCAGCCCCGGGATTAGCTTTGGGAAGCACAGCAGGAAATTAGTTTCTCTTTCCAGACAGGCTGTTGAAATCTTTCTTTGTCCCCACAGCTACACTGAGCTTTTAGAGCTGCACTGAAGTAGCACAGAGAGGCTTTTTGTGCCATCCACAGCACAAATACTTCCGCTGAGGGGGGACAATCCCTGCCCCGAGCAATGCACAGGACATTTTCTCCCTTTTGCCCTGCCAGCCTCAGTTTATACCTGAGGTGCTGAGACACACAGATGTGAGATGCCTTGCCCAGCTGCTCTCAGCCTAGGGCAGGGCCAGGGCCTCTCAAGCTAGAGGTTCACTTCAACTCACATTAAACAGCTGCAACACCAAATTTCCACCATAAATTTGTCTAATTTGTCCTGTGGTAGTGAGTTACCCTACTGAGTCATGGGACAGAAAGGCCCCTTCATACAAGACCATCCTTTCAGTTTCATGCCTCTTGGCCCTTTTTCCGTGCTAGGAGAAAGAAGTGTTTTGCTTTTCTTGCACCAGTCAGGACCTTGTAGACCACTTTCCTGAGCAGAGAAATCCTTGTTCATTTAATTTCACCCAACAAGAAATCTATTCCATATCAGCTTTGTTGTCCTATTTTCCCCTCTTTTCCTCTGCCCTACAACAGCCTGACCTGTGGGGACTATTACAAAAATGAAGCTGCATGAGTGTTTACACACTGGTGTATTGACTTTTGTTCTGTTTCCCAAAGAGAATAGTTGCAGAAGGTGACAGATACTTCATATCTATGAATTCAAACCCTTTTTCTAGGCAGAAATCCACAGGAATGCTCTGTTCAGGCAATAGGTGTAAATATTTTTCTGTTTCAGTTCAACCAGAGTGGGCCAGAGGCTTGGCCAACCTCACATCACTTCACCTGACAAACATGCCACGGTTAAGAAGCCTCGACAGCAACTTCCTCAAGTCCCTGCCTGGTCTCCGAGAGCTGCACTGTCAGGACTCCCATTCCCTGGGTTTTGTGCAGACAGAGATGTTTGACAGCGCCCCTCACCTGAGCCATCTCTCATTTGAGAAGTGAGTTGGTGTTTTTTGTCCTTTCTCACAAAATGCTGCCTTTGCCCCACAGTGGTGTCTGGGAGCTGAACTGAACAGTTTGTTATCAGATTTAGGAAGGAGGTGTGGACTTGCTGTCTTTGCCATGTAAAATCTGTGATCTGGCCTGGTAGAGCTGATACAGCCCAAAGAGGCAGCCTGGGGCTCACAGCACAATTAACTGTTTGCTTGAGGTTCCATCCATTGTGTTCCACTCCTCTGCCTTATCTCCCTGTCCAATGAATTCACCCAGCGCTGTTTGGATCAGCACAGATCCACTGAACCCTGCCTGTGATAAAGATCAGGCTTCCAAGGGCAAAATCCCATCAGAGGAGAAGCAGGTCACTGAGGGTTCCTTGCTCTGCAAGGATGAGTGCTGACAGTTCCCCCAAACCTGCATCTCACAAGCAGACAAAAACCCTGTCCCACTTTTAGTGTGAAAGTTTAATATAGCTCCTTGTTAATCATTAGTAAAAGCAATGTTTCAGTCCTCATCCTAGGGGTAGCACCTCTTCATATGTCACATACCTGAAATACTAAGAGGGGCAAAAGTCTGAAACTGATTTATCAAAATAGGAGCAGGTGAAGTGCACACAGAGCAGTCAGCACAAAGGAAAAATCTGGAGAGCACTTTGAAATATTTTTATAATAGCGACCCAGATACAAGCATATCAGAAAACAAACACTAGAGCACTGGCTGTACCTAGAAACCAGTTTCAGGAAAATAAACCCATACAAAGCAAAAATCCTGTGGATTCCATGCCCCCTTGGATTGCCCCACTGAATTTACACAGCACTTCCCAACACTTGCAGGAATACCAGTTCAAAGTGCTAAAAATCAAAGTGCTAAAACTTTAAGGAATTAAAGCCCTTAGAAAGAGAGAGCATCTTCTGAGCACACAGAGTGCAGGGTGGTGGGTTCAGTAACTGCTTACTGCCAGGGGAACTGGGAACATTGCTCTGTGCCTTACACACGCTAAGGGTGAGGGATACTGAGCACACTCCAGTCGTTGGAAGGTAGCTCAGCATTTCTTAATTATTGCATTTATCTTCTTGTAGCTGTAACCTGAGTTCCTTTAATCCTTGGAACACCAATTCATCGGATGGCATCACCATCAACTTGTACGGGAATCCTCTGCTGTGCAGCTGCCAGCTCTCCTGGCTGCTGTCCAAGCCCGAGAAAGTTGTTCTGCAAAAGTAAGTGAGCTCGGGAGATAAAGTAATGCTCTGCAGACACAACTTCAATGTGCAAGTTGTCCGGGGACCAGGCATTCACCACCATTCACTGAGTTATTCAAATTCCTTGTGTGTTTTTCCCTTCCACAAGAGGTGGAAGTGCAAAATAATGTTCCTTTCAGGGACAAAGCACAAGGTGTTATTAGCTGTGGATTCTACTTTTAGGTGAGAATATTTTCTTTCTGTTTTGGACCATAGTTGACACGTTTCCATGTTAGGTAAAGATAGAAAATGAGCTGTCTTGATGTGCCAGCGCTGGGAACAGAAACTGGGAAACTTTGGAAGATCTTTAACAAATTATTTTCTCCTCACCCTGCTACTTGCAAAGCTTACATCACCACCAGCGGTCAACAAAACCCCTTGCAAATAGCACCATTTCTCACCTATTGTTTTCACGCTCCCCTCAGTTTTACAGACTAATTACAGTAAGCTGCAGTTAAAGGAAATATTTGCATATAAATGGTCTCTCTTCCTTTTCAAAGGCCACCAAGAAGATTTGTCATCAAATCTCTCAGAGAGCAGGGGAGTAGATTGTTGAAATTAGACAGTGTTTCATCGGGATGGGTTTAGCAGTTGCATTCTTTACCAGAATTTCAGTGGCTGAGTAAATAAAGAATTCGATCTTAGTCATTTAAAAGTCCCGCATCAGCCCACCTCCAGCTGCCTAAACCAGATGGATTAGGAATCCTGGGAATCCTGTTACAGCTCCCTGCATGTGTTCCCCTATTACTGCTGCATTAAAGTCTGACCCTTTAAAACAAGCTGAATCCCGATGCCCTTTGCTAAAGTTCACAGCCATTGTTGTACCGAAGGACACTTCCCCTCGGGCATAAGATATTCCTGCACCTTACAAAGCCAGTTCCAGCTAAATTCCACAGGCAGTGCTGTGCAAAGCTGCCGGGACTGTTGTTAAGGAATCTAGCTTTGGTCTAGGGTTCACATTCTCACTTAAACCGTCTTAATTAAGATGGTTTTGACAGCAGGTCGCCAATTCCAATCCAGGCAGCCCAAACAGAACAGAAACCTGTCATGTTCTTCTGGATCTTGACTATTCTGGTTTCCCTCTGCAGGGCTGGGGAGACCTTTTGTACATCCCAGGAAGATTCGGGCAGACTTTCAACATCTTTTTCACTGCTGGAGCTCTACAACAAGTGCCAGTCAGAGAGCAACGTTACACAGCCCGACTCAAACACAGCCCTTCCTGAGGGTGATGCTTTCAGCTCCACCAGCGATGATGCCTCTGCTGCAGTAACAACAGACTCAGCCCTGCTGACCACAGATTTGACTCACACCAGCTCCCTCATCCAGAGGGATGTGGTGAGCACAGCAGCATCCAACCCAACGCTAACCAAAGACACCTATACCAGCTCCCTAATCCAGAGGGATGTGGTGAGCACAGCAGCATCCAACACAAAGCTAAACAAAGACACCTACACCAGCTCCCTAATCCAGAGGGATGTGATGAGCACAGCAACATCCAACCCAACTCTAACCAAAGACACCTATATCAGCTCCCTCATCCAGAGGGATGCAAGGACCACAGCAACATCCAACCCAACGGAGCCCATCCTAACAAATGCCAACAGTTCCTCCCACAAGGAGGAGGCAGTTTCTGAACCCACAGGCAGTCCCCCTTCCTTGGCATCTGTAACCTCCTTCCCAGTTTTTCTCCAGGAGTTCTTTGCTCAGTCCCCAGACCACAGCTCCCCAAGTCCAACGGGAACAGAACAGCTACAGAGGGAGCTCAGAACAACGGGCACGGCATTCCCTCGGGAAGGGCCATTCAAGCAGACCACCAGTGACTACAGTGCTGCAGGCACAGGAGTCCCCCACACCACCACCCCCCACAGTCACTCCTCTGCCACCCCTGCCAGACGAGGTGCCCCCCAGACGAGCCCCCCCCAGCGGAACCCCACGAGGAGCGGTGCCCCCTCGGAGGCTGTGCCCACCACGCCATCGCCACACTACACCGATGACTACGACTATGAAGAAGAGCCAAAGAAGGAAGGCCCGGTGCAGCCGGCCCAGGCCGCCTGTGACTACGATCCCTGCAGGCACCTGCAGAAGCCGTGCAGGGAGCTCCAGAACATATCCCAGTGTTCATGTCCTGGCACTTCCAGGGAAGATAAGATTCCAGACCCCCCCAGGATCAGGACAGTGATTGAAATCACTGACAGCTCTGCACAGATCCGCTGGTGTGCCCCATATTCAGTTGTTCACAGCTATGAGCTGATGCTTCATGCCCAAGACAACGAGGACAGGCAGTTTGTCATGGACAACATCTACCCCACGGCCAGGCAGTACACCCTGTACAACCTGCTGCCATTCACCACTTACCACATCTGTGTCACTGCCTCCAACAAAGCAGGGTCGAGCCAGCCTACAACAGGCCAGGAAATTCCAGGTAATTCGTGCACCAGCTTTAAAACAAAACCCAGCTACAAGTATGTTTTTGCTGGTCTGTCTGCAGCAAGTGGACTCTTTCTCATTACCACAATTATTTTGTCTGTATGTCTGTGCAAGGCATGTAAAAAGCCTCAGAGTGAGCAGTATGGTACACACTTAGTCTCCTACAAGAACCCAGCATTTGATTATCCCTTAAAAGTACAAACCACGAATTAGCTCTGGGTGATTGCTCTATACAATCAAAGTTCACCATCTCCATCACCTTGGTGTGTTTTTATAAGACTCTGAAAGTGTCCCTCAGCAAAAACTATGAACCATCAGATTCCACAACCCTGACGTTTCTAAGGGAGAGAAAACCACCAAAAAAAGAGAAAAACTAATAATGAAGTTAATCAACCAGAAGAAAGTCTTTGGACTCCTGTTCCTGTGCTAAGCAGCAGCAAGCCTGGACACTAACCTTGAAAAGTTGTTTTTGTAATCACCTACAAATAGAGTAGCATAAATTTCACACAGTGAGAGGCTGCCTGGCCAGCTGTCTGCCTCCAGTATCACTCATGAGCACAGTCAGATGAGAGCTGCAATCCAAGGTGCATTAAGCTTAGCGAGACTTACTCTGCTTTTATTCACACAGCAAAGCTGGGGGTTCAGTTTTTAAAGGTATTATCCATAGAGAGAGCAAAGCTGAAAGGAGTGAGTGGGCTCAGTGACAAGGTCATGTGCAGATCTAACGCCTCTGAGCAAATGCACTGGATGCAGATGATCAACCTAACTTCAGTTCAGAAAAAGAAACATGACATTTGATCATAGTCACAGACTGTGTAGGATCCTTAGGGCAGGGGTAATTGTTTTGTTTTGACTTTTTATGAGGCTGTCCACAGCTGAGCCTCCAAGTGCTTCCCCAAAAGAAGCTCACAGGCAGTGGGGGGTTTGCAGTACAGCAGTGACCCAAAGAAGGGGGAGGGCAGCATGTTGACATTTGCTTCCCAGTGGATTTTAAGCAGAGAGGATGTTCCGTCCCAGTCGTCCGTCCCATCTACAGATTTAGCAGCTGATGATTTACCTCATACAGAGGCAAAGAGCCAAGCAATGAAGCAATTTAACGTGTGTGCTGCTGAGGCTTGAAAAACCCAAATCCCTGCACTAGCAGCAGACAGTTCTGCAGACACCTTTCAAATGAACCCTTGGGTGCCAACTTCTGTACAATAACACTGAGAAATGCTGACAATCCCAACTTTGAGTTTGCCATTGGAATCCAGAGAGGTGTCCCAGTCTGGTATTTCCCCAGGCTTCAGTTCCAGGAGCTGCCTGTTGCTGCTGCTGTACAGACACAGTGCACAAACCCCCCTGAACCCTGAGGGGAAGGTGCTGCAGTGTGTAAAAGAGTCTCTGTTCCATTATTTTGGGGTTTTTAATGCTTTCAGTATTACTGAAATAAAAGCCATAGAGCTATGTTCTGGTATTTTTTGTTAAAGACATGGATTTTGCTGTTGTCTTTACCATCTGAAATGTTTGGCCTGAGAAATTGACTCCTTTTGTTGTTTTGAAATGAACTTTCAACGTGTAGTAAAGAAATGTTTTTATGATGTTAGATTTGTGTTCTCTGATGTCCCAAGAACTTTCATTTTGTATGTGGCAGAAGGAGGCTTGCTGCTTTGTCAGCACTGTGGGCTTGCAGTCCTTTCCTGGGAATTTGTCCTCTCCCCAGGACTGCACTGGGAATGACCATCACTGGACAGATACAGATTCCTGCCATGTGTGCCCCAAGCCTGGCTGAGCCCCATGACTCAAAAATGCAAATGAAGAAGACAGGATGGTGTGATCTCTCACTTTGAAAATCTCTTATTTTCACATTCTGGTAATTCAGAGTTCTCTCTGTTTGGACCTAGGTTTTCATACTTCTTTCTGGTCTGGCTTTTCCTGTGTTTTCTCAAGGATTTAGTGAACAGATACATATGATTGTCATTTGAAATGAGCAAGTGAGCCAAAGAGTCATGATCCCAAACTGGGGCAGAGATCATCCATTCCCTTGTGTTTGTACAGCACAGCTCTAGGAGACCTTGGCTGGGGTGTTTGGTTTTACCAGAAACAAAGCAAAATAAGACATCTGTGAATAGCAATTTATATTGTCTCAAAGATTAGCTCCAGAGAAGGGCAGGGATAAAAGATAGTGCAACTGAAAATAAAGATTGCTTCAACTCAAATATGAGTTAGTCCAAAGCAAGGGGACATCATTTAAAGTGAGGTATTGGGAGGACATTCTCACTACCCTTTACCAGCTCAGAATCACTGAGCTATGAAGTTCATCACAATTGATTTCTCCAACCAGTTCTCACACCAGCCTCTCCTGAATTTCACAGCCAAGGGAACACATCAAACCCTCCCATTCTGTTAAATTGCCCTTTCTGGGAGCCACATAAATACACAAGTCCTGCTCCCACAATCCCCACTTGTTCCAGCTTAAACAGCCCAATTCCATCTGAGCTGATGAACCATCCTGAAGCACAGACGCCCCAGCCAGGGGCAGTGCCTCTCTCCGAGTGCCACTCAACCCTTCCACAAGCAGAAAGGGGAATGTATGAGATGTAGCAGCAGGGTTAAAAACATGGGATTTGTATTTATCAACACCTATGAGAAGTATCTGTGCTTCAAATGCAGAAGTGGTTTTTTTTGGTGGGCTTTTTTGTGTGTGGTTTTTTTGGTTTGGTTTGTTGGTTTTTTTTTTTTGCTACTACCTCTTTGTATTTTCACCAGGATTCATTTTAGTAATAACCAACTGAACTCCTTTTCCAGTGGAGGGAGCTCTCAGAGAGCTGCTCAGGACTGGGGCAGTGAGGGGAGCAAAGGAACCACAGAAATTTTCCCGATAAAGCCATGTTGGGGAGCTGCCCAGCCTTGCTCCACCCACTTGTTCCTCCCCCTTTTTCCTGATTGCACACAACAGCAAATCCTGTTTGTACCTCCAGCTTCAAAGACATCAACTTTTGGCAGCATGGCTGGAATACCCAAACATCTCTGAAACAATTTTTAATAGCTATCAAAAGCTGACATATAAAAAAAAATATAACTAAAACTTCACTTACTGTTATGCAGTTCTACTTGTTCTGTTTCTCTGGGAGGAAGACCACTTGGGGGAAGAGCAGAGAGCATTGAAATTCAGTTTTTGAACAGCTTGTGTAGCTTGCTCTGTGTCTTTTCTTTCTCAGATCGTTCTCCATGCACTTGTGTTTGTTCTCTTCCCAAAGACCAAGTCCAAGCAAAGAGAGTCCACCACAGCCAGTGGTGCCTGTGGGTGCATCCCCTGGTTGGCATGGCAGAAGTGCACGATGCTCCATCTCTAAGAGCACCTGCAAATCAGTCACTGAGTGTCACAATGTGACAGCAGAAACATTCTGGGAAATGGAGCTGATGCCCTCCATACAGCAGAAAAAAGCTCTTTAAGGGCCAGAACTCTTGCTGGCTGTGAGGGAGCAGGGAGGCACACCTTGCTTTTGGTGCAATGAATGCCATTAGAGGAGCAGTCCCCGAGAGCCCTGCCAGCAGGCATGTGGGAAAGCCCAGAGCAGCAGGACAAGGTGCTTCAGCCTGATCCATTCAGCACCAGAAGGGATCCCACTTTTCAGCTGTCCCAGGCCAGAGGGGTGACAGGCATTAAGCGGGCCAGCTGGGAGGTGACACAGCCCGAGGCAGGGAGCTCACACCACATCCCAGGCTCCATCAGCCTCTTCCTGGAAGGATGCACAAGTTGAACCAGGATGCTCCCTCAGCAAGCACGGCCCTGGAACAGCCATGCCCCTCCCCAGGGATGTCTGGAACAACACATTTTGTGGAGTTACAAACCAGGACGCCTCTGAGGGCTCAGCACGTTGTTTGCCGTGAAGCCTCTGGTTGGTTCTTTACCTGTGAAATACAGAGAGATACATCACAGGTGAGAACATGTTTTGTATTTGCAGAAACAGATTCATCAAAGAACATGTTTAAATTCCAGTGCTTTTTCTTTTCATCAGCTCTCCAAAGGATGCAGAGTTTGTTCTGAACAGGACAATCCGTTAATCCCAACATCTCTAAAAAGTAATCAAGCAGCATTACAAATTAACACTGTTCTGAAATACACCCAGGAGGCAACGCCTCGCAGCAAGGCTTGTGCTCTGCTGGCATCTAGAGGGAGAGGGGGGAATCATCTCCCCAGGAACTCCCCCAAAGGAATACCCATTCTTTCACCAAAGAGCTTCAGCCTCACCCAGGGGTCACTGACTTACACTACCCGTGTGCTCCTGTGTGTCCTCACCTACTCCTGTGTGAAGGGAAAGAATGCTGAGAATTAACAGCAGCAACAGTGCCAGTCCCACAGACTTACTCAGCAGCTCGTGTATCCCTGCCCCTCATTCCTTTTGTAGCCTTATGACCAGCAACTTCTCTGCCAGGTTGCCACTGATGAGGAAAAATGTATTTTTTTTTTCTGTAAGAACAGAGGGAATTACTGCCTGGAAAAACTGGAAAATCAGTCTACAAATGCAGCAAGATTTTAACTATTGTAGATTTAGAAGCAGAGATTAGATCACATTCATTGCACTTAGAGGAAAAATAAATAGCAATGTTTGCACTGATGTCTTAGCAGGACAAAATCACTATTGACAGAGAGTTTTTGTTCCCTCCCAAACCACAGGGCAGCCCTGTATTTTGTGCTGCTGCAGGGCCCCCACCCTTCTGTGCTGGCTGACATTAGTAATAAGGTAATACTTGTGTGGCACTGCATGCATTTCCTGACACACTCCCACAGTGTGTGTCCTTGTTTTTCCTAGATTCCCCGCTGAAAAAAATCTGTGAGCAGCCTTTTCATCTATGGATGGCAAATTAGATTTTTTAAAGGAACATAAGGGAGAAAAAACCCTCAGAAAATATTAACAGGAAATGGAGGGAATTGGATGAATGGGACAAAACCTCTTTACGTATTTCAGAGCAGAAAGAAAAAAAAAAGAAGAAATTAAGTAAAAGAATCCCAAGAAAATCCATAAAATCCAGAATCCCTCATTCATTGTCTTCTCCAGGAGGGGGAAGCAGCCATGCAGCCATCCCATGCAGGCAGGACTGGCAGCTCCTGCAGGGCTCACCCTCAGGCACCACCAGCCAAAACTTCTGGCATGAAACTCCAGATAGAAGAAGAAAAAAAATTCTCTAGGTAGAGACTTTCTTTTCTCTGAAAAACTAAAATTTACTTGTGCAAAAAACTTCCTGCTGGGAAGACTTGAGTAGTGCATTTGGTCAATGTTTAGAAGCTACTGACTCTTATCAGGGCATGATTAAGGAATGGTCTTTAACAACTTATCCAAGGCCATGGGGTTAAATGATGTCACCCTGTTTGTGGCAATCACTCCTTCTGCTGTCATCACTGCTGCCTCAAGGATTCTCAGTGAGCTATCTCCAGGGAGAAGCAAAAAAGACTCCTTAGAAGATTAACCTCCATTTCAGGAATGTTGTGTCAGCCACAAACATCCCCAGAGGACTGAGCTCTGTCCTCAGTGCAGCTCTAACTAAAAACCTCTCTTCTTCCTGAAGCTGCCTATTCACACCAAGCCAGAAAATGCAGAGTTTCTATAGTCAAAATTAGGTCCAGGTTCTGTTTGAACAACAGAGTACTAAGCACACAATTTTTTTTTTTTTAAGAAACTAAGCTGAAAGACTCTGTTACAACCCCAGGATCTTCTGTTGGGGTGTTTATTGTGGGATTTGTATTGTCATTGCTTCTTGGAGATGCTGGAAAAGGTCAGAATTGCCAGAAATGATAAGAGGGTAGTGAGAGCAATATAAAGTGCAGACAACTCCAAGTCTAAACTCGGCTCTTAAGACAAATCCAAAAGGCTTCAGGGAGGGCTGACTTTAAACGTGACCTAATGACACATTTGTTCTTTGGGGGCCCTGGCTGCAAGCTCAGCCTTCACCCTGACATGGCAAGTCCTAAACTCAGAGCCTGCTCTGGCTCAGTCCCCAGCTGGTGCCACCTTCACACCTGCAAGGGCCTTGGATGGAACCAAACCATGGCTAGGGAGTTCACAGTGGGCACAGAACGAGGATGACAGGGGATAACAAAAGTGAATAAAAAAACCCCCTTAAATCAGCCACACAACTCATCTTGGATCCAGTATAATCCAGTCTGTCCCTGAGGGCTGTGGAACCCTTTTGTCTGCCCTGAAGCCCAGCCCCAAGGAAGGAACCCTGCCAGCCCAAACTGTTAGTAAGGAACCCACTGACCACAGCAGCTCCAAACTTAGCTCACGCCCACTGAAAATCCAGGCTCCACCCAGCAATGGAACAAACTGACTCCAGACGAGTCCCAGCACGGGAGGAGCTGCTTTTGCCAAGCACAGAGCCATGTGCAACTGGGACAGCACCAGCTCTAACCTTCCAAATTTCCTTCCAAATCCTGGAACATCCTTGCTCCCAGCCCTAGGGCACCACATGGTAGCTGCTGCTAGCTGCACACAATCCCTCTGTGTTTTCCTCTCAGGTCCCTTGTGGCCTGCTGAGGCAAAACCAAGCCCAAAGCCCAGCTCAGCAGCAGAGAAATGACACCTGCCAGCACCCAAATTGACACAGTATCCTCAGATGCAGCCATGCCCCTGACTATACACACCCAGGAACTGCCTGGGCCTCCACAGCAAACCCTGAATGATCCCTAACCTGGGTAACAAGGAGGTGACCAGCCACAACCCAAACCTTCCTCAGCAGCTCCTTTAAAACCTTGGCTCTTTATTGATGCCAGCTGTAACTTTGCATTAGTGCTCAACATCCAGGATTGGTACTGCTGCCATCCTTGCTGGCTGTAATTGAAGAGCAGGGTCAGAGTTCACAGTGGTTTTTAGAGTGTTTGGGTAATTTTAGAGGTGATATAAATCCAGGTGTATCCAGACTATTACCAGGTAGACCTTTTCCCTGTGGATGACCTAGGTGTGCATTTCTCTACCTTTATACTAAAACTGCTTTCCTCTCTGCCTGCTAAACACTGAATATAAGGCAAGGATCCTCCACTTCCAAACCTTCTCAGTTATCTGTTTCAAAGGTGCACAAATCCAGCAAAGAAATAAAATCAAAAGCAGCTGCTAAAAATGGTTGAGAGATGATAGAGTCATGTTTTCCCTATTTCTCCACTTTGACAACTGTCCAAATGCTGGATTTTGATGTCTCACCATACAGAGCTGCTGCAGGCACTGGGAAACTGCTCACCATGAGGTTGCATTGCACTCACAACGAGCTCCTGAACTAGGTGCAGGTGCTTGAAAATGGAAAACAACCTCAAGAGCTCCCATTCTCCACCTGTTTCTTACACCTTGCTGGTGCAGGGGAACATTTCTTAGATAATTTTCTTTACGCAGGAGCACTTTTAACCCTGGCTTTTCACACTCAGCCAAAGACATGCCATAAAAATTACAGGGTTTAGGTATTATGTGGGCATTTTCCTTTCAGTCAGAGCTCTTTTTTGAGCTGCTGTGTTTTACTGTGAGCACAATACAAATGAATTCACTTTGTGGGTTCGAGTATGTGCTTTGCATCTAAACTACATTACATTTGTATTCTGTTATAACTTAAACAGCTATTCAGAAATATAAAATAAAAAAAAAAAAAAAGGAGCTTCTTATAGCAATACAGTGGTTAAGCTCATCCTAATAGGTATAAACTATTTTTCAAATCAAACCTTATTTTTAGTAGGGATAAAGGCTCTACAGTGGTGATACAAGCTGAGCCTCTCAGACACATGGAAAGTTCAGGCTGTTACAAAAAATATACCTTGTATGTGCTCTTTTCCTATAAATCAATCCTGTCTAAGCTCACCTGTGACAAAGCTGCTGCTTCAACCCCTTTTTTGCAACGGGTTCTGCAAAAAAACAGACCTTCAAAACCTACCAAGGACAGGTGGGATGGCACACAGCAGGTCCTGAGCCGAGGAGGGAAAAGCTGCAAGGTGCCACACCGAGATTTATAAAAGGAAAGGCTGGGGCTGCCGGGCGGTGAGTCAAACCATCCCTTCCTCAGCTCCCGGAGGGCTGAGGGCGGCATTCCCCGAGCTGTGAGCCCCATCCCACCCCCAGTTCCTGGCTCCCTCAGGGCTGAGGGCGGCATTCCCGGGCTGTGAGGCCCATCCCACACTATCCCTCCCTCAGGACTAACGGCGGGAACCCCCGGGTTGTTAGCCCCACCCCGCACCCTCCATCCCTCAGCGCCCTGAGGGAGGATGGCGGCGTTCCTCGGGCTGTGAGCGCCATCCCGCTCCATCCCTCCCTCAGTTCCCGGCTCCCTCAGGACTAACGGCGGGAACCCCCGGGCTGTGAGCCCCACCCCGCACCCTCCATCCCTCAGCGCCCTGAGGGAGAATGGCGGCGTTCCTCGGGCTGTGAGATTCTCTGGGCTGTGAGCCCCATGCCGCTCCATCCCTCCCTCAGTTCCCGGCTCCCTGAAGGATGAGAGCGGCATCTCTCCCTCAACTCCGCCTCCCTGAGGGCTGAGGGCGGCATTCCCCGGGCTGCGAGACCCATCCCTCCCTCAGCTCCCAGCTCGCTCAGGGCTGAGGGCGGCATTCCCCGGGCTGTGAGCCTCATCCCGCACTATCCCTCTCTCAGTTCCCGGCTCCCTCAGGGCTGAGAGCGGCATTCCCCGGGCTGTGAGCCCCACCCCGCTCCATCCCTCCCTCAGCGCCGGCTCCCTCAGGGCTGAGGACGGATCATCCCCCCCCACCCCCGGCCGCGCCCTGGCGCCCCCCAGCGGTCACGAGCGCAGCGCGAGACAAGCCCGGCCCAGCCAGGCGGGAAAACCTCCCCTAAGCCCCCGAGCGAGCGCGCGGCTCCTCTTATAGGCGTCCGTGCCGTTCGCCGGCAGGCGGGTGGAAGGGGGCGTTTCGCTCGGCGGTGGAGCAGCGCGCAGGCGCGCGGCGGGCAGCCCGGCGTGACGCGCGGCGGAAGGCCCCGTTCTGGAAGCATCCCGGCCTGCTCCCGTCCGCTCCCGCTCCGCTCCCGGCCCGGCCATGCCCGAGAGCGCGCCCGGCAGAGCCCCCGCCGGGGCCGGCGGCAGGGCCAAGGGCGCCTACCAGGACCGCGACAAGCCCGCCCAGATCCGCTTCAGCAACATCGCCGCCGGCAAAGGTGCGGCGGCCGCGGGGGGAGCCGCCCCGGGGCCGGGGGGAGCTGGGCCGGGCCCCGCGTGGGCCGCGATTGGGGCGGGGGGCGATGGATCCCCGGGGCTGGCAGCGCCCGGGCCGTGCCCCGGGCTGCGGGCGGCAATTGCCTGGGTGCGGTGCCCGGGATGCGGCGCTGGGCACTGACACGAGTCCCAGGCGTGCTGCGTTCTGCTCCTTTGTGAGTGCCCAGAGCTAAAATGGCTGCAGACAAGTGGTGCGGTAATAACAGTTTAAAAATAAAGAACGGTGGAAATCGGGCCTGAGACTGCAGCGTTTTACATCGTTCCGCTCGTTGGGATCCTTTACTCTGCCTGGGGGCGTTAAAGGGGCAGGAATTTTCTGTTTGGAAAAGTTGTTTGAATGATGGAGTGTTTGTAGTTCTTTAGATCAGCTTAGAAACGTTTTCTTCTCTTCCCAGCTGTTGCTGATGCAATTAGAACGAGCCTTGGACCAAAGGGAATGGATAAAATGGTAAAGTTTGTGTTTTAAATTCTCAAAACATTAAGCATACTAGAGATACTGTAACTCAACATGTCTTTTAGGGCATGCCTCCTTTTGCCTCAATTCTTTCCCATGTTCCAGGTATTTAAGGGAAAGTGGGAACTGCAAGTGGGACATCTTGGTGTTGGAAACAATGTTAAAAATATTTTGAGCCTCAAATGAGAGACTTGCAGCTGCTGATCAGAACTGTGTTCCTGCCCTTTATTCCCAGATTCAGGATGCTAAAGGAGATGTGACAATCACTAACGATGGTGCCACCATCCTGAAACAAATGCAGGTTCTGCACCCTGCGGCCAAAATGGTGAGTGGTTTCTTTGCATGTTGTGTGGATTTGAGGAGCATTACCCAGGGTGGTGACAGACCAGGACATTTTGTGCCTTGTGCTCCAGGAACATTTATTTTGATTGTGACATGTGCTTAAGAGTTACAAACCATTATTTATTACCCATGTGCTTTATGCACAGTCCTTTTTGACATGTTTTAAAACATAAGAAAAATGAAATTTTGAGAAAAAATGTTAAGAAAACATAGCCCAACCCTTCATGTGTCATTTGAGAAGGAAAAATTTATGCCCAAACCATTAGGAGAGAAGGGAATAAGTGAAGGTATGACCAGGTGGTCTGAGGGTACAGTGGCTGGTCCTTTGAGATGTTCAGTGTTCATGGATTTGGTTGTGGTTGGAGATGAGCTTCCTGTGAGCCTCCTCCGGGGAAGGAAAAGGCAAACCTGTTAGATAGGTGTGTTCAGTTTTAAATTTGGGGGAAAAAAGCTCTGCTTCTGGAAGTGACTCACTGTACTCAGCTGTCTTTTGGCCAGAGAAGGGTCTGGGTATGGGTAAGCAGCTCTCCATGTTTATTTTTTTGCCATAATTTCTCCCTTAGTTAGTAGAGCTGTCAAAAGCACAAGACATTGAAGCTGGTGATGGCACCACCTCTGTCGTGGTCATTGCTGGAGCTCTCTTGGATGCCTGTTCCAGACTCCTCCAGAAAGGTAAATAAATTCATGTAGCATGCAGAGACTGTGGTACTGCAGTCACTTTGTCCTCTTGAACGTGTGGGATGAGGCTTAAAGTAGCTGTAATCAGTTGGAAGGATGAAGGGTGCATCCCACACTCCAGGGAAATCAGGGAGTTTCATACAGGACTGGAAAAGCAGTTTTGAAAACCTGCAGTTTAATCAGTGTCAGCCTCCTCACAGGCATCAGCTGAACGGCTGCAGCTTTAGGAATGGCAAGGGAACTTGGAGAAAGCGTTTCTGGGATGTCAGGGATTGCAGGGGACTTGTCTGTGAGGACAAATCACTTGGAATGTTGCAGCTTTTTCCCTCAGGTTTAGTGGCAGGAAATTATAAAGGAGGTCATGCACTGGTGAAGAACATTCTGCTGACATGCTTCCATTTATTCTGCCCTCAGCATCTTGAGTTTTAAAATGGAAAGAGATGGGGAAGAAAAACCAAAAAGACATGGTGTCTAACAGGCATGTGTTATTCTCTGCACAGGAATTCACCCCACCATCATTTCAGAGTCATTCCAGAAGGCTCTGGATAAAGGGATTGAGGTGCTGACCAACATGGCCCAGCCCGTGGAGCTCAGTGACAGGGAGACCCTGCTGAACAGTGCAACCACCTCCCTCAACTCCAAGGTACAGCTGCACTGCACTGCCAGCTCCAGCCCAGCCAGGCCCTGCAGCTTGTCAGCTCTAAGAAAGAGCAGTTCCATTCTCTGCACATCCCTGGGGTGGGCTTCCCTTGGAATCGCTGCTCTGTCCTTGCCACGGAGCAGCCATGAAGGAGATCCCTTGTTAAGACATCTTTGCTTCAAAATTCTGGCATCAAGTACTGAAACACAACAACAATATTGTTGTGACACTGCTGTTCATCAGTGTGAAGCCTCTCACCATGGTTTCTGTACATTGAATCCCTTAGGTTGTGTGTCAGTATTCCAGTTTACTTTCTCCAATGAGTGTGGATGCAGTGATGAAGGTGATTGACCCATCTACAGCCAATAGTGTGGACCTCAGAGATATTAAAATTGTTAAGAAGCTGGGGTAAGAAACTGTTTATAATTGGACAGGTTTTGTCTCTGTGACCTCGGTTTCCCAGAGTGCTCCAGTGATGGGTTGTGTTTGTTTCCAGGGGCACAATTGATGATTGTGAACTGGTTGAGGGACTCGTCCTGACTCAGAAGGTAGCAAACACTGGCGTAACCAGAGTGGAAAAAGCCAAAATTGGCCTCATTCAGTTCTGCTTGTCTGCTCCAAAGACAGATGTAAGTCAGACTGTGGCTAGAGCAAATCCTCATCCTCTAGGACTTGGCACAAGCAAACAGAATAACAGATTTTTTTTAAGATGCTGTGGTGTCAAATCTGTGCCACAGCTAGACTGATGGGCTTGCTGGGTCCTAAAAATAAAATTACAGTTAGTATTAAAAAATTGTTTAAATTATAAATTATGTTTAAATTATGTTTAAAATTGCTTAAACTTAAATTCAGCGTTACCTGACTTGTCTCTAATAGTATTTTGCTGTTATTTGCTTATTTGTTTAGAATTAGAGCATTTTACACACATTTTGACACTTGCTTTTCTCTTTTTAATTTGAAATAGATGGACAACCAGATTGTTGTTTCTGATTATGCTCAAATGGACAGAGTGCTGCGTGAGGAGAGAGCCTACATCCTGAACCTGGTGAAGCAGATCAAGAAGGCTGGCTGCAATGTGCTGCTCATTCAGAAGTCCATCCTGAGGTACGTTCATAACCCAGGCACCGCTGGAATTGTGTGGAAAACTGATGCCAAACACAGTCCCACTTGGCAGAGTAGCAGTGGCTGTGCCTGTAGAAAGCAGCAGCACTGTCTGTATTTTGAGTTTGATGGCATCCTCAGTTTGTGCTCTGAAGAATTTGAGCACTGGGACCTGACTCCTTCCCTCTCATTTCAGGGATGCTCTCAGTGACCTGGCCCTCCATTTTCTGAACAAAGTTAAGATCATGGTGGTTAAAGACATTGAAAGAGAGGACATTGAGTTTATATGTAAGGTAAGGTGGGTGATATAAATGGGCAGCAGTGTTTTAAAATCTACCCTAAAACTAACTGTCCAGCCAGGGCCAGTTCATTGTGACATTTTCACAAGTTTCATGTTTTGACTATAATGCAAGAGCAGACATTGCCCTAAAAAACATTCCTGCTCTGCTGAGCAGTCACACTTTTATAGAAGAATTCAGGACAAAGAGCTACAGTCCCTTCTGCATTTTCACTGTCATATGCAGAACAACAACATGCAGTGTACTTGCTGACTCTGCAGTCAGCCTCTGGATTAATTTTTTTTCCCACTATTTTTTCAGACAATTGGAACTAAGCCTGTGGCTCACATTGACCAGTTCACCCCTGACATGCTGGGCTCTGCTGAGCTGGCAGAGGAGGTCAACTTGAACGGTTCTGGGAAACTAATAAAGGTGAGTGAGGGACAAAATGTCAATACCTACTTAACATCTGTCTGCTATTTTAATAACTGGTGGCTTTGATGTTTTTTACTGTAGAATTTATTTCATTTAAATATCTATTTCTGAGCTCTGAGTAGCCACCAGCTTCAGCAGTGCAGTGGTTTTGCTTGGCCAGACATCAGTGCTGTTAAAGAATTTGAAAGTGCCAATGGCAATGGTTTTTTTGTCCCAAGCTTTTATTTCCTCCCCAGTGTCAGTGTCTGGTTTTATGTTTTAGATCACAGGCTGCACAAACCCTGGGAAAACCGTGAGCATCGTGGTCCGCGGATCCAACAAACTGGTGCTGGAGGAAGCCGAGCGCTCCATTCACGATGCCCTGTGTGTCATAAGGTGCTTGGTGAAGAAAAGGTAGCGTCTCACTTGGGTTATTAGTAACTCCAAGAGCCTGGTTGTGTGTGAGGTGAGGTTAATGGGCATCCCTGTGCCCCAGGGCTCTGATTGCTGGCGGTGGAGCCCCGGAGATCGAGCTGGCGCTGCGGCTGAACGAGTACGCGCGGACGCTGAAGGGGATGGACTCCTACTGCGTCCGTGCCTACGGGGATGCACTCGAGGTCATTCCCTCCACCCTGGCTGAGAACGCGGGGCTCAACCCCATCTCCACGGTAACAGAGCTCCGAAACAGACATGCCCAAGGAGAGAAAACTGCTGGCATTAACGTCAGGAAGGTAACGAGGGGTTGGAATAGCTGGGTGTTACAGGGGAAATGGTTAACCTGCTAAGGATTGGACTAGGGAGAGGGCAAGGTGGTTGCCTCCCTAAAATTAGAGGGAAATGACAGCTTGTTCTCTCAGGAGCTCACCCCAAGCATTGATAATAGCAGATATTAAATACTGTATGCACACAACAGGAAACATCTCATGTCTCCACAAAAGCGTTTCAGCTACAACAAAAGATCCATTTAGGATGATCCATCACTAGGATCTGCAGTGGAAGGTGGTCATAAGTTGGGAGTAGCACCACAGCTCTTTCTCAATTGGCACTGTTGACCTTTGTTGTTGGATAATTTTGACTGGATCTGTCAAGTGCTTGGGGAGAGAAGATGTGTGCTGTAATGCCCCTGTTGCAGGTGAAAGCCCTGTGGTAGTCCAGGAGTTGATTGTCCTCAGAGTTCTGGTGCTAAATGTGCCTGCAGTGTGTCTTGCACAAAGTGAAGGCTCCTTGTTCCCCCAGGGCGGCATTTCCAACATCCTGGAGGAGCTGGTGGTGCAGCCTCTGCTGGTGTCCCTGAGTGCCCTGACCCTCGCCACAGAGACCGTGCGCAGCATTCTCAAGATTGATGATGTGGTGAGTGGTGTTGGCATCCTGGTTTGCGTTATCCTTCCTTCACAAGCACCAGCACCAGTTGTCATTCACTTGCTGTGCTTCAAAATGCAGTTACTGTGTAGAGTATTCTCAGTCTGTGTGCTGCTTAAGACCATTCAGCCTTTTAATAACTGCATCTAATGAATTATAAATACTGCACCATAAAGCAAGGAATTAGAGTCCCTAGAAGGCCAGGATCTTTATCAAAGGAGGAATTGTGATTTCTTCTGCCTGACTGTGTGTCCCCCCTGCAGGTTAACACTCGAGGATAAGCTGAGCACAGGTGGGGACCAAGGCCGCGAGCTCCTGCCCTGTAGCTGGAATATGGACTCCTCACCAAAAGCGCCTGTGTGAATTGTCTTAAACTCCACCAAGACTGATGTACTTTGATCAGGTTTAACTTAAGTAACAGTTGGTTTTCAGAAAGAAAATGCTGTTTTATCAATAAACATGCAGTAGTCTACCTGACTCTTTGTTGGATAATTTTGTTGGGGTTTGTTACGTTTGGTTACATTTGCTTTTCTCTGCTCCTCTTTAGGGCTGAAACGTTTAAGGTGACCGATCACCTCTTGTGATATATTCTGAAATCACCCCTTAAGTGCACTCTAGTAACACTTGGCTGGCTTAGAGCTGCCTCTCCCAAAGCTTTCCCTAGGGGAGTGGTGGCACTGCCCTCAGTGCTGCCTCTAGGAGGATCTTTGCAGTGGGAGCCCCTCCCATTCCTTGCTCTCCTGAGTTCTGCTGCGATTCCTGATGCCATCGCATGATCCAGAGCCCTGCAGAGGGTGTTCTTCCTCCCCCTGCCCCCAGAATAATTGCCTTTCCCAAAGCTGCTGAGAAGTCAAAAGTACACTGCTCTATAATAATGCAAATCAGATTTCCAACTTCTAATTCTTAGTCTGACATTTTGAATTAACTATTTCATCTCCATTATTGCTATATTGAAACAACCAGATTCCTCTTAATGTTTACAGGAGAGTGTTTCTTCCATTTCTTCTCTCATTTCCATTCATGATTGGTTGGAGCTGGAGCTTTTGAGTAAACTTCCACCATGGTGTTGACCTGCTGTTGCAACTTGCCAAGTAGAACAAACAGAATAACTCAACTACTAATTAATAAATTAGACAATCGATTTAGGCATTCATGCTCTGCATTAATTATTCATTGTCTGTTTAAAATTGCAAACAGTGGCTTTCCCCACAGGGTCACATCCAACAATGACCTTAGTTCAGGTACTATGGCTAAAGCTTTCATCCCCCATTATCACAAAGTTACAATTCTTGACAAGAATTCCAGCAATAATTGTGTGTGATTTCATCACAAAAAGTATTTGTAATTTCACTACATTAAACAGGTCCATTCCTCTTTGTAGAGGAAGAATGGTCCTGCTTGTCCTGACAGAGGATAGGATATTCCGAGGGCAGAATGTTCCTGCTTTAGGATAGAATATTCCTAGGACAGAATTCTCCTGCTTCTCCTGGTTTAGGATAGAACAGTCCTAGGACAGAATTCTCCTGTTTCTCCTGGGTTAGGATAGAATATTCCTAGGACAGAATGCTCCTTCATATCCTGATTGAGGATAGAATATTCACGGGACAGAACGCTCCTGCTTCTCCTGGTTGGGGATAGAATGCTCCTTCTTCTGGTTGAGGATAAAATATTCCTAGGAGAGAATGCTCCTGCATATCCTGGTTTAGGATAGAGTATTCCTAGGACAGAACGCTCCTGCTCATCCTAGTTTAGGATAGAATATTCCTAGGACAGAATGCTCCTGCTTCTCCTAGTTGAGGATAAAATATTCCTAGGACAGAATGCTCCTGCATATCCTGGTTTAGGACAGAATATTCCCAGGACAGAATGCTCCTGCTTCTCCTGGTTGAGGATAAAATATTCCTAGGACAGAACGCTCCTGCATATCCTGGTTTAGGATAGAATATTCCTAGGACAGAACGCTCCTGCTTCTCCTGGTTTAGCCTTACCCTGGTATTGCTTACCTGAAGTACAAACATCAAGACGGGAAAAGCCTCTTTAATAACTTGAGGGCGCAAAAACCGCGGGCTCGCCAGCGAGAATTGGAGGTTCCCACTAAAACCCAGCGAGAATTCGCCTAAAGCTCCGCACGGGCAGCGGCTGCGAGCGGGGCCTGGCCCGGCCCGGCCCGGCCCTGAGGGCGTTATCGCGCCCCGGCCCGGCCCGGGGCCGCCCCCGCGGGGCGGAGCGCACGGAGCCGCCGCCGGCATGGAGGACGCGCACCGGGCCGCCCGCCTGGCCGCCTCCTGCCTGCGCACGCCGCTCGACCCGCGCACACGGGCCCCCGCCGCGCTCTACGAGCGGGGACCGCCGCCCGCCGCCGCGCAGGTACCGCGGGCACGGCCCGGGCCAACGCGGGTGCCCGAGCCTGCTCCGCGCACGGGGCTCGGCGCGGCCCCCGGGCACAGGGGACGCACGGACACGGACGGACACACAGACACAGGCCGGGGACGCCTGGCAGATGGGCCGGGCACAGCAGCGCCGATCCTTTAATGCGCTTGCGGAGCAGATGGAGGCACTGCCTGCCCTGCCCTGCCCTGCCCGGGGAGGGCTGGGGCCGCTCCGCGGGGCGAGAAAACAAGCGGGGCTCGTACTCGCCGGCTCCGGGAGGGACAGGCTGCTGGATCCCGACACTTCAGGATTTCTGCAGTGAAAACCTGACAAAGCATAAAAAAGAGATTTTTCTTTTTTTTGTTGGAATGTCAGAGCTTATTAAAATAGCCCCTGTATGGAAAAGTAGTAGTCTAATTATATTTATAAAGAAACTATTTATAAAGTAGTAGTCTAATTATATTTATAAAGGTGACTTTTTTTTTGCTTAGAACAAAATGAAGCTTGTGTGATGCTGACCAACCTGGCTTTAATAACTTCTTAACTTCTCTGACTTGTGTAAGCTTTAAAAATGCTTAAAGAATATTAACTGCACACAGCTGCAAGATGACAAACATTATTGGAAATATAAGCTGTGCAGAATCCCTGTCATTTCACAGTAAGTTATGGAAATAACATAAATATTTATGCACCACATCTCTAATGACTTATTTTTAGAGTGGTTATGGAACTAGGAGGCAGAGAAGGTTCTGTTTGCTTGTAAAAAAAGGCATTTTTAGAGCTGCATAGTAATCAAGGAAGAATTACACTTTACAAAATAGTTAATTTTTTTTCTTTTGGTAAGTCCTTTTGATCATATTTCCTGTTATAAACATTTTGATTACAGAAGAGACTTGGGAATTTTTACAGGCTTTAAATAGGACCCTTAGGATATAAATTAATATGCAATAAGATTATTCTATGTACTTTTACATCAACATTTGTATACAGGTATCTCTATTTGTGTCACTTTACCATTCCTTAGACTTAATTAGGAGAAAGCAATATTAAGAACCTTGTTCCCCTTCCTTCTAGCAGAAAAAAATGATGAACATCTCTTCTAGGATGGCTTTGACTTGGATTCAAATACCAACAGAGCGCAGGCCTCCCCTCCAAAGAGAGACTGTGACAAGTGGATAGACTTTTCCAAAATGTACAGTTCAAATCAAGAGTATTACTTGAAGCTGGAAGAGTTGAAGAATGCCCACATGGAGACCATGGCAAAACTGGAAAGTATGTATCAGAACAAGCTGTATTTAAAAGGAGTACAAGCCCCGGATAAGAGGAATGACACCTCTCCAAAGTGCTGTAGGTAAGTTTGGGGGCACTTTTTAGCTGAAGAGTCCCAGATGCTTTGCAGGCAGCTGTAAAACAGCAGGGTGTGTTTCGGGGCTGGAAAGTGTTGCACTCCCCACCTCTGATAACCAGATAATCAGAGAAAAGGGTGACAGAAACGCTCCTAACAAACACTTGCTAATGGTCTGTGAGGTTTAGAGGTGGCTGGGCAGCGGGGATTGGGCAGCACCTTTAGGAAAGCACAGGGCCTTTCCCAAGTGTCGGGAAGTGCTGCCTTGGTGATCAGCACTAGAACCAGGATCTGCTTCCAGTGCTGCTCTTTTCCCTTCTCTCCCCCTCAGGCACTCGTTTTTGTTTCTTGTGATGATTCCTTAGAGTGGAAGTCACCAGCTTTGCATCAGTGTTGGACTGGCTCAAACCAAGGCTGTTTTTTTTCCCCCCTTTATTTTCAAGGCCAACTTGGGACAAGAGTTCATATCAGCCTCTTAACCTGCACAAATCCTTTTCAGACTCAGACTTGAGCGATCCCTCGGGCTCAGGAGCGTCGGATGTGTCTGATGAAGAATTAGTGTTTGAAGAGAACGGCAGCGAAGCTGGATCATCCTCATTTGCTAAACAGCAGATTGAAAAAATGTGGGATGGGTTCTGCCTGGAAGATTACATCTCCCGTGCCAAGCACAGCCTGCCCAGCTCCCCAGCCTGCAGGAAAGCGCGCAAGAAAGAGAAAGCGTGGTCCCCCAGAGTCACCGTGCCCAAGCCCTTCCAGATGACCATCAGAGAAGCTCAGAAGAAAGAGCAGAACGTCAAATCCAAGTCACGGATTGAGCTGGAAAATCACCTGCTGAAGAAGCAGCTGGAGGAGGAGGCAGAGTGTCAGAAGAAGTTCCGAGCCAATCCCGTGCCCGCCGCCGTCTTCCTGCCGCTGTACCAGGACATCGTGCAGCGCAACGAGGAGCGCAGGCGGTCGGTGAGGGAGAGGAGCAGGCTCCAGCTCCTGGCCACCCAAAAACCCTTCAAGTTCATTGAGCGAGAGAGGCAAAGGCGGGAAGCCAGGAAAATGCAGTTAAAAGACCTTTCCCCGCCTGAAAATAAAATCAAAGTGTTCAGAGCGAAACCAGTCCCCAAATGCGTTTATAGGGCAGATTTCCATGACAAGGTAAGGGAGGAGGAGCTCTGCAGGGAAATCAGGATCAGGATGAGAGCTGAGGAGCTGCTGCGAAATTCATCTGTACCCAACAGCAGACTGGCCTTAAAAGAGACCAACAAAAAGAAGAAACACAGGAACGCTGAACCAAAGCAAACGGAGCGCAAGCTCAAGATCAAATCGAGCGTTCCCGATTTTGAACTCCTGCATGAGAAATTCCAGAAACGCCTCCTGCGACAAAAAAAAGTGAAACCCCTCACGGTCTGTGAGCCTTTCGACCTTTGTACTTCATACATCCCCTCAAAAAAGGACAAGATCTTGAAGGACATGCAAGAGGATGAGGAGAAATTGAAGGAAACGCGGTGGCCGTTTGCCTCTCCGAGAAGGAAGCCTCAGTCAGGGGCAAAGCCTCATCTCCTGGCAGAGGGAAAATCCAAAGCTCCCAAAACCACAGAATCCACCAGACTGCGGCTGCAAGCCCTGAGGTGACTGCTTGGAGATGCTCGACTTCATGTATACTTGAAAAATAGATTTTTTTTTCTTATTAGTATATATTTGGTATTTTATTTGGTGTTATTTTTGGTATTTCTACCTATGTAGTGAATTCTTCCATACAGTGAATATAGGATTTGATTTGTTAATATAAGGGCTTATAATATAAGTCTTAAAATATTAAAATATAGGACTTAATTAGTATTTTTTATTGTTAAAGGAGCACTAGTGCATTTTTGTCAGCATGTCCCTAAGAAGAGGACAAATGCCACTGGTTTCCCAGGGTATCCTGAATGCCTTGAAATGGCACATACGTTGTGTCCTCTCATAGCAGCCCTGCTTTCACCCTGTTGTTCTCTTTGGAATCATCTTTGCCAAAGCTTCCTTTGAAGTCTTGCTCTAGGTTTAAACTGAATTCAGCCTTAGTTTATTTTCCCCACCAGGAATTCCCTTGAGGAAAAGAGAAAGCTGGAAGAACAACAAAAAAGGAACAGAAACAAGCAGAAACAAAGAACGAAAACATTCCAGAAAATTGTGATGGCTCGGGCTGAGGCCAATGACCCACATCAGAGCCTAGCTCAGATGTCTAAACCCAGATTAAAAACATTCAGGTATTTTGTTGCATTCCCCTGAATCCCAAACACCTCATTCAGCGATGAGAAGGAGAGGTTTGGGATTGCACTGTATGTTAAACATACAGTGTGTAAAAAATAGCATAAATTTAGATACTTACACGTGGTAAATTAAACATGGTGCAAGCAGCTGGTGAAAAAATGGCCAAATTTAGCATTTCACCTCGGAAATTGATGCCAACCATACTGAACTCAGAGTATAGAAATATATAGCATATAGAAATATATATATATTCCACATTAGATTATTATAGACTCAGTAACAGGAGAGTCCTGTGTTTTCCTGTGATTGATGCATCAGCTAAAGAGGAAAAGGCTGTAAAAATCAAAGGGAAAGGGAATGGTGTGGATACAGAATATCCTTGCAGAGCTGGTGTTGGTACAACTTGGGCGCAGCAGCGAACATTTCACAATTCACTTCTTTGTCCCGGCAGGTCCCCACTGAAGAGGGAAATAAAAGCAGGAATATTTTACCTTCCCAGTGTAACAGCAGTGAGTGAGGAAGCTGCTGGTGCTCAGGAGGAGCGGGATGCCAGGTTCCCTGGAGTAGAGATGCAGTGCACAGACTCTGTGTGTGTGACACAGAGAAGAACACGAGGGCCTTCCTGGAGTGCTGTAAGCTGCCACTCCGGATGGCCACGGCTCTGACACAGCTCTAACCCCATGGCTGCTGCTTGGCCTCGTGTTGGGGGCTAATTTAACCCTTTCTGCTTTTCTAACCCTAAGAAAAATAAGCCCTGCCTGAACAAGTCTTTAGTGCGGTTTGTGATCTGGCCTGGCACGGTGGAGCTGCTGCAGTATTGTCAGTTTAAGGGGATGCTGAGAGGCACTGACTGCTCTGCCCCTGCTGCTTCGTGCCTGGGCAGGATTCTGGGGCAGCAAGCACAGATCCCGATTTCCAGAAAGGTGGCACACTGGTAATAACAGGAGCTTTATAACCTGCGTGTCCTCGAGCAGGTGATGTGCTGGCTCTGGGACAGAGAGTTAGGAGGCACAGCAGGTGATTGTAGATGTGATCTGGGTTTGTTCAACAGCAAATTTCACACTACAGTGTGCAGCTTAATCAGATGTCAGGAGAGTAAAATGCTGGGTGTAAAATGCTGCTGTTGCAAAGCAAGATCACTCCCTGGTGCAGGCGTTGAAGCTGCTGATGCTCATTTGAGCCCAGCTGGAATGTGTCGCACTGACACTGTCTGTCGGAGGCAGACAGACAGACATTCAGAGCAAGGAATGGAAGCTCATTTCCCAGCGTGGTGAGGAGTCCAGAGATGGTCCCGGGGAGAGGCTGGAGGAAGCAGAGGTGTAAAGGGCCCCCTTGGTCTCATCCTTGCCCTGAAGTGCCTGACCTGCAGTGGCAGACGTGCCCAGTTCAGAGGCACTGTCCCACCATGAGGAAGGGTTCCAGCCCATTCCTGCTGGATTATCCAGTGCTCCCTGTGATCCCAGAGATCATTTCAGTTAGGAATCAACAGTTTCATTCCCCTGCTCTGTTCACTGGCCCTTGACAAACCAGCTCAGGTAAAAGGTGTTCCATGATCCAGGACACGGCCGCCTCTCTCGGGTGAGCAGCTGCTAAAGTAGGCAAGACTCTCACCCTCAGACTTGAGAAGGACTGATCTTTATTTGATGCTCCTAATTTCCTGTGGTGTATTCTGTTTCATTTTGCTTACAACAACTGGAAGATCTGTATGAAATCAGCATGTAAAAAAACCCTACATATCCAAATTTTTATACCTAGAATCCAAACTCAGCCTCTATTTAAGTCCAGCAGCCAGGACCTGCCTCTGCTTAGCCAAAGTGACTCCTTCAGAGATGAATTGTTCAGTACCTCTAATGTATCTTGAAGTATGACAACATTTAATTTGTTATGAGCAATTTAACTGCAGTAGAAAATGACTCCTTGTGCTATAAATTAATAATGATTTCTCTTGTGCTCTGCTCCCCTTAGGAACAACGAGAGGCAGAGAAGGCAGGAGTATTTGCAAGAATTGCAAGAAATGGAAGAAAGAGTGAAACAAATGCCATTGCTTTTTGAAAGAGTCACTCAGGTTGCCTTGTTTCTGAACTACTAGTTAATCTTGACTGACACTGAATGAGACATTGGTACTCTGACATTTTCAGAAGATACTTCAAAGCAGTTTTCAGGGCAGTGTTTCTCCATTTCAATCTCTGTTGCCCCATCTCCATGTACATATCAGTCATTTTTGAGATGTGCTTGCACAGGGAACAGAGAATTGCAGTAAATGTGTCTGGTTCAGTTCCAGCATGAGTAACCCTGACCACAACCAAGCATTGCTGCTACAGAAAAGTGAAATCTGGGATAAAATTTTCAGGTGTTGTTTTGCCATTCTTACCTGCAGTGAACAATCATTTCCACTTGTCAGCAGCAATTAGTGAATCAGAGGATTGATATAAATAAAAATATCAAAAGTCAGGCATTTAATGCATTAGATTAACATTTAACCATTGTGGTTCTTCTACAGAAAAATGCCAGAATAGCTGCAGAAAAGTATTATTCAAACAGGCTGAGAGCGCTGGGGATCTGCCCAGAGTTTGTTTCAAAGAAAGGAGGAGCAGCCAAATCTCTGCCTTTCTCCACTGCTGGGGATTTCACCTCCACGGCTGGCAGAGCAAGGTACAGATGACTGAAGGCTTCTTCTTTTTACCCACTACATTTCTAATAATTAGAAGATTTTCCATGTGTAGATTTGAGGGTTTTTTAATGATTTTCAGTATTTTCCAGGGAACTATTTGACTATGTGATATGTCAGCATTAGTATGTATTTTTGATTGTTTTTCCTGAATTAAATATTATTTCGTAAAACAGAGGAGAGCTGCTTAACCAAACTGGTTGTGTTATGTAATGCACTTCAAAGTAAAAAAGAAGAAAAACATTCCTTGTTTGTTCCTTCCATCCAAAATTTTTGGCAGGTTGCTTTAAGTCACTACCTTTAAATTTTAAATTTTTTTAAAGTGAAACTTATTAACAATAGTTTTTAGTATCTATCGGGTGTTATGATTTAAAAGGAAGCAGAAATTAGAAAAAAAAATAAATAAGTAATAGTATTTAATTCCTTTCTAGCATAAAAAGAGGCTCTTGTGTGCCCCATTCTCTTTTCCTTCCCCAGCTCCACCCCAGGCAGGGCTGCCAGGCTTTGTCCGGGGTTCCATAAAGGTGGAAAGCATCTTCCCAGAGAATGAAACTCCCCTGCAATTTGTCTTTTCAGAATCACCAAGGTTAAAGTGAGAAAAATTAAATTCTTGGAGGAAGCAGCTGGTGACAGTCCCCAGTCTGAGCAGTCCTGGGAGGAAGAGGAGGAGGAGAAGGGAAAAGATGTCAAAACCTCCACCCCAAGTGAGCAGTGCAGTGACCTGGAGGATGGGGGGGTCCTTGAGCCTGAATCCAGCCAGCACAGGGACCAGCGGGAGGAGGAGGAGGAGGAGGAAGGCAAGGCACACCTGTCACTGGGCCATTCCAGGAGGAGGTGAAGGAGAAGGAGGAGGAGGAGGAAGAGGAGGAAGAAGCAAAAGCAGGCCCATCTCTGAACCATTCCCAGGAGGAGGAAGAGGAGGAAGAGGAAGCCAAGGCAGGCCCATCCCGTGGCCATTCCCAGGAGGAGGAGGAGGAGGAGGAGGAGGAGGAAGCCAAGGCAGGCCCATCTCTGGACCATTCCCAGGAGGAGGAGGAGGAAGAGGAGGAGGAGGAAGCCAAGGCAGGCCCATCCCGTGGCCATTCCCAGGAGGAGGAGGAGGAGGAGGAAGAAGCCAAGGCAGGCCCATCCCGTGGCCATTCCCAGGAGGAGGAGGAGGAGGAGGAGGAAGCCAAGGCAGGCCCATCCCGTGGCCATTCCCAGGAGGAGGAAGAGGAGGAGGAGGAAGCCAAGGCAGGCCCATCCCGTGGCCATTCCCAGGAGGAGGAAGAGGAGGAGGAGGAGGAGCAGGAGGAAGCCAAGGCAGGCCCATCCCATGGCCATTCCCAGGAGGAGGAGGAAGAGGAGGATGAGTGCAGCCCCAGGTCTGGTGGCTCCCATGAAGAGGAAGCTCAGTCTGACCCCGAAGCTGAGGGTGCTTTCCAGTATGAGGATGAGGAGTATGAGAGTGATGGTTCTGAGGAGAAGGCCAGTGATGAGGAAGAGCACTGAGCAAGGGCTGGGGCTCAGGAGCCTCTTGCACTGCTGGCCATGCTTTTTGAAGCCCTTTCTGTATTTACAATATTGCTTCCTCTAGGAACCATCCCTGCTGCCCATGGTTCTCACAACACCAAGCAGGTTATGCTCTTTTTTCCTTTGAGGAACAAATTATTACATCATTACCTTTTACAGCTGCTCCAGATGAAGAGAAAAACAAAAGAATTCAAATTCTTGAAGCAAATGTTTAAAGCCATCCCTGGTTTGGAATCAATTCTGGTCTCATGTAGAATCCTCAATGGCAGCAAGCAAAACATTTGCCTGAGTTTGGCAGATACCAGGCACTCTAAAGATCAAGATATATTATTAAAAATGATATCAGACACCAGAGAAAAGCTGGGTGCTTTGCTACACATCCAAAATTCTGTGAATTTGTACCTCTTAGTTGAAGAGCCCTGCAGGGCAGGAATTCTGTTTGTTTTCCAGTCAGAAAGCTCAGGTTCCTAGTTTTCACCAAGAAAATAATTTATTTTGTATTACTCTTCTTTGCTGCACTCTTCAGTGCCATTGGTGCACCTGTGTTCCCAAAGAGAGCTGCAGCCTCATTGTTTAATATTAAATTACACAATAATTTAATAATAAATTACAGGGTGCTGTGTCCAGCAGAGGCAGGGCAGGTTTTGGAGCAGGAATTGCCATTTTATCCCTGCAAAAGGGGAATCTTTTTACCTCAGGGAGTTCCAGTTGTATGAAGCTGTGCAAGGGAGTGCTTTAATAGCTCTTCTTACACACTGGCTACTCAGGACATCAGCTACTCCACAAAAACTCTCCAAAAACTGTTTGGGATTTGGGTTTTTCCTTGTATCAGTACTCCCTTCCCCTACTATTACTGACCTTCTTGCTAAAAAGTCTGTCATTATTTTGTCCTCCTTATTTTGTTACACAGTTTCTCTGTGTTTGGAAGATTTTTAAGCATTCTCACTCTTATTTATTTTTCAAGTGTGAACATAACTCATGTGAATTTGAAACTTTTTTTAAACTTGAATAAAATATCTGTGAAATTATTAATCCTTGCTTCACGAGGAAGTTTGCTTGTGGTTGTCAGCATTCTGTAACTCTGAGGAGTTGTACGATTACCAATCACAGATGATGGTTCTTGTCCCTTTAGGAAATCAAATCCTGTTCTGAAAGAAGGCAGAGGAGCTCTAAATTATGTTATTTTCCTCAGATTATTTGAAGTGATTTCAAAGGAAAAAAGTCAAATCTGTTTCTAAGATTTGACAGCACTCAGCTAAGTGTTCTAAAAGAACAAATATGTAATTATTGAACTACTGGACTAGGAATTAAAAATACCACTCAAATTCCTGTGAATGTGCAGAAAGTAGCAAAGCCAACAGGTTTTTAAGGTTTTAGAAGGGGTTGGGAACCTGTGTAAAATTTAGATTGAGTTTGTCACTGAACTTTTAAATATTTTAAATATAAACCTTAATTATAACAGAATTAATGAACATGATAAATAAGATATAACCAGGAAGAGTTAGGACAAATTTTGGAGGTTATGCCTCAGCGTTTTTTTAGAATTTCTGGAAAAGAAAAAACAGAATTGTGTGGACTAAGGCGATCCAATTGATGATGGTTGCCCAAGATTTCCAGGAAGCATTTCTAGGATATAAAGTGCTAGCAAAATATCTGAAGGAAACCAGCCTTTCTGTAGGAAAAGAAAGATCCTCATGAATGGTATTAAAGGAACCACTTATGGAAATCACTTGGAGCAGCAGAGTTTTCAGACAGGGAGGATAATGAGATTAAAGTCAAAAAAGCTGTTCAGAAATTGCATTACAAACATAAAGGGATAAACATTCCAATGAGGAATTAAAAAGCAAAAAAAATATATCAGAGATGACAAAATAGAAATGGAGATACACAGGTCAGGGTGAATTAAACCTCATGAAGCAAAGTACAGCAGTAAAAAATATTTTAAACAAAGAAGAGCCACATACACCTGTCAGGAGATGAAAAATAGTCTGGCCTAAAAACCAAGTCATGATTTGACCTCTTTCTTTGCTTTTTTTGCCCCCCCAAAGAGGATGGTTTAAATGTAGAAAATCCAGAATAACTAATAGGATGAGAGCACTGGAAAAAAACCCCAAACTGTATTTAAAGAAAAAACCCCAATAACTTCAACGGGAAAATCAAAATCCAAAGGTGATGTAAGAGAAGCATTTTAAGGCTCCTTAGAGGAGAAATGCTGATGAGTTATGCTTTCGGGGAAGGCACCTAGCAGGAGGGAGAGGAATAGGAAAGTTTCTCACAGATTACTGAATATTCTGTCTTTAATATTTTAATTAATGGCCGCAGCACAAAAGTAGGAACATGTTCAGAAATTTGCAAAGAAAATGAGGAAGGCGTATCTGAAAAAAGGATTTGAAATACCACATGGGAAGAAGGGGGTAACTTTGCATGTGAACTGTAGCATGAAATAATTTTTAAGTGCAAGTGTTTCTGTATAATAATTATATTTATATTCTGACATAAGAAGCCAGAAGTTTGGGATATTGTGCTTTTTTAAGCCCTTTCTGTATTTACAATATTGCTTCCTCTAGGAACCATCCCTCCTGCCCATGGTTCTCACACCACCAAGCAGGTTATGCTCTTTTTTCCTTTGAGGAACAAATTATTACATCATTACCTTTTACAGCTGCTCCAGATGAAGAGAATAACAAAAGAATTCAAATTCTTGAAGCAAATGTTTAAAATCACCCTTGGTTTGGAATCAATCCTGGTCTCATGTAGAATCCTCAATGGCAGCAAGCAAAACATTTGCCTGAGTTTGGCAGATAACAGGCACTCTAAAGATTAAGATGCATTATTAAAAATTATTTCTAACAGTGTGTCTGCCCCATTGCCCACAAGCTGAAGTCAAACAGGAGTTTTGTATACAGAATACATTTGGTTTAGTGCATTATTACAAGATACGGCAGCTGCTGGCTTACAAACAGTAAACCAATGAAATCCGGTAAATTAGATAAAATTAGGTAAAACTTAAAATAGTTTGGTGTCTGTCCTCCTCACCCTTCAGTGGAATTATCGTTTTACATCTCTTTTGGTAATTCCTTGGCTTTAGGAAAACATACAAACAAACAAACAAACCAAGACCCTTGCATACTCCAGCAAAACTCAAAATTGCTTCTTTCTTCCCTAGGAATTCCAGGAATTGGAGGAATGAACTAAGACTTACAAATAGTATCAGACAAATTCCCGTCTCTCCTGTGTGCCAAAGGCAAAGAGAGTCCCAGGGGGAAGGTCAGCGGGTGGCAGGGCCAGCAGGGTGTCCCCAGCCATGATCCCTGTCCCACGGAGCCGCAGCCCAGGATTAGCACCGGGACAATCCCCCGCAGGCCCAGGGGCTGTGGCACAGAGGAGCAGATGTGAACAGGCCAGAAATATTCGTATTTTCTGACCATTAACGCCATGAGACCAGGGTGAATTTCATGAGCACAAACACCTTGAAAGTCAGTTGTCAACAGGACAGAAAATAAAAATATTTGCACCTGCACTGCTCCAAACCTGCTACTAATAGCCAGGGCTCGGTGCCATAAGCAGATTACACAAGAGTTAGGCAGGTTACAAAAAGAAGGTTAGTGAGATTAGGCAGGTTGCTGATTAACTGTAGCAACCAGGCTCCCAACACAGGCAGGAAATTCTGCTGGCCAGGATAATGAGCTGCTGCAAACCACGTTATTGAGATGATTTCAGACACAGCTTTCCACACTTGCAGGTGTACCTGCTTCTCAGGGTAACTTGCTGTACTTTGTCACGTGCCTTCCATGCCATCCCACATTTTTCTAAGATGGGTGAAAGACACACAAAGTATGTTTGTAATGAGTAGTAAAAGCAAAAATCAAAAATCAGCTTTTGGTGTGTGTCATTCTGATTAATCTCTGCTCTGGGGAGCTCCATCCTGTGCCACCTTTATCCCCAAGGGGCTGGAATTGAGCTGGAACCATCCCAGCTTAGATAAAATGAGATAAATCTACTCCAGCAATGAGCTCTCACATCAGCCACACAAAGAGCTGAGTGTGTGTGAGGCAGCAGCACTTGGAAAGGATGGTTTGGGGTCCTGTTTACAGTTCTCAGGATCTTGGGTCCTTTTTACAGTTCTCAGGATCTGACCTGTTAGAGATTAGGGTTTTTTAATCCATTCTCCTTAGCCCCAGACCAGGACTGTGACCTGCAAACTGCCATCCCTGGAGAACATGGAAGCACTGGGATATCTTTGAACTCTGAGTTTTCTAACCAAGAAATGAGACTGCAGCCACTGCTCAGCAGAATTCCAGCCCAAAGTGCTGCAGTTCATCTGTCTGACACACAGGGGCTGCTCATGGTGCCGCTGCAAAATCTGCTCTCCTAGCACACACCCACCCATGGGCTCACAAAACCTGTGATGCTGCAGAGCTGTGAGGCTTCCCAGGGCAGTGAGAGCTCCTGTATCCCTGGCTTGTTAAGCAGACTCACGGTTTATCCCTGGGTGAAAGCTTTCTCCTCCTGGTGCTCTGTAAATGCTGATTTAATTCAGGCCCAGCAAGCTGAGGCTGAGCTGAACTCTGCTGCTGGAGCTGCCTGGGTACCTGTGTGCCTGCTCCAGCTTGTTCCTGACCCTGAGAACTGGCACAGAGCCCCTCCTGTTCCCACAGCTCCCTCTCCTCCCTTCCCACTGACAGGCAGCTCAGAAAAGCCCTCAGTTTCCAGCCAGCCTCACAAGCCCTGGGTAATATTCAACTCTGTGTGAAGGGTAACTGGGAAAAGCTGGGCAGGTTTGCCCATGGTTCTCACAACACCAAGCAGGTTATGCTTTTTTTCCTTTGAGGAACAAATGATTACATCATTACCTTTTACAGCTGCTCCAGATGGAGAGAAAAACAAAAGAATTCAAATTCTTGAAGCAAATGTTTTAAAGCCATCCCTGGTTTGGAATCAATTCTGGTCTCATGTAGAATCCTCAATGGCAGCAAGCAAAACATTTGCCTGAGTTTGGCAGATACCAGGCACTCTAAAGATCAAGATATATTATTAAAAATGATATCAGACACCAGAGAAAAGCTGGGTGCTTTGCTACACATCCAAAATTCTGTGAATTTGTACCTCTTAGTTGAAGAGCCCTGCAAGGCAGGAATTCTGTTTGTTTTCCAGTCAGAAAGCTCAGGTTCCTAGTTTTCACCAAGAAAATAATTTATTTTATTACTCTTCTTTTGCTGCACTCTTCAGTGCCATTGGTGCACCTGTGTTCCCAAAGAGAGCTGCAGCCTCATTGTTTAATATTAAATTACACAATAATTTAATAATAAATTACAGGGTGCTGTGTCCAGCAGAGGCAGGGCAGGTTTTGGAGCAGGAATTGCCATTTTATCCCTGCAAAGGGGAATCTTTTTTACCTCAGGGAACTCCAGTTGTATGAAGCTGTGCAAGGGAGTGCTTTTAGCTCTTCTTACACACTGGCTACTCAGGACTTCAGCTACTCCACAAAAACTCTCCAAAACTGTTTGGGATTTGGGTTTTTTCTTGTATCAGTACTCCTTCCCTACTATTACTGACCTTCTTGCTAAAAGTCTGTCATTATTTTGTCCTCCTTATTTTGTTACACAGTTTCTCTGTGTTTGGAAGATTTTAAGCATTCTCACTCTTATTTATTTTTCAAGTGTGAACATAACTCATGTGAATTTGAAACTTTTTTTTAAACTTGAATAAAATATCTGTGAAATTATTAATCCTTGCTTCACGAGGAAGTTTGCTTGTGGTTGTCAGCATTCTGTAACTCTGAGGAGTTGTACAATTACCAATCACAGATGATGGTTCTTGTCCCTTTAGGAAATCAAATCCTGTTCTGAAAGAAGGCAGAGGAGCTCTAAATTATGTTATTTTCCTCAGATTATTTGAAGTGATTTCAAAGGAAAAAAGTCAAATCTGTTTCTAAGATTTGACAGCACTCAGCTAAGTGTTCTAAAAGAACAAATATGTAATTATTGAACTACTAAACTAGGGATTAAAAATACCACTCAAATTCCTGTGAATGTACAGAAAGTAGCAAAGCCAACGGGTTTTTAAGGTTTTAGAAGGGGTTGGGAACCTATGTAAAGTTTAGATTGAGTTTGTCACTGAATTTTTAAGTATTTTAAATATAAACCTTAATAATAACAGAATTAATGAACATGATAAATAAGATATAGCCAGGAAGAGTTAGGACAAATTTTGGAGGTTATGCTTCAGCTTTTTTTTAGAATTTCTGGAAAAGAAAAACAGAATTGTGTGGACTAAGGCGATCCAATTGATGGTGGTTGCCCAAGATCTCCAGGAAGCATTTCTAGGATATAAAGTGCTAGCAAAATATCTGAAAGAAACCAACCTTTCTGTAGGAAAAGAAAGATCCTCATGAATGGTATTAAAGGAACCACTTATGGAAATCACTTGGAGCAGCAGAGTTTTCAGACAGGGAGGATAATGAGATTAAAGTCAAAAAAGCTGTTCAGAAATTGCATTACAAACATAAAGGGATAAACATTCCAATGAGGAATTTAAAAGCAAAAAAAATATATCAGAGATGACAAAATAGAAATGGAGATACACAGGTCAGGGTGAATTAAACCTCATGAAGCAAAGTACAGCACTAAAAAATATTTTAAACAAAGAAGAGCCACATACACCTGTCAGGAGATGAAAAATAGTCTGGCCTAAAAACCAAGTCATGATTTGACCTCTTTCTTTGCTTTTTTTGCCCCCCCCAAAGAGGATGGTTTAAATGTAGAAAATCCAGAATAACTAATAGGATGAGAGCACTGGAAAAAAACCCCAAACTGTATTTAAAGAAAAAACCCCAATAACTTCAACGGGAAAATCAAAATCCAAAGGTGATGTAAGAGAAGCATTTTAAGGCTCCTTAGAGGAGAAATGCTGATGAGTTATGCTTTCGGGGAAGCCACCTAGCAGGAGGGAGAGGAATAGGAAAGTTTCTCACAGATTACTGAATATTCTGTCTTTAATATTTTAATTAATGGCCGCAGCACAAAAGTAGGAACATGTTCAAAAATTTGCAAAGAAAATGAGGAAGGCGTATCTGAAAAAAGGATTTGAAATACCACATGGGAAGAAGGGGGTAACTTTGCATGTGAACTGTAGCATGAAATAATTTTTAAGTGCAAGTGTTTCTGTATAATAATTATATTTATATTCTGACATAAGAAGCCAGAAGTTTGGGATATTGTGCTTTTTGAAGCCCTTTCTGTATTTACAATATTGCTTCCTCTAGAAACCATCCCTCCTGCCCATGGTTCTCACAACACCAAGCAGGTTGTGCTCTTTTTTCCTTTGAGGAAGAAATTATTACATCATTTACAGCTGCTCCAGATGAAGAGAATAACAAAAGAATTCAAATTCTTGAAGCAAATGTTTAAAGCCACCCTTGGTTTGGAATTAATCCTGGTCTCATGTAGAATCCTCAATGGCAGCAAGCAAAACATTTGCCTGAGTTTGGCAGATACCAGGCACTCTAAAGATCAAGATGCATTATTAAAAATTATTTCTAACAGTGTGTCTGCCCCATTGCCCACAAGCTGAAGTCAAACATGAGTTTTGTATACAGAATACATTTGGTTTAGTCCATTATTACAAGATACGGCAGCTGCTGGCTTACAAACGTTAAACCAATGAAATCCGATAAATTAGATAAAATTGGGTAAAACTTAAAATAGTTTGGTGTGTGTCCTCCTCACCCTTCAGTGGAATTATAGTTTTACATCTCTTTTGGTAATTCCTTGGCTTTAGGAAAACAAACAAACAAACCAACCAAGACCCTTGCATACTCCAGCAAAACTCAAAATTGCTTCTTTCTTCCCTAGGAATTCCAGGAATTGGAGGAATGAACTAAGACTTACAAATAGTATCAGACAAATTCCCGTCTCTCCCGTGTGCCAAAGGCAAAGAGAGTCCCAGGGGAAGGTCAGCGGGTGGCAGGGCCAGCAGGGTGTCCCCAGCCATGATCCCTGTCCCACGGAGCCGCAGCCCAGGATTAGCACCGGGACAATCCCCCGCAGGCCCAGGGGCTGTGGCACAGAGGGGCAGATGTGAACAGGCCAGAAATATTCGTATTTTCTGACCATTAACGCCATGAGACCAGGTTGAATTTCATGAGCACAAACACCTTGAAAGTCAGTTGTCAACAGAAAATAAAAATATTTGCACCTGCACTGCTCCAAACCTGCTACTAATAGCCAGGGCTCGGTGCCATAAGCAGATTACACAAAGAGTTAGGCAGGTTACAAAAGAAGGTTAGTGAGATTAGGCAGGTTGCTGATTAACTGTAGCAACCAGGCTCCCAACACAGGCAGGAAATTCTGCTGGCCAGGATAATGAGCTGCTGCAAACCACGTTATTGAGATGATTTCAGACACAGCTTTCCACACTTGCAGGTGTACCTGCTTCTCAGGGTAACTTGCTGTACTTTGTCACGTGCCTTCCATGCCATCCCACATTTTTCTAAGATGGGTGAAAGACACACAAAGTATGTTTGTAGTGAGTAGTAAAAGCAAAAAATCAAAAATCAGCTTTTGGTGTGTGTCATTCTGATTAATCTCTGCTCTGGGGAGCTCCATCCTGTGCCACCTTTATCCCCAAGGGGCTGGAATTGCCAAGGCACCATCCCAGCTTAGATAAAATGAGATAAATCTACTCCAGCAATGAGCTCTCACATCAGCCACACAAAGAGCTGAGTGTGTGTGAGGCAGCAGCACTTGGAAAGGATGGTTTGGGGTCCTGTTTACAGTTCTCAGGATCTTGGGTCCTTTCTACAATTCTCAGGATCTGACCTGTTAGAGATTAGGGTTTTTTAATCCATTCCCCTTAGCCCCAGACCAGGACTGTGACCTGCAAACTGCCATCCCTGGAGAACATGGAAGCATTGGGATATCTTTGAACTCTGAATTTTCTAACCAAGAAATGAGACTGCAGCCACTGCTCAGCAGAATTCCAGCCCAAAGTGCTGCAGTTCATCTGTCTGACACACAGGGGCTGCTCATGGTGCCGCTGCAAAATCTGCTCTCCTAGCACACACCCACCCATGGGCTCACAAAACCTGTGATGCTGCAGAGCTGTGAGGCTTCCCAGGGCAGTGAGAGCTCCTGTATCCCTGGCTTGTTAAGCAGACTCACGGTTTATCCCTGGGTGAAAGCTTTCTCCTCCTGGTGCTCTGTAAATGCTGATTTAATTCAGGCCCAGCAAGCTGAGGCTGAGCTGAACTCTGCTGCTGGAGCTGCCTGGGTACCTGTGTGCCTGCTCCAGCTTGTTCCTGACCCTGAGAACTGGCACAGAGCCCCTCCTGTTCCCACAGCTCCCTCTCCTCCCTTCCCACTGACAGGCAGCTCAGAAAAGCCCTCAGTTTCCAGCCAGCCTCACAAGCCCTGGGTAATATTCAACTCTGTGTGAAGGGTAACTGGGAAAAGCTGGGCAGGTTTATGCAACAGTCAATTCTCTCCCAGACACCTCACAGGCAGCACCACACCCAGCTCAGCTCTCTGCCCTCCCACCCGCACTCAGAGCCAGCAATTCCTAATTGTGGAAAATCCCAAAATCCCATTTGAGGGCATCCAGCTGAACTCGGCACTGCTTACCTGTGGCTGCACTCGATTTAACCCTAAATGCAAATAAAATTCACCCTGGAAGATGGTTCTGTGGAATAGAGCTCTTCTTTCTGGGTCAGAGTTGCCAAATCCCAAAAGAATTTCCATTCCCTGCTGCTGCTGGCAGCCAAAGGGGCAGGGAAACCAAGAGGGGAACATCCAGGACCTTCCAGCACTCTCCCTGCTTTCCACCACCTTCTCACAGGTCCTGTGACAAAGAAACCTCTACAAAGTCTGCAAAAAGCTTTGAACTCCTCAGGCAAAAGAAATTCTGGAAGGGCTAACCATTAGGATAGAAGAGCCAAGTCTGTAGGTGAGATGCCTGAAGGTTTCTCAGATCAGAGCACAAAATTATCCAAAGAAGCTGCACCTCCCAATTTGTCCACTTACACAAATCATCTTGCAATAACCAGGTGGTTTCCATGATGGGGTTAGATTTGGGGATTTTCCTTTAAACACCAGTTTTATCAAAACCTCAGTAAAACACATTGTCCAAACAATGGCACGGAGATGCTGAAAATCTGCTTCCCTTTCATTTGTGAGCTGTGCTCCACCCTCACTCACTGCCACAAGCCCCTTTCATACACCACCCACTCACCACAAGCCTCCAGCTCTGCTCTTTCCTTCAGGCAGCATCCTGCAAAATCATGGAAAGGATCACAGCCTGATGAATTATCTGTAATTTGTGCATAGATGGCTGTGGATACATAAATGAGAGCAAAAGGGCTGAGGCAGAAGGACATCTTGATAAAGCACCTGTGAATTTTTTTATCTTTAACCAATATTTGGTTTCAAATAACTGTTGGAAATGAATTAAAAGTTTGTTTCAGGTGGCAGGGAGCAGTCCCTCTCCTCTCTCCTGGCTACTTACTGTTGAACAGGGTCCAAGGTTTGTAAAGTCCAGACCAAAAAGTCCTTCTGAGCATCCAGTAACTCTACTGAGTTTGCTGAAGGAGTAGAAATAATCTCAGGAAAACACTCCAGAGCACAAGAGAAGCTCTTTCCAGCCATTTTGGTGAGGATCAGGGGATGCAGAAGGGGAGGGAAGATCAGATGAATGCTGATAAAGATGGGGAAGCAAAGAATGAGAGGAGCTGCTCATTTGTCTCAGTGAGAACACACAAGCACAGCCCAAGTGCGTGTTTCTTATTTTCTGCTTCATGTACATAAATCAGCTCTCAAACGCACCCAGGGATCTGACAATCATTTCCCCCAGACTTCTGTTTTAAGCCTAGCACACATTTTTTGTGGTTATTTTGGAACTATGACAGTCTTTCAGGGTTTCTATTTGTTTGGGTTATGGCTTTTTGGAGGGAGTGAGTGGGGGATTGTGTAAGGGTTTGGGGTTTTTTTTAGAACTTCCTGCAGCATAATCTCTTTGGACTCTGTATCCCAGACAGAGAATTTGCTGCAGAACATCTACTTAGATCCCAGTCACACAAAGAACAATCACAACAAGAAGTATTGTGCTCTCTGCTATAAACACAGCCAGAGCAAAATAGTAAGATTAAGGGGAAAATAGTTAAAAATAGAAGTCTTTTCTTTCCAAAGGAAATAACATGATTTTCACCCCAGCCTCTCTTGTCATTGTTACAACAATGGTTCATTTTAGGCCATATCTGACTGCACTTGGAATCAGGAAACCCTGGCACAAATGTGCTACAGCAGCTTGTGCTTTGTCTGCACTGAATGCCTGGGCCAGCACTGCAGGTTTCAAGTGACTTGCTGGAGGTTAACAGAGCTGTTCCAGGGGTAAAGTTTTCCTGGAGCACAATTCCAACCACATCCCAGAGCTCCGGAGCACTGGAACTCCGCAGCCAGCAAAGTGAGGGTGACTTGTGGCAGCTTCTCAGCCCTCTGGGTAAACTTGGCCATTTTGCACTGGGGCAGGGGCTCAGTGACCAGCTGCTGACCAGGCCTGGGTTATGGCTGCACAAAGGAGGGATGTGTGGCAGGACAGCACTGAACAGAACATTTCCAAGTATTTATTCCCAGAGAGATCCCTACCACTGACTTTGCAGGAATTACCGCTCAGTTCTCAGGATCTGACCTGTTAGAGATTGGGGTTTTTGTCATTTCTCCATTCCCCTTAGCCCCAGATCAGGATTGTGACCTGCAAGCTGCCATCCCTGAGAACATGGAAGCATTGGGATAACCTACCTGCATCCCCAGAATTCATCTTCATTACCACCACCAATGCAGTGTTTCTCTTCACACCACAGCAAACACAAAATTCACGTTGAGGCTGCTTGCTTATTTCCTAATTAATATGATCCTTTGATATTCCTGCTATTTTTCCCAGGAAAAAGCCAAAAAGCCATTTCAGGCTGTTTTCAACATCAACAGACAGTAAGGGGATGTCTCTACCCCTGCAACATTAGTGGTGCAAAATCTGCCCCCTCTTCCCAATCCATCTTTTCCAGTACAGGAAACAAACAACAAGTCACCTTTCTTTTACATATTTCTAAAGTCAAACCACCTCAGAGGAAGCACAGGAAGTGGGGAGAAAACTGCCCCACCCTGGCATCACACATCCACATTTCCTCTGCAAAGCACCTTCTCATTTTCCACAATCAAGATTTCTCCCTTTTCCCCCCTTTCTTTGTCCTTTTGAACTTGGATTTTTAACTCTTCCATTTTAGAAGAACATCTGCCTGAATTTCATGTTGGTCCTCTGGGTTTGCACCTCCTCTCCATCCAGAATCCCTTCCTGACAGGCTCTTGAGTCCTCCAGTGTAATTAATACTCTGCCCTGGGAAGGGGAAAAGACACCATAATATAAATGTTCATTTTGAAAAAACACCTTAAATGTTTTCTGCTCAGCATAAGGAGTGTGAGCAATCATCTGAAAAAGTGAGGTGGGAAGTCTGGTCCTTGTCAGAGAAGTGGGTGCTTTGATGGAAACAGGGAACAGCATCTCACCCACATCTTCCTCAGGACTCATTTTCAACAGTGAAACTAAACGTTGTATCTGGGCAGCCCCCAGCAGCAGTAGGAATCTGCTATATTAAGGCTGTACATTATCTTGTCAGCATGCAGAGCTCTTCCCTAGCCAGTCCATGAATGTTAATGGAATCCCTGTGTGTTTCCCCAAGCCCAGTGCAGGGCTGGCTCCATCCCGAGGCAGCAAGCTGCTGGCAGCCCCAGCAGTCGCCCTTCCCCAGCTGGGTGGGAGATGGAACACATCCATCTTTCCCAGATCTGCAGCAAAGTGTCATGCTCAGGGCTCTCTGTACCCCTCAGCTGAGGCTGCTGGGGACTGTCGCTCTTCACTTGTGGTCTCTGCATTAGGATTCCTTCCCAACCTCCCTCTTCCCCAGAGCTGCAAGGGAATGTTCTGGCCAAGAGAATGCCCTGAAGGTATGATGCTCAGCCTTCCTGCTGGGATGATTTACAAGCATCTTCAAACTTCTAGAATCCCTTAAAATAAAAATTTATAAAATAAGCCATGTTTTTAAAACTCAAGACTGACTTCACACTCACTCCAACCACTCCCTTAGAGAATTCCAAAGGTTGGAATTACCTGCACTGGAGTTCCTCCCAGCTGCTTAATCACCTCAGCAGCTCTGGCAAATGCTTCCCAGGGAGGGAGCCTGGAGCTCACTGCAGTGTGGGGATCCCCACAAAGACATAAAGCTCAGCAGCTTTTGAACAAACGACATTTGTGGTCAGAGACAAAAATAACATCAGGGAGTATCCAAGACTGGCTGCTTTCATTCTCTTCATGCATTTGGGTGATGGCAGAAATGAGAATAGAGCGGTGTGCTGCTTCAGCGAGCGGAAGTGAGGGACTTTGGGGGTGGTCGGCTGTTCTCACAAGTGGTGTTTGAAAGCAACAATGAGCAGTGGCTCTACACTGACAGCCCTGAGAAAAACCACTTTTCTTCACCCCTTCCACCAGAGAAGTGAAGTTACAGGTCAGAGTCACCTTACCAGCCCAGCAGATGCATTAGCAGAGGAAGGAATCAATGCAGCCAATAAAGGAATTGATACCTGCCCATAGTTAGAAAATGCCTTTTATAGAACAAGCTGTTCGGGATCACTGAGAAATGGCAGAGTTTTATTGAGTTTCTAAACACACAGCTACATGTACAATTGATATTGTCTCACTGCCAGGCATCTAGAGTGCTTTAGGATTTTAAATGTTCCTTTCTTTTGCTGTTTCCTTCTCAAGAACGGGTCTAACAGCTATGGGGGAAAGAGGAGACGTGGAAAAGAGGGAGGAATTTCCTCTCTAATGAGCAGGGGGTTGGTATACAAAGTTTAAGGTGATGGATACAGGGACTACTTAGAACCCATTGAGCAGGAAAACAGGATTCAGGTTTCTTTCTGACCCTCTGTGGGGTAGCAGGACAGTGACTTTGACTTTCTTCTCCTCCATCCTAAAATAGAAATATCCATCCACATTCCCAATGCTCACTGCGGCTGCTGGGCAGGCAGGCCTTGCACGTGCAGAGTACCCGGAAAAATGCAAATTGGATTTCTTTGGGATCAAGCCCACCAAGAGCTGCTCCCAACCACTAGGGGGAAGCTGCTCCCAAGGACTAAAGGGCTGTTCCAAAGCAAATCCCTCGGAATTAGGACAGACCTGAGCCGGTGGCACTGAGAGCTCCCCTGTCCTGACGGCCACACCTGAAGGAGCTGCAGGGACAGCCCTGGGACAGGCACAGCACAGTGCTGAAGAGCAACACAGTGGGGAGAAAAATGCTCAAGCTTTATGCTGTTTATTGTTCTCCTTTTGAGAAGTCCAAAGCTGGCACCAACTGTGCAGACAGACTTACTTGGTGTGATGGAGAAAATATTTTCTTAAGGATGCAAAAGCTCACAAATATTCCAAGAAGGAGCATCTAACTTTCACTTCACCTATGCCGTGAACAGATATTTCATTAAGATGGGATTCACAGCACGAGACAAACTCAGTGCTATTATTCCAAGTAATCAGTTTTCTCAGCAGGTCAAATAAATAATGAACCACGAGCCTTTTGTTAGCACTGATGTCATCAAGAAGTGGAAATGTTGGCAAGCTGCCATGTCTGATTCTCTGAGAGTATCTATTAAACAGCAAAAGATACCTAGCAGATATAATCCCCACCATCACTACTATATTCTGTTAACCCTTCACCTCATCTCAAAAATAATTTAAAAGCAGGATTTTTGAAGTGGGTAACTAATTGTTTTTTTTTCCCAGCTTACGCTAATACTATCTAAAGTTAAACTTCTAAACACACAATTTTCCAGCTCTCCAGTTCTGCAGTAAACCTGTTTCTCTGAGAAGCATTCACAGAGTAACAGAAGAAATAATGGGGTATTTTTTCCCTTTAATGCATCAACAGATAGCGGGTATAAAAGCAGAAAAGGAAATATAACTCTTAATTTTTGAGGAGAAGATGAAGGAAACACTAGGATTTTTGTAACAGATGAACATGGGCCCCAGAAGCAAAACAAAATTAAATGAATGAGCACCAGCAGAATTGAGGTGAATTTTTATGCAGTCTTGTTCCTCACGAGGAACAAACAGCCTCAAAATTGCTTTGGTGTTACAGAGCTTTTATAAATCCCATTTTGCACCAGTTAAAGTCAGGAAGAGCAGTTTGAAATGAGCAGAATTTCACTCTTCAGATGCAGCACAAGCTGCATGCCAGCACGTGCCCCTGCTTGCTATTTCTAGAAAGAACTAAAGGCAGATTTTCCAACCACAATTCAATTACAATTAATGTAATGGCAAAAACTTTGGCTTTATTACCTGTCTTTCATTTGAATTTCCAAGTAATCCCTTTTTTTCTCTTGGATATTTCTGAGCATAAAGCGCACAGTTTTTCTTCAGATAAAACAGGAATAGCAGAAGATCAATACAGGTTTTCATCAGAACAATAAGAACAAAATCCAGTATGTCTCATGGAACCATAATTTATACCCTCCACAGAGGTGATTTTCTATTGGTAAAGTCACTAAGACTTTCTTCAGGAATAAGTTTCAGTTGGGAATTGGGTGAACTCACCTGGAAAAGCCACCTGTCCATCACAAACCCATGAGTTTTCACAATTTGCCATGAAAACATTGCCAGGAGCACAGAAAAAACCCAAAAAATTATGCCTGACAAGCACCACCTTGAAACAGGAAGGCCTCCATAGTTTCATTTTTGAGCCACCTCACTTTACTGACACACCTTTGCACTCAGGAGTGATAAAGAGAAGGTTCCAGGGGAGCTGAAAAATTGAGAAATGCAGGTTTTGGTACTGACCAAGGCTGTTCAACATCATTTCAGGGAATACAGAGCAGGACACCTGCACAATTTACATCCCTTCCAAGGGTTTGTCTCACATGAAAGCGCCCAATGTGAGCAGTAATGGTCACATCAGAAATGCCAGGATTAGCACCCAAGGAAAAGCACCTGGAGCTGAGAATGCTGCAGTATTTGGAGAGGTAGAAGTGATCGTGCTATTTCTACAGCATTTCCTAGAAAAGCTTTAGGCAGCCCAAGGGATGGAGCACTTCAATAAAGGAGAGTGTTTTATCAGGATCATTACCCAAGCACCAAATTCTGCTTCCTTAATTAAGGGATCCCAAATGCTCCTGTACTTCCACGGGACTGCTGCTGACAGCACCCTGAGCAGGATGGGCTCCTGCTCACTTCTGGCCAGAAAAAAAACCAAATTAAATGGTGCTGGCACCTTCATCCAAACTCTCCTTGCTGCATGGAAGAGGTTTGCATGTGATAAAATCACCAGGATTAATCAGAGCACAGAGCAGAAGCACCTCATGCCCACTGAGCCCCGGGCTGTGCTCAGAGTTACAGCGCAAAAATAGTTCCCAAGAGTTGACAATCCAAGTGGTTAAGGCAGAAAAAGTTACATTCTTATTAAAAATAGCCTTATAGGCACACCATCATATATTTAAATAATGACCTAGCCTTGATTCCAAACTGATTTTATCAGTGTTTTTACCTTCTACGTCAGAAAAATACTACAGTGAGACTAATTCCCCCAGGGAGAAAGAAAGGGAGTTAAGAACAGTCCCTTTCAATAGAAACAGTACCTCTTAATCAATGCTTTAATGTTTTATTAAAACTGCTGCTATTAGGGAAATGGCAAAGCCCAGATTCACACCCTACCTGCAGGTCTCCTTATGGCTTTGAGTAAACGAAGAAGCATTTTCAATTTTCTTTTCATATAATTTAAAAATACATCCTTTGGGCCAGCAATATCCTCTGACAAACACTGAGGTGTTAAAATTGTATCAGTAATTTTCTGTCTGGCTGCCAAGATCCAGGTGTAATTTAGGCCTATGTGAAATTAGGGAATCTGAATAAATTAAATTAAGGATACATGAGGTACAGCTGCACAATTAAGAAGGAAATTAATGCACCTAATATTTATAATATAACATAAAGAATTCCTACAGTCAGAAGTGGAAAGCTTGGAATTTCCATGAATAAAAACTCCTAACTCTCTCAAGCTTGCACCCTCAACAAAACCAGCACAAAAATGTAGGTAAGTGCCCCAGCCAAAGGAATATTGAATCTTAACCCAATATAATATAACACTGATTTGTAAAAGGCCAGTTCACAGCTAACCAGGCATGTGCCTTTGATTAGATTTATTTTATTACCTATATTTAGAGGAATCACTTTTCTCATCAGTCTGGACTTCAGGAAAGCACTTCCAACGAGGAGCTGGTTCAAATGGAGACAAGAATATCCCTGTAGGATGAGATACATGAGCCAGGGACGAGAGAAATTGGGAAGCATTAGGCTAAAGGAAGGCTGAAATTGATTTCATTTAATAACCTTTGAAATGAACACTGGAGAGAGGGAGGAAAGGCAAAGGGAAGGAGGAGTGCTAATGGCACAGGTCTGGGAAGGCTCAGAGCTCGATGGAGCAGCTGCTCCTCACACTGCTGGCTGATAATTTTTTTTGGATTTGATACAATCATGACAAAATAAAATAAACCACAATTCCTTGCCCCTTCTGAGATGAATTGAGAGGGTTTCTTAACAGCATGTGGATGTCTCCCAAGACACCAAGTTTTACTTTCTATAAACTCCCCCTTATTGTGTGGAAGCAGACAGTTGAAAAGGCCACAAAAACGTCCCACAGGTCACCAGCTTTGAGGAGGTGGATGTATTTCTTATCATTTTCATGGTGAACATGAACACATGGCAGCCTGAAGGCTGATGCTCCTGGACACCACGATGAAGTAACTTGAGTACAAATCCTGCCCCTGGAAATGAAACAAAAGTCAGTGTTTCTGAAGCCCTACCCAGGCCCAGTTATCGAGGCAGAGTTAAATGACATAATTAAGGAGCTCCCTTTGATAGCTGATATTCCTGATTGAACAGCACTGCAGCCAAAGTGAGATTTCAGTGCTCAGGGCAACCACTGCTCTTCTGGAAGGACAAAGTGTTAAACCACAGACAAACCAAACTGGTGTTTGGAAGAGGAGATGACATCACCACTCCAGCCCACCTGGGAGGGAGAACACCTCCTCCCATGACAGGAGAGTTCCACTGACTTCAGGACATTTATCCCAATGTTCCTGCATGTTGCAGATTAAAATGACACTTCACTGTCCGGTAGAGGTGAAACGAGGCTAAAGCCATAAAAACTGATGGAACATATTAATTTAGGGCAATGTATTATTTTCACTACAAGTGTTTGTAGATGCTAAAAATCAAGACTGTGGCAGCCACTCACATGGGTCGCTATGCTAAAAATGATGGCCATTTCTGCAGAGATAAGAAAGAAATATGGTCCTTATTGCCAGCTCAGGGTCTCTTTTCAAACAATTTTCCTCAATGTGATTTGCCTCACAATTACCCTAAATCCTGCCATGATTGCTCTCATGGAGCATTGACAGAATTTGGCTTCCCTTGAAGATGTATTTTCCCTTCCCCTGGTGACTGCCTTTACTATTGATTTTTGGCTAATCCCCAGAGTTGCTAGAGAAAGGTTTTGGCAGGTTTCCCTGGAGGCTGCAGACCCCATTACCTTATCAGCAGAGCATCCTTTCTGCCCAGAGCCCAGCCTGGGCCCTGCCTGTTTCCCTCTGTGCAGGGACCAGCAGGGAGAACATTCAATGTCCTCTGCCTGGCCAACAAGAAAAGCCACAGCTGCCAGCCCCAGCAAAGCTGGCCTGGAGAGGGGCCTGGCTGGGCACAGAGAATGAAGAAATCCCCTTCCCACAGCAAAATGGGCTGGCAGAAATCTGGCCCATTTCATCCTCTCCTCATTGGAGATCAGACTTACTTGAAAGACCCTTTTAACCAATGCAGAGCTGCAATCAGAAAAGTACTGCCATTAACATTTACACCTCTGACACAAGAGCTTGTGGCAGAGAAGAGGGGGTTCTTTTGTCAGAGAAATAACAGACTGAATATTTTATTAACAAATCACTCCTCTGAGGACAGGGCTGCCAGCATGTAAGCTGCATTCTGAGATCTGAGTGGCTAAACTGAGAAGAAAAGCTTAAAGAACCTTCTTTGGGCTAATATAATAAAATTTAGAACTAATATCTGGCTAGAACTGCCTGTGTGAACAGTCACTATGGTTAAAGTATTTATTTTAGTGTAGTTTGGGTGGTTGTTTTTATTTTTGTTTGGTTATTGTTTGGGGATTGTTTTTATTTTTGTTTGGTTGTTGTTTGGGGGTTTTTAATTGCGAAAAACAACAGCTGCGGATTTTTTTGTTGGGTTGGTTTCCTTAAGGCAGAGATGGAAGAATTGGATTACTGATTTGGATAGACAAATCACAGGAACAATCATAAAATGCTTTGGGTTGGAAGGAACCTCAAAGATCACCTACTTCCAAGTCCTCAAACTTGCCTCTAAGTGCAAAATCTCAGAAGCCACAAAGAAAGCCAAGACCTATTAAACAGAACTATTTTTTTTTAAGGTTTGGAATTGGCTATCTTGTTGAGAAGAGGGGTGAAGAGAGGGTGAAGGGGTGCAGAGCTCCGAGCAGGAGGAGCTGTGCCTTGTGCCCAGGCTGGGTAAGAGCCCCTTTAAAAGGCGCTGGGCTGTCCCTGGTGTGCAGCTGCCTCTCAGGAGAGGGGACAGACACTGTGCGGGTGCTGCTCTCCCCAGAGGGACGGAGCTCTCTCCGGCCTTGCCTGCCTCTCCTGCTGCGGAGCTGGAGCTGTTTCCAAGCTTTGTCCCCAGGTGGGAACGCTGCTGGTCCGGCAGGTGGGGGCTGTACCTGCAGAACAGGTGATGGCAGAGACAGAGAGGGGAGCGCTTTGTTTGGGGTAACCAAAGGGCTCATTTCCAGCCCTTAGTCGGGGCAAGAGCCCGAGGGACAGCCAGTGGCTCCTCTGAGCAGAGCCAGCCGGTCACTGGGACGCGATCCCCAGGCACCGAGCCAGCCCGCAACACCCCTGCGATCCCTACTGCTGCTTCTCCCTGGATTCACATGAAAAACGAGAAGGAAAAAGCCACACAAAACAAACCAAAACCAAACCACAAACCGAAGGGGAAAAAAAAAAAAAAGAAGGCCAACCAGCCCAGGGGATCAAATAGATGTTCCCCCAGTAATATTCCCTGTTAAAATATTAAAAATATGTAGACATTTACAAAGAGATGGAAACAAAATAATCAGCGGTGCATGGAGATGTTTTGGACTAAGTGCAGCGGAGTTTTGCTTTCTAGCGAAGATACAAAGCCGTGGCACTCGGGGGGTTAGGAAGAGACAGGCTGACAGATTGAACTCCTGCAGCACAAGCGCTTTCAGCGCCGCGATAAGGCTGAAACCTGATGCCAGCGTGACTTTCACACATCAGAATGCGAATGCTGCCACTACCGCGTACTTTAACTCTAAACACCGACTGTTAAAGTGGCAGCTCATTTCCATGGCGTATCTGTGAGAAAAGCCTCGCTCGAGGAGAGGCTCTTGGTTTATTTATAGGCAAAACAGCTGCTTTGTGCATTCCAGGATCTGGGCTGAGGTCTGCTCCCAGTCCTGCATGTTCCAGTTACCTCGTGTGGAAGTAAAACGTGGAGATCCTTTCCAAAGCCTTTCTCACTGGACGAGACCTCTCCTGTGGAACACAGCCCCACTGGGGACTTTCCTTACTCATAAGAAAAATGATAATTTTGTATGGTGGTGGCAGACTAACCCAGACTACAACTTGGGTTAGTTCATATTAAAAACAAAAAGTTTTCCCAGCTGCCTTCCTCTCAATTTCCCTCCTGAAATGCTCATTAAACAAAAGCAAGTAACAGCCCCCGGTCAAATTAATAGAGGAGATGAAGATGTTTCTCACCTGCACATGGGAATGATTCCACTCACACCACCCAGAACTTCCTTCCTGCTCCTTTTCTCCTACTCTTTTGTGCGTCTGCCACCCTGCAGCTGAACTTTCTGAAGTACTTTTATGTACTTCTGGTAGTTAACACTGGATGCACAAACCTGTCACTACAAACAGGCATAAAACTCCCCCAGATTGTTACAAATACAAGTGCGGAGAACTTTTCATGTTCTCCACATTTGCTCTCACCTGATAATATTCATTGCCACTCCAAGTTTCCATCTCTCTCTAAATATTTCATCTCCTATGGATTCTCACTCTTAAATCACACCACTGAAACAGCCCACGCTTCTACCCTCTTATATTTTTATGATCCTTTTAGAGGAGTTCTGTATCATTTATTTAGATTCATTATTGCTTTTCTGCCTTAAAAGCCACTTCATTTAATGCAGCTACCACTTCCATTTTTCAATACACATAGAAATGGGGTGGGTGTGTGCTCTGACATCACAATCAGCATTTTGCCAAGCAGCAAGCTGCAGTTTTGCCAGTCTCATGCTGGAGGAGAAATCAATGACAGATTCTAGATCCTTCATAGGCACACAGACTACAAAATGTCAGACAAAAGTAAGCAAGCAATTCCTTTTCCCTGGAATTCCGGTCCAGTATCTTTGCCCAGTTCCCAGAAGTCAACATAAATCAAGACGAGACTCACAGATCAAGACACAAAAAGATTTCCTATTCCTTACAGAGCTTCAGAATGAATCTCTGCAGCCATGAATAATCCCAAATGAACTGTCAGCACAACACACTTCCCAAAACAGAATATTTATGCGCACACAAAGTGAAAGAATGGGAAAAACTGGTTGCTGGTAATTTATGCTCTCCAAATATATTTGGAGAATATTAACCAAAGAGTTAAATCTGCTTTGTAGTTTACAGAGGCACACAAAACTCATACAAAATACTGAATGCTTACACACACTCAGGTATTAACATCAATTTAAATGATCAGTTTAATTAAAGCAGGCAAGTTTAAGCACCGGCAAGCCCTGCAGTGAGTTGTATTTAAAAAAGACTGGGGAGGGGGGAGGAAGCACTGAGCTGTAACTTTGCTTTTCCCCACTTCTTTCCCCAAACACACTCATCCCAATCACACACAGTTTGTCCAAACAGGAGCTCTGTGTGGCTTTCCCTTCTCTGTTTTCCCTGCCTTCCTGACAGCTGTACCAGCTCCCTGGCTCTTTTTCCAGGCAAGGCTGCTGTAAAGGGACTCCAGAGCTGGCAGGCACAAGGCTGCTACAATCTCCCTGCTTTGCCATCTCTTTCTGCACACACTTATCCCAACCTTGCAAGCCAAGCCAGGCATTTTCCTCAGGTTTATCTGCTCCATCTTAAGCAGTAGGTAAGATAAATTCCTTCAGAGGCATTCCAGCCCTCCCTCCAGTGATTCACAGCTACATGAAAGACTTTAAAAAGAGTTTTTCCTCGGAGTTGCAAGTCAGTGTGCTGCACACAAAGCCCATGGTAATTTATGCAGCTCTCTTATCTGCCTCCTTTCACTCTCTCAGCTGATACAAGGCACGCCAAGTTCACTAATGCTGCCCTGCTGCTCCCTTCCCCTTCCAGAGGGAACATTCTCTGTACCTTTTTAGCAAGATGCCTTTCAAAAATAGGAACACAAAACCCAGCGCTGAGCTCAGGATAGCTGTGGGAGACATAGCAGGTGCAAACATCCTGTTACACAGCATTTTCTGATGATATGACAAAGGAAAACTTTACTTGCCTTTAAAGGTCTCAGAAGGACTTTCCAGGGTAATGTTCATCCCAGTGTTTTCCAGACATGGCAACCAAAATCCCTTTCAACCTACAGGTACCAGGAAAATGTTTCAAAAAGCCAAATTGGACCAGACACGACTGAGCTTCCTGAAGAGGGCCAGAAGGTGCCTGTGCCTCTCTAGTTGCAGGTTGTCCTCAAACTTCCCACTTTCATCCATTTATTATTGTCACAGAATTCCCAATTAAAGATACAGTAAAAAACCCAGTAATAATTATATAAAAATACAAATACAAATATAAAAAATATAAATATAAATAAGATATAAATTAAATATACCTATACCTATAAATATACCTATAACTATAAATATACCTATACCTATAAATACTTATACCTATAACTATAAATACAAATGCAACGAATATTACAAAACATAATATTATAATTAGTTGTTTAATATTATATTTATTTCTATAATATTTAGAAATATTATATAAATAAAGATACAGAAAAAAATCTGTAATTTAATGGCACCACAAGTTCAATATGTGGAAAAAAACTCAGAACAAACACCACCCAATTTAACATGGAGTTTCTGAAATTTGGAGTTTGGCCCAGACAGAGCTTTATATGCAGACTTAGCCCTGTACTTGGTGTGATGATTCAAAAAGTCAGCTCGTGGTGTTTCTAGACAAAAATTTTCTGGATGAGCAACATGCTACTGTTTCATTTGGAGGTTTTTCCTCTCTTGCCTGATGATGAACACACAGCAGTTAACTGGAGATCAGCTTTTCATTGTCTAGGCACTGCAATTTCCCTGTGCTATCAAATTCACCATGTTCAGGGGGCAGCTGGTTGATTCTGTTGAACCCATTTCAAACGCAGCCCAGGTCAGCCTGAAGATTCTCCTGCTCTGCAGGGATTTCCACCCATGCCGTGGCTTTTTTGCTCGGTGGCAGGAGCAGGTTTGCTCCCTGCAGGAGCAGACAGAGCTTTGGACAGCAGAGCCAAGGCAGGGGAGGGCAGTTAAAGATCCGCTGTCTATAAGGAGCGATAAAGTGAAATTTCATCTCACTGGGAAGCACTGACACCTCAGCCCACCCCTCAGAGGGTCAGGCACCCCTTCAGAAGGCAGCACACTGATTCAATGACCTCATGCTCTCCTGCATGAGCATCTTTTGTCCTGTCCTGGGGTGCCTCACAAAGAGCTGCGCTGCTGACAAGATTTGATTGTGCTTTGAAGGTGCTTTGGAATTGGGTACAAAGGCTCACAGACAGCAACGAGCTGCTCCAGGCTCCTGGCTGAAAAAAGAAAGCTGGGAAAGGGGAAATTATCTCTCACTGAAGAGTGAAAGATTTCTACCCTAAAACAACAAAACTGGCATTTTCAAATTACAAAGCAGCACCTTGGAATGGAGTTTAAATGTTATTAAAAATTACTAGAAAGAAAAAAAGTTTTCCCAAGCACTGGCAGTGATGATAAGTCATTCACACATCTTTTGCTTCTAATTTCTCCTTACAGTTTTATTTTCAAAGACCTCAGACACATTCTTGCTTCAACATTTTAGGAACAAGCATCTCATTTATGTTAGCCCAATAAAGCACCGAACCTAAGGCAGGCTCAGCTCCATTTGTTTTGCTATCAGGTACAATAATGCTGCAAGCCAACAATTCAAAGGGAGATTTTGGAACTAAGACAATGCCTATTTACAAACAATTATTAACTACAGCCTCATCATGCAATTGTTTCCACAATTTTCAGGATTGCAATCTGTCTTCCCAGTCTTTTTTCCTCAAACTGTACCAAGCACTAAGAAGTTCTTAGTGGCATCTTCCAAGCCAAACACTCTACACCAAAATGCTCTCAAGCTACTCATTTTTTTAAAAGGACAGAATGATTTAGGCACATCAGTGTTTTCCAGATTCCTTGTGCTTAAAATATTCTATTGAACTACTCAGAATTGAAGAAGTGTTAGAGATGCTGATTTTATTAATGCTGACAAATATGGCCAAAAGCCAAATCTGCCTCCTCCAGGCTCCAGAAGGTCAAAGAGGAATAAATGGAGCCATGAATCAGCCCAGAAATGTGGGATTAGAAGATGTGCAATCCAATCTCAGCCTCATTAGAGTCATTACAGCAAAACTCCCATTGCATGTCTTTGTGGGTTCAGGGGGAACACTTTGCACCCTAAATCTCCTGATTAAGGCATGAACCACTCCAATTTCCAAGCTGCAAAACACTGGATCTCAAATCCAGCAGGGCAAATGGCTAAATCCTCTTTCAGGGCAGCTCTGCTTTATGTTGGCAGGCAGCATGCCTGGAGTACCAGGCACTTCTCCCTGTCTCCCATTCCCTTATTTGACTCTGCTGACCCCAAATGAGATATGGGGAATCACATCTTGTCCCCAGGCACGATCCTGCCCAGCCCTCACTGGCCCAGGCACCCCTGCCCAGGTGGGGATTTATTTACAGGCACAGGAGCTCAAAGAGGTTTTGCACCTTTTTATTAAAAGCCAAACTCTCTCTGCAGGTGTCAAGACCATTCTCCTGCAGCTCCTTCTCTGCTTCATGGGCTACTCGTGCTGTGAACTTGATTCATCATTTTGTTGGCAACTAGAAAAGCTGGTGTAATCTGCAATTCTACTCAGCTATGGACAGAACTGAGCCCAAGAACTTACCAAAGCTCACATTTATCACTGAAAATTCATCAGCAAGCAAATATAGAATATGAATTTAACTTGCATGCTATTGAAATAACCTGCTAAGCATTCATGTACAGGCAGCAACCAGTGGCTTAAAGAATATTTTCTTCTTCTAACACATCCAGTAGCTTAGAATCCTTTTGCTACCTAGCAGAGAGGCCTTTTTGTGTTTAAAAATAGCACAAAGAGAAAAATACTTTGATTCCTCAGCACCAAGTGCTTAAGGCTGTTCACAAGCAATTGATAAAGCCCAAGAACCCAGAGCAACACCGTCCAAGCAGTTACAACCAGAACTTGGAAAAGGAGATTTTTGGTGTGTTTTTTAACCAGCTTGATACAATTCTTCTGACAAAACCTTGGTGTTCTGTAAGAAGGAGAAGTCTGACTCCCACACAAAGCTAAACAGCTCCCCTAAAAGTGGGATCAGAGATCCTGCTGGCCAAGCAGCCCCAGACAAAGGAAGTTTGTGCAATGGGTGTCTCCAGAGTGATCCCAAACATTCTGTCACATCTGCCCTTGCTCAGGAAGGGACAACACTGTGGGTGGCAATTTCTCCAAAATACACCAAGGCCATGGGAAGGGATGCCAAGGATTTGAGGGTTTTGGATCAGGTCTGTGAGGCTCTGAATGATGGGGGGGAGCCTAAAGTCAGTATGGAACTTCCTCCTCCCAACTGTTGCTTTCAGACTGGTAGACAAATACCCATATTAAAACTGCATTACCAACAAACATATTTTCTCTGGATGCTCTTCTTATTTTTAAATAACCTCTTGAAAACAAACAGAAAGAATTGTATTTTAAGGATGAATAAATAAGATGTTGTTGTTATTATTATGATCATCATCATAACTGTGCTTTTCTATCCCACTGATGAAGGTAATAGCTATGGAAAAGTGTCAAGAAAAACAAATCTCAATATCTACAGAAAAATTTCCTTAAAATCTGAAACTGATCTGTGCACAGGCACAACTCAAAAATTAAAGCAACTCTGGACTAGTTTCAAGTGTTCTTACCAAGGAATTTCTGTGGCAGACGTAGCAGTGGTAGCTGCAAATGTTTGGAGAAAGCAAATTACAGCTTTAATAACATTGCTGTGCATGGGTACTCACCAAGGAACAAGCACAAGTACATTTATACAGAGCAGGGACAAATCTCTTCAAATAAAGACAGCAGATAATTAGAAATACACATCCCCCCCCGGAACAGGCACTGCACAGGGAAACAGGGCTCGCTCACTGTGGACAAGAAGAAACATGAAGATGAGTGAACATGCCGACTCTGGAAAAACTAAATCACCACCAAAGGAAATTGGTCAGAGAACAGAAGCTGCAAACATGGGGAGGGAATGCATTTGTTCAAATTTTACTGAAAGTCTGGTTTTCTACAATGACCTTGGCTGCTGGCTGCTTTAGTTGCAGTAGCAAAACAAAAACAAAACAGGAAATTCCACAGTTGTCTGAATCAAAAAGTGCTCAGAAAAAAAAAAAAAAATGAAAAAAAATTGAATAATTTTGGCAGGAATTCAAGCAGAAAAATTGAGTCCAGTTAATATTTTTATGATTTCTTTAAAAATAATTTTAAAGATATTTTTCTTATTGGTATTTTATTTCAGAGCTTTGTTAAGCTTTTAAATCTTGCATTTATTTACCCGAGCATAACATTTTGGCTTTTAATCACTTAAAACAGCAGCTGATAATGTTTTAGCAGTTGCTTTTCAGTATTAGGTAACTCAAAACTGCAAAATCTCAGTGAACTCCATTCACACTGAATGTGCGACAGCATCTGTCAGCCTGAATTAGTTTTATTTTGGGATCATGCATGCTTATCAGAATATGCCAACAAAGGCACTAAAAAGCATCAAAGCAAAAATAACCACCCCTGAATGAGGAGGCCTCTCCCCATCAGCGGCTGCTGCCATTTCCCTGAGGATGGGCAGGTGGGAGCCTCGCTGGGTTGCATTTTTTGTGTGCACCAAGAGCACCCATTGACTTCAGCCAGGAACAACAGAGCCTGGAACAGGGAGCACAGAGGGGTCAACGCCTGTGCAAAGCTCAAATTATTAGAACTAGAAATAAAACCTCACAATGTCTAATGACTGCAAGAAAAATCTTATATTCCTCCTTGGTGTGTAATTATTCAAGCACAACCCTGAAGAAAATTATCAATATGTCTTTTATAAATGTCTTAACACTGTTATCACGTATAATGGTGCCTAAAATAGGTGTTGCATGTGAGTTGCACAAGAAATAAGTTTCATTACTTTTATTTTTCAGTTTCCATGATGAGCAGCCATGCAGCACCAGTGAATTGGGCCTTTTTTTTGTCCCAACAAGAGAAAAATACGTTTCTCTATAAAATAAAGGCTGGCAGATAGATCTAAAATATGACAGAAGAAAAAAAAGTCTTATCTGCAGCTCAAATAGGAGATGGAGTTACACAGGGTGAGGGGAAAAGTAAAAGAAATCTAAATTTTCCTATTTGAACAAGCCCTTGTGTGCCTGTGTTTCACCTGCCAGCTCCAGCTGTGCACAGCAGTTCCACACACTTTACTCACAGGCTGCTCCTATTGTCTTGGGGGACTTTTGTTTAGTCTGTGCTAGATGGATGCATTTAAAAATCATAATAAAAGAGAACTCTGCATTATCAGAACTCATGCCAAGCAACTATAAAGAATTTTGATGGCTCTTTCATTTCACAGGAGGCTTTAATCTGCAACAATTACCTTCCTCCAGCTTGTGTGTGTTCCCCTTTGTGACTGACAGGGAATACAAAAGCCAGGATAAGTGACATTGGCTACCAGCCACGTGGATTTGACCTTTCCATGGAAATGTTTAAAGCATTGGCTGCTCCTGAGGTTTAATCCTCCGTTCCTCACTTGGGCAAAATGCTTACAGATCTGGAATTTTTCCTCCAACGATTAATTGAGGCATTTACTTCTGCTCCCTTGCTTTCCCAGGCAATGCCATCACCCATCACGTGTGGCTGACTTGAGCACACACCTTCATGAGATCAACAGAAAAGAGGCAGAGTTGCAGTTATTTCTGTATTCCTTTCATGTCACAACTTATTATTATCAGGTAGGATGTAAAACATCTGGAACAGAGTCAACACGCTCCAAATAATGCGGGATTCTTTGCAAAAATATCCTTCCAATAAAATAAGGAGTCCTTGTGTTTGTGTTCACCTCTAGGCTCACTGCTAAAATGATTATTTTAACAAGATGTAGCTATTGTGTTGTTATAGTAACTTCTCATGGCTTTAGATTCTTACTGCTTTAAAACTGAATGATCAAATTAGCCTAAGAGGAAAAAATATTTTACTGAGACAATTCAGTGCCCATTACCACAAATATTCAAGAATCACTTCTAAATGACCACTAGGTGCCATTTTCAGTTTTTGGCAAAGTTTTACTTTGTAGTGTGGCAAACTGCTCATTAGCAACTTTGACATGTAGCAAAATATTTGTGGGATGATTGCTGAGCAATTATTTATTCAAACCTGAATTTTGGAACTGCTCAAAGCTTCTGATGTTTTCCTGTGGTTACTCTGGGAGAAGCAGAGCAATTCTCCAAAAGCCCCCCAACAAAATGTCATGAAATCTTCATTACCTTTAACCAACCAATCCTGCCTGCACCTTTCAGCTGTGCTGACATAATCAGAAAAGAGAATTGGTGTCTATTGACCACAGAAATCACACCCACAAATTCAGGATAGAGCTAACCAGACCACTTTGTAGGTAATTCTCAGCCTCATCTTCTAAACAAACCTGTGATCTACTGCCAAATTTATTCCAGCATTGATTTAAAGGAGTTGGAGGCTGAAAACCCCTAATGACTCATTTTAAGTGAACATTTTTGTACAGATGCATTATTGTTTATAAATATTGTCAGTATAAAGGACAAGTAAATGCCAGACACATGGTTTGGGGAAAAAAAATCAAATCACCACATTTTGGAAACACTGATATGAACTCTGAGCTTTCCATATGAACTCTTAGTGGTTTTAGCCTAACAATAATTAAAACCCTCACAGATTTGGTAATATTTACCAACACCATCTCTGGTCACACTACAATTCATCAAATCTCTGCAATTAATTATCTTGATGGAAATTAATCTGGTAAATGTGCAGACTGTCAGACACACCCATGGACAGGGTGAGAGGAAGGTTCTCCCAGTGTTTTATTTACTTCTATGAACAATCTTTCACTTAAAGTGTTTAACTTCTTGCTAAAACTTGTAAATGTAGGATACTGAAATGATGCAGCAGCAAACAAACTGTAAATCCAAACCTTCCGTTTTTCTCATCATCAATAAACTGTTTTGCTCACGTAATGGGAAACAAAATGTTACATCCTCAAAAATCTGTCAAAAATTACAATTATATAAACATGATCCCTACAGTTTAGGAATACAGTTCATGCTAGGCACAGCTCAGGGAAAATGTTCAGTTCACATTTATCACAGACAAATTTCAGGGGTTTCCTGCAAATAATTTATTTTGGTGCTCAGAAACTCCAAGTGCTGTATAACAAACACAGGGAGTGTCCCTGCACAGGAGCCTAACTGAATTTGAGAGCTCCTCTGTGAACTAAAGCAGTTTTCTTGTCAGAAAGGCAGGACTAGAGAGTGGTGCTCAAATTACACCCATATTATGAAGTTCCTCCTCAGGATCCCATTTAGCAGGGAAGCAAACACTGAATTACTGAGCTGAAACTGAGAACAAGTTCTGACAGCCTCACACTCCCAGCTAAACAGGGAGAAAGTCCCTGGAATTCAGCTGCTCTTTTCAACAGGAGTCGTTTTCTGTGCAGCAGAGAAGAGATTCGGACATGGGAAAACATTCCAAATATTCAACACTTCTGAAAACTCTCCAAGGTATCTTCCTGTGCCTAAATAGATCTCAAAATGTGACCACTGAACACCACTTTTAACTGGGCCTTTGACAAAATCAAACAGGAGGAAAAAGGGATTTTTTTAAAGAAGTGATATGAAAAGTTATTTATTGTCAAGTGATAATGAAAGTTGGTTTGTTGGGTTTTTTTTTTGGAGAAAAAAGGATGCTCAGCACCTCAATACCCAACCTCCAAGTGATCCTTGAAAGATCCTTCACACACAGAACACCAGGGGAATTTCTCGTGTGAGTGTCTCCCTTGAACTGGTATTTAAGAGACAGCACAAATGGGAAATCCTACAAATCTTCAGTGCAGCTCTGGCCATATGAAAAGTACTGAAGCTGAAAATTCCACACTGACTCCAAGTGTGTTCTCAAAGCAGTGCCCAATACATAATGATCACAAAAATGCAACACTGGGTGTGACTGCTCACATTTCTTTTGTTTTGATTTGTCCTTGACTGCTCAGGGAGAAAACCACTCCAAAATTCTGTGCCATTACTCATCCCAGAAGGGATTATCTGTTACAACAAGAAAACTCCAGCCATGCAAAAACCAGTGCTAGTAAAGCAAGCTGGAGGGAACCTACTGCTCGTGCTATGAAATGTGTATATAAAATTTCTAAACCACACGTGCTGCAGTTCTCAATGTGAAAATAAATTCCCCATCAGGTTTGCAGGCTCAGAACCACAGAGAAAGTAAAGCATTAAGCAGGTAACACAGTCATATCTGTGTATAATGACCACCTCAAGCCATCAGTACTCTTTCCCTCCTCCACTGGGCTTTATTCTCTTGCATCCTTTTCTCTGTTGTCTGACAAGAACTAAAATAAAGGATTTAGAGACAATGTGCACAAAGGTTTGCCCCATTCTCTCACTACAAACTTATGTATAAATGAACAGCAAATAACAAACCCCATTTATTTTGTCAAAAATAGCAGCACTTGAGGACTGGGAGCTAAGATCTGTATGAACCAATGTGGTGGTTGGTGACATCTGAAAATGCTTTTTTCTTACCCTGGCTGGGATTGTGCCAGAACTCTGCTGCAGTCCCAGTCAAGCAGAAGACCAAAATGAAGGAATTGCAGGGAAATGTGGACAAGCAGCAACATTTACAGCTGGGTTCCATCACCTGAGAACAGGTAAGTTGCCAGAGGAGGAAGAGCCAAGGGGCTGATTGCAGATCCATTCCACAAGAACTACCTGGAATCACACCATTGCCTCAAAACCCACTTTTACCTACGAGCTCACAACATTTTTTTGATGTTTAAGCACCAGACCGCCCCTTAACCTACTTTGAAAGTGCCCAGTGGAACACATGTTCCAGTTCTACAGGAGGAGAAGGCAGAGAGAAACCACAATTCTGTTTCCCTGCGAGGATGGATGTGGGCACCGAGAGAACAAGGCAAGAAAAACAAGGCCCAGCATCCCCTGTGCTCCAAGGGCATTCCTGGAAGCCCAGCTCCACCATGTGTCATCCTCACTGCTGCAGAAAGGAGCTTCTCCAAAGCTCTTGTGAGGCAGAGGAGGAGCCAGAAGATGCTCAGGACTCTGGATTCCTCTCCACTTGCCAGCCCCATCCCAGTGCCAGCCCTAGCAGCTGGGAATGCAACATTATCACCCCCATCATTCAGCAAAACCCAACCTTCTCACAGGAGCCTTGAGGCCTAAGGGGAAGATGCTGAAAATGTTATTGTGCCCTGCTTCTCTCTGTGTTGAGCAACAGGTGCCAACCTTCCAGTGACTTTCAGCAGGATGAAAAGTTTTTAAAGTTTCAACACTTCCAGCTCCCACACCAAATGCAAGCAGATTTCAACTCAATTGGTCAGCACATTCAACAAGAAGTTCGCCTCATGCTAAAAACCAAGAAATCCTTTTTTTCTAATTATTATTATTATTATTATTCCCAGTAGGATCCCAACATGCCAAGCACTTTCCAAACAGCCTGTTCTTGCTTTGAGAAGTTCACAGAGGCTGCAATAAAGGCATGGGGGTTAAGGCACACCCACACCACCGGCCTGGAGCAGAAACACACAACACCTCTGTCTGCATCTTGTGGGATTCCTTCTGCTCCATGGAGTGCTGCCACTATTGCATCCCATTCTCCTGAGCACAGGAATTCTCATCTCTCCTGGATGCCCAGATAAGATTTGGGCAGTTCTGTTGTGATTAACTTTTACAAAGATCATCATTCTTTACAGGTTTCAGTCATGGTGAGTCAGGCCCATCACCTCCAGTAACTCCACTGAAATTTCTTCACTTCTTTCTATTGTCCAGACAAAGAAATTCAAGGGGACAAAACAGGTTAATAAAAAATTAAGTTTTACTTCTCACTGTGGAGAAGTGAGTACTTACAGAAATAATTTTAAGTTGAAGCTAATGTAGTTTTGTTCCCCCTCACATCAAATATTGTGTTTGGTTTGCCCCTGAGGTCAGATGCCTGTCATTTATCTAACTTACAAACCCAAATGTTTTCTTTAAACCAGCTTGAAAATATTATGTGAAATTTGTAAAATGAATTAATCTTTCCTAGAAGGAAAAGAAAGTCATGGTTCAGTCACCACCCTGCCCTTTCCAAAATCACAGGTGAGTTTATGCAGTGGATTGACACTGAGCTGCAGAGTCATGACTCCATCATTATTCATGCCAATCCATAAAGAAAAAAAGAAAAAATTCTCAAGAGAAACGTTCTGGCTGCACTTTGGAAGTGATGTGAAGTGTTCTATGTTTATCCAAATGAAATAAAGCCTCTGAGCCTTTAGAAAAAGGTTTATTTCTAGAGAAGGATTAATAATGCTCAGAAAGCTCCATGCAAATAACCCTCTTGAGATGTTCTGCCAGTTACCAACACTTCCCAAACATCTGAATCAAACATGAGGCAAGAACCTGGCATAAACCTCTCCTCTGCGGGCAATAAAATATGAAATAAAATATCAGTTCTAATCAGATTATCACATGAAAGGGAAAACTTTTAAAGGCAAATTACACTAATTTAATCTATATTCCTTTTTCAGAATTATATTAGAATTTCATCCCAGGAGGTCTGTGACAATCCCAGAAGCACAGGACCCCTAAAAAGCAAACACCAACAGTTTTGTGGTAAAATAGTGACAGCTTCTTCACCTGTTTGGATGAAAGAGCTGAATCACAACGTGACATCAGAAACTGTCAAGTGATTTGAGGCTAAAAATAATCGCTGTTTCAAGGAAATTCCTTGTTTAACAGGAAAAATGCATCATATGACAAGAGCAGGGTAGAGCCAGAGCCTGTGTGCCTGCTAGCACAGGGAACAGAGCTGTAACTGCAGGGAAAGTCACCTTGGAGTGTAATGCAATTCCCTGAGTGTTCTAGGTCCACAAGAAATCCATTTCCAGCTAAGAACTATATAAATATCACAGGCAAGGGAATGCCAGGACAGCAATGTGAGAAGGTGGGGAAGGAAGATGGACCATTAAGAGAAGGGAAATGAGGAAATACAGCTCAGGGATTCTTTGGTTGGATGAGAAGGAAGTTGTGAGTGATGCCTGATGTGGGGCACTGTGCTTTGAGATGTTCTTCAGAGGGCCAGGGAGAAGACTGCAGCATTGCCTGGAATGAAATAAATAAAAAAATATATATAAAATATTATAGTATAAAACATAAAATATTAAAAATATTTTCTTGCTTTTTTGGATGTGGAAAACATCCTATGCTTTTGATACTTCAGGATTCCAAATGAAAACTGTGTCTAATAGAAGATCTCATAAATTTAGTCTTAAATAAGGGACCCAGCAGCAAAAATGATAAATGGTGGTATAAATGAGAACAGAAGGTTTTCTTCAGTAACTAAACATTTAGCTGGATAATCCCCAAGGATTCCTCCAACCCCAGATAAATTCCTGCCAGGCCCAAATCCAGCACCCTTCCAGCCTTATTTGTGCCCTTCTGAGAAGTGCTCAAGGTCCCAGGGACCTTCATCTGTGCTCTGCCCAAAGGAGCCTCACCCAGCCCTCGTGGAGCAGGGGAAAACAAACGCAGGGAGGAGAGGGAAACACTGGATATTCTGAGAGAGCACCACAATAGCTCCTACCCTGCCTCATCTGTCCTCAGAACTGCAGAGCTTTGCCTCCTGCCAGCAGTGGCTGCATGTGGAGCTGTCAGCTGGGAGCTGCCTGGGTGCCCCAAACCTGCAGGATTGCCAAAAACCTCCCCCAAAGAGGGGGGACAGCAGCAATTGTCACATGGAGGGGCAGCTCTTAACAGGGCTCATCCCATCAGCCACTTCTCTCTGCAGGCATTTTTGTTTCTTTGGTGTAGAGGACTAAAATTAATTCCTTTCAGTAGATGTAAAACTTACCAAGTCGGAGGAAAATCCCTGCAACTTTCTTTCCTAATGTACCAATTTGCATACAATTCTCTGGCCCTCCAAGCATTTAGACAATAAGATTTTAACTTTGTTGTAGGAGACTCCTGTAACAAAATTCTGTATGAGATCTTATGAAAAGTTAGATGGTATTTATTTAAAAGTCAATCTGATTACATTGGCTTTAGTCAGTGGAACTCTCACCCAAACACTCACAAGCACAGTGTGGTCTCCAGCAGAATATTTCATGGCTCCAGTTCAGGTGCCCATCTTCTTGACACCTCTATTTAGTTCCTCCTTCTCATTTGAAGGAAATCACACATTTCATTCATTATTTAGGTTAGTTCCTCCTTCTCATTTGAAGGAAATCACACCTTTCATTCATTATTTAGGTTAGTTCCTCCTTCTCATTTGAAGGAAATCACACATTTTATTCATTATTTAGGTTAGTTCCTCCTTCTCATTTGAATGAAATCACTTTTTAGCCATTAACAGACCTTCCCTCTTAACCCTGGTTCTACAGTTCCCTTTGCAGCCATCACTTCTTTTTCACCCATTATCATTTTAATACAGCTCTGCATAATTTTAGTATGGAAAAAACTCCCGATGTGTCAAGTTTCACAAATGATTATAGTATTAGAGCTACAAGCATTTGTAGCTGCAAATTATTAGAAGTTGGGATTTACAAAAAAATCAGCAAATTCTCAACCTGCTATTTCTGATGTGATCACAAAGAGCATCAAACTGTTCCTTGTTAAAAAAAAAATTAAAATCTTATCTACAGTTCCAGACATATGACATTATGCAAAGAAAAAAACCCATTAATAGAACCTACCAAGGCTGAGCTCTGTTTTCTAGTTAGATGAAACAAAAGATCCTAAATTTCTTATTAGGGGAAAAAGGTTAATTTTACTCCAAGAATGCACTTCTACAGATACATCTTTTTATCAGAACTATAGATACAGTGCCTAGCAGCTATACCACAGAATGTTTCATTCATTTGCTTGGTCCAGATCTTTTGAGCGAGAAGTAGAAATTCATTTTCTGTGAGGAGTAAATCCCGAACAACTCTTAAATCAGGGTACACAGCAGTGCCAGCACTCCATTCCAGAAAGGACACCTGACATGCAGATTAGTCCCAACAGGAATGTTTTATTGATTATAGCCTGTCATATGACAGTCCCTCTGCTATTTATGTACAATTAGCATCAAGTTTCACCCTGGGCCACTGCCACTTTGGATTTAGTTTTACTTGGATCCAGCTACATCCACACAAATGGGTCTCCTGCAGTTGCACTCCTTGGTGTGGGAGCTGTTTTCCCCTGAAATTGCTGGGATATATTTCCAGTAAGGGCCTAAAAATGCTGCAATTCATCATTTGGGCCCTCAATCCACTGCTTCAAAATGCACCCATCACTGATCTCAGGCTCAATGACATTTCAGGCCAGGACACAGACATGAGCTCAGACTACTGAGGCTTTCTTTAGTTTGTTTTTCACCCCAAAATGGAGTTAATAGATTACAGTAGTTATGGGTACCTGTGTTACAGCCAGCTCGGGGGAAAGGGAAGCTCACTGTGCCAGAACCAAGAGTACTCCCAATGAAAAGGTACCTGGGAGGGTCAGGCAGCTCTCCATTTAAATGCAGGGAGCAGCCAGGACAGCTGTTCTCCCAGGATGTTGAGTAAGTCAATGTCCAGAGCTGCAGAACACCAGCCCTGTGCTGAAAAGAGGAAAACAGAGGTGGCAGTGAAGCCTCATCTGCAGCACTTGGGATTTCTTCAGAATTTGTAGCAGATTTTATGGTGCTCTCTAACAACAAAAACAAAAAAGGCAAACAACAACAGCAAAAATCAAAATTCCCATTAGTCCTGTGTGACTCTACTTTTATTCATTCATTTCAGAGTTTGCTAGGAGGGGACACATGATACAGTTAAACATCAAACTCCTCAGTCATGTGGGGATCCAATACTAAAACGAACAGAAAAGTTTCAGCCGGCAGCACCAGGTAAGGAGACAGAGCCCAGGCTCTGCTCCTTCACAGAGCCAGCACAGGGCCATGCAGGGCTAACCAGGATCCTTTTAATCACCATCTCCTCCACAGGGGCTTGGTGTCAGGCTTATCAATGCAGAACATTCCTCTTTTTCCTCCACTGTTAACTCTGAGGGCATTTAGAGCACCATGGGACACACTGTGACCCAGCAAGCTCAGAGGACAATAAATCCAATTTCAATACAGCCATGCACTGCTATGCTACCAGGGGACTAATATTTTTTATTCCTACAGGAAGCTCAAACTGTACAAACCAACTCTGAATTTCCTAGAACCATAGAATTGTCTCCAAGTACACGTATTCCCATTGTTTGTTTTAAAGCCACTGAAGTTAAGATACTAATTTTGGAGTAAAATTAAAAAAAAAAGTTACTACTCCTAAAAGAGTAAAGTTTGTGTTTTCTTGGTGTGGGGGTCCAGTTTAAAAGACAAAGTCTTCCATCCAAATCCATATAGATTGTTTCAAAGTTAAAAAAAAAAAAAAAAACCAATCTGTTGCCTAAGAAAGATTTCTTTCCCCAAACCACTGGTGACTGCAGGGATAAATCCAACCCATTTTTTCCAGTCTCCAGGAGCCTGATGGCAGATCCCTTCTGCTCCCCCAAGCAGGTCACAGAGCACTCCTAACCTGTACCAGGGAGCCATTCCTTTAATCTGTGGCCACTTCCTGGCCAGGGATGGATTTTAAGTACAAGCCACAGCCAAGCCAGAGCTGTGAACTGCACTGGGCTCTGTTAGTGCTGGGGCTCATCTCCTGCAGCCTCCAGGAATGCCAAACAAGCCCTGGCAGCCACTGCCACCCTCCAGCTCCCACTGAACAGCTCCATGGACACTGGGAGTGTCCCAGGCAATCTGGGAGCAGCCTGGGCTCATCTTGGCTCTGCAGCCCCATGGAAAGAGTCGTGCCAGAGGTCACAAACATCCCTGGCAGCTCAGGGGGGTCTGTTAGAACAGGAAAAGCAATGCTCACTTACCTGATGCTTATTTCTTGTCTTCAAGGCATCTGGAACTGTTTAGGCTTTAAGAAAAGGAAAGGCTTTGCCTTTTCAGAGCCTGTCCAAGGCATTCTAAAGAGCAACAAAAGCTCATGCTCCTGCTTACCTTTATTAATGAACTACACATTCGTGTCCCAGGGTCACCTCTAAGAGCTGCACACTGCAAGTCTGACATATCTTCCTGTATTCAGTTCATATCACACAAAAGCTGTGATGCTACTGCCAGAACTGGGTTTCCAAATGGAAGAAAAATTTGGCTGCATAGTCCACAAAAGAGAAGGATGTCAAGAACAAGCAGAGTTCTCTCTTGTGTTTTAGCCATCTGGTTGCTGGGCAAAAGTTCTCTTTCCACACGAGATAAGTGGATGGCCTGTCAGAGAAAAGGATTTCCACACAGAAGGAAGCTTCCTGAGCGCACAATTTGTGCTTGAACTTTTTTTGTCCCGCAAATTTCTCAGAAAAGACAGCTTCCTGAACATACTGAGATGTCACAATGAAGTGACAAGTGTCATCTTTACCTCAGTCTTCATGGAACAGAGCATGATTAGATATTTAACTGAATGGGGAGCCAGCTCAGAACATTGCTTTTCTCTCTTTCACTGAAGTGGGAAGGGAGCTCAGGACCAAGAGGTCAGGAACAAGGCTAGAAGGTTGGTCTCAGCCCTTTTTCCATATGCTCATTTGGTGGTCATCCATGGACCTCGTCACCACGGCATTTTATGGAGCAGTTCCTGAGGAAAACCTAAGGCTGAGAATTTCACGGGCAGTGCAGACCCTGGATAACAGCTTTGGAGCTGGATTCCTGTCTAGAGGTTCTCTTAGTCCCACCACCACAAAGCTGGGCAGCCACTTAAACCAGCCTGCCTGACCTCCTGCGTGAGCAGCACTTGAGAAGCATCAAAGCAACATTTGAAAAAAGAAAAGGATCAAAGCAACATTTGAAATGCTGCAGTCATTGCATAAGGTTGTGATTACTGAGTCGAGTAACTCTTTGCTAGGCTCGGTGTTAACACGTGGCCTCTCTCAGTGAAGGGATGTGCAAAACAGCAGCAAGCAGGCGCTAAATGCTCGGCAGTTTGCAAGGCACTCGTGGGGTATATCGCCAAAGCTTACCCACACAGCTTCATTCTGCGGCTGCTATCAGCTTGTTGTGACCAGCACCGTAAATCACAGCTCCAGTGATAGCTAAACTCATATTCTGGATTGTCTCTGTGCAGGGCCAGAGTTCAGCCATCAGGGAGTGGTGCACTTCCTAGGAGTGCGTTTACAACCACACAGGTTGCCCTGTGTGTTAAAGTCACCCCGAACTGACAACGTGCCTTGGCTGATAAACTTTGAATTGCTCCAACTCTTATCTTTTCTGATAAAAGTTTCTAGAGACATGCTGGTATTTCAAACACTACAAAATATGTCTATATTTTGGTGTGTCTCTAAATAGAATGGCCAAACCACTTTCAGGTCCGTGACAGCCCAGATTACTGCTGGTTTAGGTCTCACAGGGTTCCCAAAACCAGCAAGTTCTGATCAATTCCCTGTCTTATCAGACTTGAGGCATTACTGAAACATAAGCAGAACAGTCAGTTCACAGTAGGGAAAAACCCATCTTTTCCAAATAATCAAACCCAAAGCAAGCTGCATGGCCCACAGCTCCGGCTACAATTGCAACATGCATTGCACGAGGTTTTCTTCCTGTCCTTCCTTTTCTTTTGGAGGTTCACATTAGTTAATGAAATCTCTTTGTAACTGCAGCACATTCATTCACCAGGCATTGGGGAATTCTTACTTCACACTGGTTAAACAATTCAGTGATTTGTTTACAGAAAACCGGTGCCAAATAGCTGGACTGTTGTCATGAACCTTCACCTAGATCTTTTTTATAGCTGTTATTAGAATGTGATTTAAAATTAAATTCAACAGCATTGAATGAGTTCCTACAAAAGCAGAAAGACAAATTCCATGTTACATCCAGCAAATGAAATTTGGACAAACAGCTCTTTCTTGTGGATGAAAGACAGTTTTACACTGGGATTTGCCATTGATTTCCACTGGAAACACAAAAAGCTACTAGCAAATATTATTGCCTGGCTGTGTTAGTGTGCTCTGGTACAATACACAGGGAAGGACTAAAGACAGAATAGGATTTGATAAGAATTGTCCATCACTTTTCTCACACTGACTCATGCTTGCTATCATTTCCATGCAGAATTATCATGCCTAAGATCAGGATAGTTTTCAGTGAAAAACCACTGATAAAACACAAATATTTGCAGGATATAAGCAATATAAGCAGCAGATTTAGATTAGGGCGATTAAATCAAATTTCATCTAATAAAGATACATGATAGATCACCCTAAACTCCCTCCTGCCCTCACAGGAGATGAGCATTTGGAAGAAGAGCACCGAGCCTTGTGCACAGGGGCTCTGCCGAGCAGGTATCACATTTCCGAGGAGCGGGGCAGCTCCTGCAGCGGCTCAGGGCTGTAACTTTCCACTGCCCGGCCGGCTCCTCGCTGTGCCCCGGGCTGGCCTGACCTTTCCCAGCGCTGCCCCTCGCTCCGGGCCCTGCTCGCGCACATTCCAGCAGCCAGGGGAAAGCCGGGAGCGAAACCGCTGGGACACCGTGAAAATTCCAGCAGGAGAGGAAATCCAGAGTGAGGTGCTTTGGTACACAGCTCCTGCTGCAAGTAAATGAGAGCCTGATCCGGTTTGTAGAGAAGTTTGTGTTGCATTTATCATAAAGCAAGGAGAATCAGGCTCACAGGCTGTTGTTAATTTTGTCATAAACACAGAGAACACTCACAACAGGCATCCTTTCATCAATTCTCTGACCTAACTGGCACACATGGACCTGAAGCTGATTGTGCAAACTGGAGCCCTAAATATAAAGGAGTAGCAATGTCTTACCTCCACACAGCTTTTTTTAATAGCCTCTTATGTGTTTTAAAAGACAACTTGAAGAGGAAGGATACACATACTTCCTTTCCTGTTCTTCCTAGCACCAAACTTTCTCTTTTGACCTGTGAGAAACCCACCTCCAGCTCCCTGTCCTGCCAGACCCGCAGGGACAGCAGCCAGCCTCTGCCTGGCACTGCCTGTACCACACTGAGGGTTTTGCTCCTTTGCTCTATGGTCCTTGTCTCCTATTGTCCTTTCTTAAACTTTTAAAATTTCCACAGGAGAGTGAACATGTTTTCACAACTCTCAAGTCCAAACCAAGAGGATCAGATGTCTGCCTTGAAGAAATGCTCTCTCCTATGTGATCCTTCACCTTTCCTTCTCCCACTTTCCAAAATAACCAACCTTCCTCAGAGGCACAAAGGGTTGGACCCTGTGCTGGGCTCCTTTAAGGTTATAAACTCCAGGAGCAGAGAGAAGCCTGTTCTGAGTTTGCTGGGCTTTCAAGGCCAGCTGTCTGTTCCCTGCTGGAACATGGAAAGGGGTGGCTGTGCCACAGGAGGCATGTGAAAGACCTGGCTGGGTGAGCAGGAGCAGAAGCCATGTGAGGACAGAGGAGGAGCTTGCATCACTCCTGTACTGGTGCTAAAAAAGCAGGGCTGTACACTCAGTACAGAAGGCAGCAAAAAATAAAGTGCAAGTTTCATGGTGAAGGGATGGAGGAGTTTGCTCCTCGTGTGCAGAATATCAGGGAAGACATGGAGACAGAGAGGAGAGTTTGATGCAAGGCTTCAGAGGCTGTCCCAAGCTTTCTAGGCCCTACAGACTCAGCTTTTGCTTAGTTTTATTGACAGTAGGAAAGCAAGAGATTAAACTTGAGTGCTTTACCATGACCACTGTGCTGCCTTCACTGTGTTCTCAGACACAAAACACAACCCCGAGAGATTAATTCAATTTGATTTTAGTTACAGCCATGAATGTTCCAGTCAGAGGGAACAGCATGAGACTTCCTGTAGTCCAAGGCTCAACCATCCCTTCCCTCCAACAGAGCTCCTTTAGGATGAACAGCACCACCAAAGCCCAGGGTTTTGTCTCTGGTGGAACCCTTGCATCCAGAACAACTTTCCTAGTTGCTACTGATCCACTATAATTGATGAACTCTGTATCACCAAATTCAGTGATTCCCATAATGCCCAGAAGTGTTGGTTCTGTTCTAAAGGCATATTTTCACCACTGATAGTAACTGCTATTTTATACCAGTATTATCCAATCACCTCTCCTCCCAAAGGAGATTTTCCTTATCTTTTAACCTCATGACTAAATGACAGAAGGTGCTAAGAGTCATCCAATTGGCTCTGCAGCATCTCAGCTTGTCTCCATCTCAATGTCCTCTGAAGACAAAACACCTTTGTGCTGACTAATCCAGGTCAGCAATTGGTGGCTGTGACTTCTTTCCTTGTCTCAGCAGGATGAAAGCCAGCTGAGAGCCAGGAACCCTTCTGCAGGTGATTTTATGGCAGTGGTGGACCTTGGGGCCCTGCTGCTGGAATTAAACAGAACCTGCCAGTTCCAGTCACAAAGAAATATTTCACTGCCACGTTGTCTTGAAATCAACTCACCTGTGCCGGGAACAAAAGCAACACAACTGTGCTCTGCATGGACACAAGGCCACAAAACATGGGATTTGTATAAAAACACATGGCAAATGGCATATGGCTGTGGGAATTGCCAGTTCCACCCATGACAGCAAGACTGAAATGCAGAGGAACAGAAAATACATTTGGAATTTAGGAGATACAAAATTATTAGTGAAAAGTACTCCCCATTTGTATAAATGTATTAAAAAACATTGCTTTTAGTTCACTGGAATACAGTAGGAGCTACTAAAAAAATGTTCCTATAAACCTGCAAATATTAGATCATCCACAGTCATTTTCCCCTGATTCCAAGAGGCTGCAAACAAAGTGTGTTTAGTACATTAAAGAAGGTAAAAGTTTGCTTCAATCCTAGGCAGCAGTTTCCAGCTTGCCCAGAGTAAAAGTGTGTTCTTTTCTTCCACCAATACAAAGTAGGTTAGAATTAAATTCCAGTCTACAGTACTTCCCACTGGAGTGAATCTAACCCAGATTCACAGCCTTTTACAGCTGACAGAGAGTGTAAGAGCAGTGTCAACAGCCATTAAAAAGGGAATAAGGAGGAAGATAGAAATCATGAGTTTCTTCTTGTTTAAACAATGAATGTGTGAGATGTGCCAGAGTTTTATGGGAAACATTTTCAGCCTTGCTCCTGGCAGGAGCTGAGGACATGAAACTGCAGCAGTTTTGCCCCTCTCAGGCTGTCAGACACAACTTGACATCTTTCTAGCAATAATATATATATATATTTTTAAAAAAAAACCAACCTCAGCAAATTCCAGTGGATTTTGAAGGGAAAATAACTAAAGAAAAATTAACAGCTATAGACAGGAACAAGAATGCTGGAACCCAGCTGACTTCAAACAAATTACACGGACAATTATATGCTTGACTTGCATGAGTCACTGCTCTGATCATAGTAGCTGTACTGTTGCAATAATTAACTATTTTTCCCCCCCAATGAAAATTCATGTTAACTGTGCACTTACTGCAGCTCGTTTCCCAGGCATAACAATCAGTCACAAAAAAAAAAAAAAGCAAAGATGATTGTTTGGGGCATTTACCTGCAAGAGAAGAAAAATTTGAAATATTAAAAGGCTGAGAATTTTTTCCTATATCATTGTATTTAATCCACCTGTTCATACTCGGATAAAATTCTGCTTTGCTGAAATACTGTTTTTGCTTAAATTGATATTTGCACTTTGAAGTACAATCTAAAACCAAAGTAATTTACTGTATTGATTTTTGTACCTGTACTTGTAGCATGCAACATGTTTTAATGCACACATATGCATTTAGACAACTCAAAATAAAAGAATTTTAATATCTCACCCAGACAAGTTTTCAAAGTATATACAAGTAGATCAACTAACTACATGTATCAAAACCAGCACAAAAATACATTACTAGCTGCTTATACAGTATTTTTAACAACAACATCAAAAAAAAAATCTAAAAGCCCTTTGCAAATGAGGAAAATAGCTCCCTCCAGGACAGGATAAACTGGGTTTTACTTGAAGCAGACCCAGAGAAGCCTCATTTCTAGGCCAGGTGTGTCTGCTGAAGGTTACACTTCACATGGGAATGAGTTCTTGAGTGTGGAAGAAAGTGAAGTGTCTGGACCCTTGAACACATTCTAAATTGTAAAGGGTTTGGATTTTTGGATGCTTTTTTTTTGTTTGTCTGGGGGTTTTTGGTTGTTTTTTTTTTGGGGGGGGGGAGTGTGTCTTTTTTTTTGCTAATTATTCCTTGGATTTTCTTCCTCTGCATAGATCAACCATAACTAGAGGGACACTGGAGCATTTGCAGATCTGCTCTTTATGCCCTTGAGAGATAAAGAAGTAAAAACCAGCAGAGAAAGAACAAATAATATTTACAATCTGAATGTACAGCAAATGTATTAAACACACCAGTGATAACACTGATGATACTGAAACAACCAAGAACTGTGGGACATCTGAGCCTTATAAAAACCCCAGAAAATACAATGGCCTATTATGAGGCTGTAGGACACAAAGAGGTTCAGCTAAAAGGCCTTATTTAACCCTGCACTGAGTTAGGCTGAGTCTCCCATGCCAGCAGCTTTATAACTCCAGGCTTACCAAGGGAACAAGCATCAGAGAAAGCCCATAGGGGAGAATGTGTTTGGGGGAGTTATATTTAATTATAAGTGATCATGACATACACTGTAATTAGGAATTATTAGAGAAAGAGTAACAGGTCTAGACAAACCATGCTCACATTCGCAGCACACTCTACACATCAGCATGGACTGTTCCACTCTGTTAAAACATGACTGACCTACCTGCAAACCAAAATATTTTCAGAGTCTTTAGAAACGGGGATAAAGTTGTAGGGCGCTGTTGGGAAGGCTGGGGTGGGAAAGGGGTTAATTAGCACGTGTTTAAGATTAGTTAGCACTTGAAGACATAAAATAATAAACAGCATTTCAGTTATGTCCAGCGAGGTTCCTTCTTTTCCCCCACTGCCCGCTCGAGTCCGTCCCAGCTCCGGCTCCGAGCTGACGCAGCTCCCAGCGGCACCAGTAGATGGCACAAAGCATTTATTTCACTGCACCCAGCACCGGAGGCAGCTCCAGAACAGCGCTGGGATGCACCCCTCTAACATTAGAGCTGTCATCTTCAAATTAATAGTTTGTTCTAGAAAAACTTAGAATATATATATAGTACTGAACAAAAATTTTATATATATAATACATATAATATTATATCTATTATATATAATATATATAATATATATATAATATATATAATATATATAATATAATATTTATATATTATATATGCAGATACATTGCATACCTTCAGAGGTAAAAGTGAGTATAGACAACGAGGAGAAACACCAGACATCAATTAACTACAGCAGTTGCTAAAATATCCTCTGCCTCAGAAAATAAGAAAATATATTAGAAGTATAGAAGTAATATAAATCAGGTTAAATTCACCAAAAAAACTAACTATTTATTTTAGAATTAGATAAAGATTTAAAAGAAACATCAAAAGCTGTCAAAAACTTTAAGAAAATTTGACAAGGAAAAAAAGAGGACTAAATATTTGTCCAAAGCAAAAAAATTATTAGTTTATGATCAATCATACACTGTCGTCTCTGAAATTTACATGCTTTCTAAAGAACAAGTAAAATACACACAAAAATCGGATTTACTATTTAAAAAAAAGAATATACACACTCCTGGAACAGTTACTTTGCTGTTACAAACATGTTGGAAAATCCCAGTTCCTGGAAAGAGAACAAAAAGGGAATTATACTGAAATACAGGGCTGGGGAGGAAGCTCATGCTCTGTAAAGCACAACACTTGCTCCTGTACAGTTTTGACAAAATTCCTGGAATACTACAGCAGGGAGAAACAGGCTGCCTGACTCCATTTTTCAAGTTGCAAATATAACCTATAGCTACCTAATTATAGGATTTAATGATACTTAATTTTGTATTTTCAGAGAAATATTATGACATCATGTCATTTTACAGGGCAAACCACTTAGCTTAATAGCTGCTATTCACTGCAGAAGCACACATTAAAAGCTATGCAATCATATGGTAAATTATGCTCATATCTCTTGGTCAAATTACAGCTTAACAACATGAGAAAAACTGTAAATAACGTGAAGATTCATGGTTTAATTATTTTAATAGAAAGTAATGCATCAAATAATTATGAAAAATAAAGAAGCAGCCAGGTCTAATGGGCTGGAATACACAAACAACGTTTTTCTGCATTAAGCCAGGAGCTCCTGGACCAAAATGTTCATAGGAAGAACATCTTAATTTTTCCTCCAATCCAGGACAGCTCCAGGCAGGCAAAGCGCCAGGCAGGGCTTGCCTCTGCCTCTCCCACCCCTGGTGGGACCCAGTGGTTGTGCAGATCAGCTCAGCAGGTTGATCTGAAAGGCAAATTTGGTTCTGGCAGGTTTGCTCTCTGCTGGCCCAAGCCAGCTGTGCCACATGCTCAGATGTCACCCATGGGGACAGCAGGGAATATGCAGCCAGGAGTGGAGGAACTGTTCCACACCAAAGCCTGCTTGCCCCAGATTAAGGTGTAAGGCTCAGCTGATTAAGTTTGGGACAATTTGGTCAGGGCCATTTGACAAGAGAATGTTTGGAGGACAACAATTTTACAGATAAACCCAGAAATAACAGCCATGCCCACCACTGTAAAGAAACCTTATTAGCACAGCTGCATGACCTAATGAAATTTAGTGTCCTGTTCCCAAAGAAATGCTGTGACAACATCATTTTGCAGGGTAAATACCCCAGTATCATTGCTGCCATGGACAGCTGGGCTGTTTGCCTCTATTCCTGAGCAGCTCAGGTACCCACAAGGGTATCTAGGGGAAGGTGTCCCTGCCCAGGGCAAGGGGCTGGAACAAGAGGGGCTTTAAGGCCCCTTCCAACCCAACCCATTCCAGGATTCTGGGAGTGACAGGTGGAAAAACATCTCTTGTGATTGTTGATGTTTGCTGCTAGAGAAGTGAGACCCTAGAGAATCTGGTGGTGACAAATGCCAGTGACATCCTTTGTACACAAAGCTTTTTAGCTCCTGGCGCCCTTCTCACTGCACATCACCTTAAAACTCACCATGGAGAAGGTACAGACTCGTGGAATTGCTCCTGCTCTGAAGGGCTGGTTTGCTAAGGAAGGCAGCAATAGCAATCTTCAGTTTTGATCACCCCACAAAGGGCTGAGGAGGGAAAGAGATAAATGAACAGGAAGCCAAGGCAGATATCTGTCTGTCTCTAGGACATGTGAATTCCCTCCTTCCTGAAGCTCTGTGCTGCCTCTCCACCTGACTCACAATTTCTCTGTAAGACATTTCTGCATTGAGTATTCCTGTTTATGGTCACCCACCTCCATTTGATTTAAACATGTTAGAGAAGGATCATAGAAAAAGCTTAATTGGCAGTTCTGGGGAAAAAAAGAAAGTTCTAAGAGGGATTAGTCATGTCTGTAACCAAGATGGAACAGCACTGATAGTCCCTCATGGTGGAAGCAGGCAACAGTCACTGTGCTTGCCCTGGAGATAAGAGAAATGTGTTTCCAGACCCAGCAAACTGCCACTGCTCCTCCCCAAAGCAGCACGAGGGTCACACAGGGCTGAGGTTTCACTCTAACCAGGCATCCTGTCAGTGGGCATCTCCTGAGGGGGGCAGAAAGCAGAGCACAAACCAAACCAGCCAAGCTGGGCATCTCAAGGAGTCAAGGGGAGTGGTAGCAGGGCACATTTCTCTGATGGCTGCACCAAGAGTTGCTCTGCATCTCATGAAGATGTCCATATAAACACAGAAAAGGATTGGAGCATGGATAACCTGAGAGCACTTACCGTCCAGGAACACCTTTGCTAGGTCTGCACTGGGATTATAACCCCAAATTTACAGGACAGACTTGGAATTTCATGGACCAAGATCCTAACTCTGCTGACAGAGAAGCAAATTGTAAAACATCAACACCCCTAACATCCCTAACCCCTTACTTCAAAGTGCAAGTTGGAATTTTGCATCAGAAATAATCCAAGGGCAGATTTGCAAAACAAACCAGATTTGTTTGTTTTTGCTTTTCTAACTCCACAAGGAGACAATTGGGAAAAGGTTTGAACAAAACTCAAATCCCACTGTCAAAAGAAGGAACATGGTGGATCTGGAACAGGCCAAAAAGACAACCTCAGCAGGAGACAGGAGGAGGATTAACAAGTGAAATTGCTGTTTGACAATGAGTGCTGCTGAGGTGGAAAGCACAAAGGACTGGCTGACAAAAATAATTATTACATTCACAAGTGTTTTAGATGCAGGATGATGGAGCTGATGATTTCTCTCAGCTCAGCAGTAAAACACTCCTGTTGGCTGTTTAATTGCAAACCTGGCTGAGCAGCCCCCTCCAGGACACAGAAATGTCAGACATTAAGATTTAGTGGGAAGTTTTCTTCCAGCACAAGTCATGTAACTCTTATCCTCCCAAAACTTCAGTAAAATTCTCCTTATTAACAAAAGAAATATGCACTACACTGCAAAGGGAAGTTAGTTTAAAAATAAAAGCTATTCTAGGTCTCTGAGAAGACTTTAGAGGTTCCTTCTCCCAACACTGGGAGACAGAAATAGGCATATTGAATTTGCAGATTGGTCAAGGTCAAAAATTTTCCAAGGTCCTTAAAAATTTATTTTCTCAAGGCACAAAAGACACAGCTTTTATTGCTGCTGAAATTAGCTTCCCTGGGTCACAGACTGCTATTCAAAGAGTGATTATAAACTAAAGAGCTTTTCTCCAGTCAAGAAAGGGAAATAAATGCCATACTTACAGTATTTTAGCAGCTCTTGCCACTGAGAATTTATTGTCTCAGAACAATGAAAATAAATGCAAAATAACTCAATTGATAAATGCAGGCTGCAATCTGCAGAGGAAAAACAACCACCCCAAAAGCAGAATAAAACCTATTTCTTTGGAGCCTTGCCAGCTTCTTCCTGAAACACACTGATTTTGGATGCCTTCCAAGGCCACCATCTCACCTGTTGTTGCAGTGGTCTTGTAGCAAACATGTTTGACTTCACATTTTCAGGTCACAAAAAATTTCTTGTGCAAGCATGAGCAAGCCAGAGCCCAGAGAGTTCTCAGCCCTCACTTTGTGGGGATGTTGTGAGACTTTTTTCCTACATTATTTTCTGACTTGGTAAATTTTCTGGAGGATGTCATCAGTCTTTGGCTCTGAGTGTGCACTGTGCCTTCAACTACCAGGACCCAAAACTTAGGGTACCCTCAGTTATAGGAAAAAAATTATAAATACAAATTATAGCTCAGAGGTAGAAACTCTCTTCCTCTTGTGGGTAGCAATTGCAAAGCTACAATTAACCTCAATTAATAGGAAGGGTAAACTTTCTACAAAGAATATGCTGTTCAGGTGTTCTTGGTGAGAGCACTTGGCACTGCTTCATCTCTCTGGAACAGGGAGCTCTGCTGGGGTGAAAATTAGAGTGGCTAAAGTTTAATCCAAGTGCAAAGTAGGCTTTTCCCCCCTAGAGAAAAAGCAATCCTGCTAATAAAAGCTGCCTGGAGAAGCTCAGAGCCTGTTTGGATGCTGAGTGCATCACTGCCCTGAAGAGCCCCATCCCACGCTCTGGCCACTGCCACATTTCAGCTCAGGCTGAATTCCTTGGCTCTTCCCTGAGGTCTGTGCCCAGTCCTGCCCCTGCTGTGCCCCAACTCCACTGGATTCCCTGGGTTTCCTGCCCCATCACCACACATCTGTGTCATTTCTGACCTCACCACATTTCTGCCGATCTGAGCTGCACCCAGAGCTTGGGGTGCCACCAACCCTGCCAGCTCCTGGAAAGTTCCTGCAACCCCTTACCTTAGGCAGCAGTGCAACAATTAAGCTCTTTTCTCTTGCTCTCACTGTTCTTTCCTCCTCTTAGAGGAAGAAATATTCAAAAGTGCCAACTTCCACTCCACTACAAGATTGCTGGAACTGACAGGAAAAAAAAAAAAGGTCACAAGAGATAAAAATTTGGGGAAAATTACTGAATCCTGTACAGAACTGTCCCTTCATGGTTTCTACTGTATTAAGATTACCATTTTTGACCTGTCACACAGTGGATTTTGAAGGAAAATAACTAAAGAAAAATTAACAGCTATAGACAGGAACAAGAATGCTGGAACCCAGCTGACTTCAAACAAATTACACGGACAATTATATGCTTGACTTGCATGAGTCACTGCTCTGATCATAGTAGCTGTACTGTTGCAATAATTAACTATTTTCCCCCCCCAATGAAAATTCATGTTAACTGTGCACTTACTGCAGCTCGTTTTCCCAGGCATAACAATCAGTCACAAAAAAAAAAAAGCAAAGATGATTGTTTGGGGCATTTACCTGCAAGAGAAGAAAAAATTGAAATATTAAAAGGCTGAGAATTTTTCCTATATCATTGTATTTAATCCACCTGTTCATACTTGGATTAAATTCTGCTTTGCTGAAAGCAATACTGTTTTTGCTTAAATTGATATTTGCACTTTGAAGTACAATCTAAAACCAAAGTAATTTACTGTATTGATTTTTGTACCTGTACTTGTAGCATGCAACATGTTTTAATGCACACATATGCATTTAGACAACTCAAAATAAAAGAATTTTAATATCCCACCCAGACAAGTTTTCAAAGTATATACAAGTAGATCAACTAACTACATGTATCAAAACCAGCACAAAAATACATTACTAGCTGCTTACACAGTATTTTTAACAACAACATCAAAAAAAAATCTAAAAGCCCTTTGCAAATGAGGAAAATAGCTCCCTCCAGGACAGGATAAACTGGGTTTTACTTGAAGCAGACCCAGAGAAGCCTCATTTCTAGGCCAGGTGTGTCTGCTGAAGGTTACACTTCACATGGGAATGAGTTCTTGAGTGTGGAAGAAAGTGAAGTGTCTGGACCCTTGAACACATTCTAAATTGTAAAGGGTTTGGATTTTTGGATGCTTTTTTTTTGTTTGTCTGGGGGTTTTTGTTTTTTTTTTGGGGGGGGGGAGGTGTGTCCTTTTTTTGCTAATTATTCCTTGGATTTTCTTCCTTTGCATAGATCAACCATAACTAGAGGGACACTGGAGCATTTGCAGATCTGCTCTTTATGCCCTTGAGAGATAAAGAAATAAAAACCAGCAGAGAAAGAACAAATAATATTTACAATCAGAATGTACAGCAAATGTATTAAACACACCAGTGATAACACTGATGATACTGAAACAACCAAGAACTGTGGGACATCTGAGCCTTATAAAAACCCCAGAAAATACAATGGCCTATTATGAGGCTGTAGGACACAAAGAGGTTCAGCTAAAAGGCCTTATTTAACCCTGCACTGAGTTAGGCTGAGTCTCCCATGCCAGCAGCTTTATAACTCCAGGCTTACCAAGGAACAAGCATCAGAGAAAGCCCATAGGGGAGAATGCGTTTGGGGAGTTATATTTAATTATAAGTGATCATGACATACACTGTAATTAGGAATTATTAGAGAAAGAGTAACAGGTCTAGACAAACCATGCTCACATTCGCAGCACACTCTACACATCAGCATGGACTGTTCCACTCTGTTAAAACATGACTGACCTACCTGCAAACCAAAATATTTTCAGAGTCTTTAAAAACGGGGATAAAGTTGTAGGGCGCTGTTGGGAAGGCTGGGGTGGGAAAGGGGTTAATTAGCACGTGTTTAAGATTAGTTAGCACTTGAAGACATAAAATAATAAACAGCATTTCAGTTATGTCCAGCGAGGTTCCTTCTTTTCCCCCACTGCCCGCTCGAGTCCGTCCCAGCTCCGGCTCCGAGCTGACGCAGCTCCCAGCGGCACCAGTAGATGGCACAAAGCATTTATTTCACTGCACCCAGCACCGGAGGCAGCTCCAGAACAGCGCTGGGATGCAAAACATCTGCTGGGATGCACCCCTCTAACATTAGAGCTGTCATCTTCAAATTAATAGTTTGTTCTAGAAAAACTTAGAATATATATAGTACTGAACAAAAATTATATATATATAATATATATAATATTATATATATTATATATAATATATATAATATAATATTTATATATTATATATGCAGATACATTGCATACCTTCAGAGGTAAAAATGAGTATAGACAACAAGGAGAAACACCAGACATCAATTAACTACAGCAGTTGCTAAAATATCCTCTGCCTCAGAAAATAATATATTAGAAGTATAGAAGTAATACAAATCAGGTTAAATTCACCAAAAAAAACCAACTATTTATTTTAGAATTAGATAATGATTTAAAAGAAACATCAAAGCCTGTCAAATACTTTAAGAAAATTTGACAAGGAAAAAAAGAGGACTAAATATTTGTCCAAAGCAAAAAAATTATTAGTTTATGATCAATCATACACTGTCATCTATGAAATTTACATGCTTTCTAAATAACAAATAAAATAGACACAAAAATCGGATTTACTATTTAAAAAAAAGAATATACACACTCCTGGAACAGTTACTTTGCTGTTACAGACATGTTGGAAAATCCCAGTTCCTGGAAAGAGAACAAAAAGGGAATTATACTGAAATACAGGGCTGGGGAGGAAGCTCATGCTCTGTAAAGCACAACACTTGCTCCTGTACAGTTTTGACAAAATTCCTGGAATACTACAGCAGGGAGAAACAGGCTGCCTGACTCCATTTTTCAAGTTGCAAATATAACCTATAGCTACCTAATTATAGGATTTAATGATACTTAATTTTGTATTTTCAGAGAAATATTATGACATCATGTCATTTTACAGGGCAAACCACTTAGCTTAATAGCTGCTATTCACTGCAGAAGCACACATTAAAAGCTATGCAATCATATGGTAAATTATGCTCATATCTCTTGGTCAAATTACAGCTTAACAACATGAGAAAAACTGTAAATAACGTGAAGATTCATGGTTTAATTATTTTAATAGAAAGTAATGCATCAAATAATTATGAAAAATAAAAAGAAGCAGCCAGGTCTAATGGGCTGGAATACACAAACAACGTTTTTCTGCATTAAGCCAGGAGCTCCTGGACCAAAATGTTCATAGGAAGAACATCTTAATTTTTCCTCCAATCCAGGACAGCTCCAGGCAGGCAAAGCGCCAGGCAGGGGCTTGCCTCTGCCTCTCCCACCCTGGTGGGACCCAGTGGTTGTGCAGATCAGCTCAGCAGGTTGATCTGAAAGGCAAATTTGGTTCTGGCAGGTTTGCTCTCTGCTGGCCCAAGCCAGCTGTGCCACATGCTCAGATGTCACCCATGGGGACAGCAGGAATATGCAGCCAGGAGTGGAGGAACTGTTCCACACCAAAGCCTGCTTGCCCCAGATTAAGGTGTAAGGCTCAGCTGATTAAGTTTGGGACAATTTGGTCAGGGCCATTTGACAAGAGAATGTTTGGAGGACAACAATTTTACAGATAAACCCAGAAATAACAGCCATGCCCACCACTGTAAAGAAACCTTATTAGCACAGCTGCATGACCTAATGAAATTTAGTGTCCTGTTCCCAAAGAAATGCTGTGACAACATCATTTTGCAGGGTAAATACCCCAGTATCATTGCTGCCATGGACAGCTGGGCTGTTTGCCTCTATTCCTGAGCAGCTCAGGTACCCACAAGGGTATCTAGGGGAAGGTGTCCCTGCCCAGGGCAAGGGGCTGGAACAAGAGGGGCTTTAAGGCCCCTTCCAACCCAACCCATTCCAGGATTCTGGGAGTGACAGGTGGAAAAACATCTCTTGTGATTGTTGATGTTTGCTGCTAGAGAAGTGAGACCCTAGAGAATCTGGTGGTGACAAATGCCAGTGACATCCTTTGTACACAAAGCTTTTTAGCTCCTGGCGCCCTTCTCACTGCACATCACCTTAAAACTCACCATGGAGAAGGTACAGACTCGTGGAATTGCTCCTGCTCTGAAGGGCTGGTTTGCTAAGGAAGGCAGCAATAGCAATCTTCAGTTTTGATCACCCCACAAAGGGCTGAGGAGGGAAAGAGATAAATGAACAGGAAGCCAAGGCAGATATCTGTCTGTCTCTAGGACATGTGAATTCCCTCCTTCCTGAAGCTCTGTGCTGCCTCTCCACCTGACTCACAATTTCTCTGTAAGACATTTCTGCATTGAGTATTCCTGTTTATGGTCACCCACCTCCATTTGATTTAAACATGTTAGAGAAGGATCATAGAAAAAGCTTAATTGGCAGTTCTGGGGAAAAAAAGAAAGTTCTAAGAGGGATTAGTCATGTCTGTAACCAAGATGGAACAGCACTGATAGTCCCTCATGGTGGAAGCAGGCAACAGTCACTGTGCTTGCCCTGGAGATAAGAGAAATGTGTTTCCAGACCCAGCAAACTGCCACTGCTCCTCCCCAAAGCAGCACGAGGGTCACACAGGGCTGAGGTTTCACTCTAACCAGGCATCCTGTCAGTGGGCATCTCCTGAGGGGGGCAGAAAGCAGAGCACAAACCAAACCAGCCAAGCTGGGCATCTCAAGGAGTCAAGGGGAGTGGCAGCAGGGCACATTTCTCTGATGGCTGCACCAAGAGTAGCTCTGCATCTCATGAAGATGTCCATATAAACACAGAAAAGGATTGGAGCATGGATAACCTGAGAGCACTTACCATCCAGGAACACCTTTGCTAGGTCTGCACTGGGATTATAACCCCAAATTACGGGACAGACTTGGAATTCCATGGACTAAGATTCTAACTCTGCTGACAGAGAAGCAAATTGTAAAACATAACACCCCTAACATCCCTAACCCCTTACTTCAAAGTGCAAGTTGGAATTTTGCATCAGAAATAATCCAAGGGCAGATTTGCAAAACAAACCAGATTTGTTTGTTTTTGCTTTTCTAACTTCACAAGAAGACGATTGGGAAAAGGTTTGAACAAAACTCAAATCCCACTGTCAAAAGAAGGAACATGGTGGATCTGGAACAGGCCAAAAAGACAACCTCAGCAGGAGACAGGAGGAGGATTAACAAGTGAAATTGCTGTTTGACAATGAGTGCTGCTGAGGTGGAAAGCACAAAGGACTGGCTGACAAAAATAATTATTACATTCACAAGTGTTTTAGACGCAGGATGATGGAGCTGATGATTTCTCTCAGCTCAGCAGTAAAACACTCCTGTTGGCTGTTTAATTGCAAACCTGGCTGAGCAGCCCCCTCCAGGACACAGAAATGTCAGACATTAAGATTTAGTGGGAAGTTTTCTTCCAGCACAAGTCATGTAACTCTTATCCTCCCAAAACTTCAGTAAAATTCTCCTTATTAACAAAAGAAATATGCACTACACTGCAAAGGGAAGTTAGTTTAAAAATAAAAGCTATTCTAGGTCTCTGAGAAGACTTTAGAGGTTCCTTCTCCCAACACTGGGAGACAGAAATAGGCATATTGAATTTGCAGATTGGTCAAGGTCCAAAAATTTTCCAAGGTCCTTAAAAATTTATTTTCTCAAGGCACAAAAGACACAGCTTTTATTGCTGCTGAAATTAGCTTCCCTGGGTCACAGACTGCTATTCAAAGAGTGATTATAAACTAAAGAGCTTTTCTCCAGTCAAGAAAGGGAAATAAATGCCATACTTACAGTATTTTAGCAGCTCTTGCCACTGAGAATTTATTGTCTCAGAACAATGAAAATAAATGCAAAATAACTCAATTGATAAATGCAGGCTGCAATCTGCAGAGGAAAAACAACCACCCCAAAAGCAGAATAAAACCTATTTCTTTGGAGCCTTGCCAGCTTCTTCCTGAAACACACTGATTTTGGATGCCTTCCAAGGCCACCATCTCACCTGTTGTTGCAGTGGTCTTGTAGCAAACATGTTTGACTTCACATTTTCAGGTCACAAAAAATTTCTTGTGCAAGCATGAGCAAGCCAGAGCCCAGAGAGTTCTCAGCCCTCACTTTGTGGGGATGTTGTGAGACTTTTTTCCTACATTATTTTCTGACTTGGTAAATTTTCTGGAGGGATGTCATCAGTCTTTGGCTCTGAGTGTGCACTGTGCCTTCAACTACCAGGACCCAAAACTTAGGGTACCCTCAGTTATAGGAAAAAAATTATAAATACAAATTATAGCTCAGAGGTAGAAACTCTCTTCCTCTTGTGGGTAGCAATTGCAAAGCTACAATTAACCTCAATTAATAGGAAAGGTAAACTTTCTACAAAGAATATGCTGTTCAGGTGTTCTTGGTGAGAGCACTTGGCACTGCTTCATCTCTCTGGAACAGGGAGCTCTGCTGGGGTGAAAATTAGAGTGGCTAAAGTTTAATCCAAGTGCAAAGTAGGCTTTTCCCCCCTAGAGAAAAAGCAATCCTGCTAATAAAAGCTGCCTGGAGAAGCTCAGAGCCTGTTTGGATGCTGAGTGCATCACTGCCCTGAAGAGCCCCATCCCACGCTCTGGCCACTGCCACATTTCAGCTCAGGCTGAATTCCTTGGCTCTTCCCTGAGGTCTGTGCCCAGTCCTGCCCCTGCTGTGCCCAACTCCACTGGATTCCCTGGGTTCCTGCCCCATCACCACACATCTGTGTCATTTCTGACACTCACCACATTTCTGCCGATCTGAGCTGCACCCAGAGCTTGGGAGTGCCACCAACCCTGCCAGCTCCTGGAAAAGTTCCTGCAACCCTTACCTTAGGCAGCAGTGCAACAATTAAGCTCTTTTCTCTTGCTCTCACTGTTCTTTCCTCCTCTTAGAGGAAGAAATATTCAAAAGTGCCAACTTCCACTCCACTACAAGATTGCTGGAACTGACAGAAAAAAAAAAGGTCACAAGAGATAAAAATTTGGGAAAAATTACTGAATCCTGTACAGAACTGTCCCCTTCATGGTTTCTACTGTATTAAGATTACCATTTTTGACCTGTCACATCTCCCTCACATCCCTTGAGGTACATTTTATATTCTATATCCAAAAGCCATTTCCTACTGACTATCTCAGTGTAACAGTTGTAGTAATTACTCAAAAAATAGCACTCCATGCATGCTGTTTGTATGGGTTATGTGTCTATCCCATAGACCAGCAATATGCACCTTTAGTTGAATCTTTATGCCATCATGCCAGGCTGCTAATTACTTGCAAATACTAATGAACCTCTAAACGGTGCTGCCCAAAGTAGAATATGCTAGACCATGCATTGTTGAAAAGAATCAATTACATCCCTTGAAGTCAAAGGCTTTGACTTCATAATTTTAGATTTTTAATTTAAAACCTCCCTGTGCACCTGAAATGGCTTTATGTGCATTTCGATGTAAGTTGGCTTTTAGCTGTATACTTTGAGGTGGCTTCAGCCTTGTATTTCATGCAATTGGCCCAGTCTGAAGGAAGAAGAGCCAACACCACATCACTGCCTGAGGTCAGGTGGCCTTGGGAATGTCCTCACCTAACTCAAAAACGAACGGACAGCAGATGATCTGAGTGAGAGAAAGATGGAAAAAATAAAAAGCTTCAAAAGCAAGAGGATACATTTCATTGTTCTTATTTTCCCCTTCATTTTTTTTGTATCCCTAAATTCCAGAAATACACATGTCCTGCAACCCCTTCCCACTTCATCCTAGCTCCATACTCATCCCTACTGGAAAGAATGTTTTCTACAGCCACAGTGCTGCATATCCAGGTTAAAACTAATCACACTTGTCAGGTGAGATTTCAGTGCTGGCTTAAAGCATATGTGAAACCATGGCCTCGTTAATCAGCAAATTTTACCTAATTACCAGGAGCCACAAGGGATGATCCTGCTGCTGTAACATTTCACAGCTCCCATTCCCAAACTTGATGGGCTGTGTTGTCCCCTTCCATCAGGCTTGTGACCCAAATACCACATGAACAAATTCCCATTCCCCTTGAGACCCAGCTTGCATCTGCAGCAGGCTCCAGCTCACCAATTCCAGAAACCTCTCCTGGTTTGGCAGCCCTGGCCTCACCTGCACCTCATCCCACCTGGGGCCAGGAGGCAGAGGGAGGTGGGGGATCAGCAAGGGAAGGTGCAGACAAACCCAGGCCCCTCTTGCAGTGTTGCTCCCTGATCCCCACTACAGGCAGCACAGCTGAGGAGATGCCTTTGTTTCCCACTTGGAAAATCTGTTCCATTGAGGATTTCAGAGAACAGAACCGTTTCATTCCAGCTCAACTCCAGGGCTTGGTTTGTGCTCCTCTGACAAGCCATTAATCTATCTCACATACACAAGGATCCATATAGGAGAGGAAGAGCCTTGCTCCTGGGCTACTTGGGAGACAACACAGGGCTTTTACAGGCCCTTATCACCCACCCAGCAGAGGAGGGCTGACAATGGCACATTTTCTTCTAGAACAATCTACTGCAGCCATTTCCCCCTGCTAAGAAAACAACTGAACTATTCTGAAAGGTTAGAGATTGGACTACTTATCTAAAAGAGATGAAGAATTGATTTTAGTCTTCTGTTATCCGTTTCCATGAGAAAATCTCCATGCCTGCCCCAGAGTTCCCCTTTTGTGTCTAGTCTAGACTATCATAAAAGATCTGACAATTGTTTTTATTACATAACTTTGGGAAACAGACTAAGAGAATTTGGTTATTAGAAAAAATTCTGCTTTGAATAAGATAGGACAATGTGTGGCTTTTAAAAAACAAACCATGAATGCCTCTATTGTTGGTTTGCTTTCAAACTTGATTTCTCAGTCAAAAAAAAAAGCAAAAGCCATTAACATATTTTAGATTGTGCTAAACAGTAATATCCATAGGAAGATTTCTTTTTCCTACACTTCTTCCTATGGATAAGAACACAGTGGAATTCTTGATGCATGGAAAAACAGCATTTGACCTTAAATTGCTGTCCCAAAAGATAGTAAAGTGACAAACCCAAACTAACACTAGCTAAAACTCCTGGTCACCAATTCAGCAAGTTAATCTATTAAACCATCAGGGCTGGCCACCCTGCCAGTTACTCACAGCTAAAAGCTCTGCAGTACTTGTATCATCCTTTGCCAAGACCTGCTCCTCCAGGCTGGATGCACTCCGTGCTTCTGAGGAGGGAGGTGAGAGAAATCTCTGCAAAAGTTTTGTTGCACTCGTGGCCGTGGTACTCCACTCACTACTGAAGAAATGCCCTCACTGTGTCCCTCAGCTGCACAGCAGCCACAGGCAGCCTTACAAGACATTCTGTAGTAAAAATAAGGCTGATTCAGGTGTGGTTTCTGCTAAGCACCTTCATATTGAGAATGTTTTTGGTGCTATTTTGATTTCCTCCACAGTTCAACCTTCCAGATCACCTCTCAGTCCTGCTTTACACTTGGAATGGATGGCAAAACTTGTTAGTGGTATTAAATGAAACAGAGATTCCTGCTAATGGATTATTGATCATACCTGAATGATCTTTAGAGTATCACAAGCAGAATGTCTTTCTTCCTTCTGTATAAGAATCTGATATTAAAAATATTAGCATTACATGCTGATTGTTTTCATGAGGGAAAGCATTAAGCACAAAGCCCACCTCTGTAAGAGGAGGCAGCATCTCTATTTTTAACCAGATTTTAGAGGGTATTTAATCAAATTCAGAGAACTCCTTCACAAAAAAAAAATCAGTATGAAAGTTCTCCATTACTTGGCCATAACCACGAGATTGTTTGGCTGAAGCACATCACAAAGTAATCTGCTACCTCCCCACAATATCAATTTTAAACAGAGCAAAGATGAAGGACTTGGCAGATGAAAAGTGCAATTTTATTTCATGTACATTGTCCTAGAAACTTTTTTCAGCTTTGTGGGTTGTATCTAACAGGCATCTTGAAACCAACCCTTTTCCATTTACAGTCCAGGACATATTAGACAGATTTGGGTTTAAGGTTAATTAGCTGTTAGGTGACACCTACCTAAACTATAACATTTCTTTCCTACAGCTGGAGTCAAATGCCAATATTTAGTTTTACTTTTTATAAAGTCAGTTTTCAGAAATAACTTTGGAAACAGGCTGGTCAAAAAATGATATGTAAAAATAAATCTTCATCTAAGATCCTGCCAGGGGAAAAAAAAAATCACCAAACTGGAGACCCTCTGAATAAATACCCCCTGTTTTCAAGTCAGTTTGTAATGAGGTCAGAATGGTTAAAGGCAGCCCAGGTTTGCATCTGCACAGTGCTGTCACACTGTGCTAATCCAGCCCTTCCCTGTGGCCCAGCCAGCTCCCTGGAGCACTCACAGCACAACACATGCTTCTCATTACCCACTTTCTCTGTGCAGGCAGCTCTCAAGACCTGCATTTCCCAAACTGTTGAGGTCTAATTCCCCAGGGAGAAAACACACACAGCATCTTTGCTGCAGTCCTGAAGGACACCGGGAATGACAAAAGGCCTGTCCCTCCATCAGACAAACTGCTCACCTGCACCAGCATCTCTCACATTTTGGGAATTAACTTGGAGGTGTTTGGACCCAGTCCTCCCTGGCAGGGGAAGTGAAGTTGGCTTTTGCCATGGAAGGTGTTGCAGACGTGCTCCTTAGAAATGTGGGGACCTCTGTGACACAAGGAATGTGTGGCAGCCTCTGTGGCAGCCCTGTCCTTTTCATCCATCCTGGGATGCCAAGTTCCTCACTCTAACCCACCTACAAAATTGCTTATTGCTACCTGAACACAGAGCTTGCGGGGATGCTCCCTTCAAATCGAATTCTCCAAAGGATGCTCACAGAGGAAAAATGATTCTAAGGACAGAAATGCATTTTTTTTTTTAGTTCTAATTTTCCCTTCACGGTGGAAAAGACCAGCCACAAAGGAACGTGATCAAAGACTAAGTTTAGTCACAGGTATGACAGAAGAGAGCAGCAGTTTAAAAATACAGCTTGCCAAAGGCTGAACAATAATTTATGGCCTGAAATAGAGAAATGATTGAAAAACAAGTAAAGCTTAAACAGAAAAAAAACCATACCTAAAATCAAGGAGTTCACTGTAAAAACATGAAAAATAATAACCAAGAATCCTGATGAATTGGAAGATGATTGTATACATACTATGTACATTCAAAAAGCTACAAAACATCAAAAAGGTTGGGAAGAATGTGACATCTTTTCCTTCAGAATAGTGTTATTTGCCCAAAAATGAAAACTGCAATTTTCCTCCAAATTGTTTCTTAGCATCACCTCTCCAAGAAAAACCTAAATAGTGATTTGGTTTCTACTCCTTCCATCCTTCTACCTCTTTGCCCAACATAAAAAAAGATGTTGCTGATTTCCAAAATGAGCACTCTAAAGGAGCTTGTTTTGGAATCACAGCCCCATGTTCATCACCTGGGGAACACATTTTAATTTCGAGGCTGTTCCCTGTAGCACTGGGAAGGGATAGCCAAGTTGCACATGTGACAGCATGGAAGGTAAAGGCAGTGCATTAAAAACACCCGGAACTGCTGAGGGACAGTTTGGAATTTAGGCTCAGTTATAAAGCTGAGACTGGCTTGAGAGAAATCAGTCCTAAAACAGTCTCACTTGGAGCTATAACCTTATTTTATCCTGATGTGTTTATGAGAATTTGGCAGCCCTCAAAGCCACCGATGATCGTGGAAGTGACACCTACCACACTCTCATTAATACCTTGGCTCTCACATCCTGTGAGCCACAATCCCAGCTACAGAAGGCTGACTGCTGTTCCAGTGCTGTTACCTGTGGATATAAAGTGGGTTTTTTTCAGTTTCAATCACATTAATGACTGAAAGTTACCACATGCCTACTAAATCGTAGAGAGGACAGGGCTCCACCAATTTTGTAAATACCAAGAATTTACTAAAGACACAAAACAATCATCTTTAGTGGAGCTATTCCTCAGCTGCCATCTGGAGTTATTTTACTTGTTCGAGAGAGAGATTGCCTCAAGAGCTGAAAGATCAAGTCATGTCCCAAATAAAGACATTATCACAATGAAGTTAGCAGTTCCATTTGAAACACAAAGTGCACCTAAGTACCAGGCAATTGCCCAGAGACAATTGTTAGATTTAACACTGTGTAGGGTTTATTGGGGAGAATCAATAGTCTCTGCCAATGGCATTTGGAGCACTGACACTATAGAATACTTCATCTCAGATTCCTGAATCTTAGTTTGATTGCTATTTTGGAACACAAATCCTATTAACTTTCCTAAAAAAACTCCAAACATTTTAAACGTTGCAATGAGTTAAAAAAAAAATAAAGCTAAGAAATTGTATCAAAAGCAGGTATTAAAAACACCACAAAAAAAGCAAAAAAAAACCCCAACACTTCCAGAACTAATGATTGTTTCAGAGATGAACAGATCTGGTTTAACAAAAGGGTGACATCTTGGGCTTTGCCTCCTTGCAAGATTTTATTACCATGGCTTTATGGCAGTCCTTGTGTCAGCAGAAGAGCTCTGCTGGGACACACAGCAAACTTCCCACCATCCTCCTGACGGAGTCACAGCATCACAGAAAATGCTTCACAGCTGCAGATTCTAGAATTGTTCCTAGAGCTGAGCCTAACAGAATTTGTGCCAAGCTTATTGCAGTTAAACAGCTCTTGAAGAGCAGCTGATTTCTCTTAAGTTATGAGTATTACTTTATGTCTACATAAAGCAAAATGAGTATTTATATCTCACTGTGCTCACTTGTTACATTGAGTCCCACATTAAAGACTTTTTTCAGTAAAAATTTTCTAAAGTCACTTATTTGAACTTTACTAGAGGAAGGGGGAAATCTCTTTCCTTTGCCTTCTGACCTCATTTTAGCATCAGCACAATTCATATGAACGTGGCAAGCAAGGTTTGGCTAACAGAAGACTTCAGTTAGCAGTGGGACACCAAACAGGTGGCATCTTTAAAGGACTGCAGATGGAGAATTTGTTCTCTATAATATGAAGTGGTTTTTCCCAGTTCCTTCTTAGAATCTGTTTTTCACGGATTTGTACATACAGTGAAAAGTTATTTTACAGTTTGGAGTTTAATGTCTAAACCATTCTGAGAGCTATTTTAATTATCTCAAAATATTCATCAACTGACTAACAGTTCATGCCTTTCGGAAGTTTACTGATGAATACATCCCTATCTGGCTTTTCCTTGGTCATGTTTTACACATTTCACACCTTTCCTCTCTCAAGTGTTAATCACCAATTATCTCCGAAGTTGTGCCCATGTGTTTAAAACACATTGATAATGAGATACCCAGGTGCAGCTAAAATATTCTACGAGTGCTCCTGAAATGACTTCAGGCCACTTTGCTGCTGCTGTTCCAAGCGATGCCCACACATACTCCCTGACTGTGTTATCCTTTCCTTTGCCCTGTCACCAAGCAGAGGAATATTTAATTTGCTCTCCACTTTCTCCCTCAGCTTCTATTTTCCAAGTTTTCCCTTGGACTGACTTCTGATTTTTTTCCCCCCAAGGACACATCAGTTTTTATTTCTCCTCCACTCTGTTACATTCAATTTCCTGTTTCCAAGATTTTTGTTATGTTGTATTATTTCTTCTTACTTGTGTTTGTAACACCTGACTTATGATCATCTGCAAATGCTGTTAATATTCTCCTTACATCCAGTCTCTCTGAAATCATTGATCTGGGATATTCATCAAAACAGACAGTTGCTTTCTTCCACAAAAGAATAAATTAAATTAAATGCAAAATTTGTTTGGCCAAAGACACGGTAAAGGTGGAGTCAAACAAAAGTAATTAAAGAATGAAGAAAGTACATTAGAAGCTCTCCTAAAATAAAAATAAATCAATTAAGAATGGCAGCAGATGCTCAGTGAGAAGAGGGATGCTCGGGCAGGATTAGTTCTGCCATTTCTAGAATGACACGAGGCAAGAGTGGAAGGACAGAACAAATTCCCTGCATTCCTTTCATTAGCCAAACATATTTCCTGGTCCTAGCACGTCAATAACCCCAGAACAACGTGGGACAGCTGCAGGAGGAGAGCGCAAACTGCAAGGCACCCTCTCCTGCTTTGAGAAGGAAGCCCTGGCAATGGACACAGCGAGGTGAGGTGAATCTCAGCAGGCAGGACACGCCCCCATAGAGGCAGGGATGGGGAAAGGGCCTTTCCTGCAGGATGAGGTGGAGGCTGGGGCGGTTTACAAGGACCCCGACATGAACAGATTGTTTCACTTGTGTTGCCCAGACATCCTTGAAGATTTACAGCTGGCAATTTCCTCGGAATGCCTCATTCCTTTCACTTCAGCCTCACCCAACACCTGCCTTCTCTTTGCCTTATTTCCCCAGCTCTATTTTATTCTCTTCCCCGCTCTTTCCACTTACAAGTCCTACTTCACCAGCCAAGAAATTATGATACCAACAGGATCTTTTTCTCTTATTGTTATGCCTCTTCCCTCAGCTTTCCCAGATGCACAACCCCTAATGCTGACAAACCACCCAAGAAAATCATTCTGGCTCTGAAAAACCAAATTGACCACAGCTAAAGGAGATGATCTGCCAAAGGAAATTTACAGGAAGAGTGTCCAAAACAAAAAAAACCTTTAAAGAGTAAAAAACCCAAACTGCATAAAAGGTACAAGGAAGAGCTCAGTAACTCCAGGGTAAAAGTTAACAAGCACTGCTTACCTATCCACATAACCTTTATTTTGTGACACTCTCAGACCTTGGTGGCCCATCCCATCATCCCTGAACAGGGATTAGACAAGCATTTAAAATACATTAACTCCCACAAATTCCCCTGTGAAGAACAAACAGACCACAAAAGCTCAGCTGCTTAATTCTGCTCATATGGTGCCCACTCCCTGCTTTGCTTTGTGCTACTGGGTCTCCCCTCACCCTGAAGAAGCTGAAGAAGCCCCTTCAGCCCCTTTCCCACCTCGAAGATGGGCTCTGTTGGACTTGCACAGGGTTTTCCACATTTTCTCGTAGTGATGAGCAAAGCCCAGGCATGGGGTGCCAGATGCAGCTGCAGAGTGACCAGCAGAGAGAAACAATCACCTCACTTCATGTCCTGGCCGTGCTCCTTTCGATCCAGCCTAGTGTGCAGTTAGCTTTTATCACTACCAGGCCGCACTGCTGACCTGAAACCCAAGCAAATTTTTCTATTGATTCCAGCAAGGCTGAAATACCAGACTGAACATCCAATAAAGGAGCCATCAAACAGGGAACAGTGGCAACAAAACAGCAAGCACAAGCTTACAGCAGCTCCTGATAGCATGTGTGGGAGAAAAGCTGTGATCAGATACACCCACCCTGCTCAAACAGCTGCTTTTTACTGCCTGCCCCGAGCTCCTGAAGCAGCCTTCACCTGGCTCCTTGCACAAGGGAGGTGGGAAGAGTTCAGCTCTCCCAGAGCACAGCTTGCAGGATGATAGGAAGGTTATTTCTACAAAAAAAAATTCATTTGTTATTTGAGATAGCAGTGATGAGGCAGGAACCCTCCCCTACTCAAGCACAGGATTTAGCAAACAAACTTTAGCAGAGCCAGCCCCTGCTGTGTTTGTTACTCCTGCAATTTATTAAAACCACATTGCAATCTGGGCATTAGCAGCACCTGATGAAATTGTGAAGCTGAATCTACTCCCAAAGTAGTTAACATTCATTTAAGAAGCTGATTTAAGGATTTAAACATTTGTCTCTTACATGTTAAGAAAATAGAAGTGACCCTTCTGCACAAGCAGAAGGAGTTAAAAGAATCTGACTTTTTGGTCTCTTACAGCAGTTTGTTTTGAACAGCAGAGCTAGCTAGAACATCAAAACACACACAGGAACTGTTTATTCTGAGTGCTAGAGTTACAGCCCTGCCTTTAACCCACCAGCAGCTCTCTGCGTCCCTCCACTCTACTGGAATTGCTTTCAAATCCAATCCCAGCAGCTCCAGTGCTATCTTCAATTACAGTCACTCTGCAGAGGCCAACCCCCAGAGCAACACAAACAAGCTGGATTAAACAAAGCTCTGTTGCCACCCTGACACAGATGTGAACAGGATGCAGTTCCTTTTAGGCATGATACAAAATAAAAGGGACCATTCACATTCCAGCTCTTCGAGGCTTAAATGCTGCAGAAGCTTTCCCAAGAAACCTGACAGGGGAATGAAGTGCAGTAATGCATCACATGAAGCCAGTATTACCTCACACGTTTGCATCCTCTGGGACTCTGCCCAAAACACAACTGTGCGTTTGAACACAAGATTTCCCCAGCTGTCCCAGAAACAACGTAAAGAAATCACATAACACGCACCCACAAAATGAAGAGTGAGGAACAGGAATCCCCACAGCACTTCTAGGATTGGCCAGGCAATGAGAACAGTGTGAGTATGTGTAATTGTATTTATTTATATGAGTATGTCACGGTTTGCATTGCTCAGGCAATCTTTTGGGGATGGCTACAGATGCCTAACTTTAAACCGTTGCATTCCACAGAAGGTATGGATTAAAAAGATCCTGTGGAAAAAACCAGAGGTTTTGAGCCCCATCCAGCAGCTACATGGCTAAGCACACACTATCTGTGAAGTTAAAAAGCCAACAAAGGCTTCAAAAACGTATTTAAGTGTCCTTCTTATGATTTATTAGCAACAGCACGGCACCTGCCTGCTAGATACAAAGTTCACACCAGTGGTAATTCAGCCACTAGGCTTGAGAAGTCTACACACCACAAAACTCTATTTATTTTTCCTTTTGAAACTGCAAAAGCATTTAAGCATCCCTCCCGTACTCCCAGCTATAGTGCAGGTAAACACCACCTCAACAAAGCTATAGAGAACATTTCCTTTGGTAATCACCCAGAGGGCATTCCACAAATCAAAAGTATCACTTCTATAACAAGTCTCAGGGATGGCATTACCAAATGCCATCCCAAAAACAAAGTAACTGCTTGAATTGAAGTGATGGAAGTTTGTTCCTAGAAGGGTATTTAAATACTTCCTAAGAGTAGCCTCCTCATAGAAGTGAGCCATAAGTTTCTACTGCTATGGCTTTTTCAAATGAGGAGGTAAAATTGAAGAAACGCATCTGTAGGTACAGAATAGATTCAGGGGTAGAAGCTTTTCCATGTGGAAGTTGGCAAGCACCTTCTCTGCTCCTTCAGGCAGCGATGAGGTGAGCAACCACAGTGTGCTGAGCTTGTGGTGCCACAGAAAAACCCCAAGCTCGCCCCTGTTCACATCTGGTTACCTACTACACCTCACACAGCTGGAGATTTGGATGAACCTAAAGCCAGCCTTGCCTGAAGCACACTTTGGAGGGCAGCTGCAGGAAGCTGGACACCCCACGGACAGAGGCATCAGAGAGGAGGGGACACACATCTCACTCACAATCTGCACAGGCTTTGCTACGGTATGCCACGGCAAGCACTAAGGGCTGGAGCTCCTGCTGCTCACAGGGCCACTCTACAGCTGAGATCTTCTGCTCCACTCCCTCCCAGAGAGAGAGAGAGACCTGTGGGGTAATGGCCATTTCCACAGAGCCCCACAGAGGGTACCCCCATCTCCCTCAGTCGTAGCACCTCAGCATGAACAGGATGGTGCTCAAACACCTTCCCCTCACGAGCCAATTCCATGAACCTCCTCCCCTCACGGGCCGGCACCCCCAAGTCCCCTCCCCTCACTGAGGGGAGAGACCCCGAAACTCCCTCCCTCACTGAGGGGAGAGACCCCCAAACTCCCTCCCTCACTGAGGGGAGAGACCCCAAAACCCTTTCCCCTCACTGAGGGGAGAGACCCCAAACTCCCTCACCTCACTGAGGGGAGAGACCCCATCCCCACTGAGGGGAAACCCAAACCCCCACCACTGAGAGGAGAGACCCCCAAACTCCCTCACCTCACTGAGGGGGAGACCCCCAAACCCTTTCCCCTCACTGAGGGGAGGGACCCCCAAACTCCTTCCCCTCACAGGGATCAGCCCCTCCAGTCCCTTCCCCTCACGGGCCGCCCGCCCCGCTCCCGCCATTGCGCCTCAGGCACGCGCCTGGGGGCGCCCAACGGCCGCGCCTTTCCCGCCCCCTCCCGCCGCAGCCCCAAAAGCCGCGCTCTGGCGCGCGCGTCACGCCGCCACCGCCACCGGCCAATGAGAGCGCGCCCGGGCCTGCGCCCGCGCTTTACGAGCACGGAGGCGGGGCCTCTCTGAGTGACAGCACGGCTCGGCCTATCAGAGAGGGGCCGCCCCCCCCTTAGCGCGCAAAGTGCTGCTGGAGAGGGGGCGGATCCCCTCAGCTCACCCCCCCGCCGCCGCTCGCTCCCCCCGCCCATCCGAGGCGCGCAGCGGATTGACAGCCCGTCTGACCAATCAGCGTGGCGGCCGCCTTCGCGGCGGTATATCCCGGGGCCAATGGGAGCGGCGGCTGGGCGGGGCTCCCGAGGTTTCCAAACGCTCCGCGGCGCCATGGGCTGAAAACTAAACCGAGATGGAATCTCCCAGTCTGAACCGGTTTGAGCCGGTTCCGAGCCTGTGGCATTAGGAGGGGGAGACGCGCCGCGCTCAGTCCCCGTCGCCGCCGCGTGTGTGACCTGCTCGTAGGGGACCCGTAGCTGAGGGGGCGAAGTTTAGTGCGAGCCGCGGGGGGGGCGGCGGGAATGGGGGCGAACTGAGCGCCGGGCGGGGAGGGCGGCAGCCGCAGGGGCAGCGAGAGCCGGCGGGGCCGGGCCTGGGCGGCGCGGGAGGCGCAGCCGGGTAGATCCCCCCGCACCAGCGAGGCCGGAGCGCCGCGCCGGCCGCTTTCCCGGGGCTGAGGGGAAGGCGCGGAGCCGAACGCGGAGCCCCGGGGGCCGCTGCGGGCGCCTGGTGCAGCCAGGCCGGGCACGCTGCGAGGGGAGGAGTGGCGCCACTAACCCCGACCCACCGCCGAGCAGGGAGCGCTCGCCTTCCCCCCCACCTCCTGCCGTGGTGGTTTTTTTCCTCCTTCCGTGCTAAATTTTTTTTTCCACCTCCTTCCGTGGTCCTTTTTTTTTTTTTTTTTTCTTTTTGGGAGTGGGTTATTTTTGGTGGTCTTTTTTTATTTTGCTTCTTTTTTTTTTTTTTTTTTCTTGTGGCGTGTGGTGGTTAGAAACTTGGCTCGCTCGCCCCTACTTTCTGAAGGAAGAGGCTGTGAGAAACCCCTAGGTAAGCCGGGGTTGTGGGGGGGGTCGCGATGGGCAGCGCGGAGGGGGCAGAGGGGGGTGTTTTGAGGGGTAGAACGGGGGGATGTGCCCGTGCAGGAGGCCCCAGAGCCCGGCCTGTGCCTGGAGGGATGTGATGGAGCCCGTGGAGAAGCCCTGAGGGGCGGGGGTGCGCTCGGATGGGGTTCGGGGTACGAGCATCCCCGGCCTGGCCGAGCGCAGGCACGGATGCTGCGGGGGATGCTCCTCGTTAGGAGTGGGCCGGGCGGGCTGGGATCGGGCACGGGCAAACCCGGCGACATAATCTGTAAATTATTAGGAGTGGAAGTTTCCAGAAATATTTTTTTGTGTGTGTGTGTGTCTGTGCAGCAGTATTGAAACGTCCGCCTGGATCACGTGGGGAGCCCTGTATAGAGCGCAGGGCTGGAGCCCAGGGGAGGAGGAGGAGGAGGAGGGAGGGGCTGCGGGGCCGCCGCGCTCCGCAGGGCCCCGGCCCGCCCGACCCACCGCCCGGGCCCGCTCCCCGCCGGGCACCGGGGCCCTGCCGGCCCGAGCCGCAGCCGGAGCGGTGCCCGCGATCCCGGGGCGCTGCCCGCCCGCCCGCCGGGGCGCTGCGGCAGGAGCCGGGGAAGGGCCGCGGCGCTGGGTGGGTGTGAGTTATTTCCAGCCGAAAATGAACGCTCCGAGGTGCCGGGCAGATGTTGCTTAATCCGTCTCGTCCTTCTCCTTCACGTGTGCGTGTGTGAAGGAGCGAAGGGAAGGGGCGGTTTCGTTGCCATTGCTGGTGTGTGGAGCGTGATGCGGACGCGTTTGTCGTGCGCTGCGTTTCAGAGGCACTCAGCCCTCCTGGGTGGGATTTACAAGTGATGCAGCTAATTCCTTGGAAGAGGGAGGAAACGCATTTGCATTGCGTGCTTGGAAATGGGGCACAGCGACTCTCCCAGGGTGGGTTTGCTTTTTTTTAGGCGCTGCCCCCAATGAGCTTTAAATATCTGGGTTAAAGGTGCTGTAGGATTCATGGTAAAGCCTCAACGTTTCTTACTATTAAGTGCCTGCTGTTATTCCTGTGTGCTACATGCCAAAATGAATCGGGTCTACCACAACAAGCTAACTGTTGTGTTAAAGGTCCAGGGTCATCGAGAGTTGGGATAACTGTGTAAACAGTGCTGTAAATGCAGTTCTTTTGACCTTCGGTAGATGTCACATTCTTGCTGTGTTGTAGTTCAGATTTTTTTTATCGTTTGGTTTTTATTTTTATTTTTTTAAACTTTTTCTCTTTTGTTTCTGTTAGCCCATTTATTGAGGGACTGCTCAGTGGTGGCTCTTGGAGCCGAGGCTTAAATCTGTTCCGGAGTTGAGGCATGATGGGGGAGGGAAAGTGTAGGAGTGCAGTAAATCAGAGATTACGAGCTTCATGTGGGTACAGGGTTAGGAGTGGGAGATGGAGTGGGTTGCAGGTGCTGCTGGCCACAAAGCCGCCATTTCTGTGTTTCGGCTGCCGAAGTAGGTAGGTCATTTTGAAGATAATGCTGGGAGTGGCGAAGGGCCCTATTCAAAACATTTCCTTTCTGCTCCCATGTGTTGAATAACTTCTCTCGGTCACGCTGCTCCTCCTTGGCGCTCTCGGGGTGGCCTGAAAAGCACCGAGAGAGGCTCAGGTCTGGAATGAATGGCCCTACCTGAGTGCACGACATTTATTGTAATTTGGGAACCGCTTTCCCGGCTCAGCCATGGAGGCCAGATGTGGACAAAAAGGGGCGTGCCTGGGAGCATTAACTGCTCTGAGCCTCTTCGTGGGTGCAGGTTCCTTCCAGTGCTGCTGCTCGCTGCCCCTCGTTTGCCAGGTGACATTCTCAAAAGAATGAAATGAAGAATGAAGTCAGCCTTTTCTGCTGCTGTGTTTCTCACTTCCCGAGTTAATATCACAATTTTGAAAACATTAGGAGTTAAGGAGGGAAGAACAGACATGGAGTGTTAATTTTAACTTATTTTGTTCCCTACTTGATGGTTATTTTCTCTTGGTTTTGTAGGAAGATGTTATAAAAAGATTTGACTGGATATTGGGATTAAGCCCTCAAAATGGTTGTGTTAATGTAGTAATACTGAGTTTTCTAGTTGAAAATGCAATTACAATATTTGGGTTTGAAGCTATTTTTATATATAGAAGTAACAGAAATTCCTTGGCACTACTTGCAAATACACATTTTCAAACAAAAGATTTTCCTTGTCTGGATGCTGCAGTAAAACTTTCACTTAATTAGTAATTACTGGGGTTGAGGCACAGGTTTGTCTTGCTCCTTGCTTTTGAGCATGACTTGAATACGTAAAGCATGAAACCAACTCTTCCTTGCACACGGAGTTATTTAGTGAGAGCACCTCTGACTTTATGGGGTGTGTTCCTGGAAGAGTTTCAGGTTGTATCTTTCTTGAGTATGCAGATGGCTCTGCTGTAACTTTTTGATTGATCTTGCACTTCCCAGACCGGTGGCCGTCTGTGAAGTGGGCAATTTCATGTGGGACCTGCAGGTTTGCAGGGTTTGGAAAGGAAGGGTGAGTGGCACAGAGGTGCTGTAGATGGCAGGATGGGAATTATGTGTTAGAGTTGCCATTTTCTGTGAGGACGGGGCAGTAAACTTGATTATTAGGGGTTTCAGCGTGGGGGGAGGCAGAGTGGTGTGAAAAATGGTAGAGTGTAACTCACCATCAAAAATTCAGTGGCTTCTGGCTTGTTTTCCTGCTTTTCACAAATACCTTTATCTTGCACCAGTCTCTGGCTGTTAAAGAATCTCACACACCCCACCTGACTCCCTTTGCATAATATCAGGGCTGCTCTGTCTAGGACAAAGAGTTAATGCTGTGTCCCTGGGTTTAGGGGACCTGAAACCTCCAGGAGAATTCCGTTTCACTTTGGAGTGGTCCCGCATGGCACACAGAGCAACCTGCTGATTTAACAGTCCCTGTGCTTCATGGGCTCAAAGTGCCTTCAGTCAACTTAGTTTCAGTGGTAATTTTTTACTTGGATGTGGTTAACTTGTAAGGTGGTTTTTTTTTTTTTCCCCCAACAATTAAAAAAATGCCCTGTGGCTAATTTCTTGCTGTGTGTGTAGATCACGTTTCACCTCCATACCCGAGTGTTTAAAAGCTTTTGGAACTGAATCTTCTGCATGTGCATGTTGGCCTTGGGAACTCGATACTGGCTGAGGTTGCCAGTCTGGGTTTTGGTTGTAGTGACACGAGGCTTTTGGGCCAGCAGACATGTGGGGGTTGATAGCTGCTTGGAAATGAGCCCCAGGGTGCTGGTGACACAGCCCATCCTCTGCTCAGACTGCCGTTGTGTGTTTTACCTGCTGAAGACCCTGAGAGTTGAGCTGGGGCAGTGATGGGTGAATTTTTCAGGAAAAAGCAAAGTTTGTCCTGGTATGTGCCCCACAATCAAAGCAGTGTTGTACCCAGTGTTATCTACTACTGCTAACATAAGCATCTTGTTTCAGTGAGACAAATGAGATAAGTTGAAGCACTTGCTTTGCAGCTGCAGCTGATAATAATTTCTTACTAATTGATCATTTTTTTAAAATTTATTTTGCAGTAATCTATGCCAGCAATTATGACAATGTTAGCAGACCATGCAGCTCGTCAGCTGCTGGATTTTAACCAGAAACTGGATATCAATCTCTTGGACAATGTGGTGAACTGCCTGTACCATGGAGAAGGTGCACAGGTAAGGTGGACTTGAAACATGCATTTATTGACCATGTTTAACCTTACAGCAAATCAGCTGAGCAAAATCAATTCACTTCAGGAACAATTAGTAATATTAGTGAATTTACTGAGCCAGCTACTGGAATATCACTGGCAGTCACATGGAATGTGAATTCACATTGAAATGACTCTTGGAGAAATGTTTATTTGGTGTGTGTTCATTTCTAGCTTGTCTTCTGATGTTGAGAATTATTAGCAAATATGATTGGTAAGGACACTTGGTGCAGCTCACCTTTCCTGACTTCCTTCTTCAGGGAGGTTTGAGCTACCTGTTACTTGTTATCATGGACAGGATTGTGAAGCCATGAATGTTTGTTTCAGTGAAGAATTGTATTTAAAAGAAAGATCTTTGTGATGCTATTACTATGTTTGTATTTATAAAGAAGCATGTCATGCATATTTAATAGAAGGGTTTGTTCCTTTCTTGTGTCTGGGCTTTTTTATTTTCCATTACAGTTTGCACAGGTTCTTCTTGCATTTTTTCCTTTGGACTTAGTGCAGATTGTGAAATATTAAGTTGAAATGGGAGGACTGTGCATTTGTGTGTTTGCATATATTGCCTTGAAAGTGAATCTTGTATTGGTTTTTTTTAAATCTGTGTCTTGAACTTCTTTGGAAATGGGACTTAAATGTTGAGGGCAAGTATTGCTACAAAGGGAGTTGGCATAGTTCCTCTCCTGGCAGATTTTAATTGTTCAGGCTCAACAAATTGGGAGTTTCAGTGTCAGGCATCTCTTACTAAGATAGTCTTGCACAACAATAAGTGAATTAAATGGGACAAAGTAGCTGATGCTTTTCTATTCTTTCCAGCTGTTAGAATAAACAATGATACACAAAGCAAGTATATGCAAGTATATCTTTTTAGGGGAAAAAAAAGCTTTTGTAAAGATTGCTAATGTGAATTCCAAGTAGGTTTTGAAATACCTTGTTGTTTTTTGAAATATTTGCATTTTGGGTGTCCTAAATTCAAATAGTTACTTGCTGTAGTTTTTTAAGTGCTTAAGAATGACAGAAAACTCCTTGTAGCTTTTGCCTTAGGAATATGGACATCTGTAGCACTTGTTTTATGATCTTTTACTTTGTGCAAAACAGGTGATGCTTACAATGTTGTTTGGTTTGAAAAGAGTTGAAAAAGTTTGGGAAGGTTTGTAGGGAAAATAAAGGACTAACACTAAATACAATGATCAAATTGCCATTGTTCTGGCATTGTGAGAAGTTGCTTCACTTAAAACAGCTGGGAAAACTCCAGTGTTTAGAAAATCAATGCAATAAAATGCAAAAATTTAAGAGATGGTGTTTAACTGGCAAAAGTAAATTATGATATAAACTTGTTTAAATACATTTACTTACACGTGTCACCTCAATGAAACTTTGATCAGCTATTTTAGTACCTTTCCAAACTGGAGACATTTCAGGGAGTCTGAGCTTTTCCCTCTTCTAAGGAGTTAAAAAATAAAAGCAGGAAAAAATGGTTCTCAGTGGAGTCTGACAGCTCAAGTCCTTTGCTAAAGGATGACAGGAATAATAGGAGTTGAGGAAACTGAATATTAAAATTGAGAGATTACCAGTGGTTTTCCTGGAACAGGTCAGGGTAATGTCAGGGTAAAACAGGTTTAGAATGCAACCTGAATGGCCTGTGCTGAACTTGCTTTCAGATTCACCTGCCTCCTCCTTCTGCTTAGTTCTTATCTCTGCTTGCAAAACTGTTATCTGCTGATCTCTGTTAGGCAAGAAAGAAGCTATTTTCTGTCCTGGAGATTTGATTTTTTTTCTCTCAGCTTTTTTGGGTATACTTCTCAGGAAAGAATGAATGTGCCCACCCCAGTGCAACACATGACTAAGGAAATTTCATGCAACTCATAAATGTTTACATGGACTCATCCCAGCCTCTTAATTCCATTCATTTGTTAGATCTTCACACATCCAGAAAGATTATTTGCAAATTCCTTTTTGGTACCAGCAAAATGATAAAGCTTTGTTTTTGATTAAGCATTATTACTAATTTTGTACTGTTCATGAAACTGCAGTGTTTGCTGTCCAGAAAAGGGGTTAGTGGGTATGAGAGCAAACCTCTCAGCACTGGGAGAAGGATATGGACTGTCTGTGTTTTGTTGGTGGTGAAATTTGATCCTGGGATATGTCGCCAGTATTAGAAGCAAACAGAACAGGAGGCCGATATAAAAGCACACTTGCAGATTGAAATACAGCTATTCCTTCCCTTTTAAAACTAAAGTGTATTAAAAGTGCTGGTTTTTCTGATTGGTTTGTTTTAGCTCTGATGTCACACTGGAACCATAGGGCTCTACTGGTTGTGGTCTTAACCAGAATATTTGTGTGGTACTGGTCCATATCAGGTCTGCAGGCACTTGCTGGGCCAGTTGCTCTACTGTGCCCAGTTATATCATGTAGGGGTACAAGTGGTGGTGTACAGATAGTTTAAACATCCTTGCCCTTTTCTGTTGAGACCTCCAATTGTATTTTGTAAATCACATGCCAAATTTGTCAGTTTGTTGTATTTTATATACATATATAGAGATTTGGAGTCTTGATTGGGTTTCTAAGTTGCTGAAAATGCAGGTTTTCTTACACCAGTTGCTGATTAGCTCAAGAATGCACTTGGATGAGACAAGAAAGCTGCATGGCTGTAGTGAGTTCTAACTGTTGAAGTTAGTCCTAAAGCAAAGCTTTAACTGCTCTAACTGTGTCCAGTTGGCTCTGCAGTGCAGTGAAACAATTAATTGTGTTAGTTGTGTTGTGAAATGTCCACCTTGTTGGTGAGGCCCGGTGCTTGCAGGGGGTACGGTTTGCAGCAAGATTTGTCAGCACGTGGCACTTCTGGAAATGGCTGACATCACTTTGGCTCCCTAAAAATTCCTGAGGACATGCAGGCTTTTGAAAGGGATAGCTAAAATGAATTCAGCTATTTCAGTGGGTAATTGCTTCAGATGAGGTTTTCAAGAAACCACAGCATCTGGGACAGTAATTGATAATGTCAGTCCCAAGGAAGAGCAAACCATTAGCGTGACCAGCTCCCTCCCTCCTGCCAGCAGGTTTTTATTAGGGTTTTGTAGGTTGTTAGGTACACCAAGGATCCCTCAGAAGTAGGGACTGGAGACCTCTAATGCTCTGCTCTGTGGTTCTTCAAAATAACATCAACAGTTCTGCAGCACAAAACAGTGTTCCTGGAACCTGGCAATTTGTGTAAGTGTTTCACTGGAACTGGAAAGTTCGGGTGCCCTGGAATAGTTTTATCTAGAAGGCTTTGTGGAAGGGGAGAGAACTTCATTCCCTAGGAGGTTTTCCCCACCATGTGTGCTGTTCTTGCATGTTTGCTGCTGGTCTGGGTAAATCATTGAGGATGGAAGAGTGGAAATGAGGAATTACTGTCCTGCATCAATGGGCTTTTGGAGTTTGGCTGTTATTGAACTTGAGCTGTCACAGAAGGAGGCTTAAGGGACTTGTTGCTGCTGGTTGAGTTCTGCATAACTCTTAGATAAGTAATTGAAATGGAGTGTTACATATTGATGCCTTCAGTGACAGCATATAACTTCTTAAATAATCTAAATACTTTTTTCAAATCAAATTTTCTTTCAGCAAAGAATGGCACAAGAAGTGTTGACTCACTTAAAAGAACATCCTGATGCGTGGACAAGAGTTGATACAATTTTGGAGTTCTCTCAGAACATGAATACCAAAGTAAGCAAATTAACTTTTATTTATTTGGTTTTCCTCTTTCTTCCATTCATAAACTTTGAGGAAGGTATCTCATTTTTAGCCATAGACTTTCTTGATTCAAACCATATTTTTTTGATTGTCTTGTTCGCAGAGATTGCTTTAAGCAAGAACTGTAAATGAAAAAAATATTCAGACCTCATTTTACATTGCCAAGAGTTTCTCCCTCCCCCCCTTTTTTTTTTTGAGGATGAGCTAAATTGGATACACAGAATTTTTTTCAAGGCACATACAAGCTGTATGCCAGTTCCCAAGATTGGTATTTTGTCTATATAAATCTGAGTAATGAAAAGTCTCCTAGAGCCACATTTTGTCCTTGGGTAAGTGCTTGGCTGTGTGTGATCATAATGAAAGCCACGTGCACGTAACTGAGGAGAAAATTTGTCCCTAGGTGTGTTAAAGACCAAACAAACCTCACTAGGCCAAGGTTTGGGCAATCAATAAAGGTTAAGCACCCCAAAGTTTATAGTACATCAGTTCTTTGCTACTATGCAGAACACAATTGCTTTTTATTGCTGTTGGAAATCCATCCATCATGGTAGAGGCTAAAAAGAGCAGCACTCAGGGCTTTTTCTGCAATTTGAAATGCTGTACCTAAGACTTGTGAAGTTTGAGCCAAAAAGATGAGCAAAATGTGTTTTTCCACTGTCTTAAGCTTGATGATTATTATCTCAAATAACTGACATGCATGTTTTTCTGCTGGATACATACTGTGTTCAAACAGAAAAAAAATTGTGTTTGGATGGTTTCTGAAATCATGTGGTATTCATGAAGCACTTCATATTTTTTTTACATTGCTCTCTGAAGTTGAGGGGAAAGCAGTTTAAAGAACTTCCTCAAAGTAATACCTTTAAGCACCTTTAAGTAACAGTGTTTGCCTGTTTGCTTGCCTGGTAAACTTTGCTTTTTATACTGACAGACATTACTAATGTTTAAGTTGATTTATCAACAGTATTTTTAAAAACTCAAATTTGTCTTGTGAAAAATGAGATGATTAGAGGAACAGAAAGAAAGCAACAGGTAAAGAATTCTTCAATTTACATAAATTGCAAATGATTTGGTGCTAAATTTATGCACTATGACATTTGGCTTTTATGCAATCATATTTTTTCTTTAATTAAAGCTGTTAACACTACCTGATATTAATCATAATGTTCCATTATGTTGATTGCTTGTAATAGGAAGAAAAGGGGTGTCTTCCTGTGCAACTGACACAGCTAGGCTTTGACGGCAGGCCTCCACAAGGTCTACCCTTTTGATTCCCTTTAACTGAATTCTGTTCATCAATTGTTTTTTGTTTCTTGGGAGGTGGGAGGGAAAGGGATTCGGTGCATAAAATAAGTAATAAGGGTGCCATAGAAATTTCTACCACAGGGATCATTCCATGCTATTTTTTTTCTTTTTGAGTCTTTTGCTGTTGCCTGTCTCTCATCTTCATAACTGGGCAGTTGAATTCGTGGTGGACAATTAGCAAACCAAGAGTAAATTAGTTTTTGAAAGGCTTCTGTCTTACACAGAGATAAGATGTGTTCACATGTGCTGTTGCAGTAGTTGATTAAAAGGCAGGACTTTTAATTGGTGTCAGTGACTTTCTTGGGAGTGGAGTCCCTCATTGTCAGAGAAATTAGAGCAATTAGAACCATCAAATAAATGAAGTAAAGGCCCCGTGCAGGATGTGGGGCTGCTGGAGCCCTTGCAGTGAGGTGTGGCAGGAGGATGTGCAGGGGAGGGTTGGTTGTACACAGGGGTTTTACTGCCGCTGCTGTTCAGTGTCACCTGTGTCAGGGAAAGGGAACATTTTTGGGACTGAGGAGGAAGGGAGCAAGGCCCTGCAGAGGGCAGAACTGAAGGCACAAAAGAAGGACTAGAAACCTTGAACAGCATGAGCAGCTTAATGTCCATGAACCCAAATGAGATGTTTGAGCAGGTAATGAGGGATAGGTGTGGCGGATTGGTAGAGGTGTCTGTCCTTTTCTTTGATTCCAGGATGTTTTCACTGAGGGAAAAACCCACTGAAGATGAGGTCTGTCCTTAGTCAGTTGTTAGGTTTTTCATTTAAGTTTCATTTGGTCATCTATTGTTTATTTAAAATGAAAGTAGACTTGCCATTCTGGTGTAAAAGCTAAGTTCACTTGTGGAAAAAAGTTTGGGAGAAAATGAGCATTTCTAGTTAGTTGATACCTGAAAAATTAATGTACGTGCCTGTAGAACATAGAAATTTCACTAGAGTTTAGATGTGCTTATGGAAAGATAGCACTGTCTGATATAAAAAATCATACTATCAACATTGTTAGGAGCTTTTTGAAGTATATTTTGTATCATGAGCCTGGATCACTTGCAGATGGTGTCTGTGAGTTTACAGCAGTGGCTGAAATCAATTCCTGTGAAGCATTTTGCTTAAGAACGTTTTTGCATGTTTTCTTACACGTAAATTCCCTTGATTTCATTTAGCTTTTATGTCGCATAATTAAATCATTTTTTCAGGTTAAAATCTAGTTGATAAGCTTTTTGCTGCTGACCATGGAGGCAATAAAAATACCCTGCCAGCTTTCTATGATTCATAATTTCTCTTGGTGCCCAGGGTTTTGGAAGGGGACAGAATATTTTGCAGCTGCAGGATGTGCACCCGAAATCTCCTGGGGCTGGGATCAGATAGGGAAGCAAAGGGATGTAGGTTATGTCAAGATGAGAACAGCAAAACTGCTCTTTCAGTACAATGTGGCTTGGGACAGTCTACATTGTGTATTTTTAATTAAACTGAAGTCTGGATGATCCCTTTGGTGGAAATGCTAATGATCCTACTTTGTGTAACAACTAACCATTTTAAAGAGGAACTCTTATTCTCAGCCAAACTTGGAACTGTGAAAACTTGAATTTACCTTTCAGGCATTGATTTTTATTTTTTTTTTTCTTCCTAATCCACTGTAGATAAAGTAAATGCGAAACTCCTCATCCCCTTTTCTCTCCTGTCTATTCATGCTAATGGGGTTTTACATATTAAAGTTTTTTGGTTGTACCATGACAAACTTCTTTCCCTGTTACTGTGAGTTGGCAGTAGGGACAAATGGGCAGAGGGAATGGCCATTTGCAACGTTAATGGTTTGGGTAAGAACACAGGAAGGAATTCCTGAAAGGTAAAATGATTTCCAAGAGCTTATTCACGTTTTTATTGTTCTTTGACTGAGCACAAAAGTTCATCTTTAAATATTAGAAATAGCTGCCATATTGGGGTGGGGATTGAAATTAAATAAACCTGTGGGTTGTCTTGCTGTTCCTGAAGTAACACACCAGGGAAGTTTGGGAGATAATTTCTCTAGAAAGTGCCAGTGCCAGGACATGTGATGCTAAGACAAGATTTTTTTTTTGCAGCTCTTAGAGGAACAGTAGGAAGCTTGAGCCACCATCCAAGCTGCTAAATATTTTAGGAGCCTGGTTGTGTTAATAGTCAAACTTAGGAGCAGTCATTTGTGATACAAATTCATATCTGGCTGCTGCTTTTCCAGATAGCCAAAATTGTCTGCCAGAGGGCTTTTCATTATTGTTTTTCCCCCCTCCTGGTGTGAGCATGATCAAACAGCAGGACTTAGTATAGCCAAGAATAAAACAAGAAAATACGATGCATGAAACCTCAGGAAATGGGTGAATAGACATATATTTAATAAAATTGTTAGTTTAAGAATCTTGAAGTCTTAGATATTAAGTGTGAATGTCTGATTGAATGAGAGTCCTGCAAGTTAGTCAGTCCTACAGGAATGTACTCACATTTTGTTCTTCTCCAATTTCAGTATTATGGACTGCAAATCTTGGAAAATGTGATAAAAACAAGATGGAAGATTCTTCCAAGGAACCAGTGCGAAGGTAGGGAGGGATTTTTGTTTTTCCTCAGAACTTTGTGTATTAACTGAGATTTAGACTGTCAGTCTCTGAGTAACATTTGTCATGTGTTATGGTATTTTGAATGATGAAACCACATCTTTCACTTTTGTGATAGTGATCTCAGTGGGTTGGTGAGCAGCTGAAAGTCTGTAGCTTTGTGGAAAAGGTGTCACTGATAGTTTTGAAACACATGAGGTGAGCCACTGGCATTGAGGTAGGGATTTTAAATCATTCCTTGTACTTGGCCCAGGAGGTTTTGTTTCCTTCACCCTCAGGAAGCTGTGTGTGCAGCCCCAAGCAGACTCTGTGGCCCACTTGTTACCTTGTGTAGGTTTGTGTTATTATTTTGAAATTGTAAGCAGTTACAATGATTTTAAAAAGGAAACACTAAGGAAATGGACTGTCTTACCTGTTGGTGGTCACTCATTCTGGTAGGCAGGGAGGTGCTGTGCAGTTGGGTTTAATTAATGAGGTGTAGAACCAGGCAGATTGCTGTAATTGGTGCAGGGTGGGGTAAGCCCCAGTCTCCATCAGTGCAAGAAAGCTGGAAGTCTGTGCATCAATTGTGTGTTTGGTTTATGGGTTTCCCCTCCCCTGTAGCTTGCAGTGTTGCTGAATTTCAGACACTGGCTGCAGTAAATGGAGGTACCCCTGTGGTTGCAGGGTTGGTGCTTTTCACATGGCTGGCTGGCTGTCGTCACAACTTGGACTTCAAAACATTGAGTGCAACCACTTCAAATTCTTGACATTAAATGGTGTCACTCTTCTATACATGGCTTTTTACTAAAAGCTGGTTTTGGAGCTAATTAAAAGTTCCTATTTCTGTGTTTTGCTGAGAGCTTTTATTAACCATGCTGAGACATGCTTGAAATTTTTACTGCCCATGCTTAGTTTCTGAAATGATATTAATTAAACCAGAATTTGAAGTGTTGATGAAAACAAATGCATAGAGAGGGACTTTTACAGTTTTGTGCTTATTCTCGACTTTCCCCCTTCCCTTCCAACTGTAGGTTGGCAAAGGCTAGCTGTCTTTGAAAGTAAAACTGAAAGTGAAGTTTCCATTCCTGCTGCTGTTGGAGGTTTCTAGGGAGCAGCTTCAGCTAAGGCTCTGACACAGCTATGCCCTTCTGAGAAACTAAAAGAGCACCTTAGTTAGATAAAGTCAACTGTTCTTTGTGCTTTTAATTACTGGAGTATCTCAGTAATTTTGTTACATCCCTGACTGTGAGTGCTTAGTTTCAGCATTTTGAAGTTGTTGTCCTGAAGGTTTTGGCTGTGGGAGCAGAGCAGGAGGAAAAGGAGTCAGGAGAATTGCCCAGTGGTGGAGGGAGATGTAGAACAGGTGTCACAGGGATGGACCTAACTGGATCCGTTTGGAACTGAACAGGTGCCAAATGCAGGATGTAATTCAGGAATTCAGACTTTAAATTCATGCTCTTAATGCATAGGAGAGCTGACCAGCAGTGGTGGAGGGATGAGGTGCTGCTGGCTGTGCTTTGGGTCATTTTATCTCCAGCAGTGACAGTGCTGTTGGGTGGTTCCTGCCATCTAAGAGGATGCAATAACTCTATTTGTTACAAAGCAAAATAAAGTTATTGTCTGTAGGTGTGCAGTCATCTTGAGATATCATGTTCTTACTTTTGCTGATTTACATATCTAAAAACTCCAGAGGAAATAAAAAATCCTTTATAATAACAAAAAGGTGTTGTTTGTTCAGCTTTGAAAACGTTTTCCCTTTGACAGAGGCAAACTTAAAATTGTGAATTTGACTTTTATCCTGTTTTAGGGAAACCAGGTTAGTGGCTTTCGTGTGGTAGAAGAGGAACCAAATGTATTTTCTGTACCATGGCATTTTATCCAGCTTGGTCTCAGTGGTGTAGGAGGGAGGATCTGTTTCATCTCTAATCCAGTTTGGTCTGGTCTGTGGTAGTTGTTTTTTAAATTTTCTTTTCTTTGGCTGATGATACTGGCTGGTACAAAAGAGCTGCTCCAGAGCTCATTCAGGTGGCTTGATTAGCTGGGAGATAGCAATGCTGGTTAAATTGAGGTTTCCTTGACTCCAGCCTTTCTTTGGTTGGCAGGATTTTCCTGTTTGAAGTGTAACTGGTGGAATGTGTGTGCAGGAAACTGAAACTCAGTGTACAATGGAATGCTTAGTGACAAAGCAAACCATGCAGGTTTCACATCAGTTTTACCTTTATATCATAACTTATAAAACATGTCTTCTGCATGTCTGCTTGCTTTGTGTAGTAAATACAGCTGACAGATCTTACTGTTGGTGAGAGGAAACTGAATGCATTTATGAGGAAACCACAGTAGCAACAGCAGTGCTTAAGAGTTAAAGTCAAGAGCAGATCTGAATTAAATGGTCAGTGAATCAAAAAAGTTTTTGAAATGACTTCCCTGAAACTTGTTGGTAGAAATAAAGCAATGTGGTTAATTACAGAGCATGAACTGTAACTTTTTTTATTTTTTTGGTTTTTAACAAGTTGTAGATAAGAATGACTTGTTGGGCTGTGAGGTTAGCCAGAGGTTTGTTACTGCTTCTGTCCTGTGTGCTGGAGGGTTTCAGCTTCCAGCCTTGAATTTCAAATGCAAGAAGGAAAATGTTTTCTTCAGATGTTTTTTTTAGACATGAAGCTCTGTTCTGAAGTTCCTTTTGTTTTAAGATAGCTTTTGGGTTTGAGCTTTTCTGGCCCTGCTAGCTTTTAACTTTTGTAAAATAGCTTTCTGTTCCTCAGGTGGTGGTGTTTGTGAGCACTTAGAAAAAGTGAGTTTTATCTTTCTATAATTCTGAAATGAGAACCAGGCAAAACAATCAGTTTACAATTCTAAAATACTGATGTGATGGCGTTTTGGTGGTTTTTTTTGATTTTGGTTTGCTTTTGGAGTTAGCAGTGAGAACCAGTTGGTTCTGTAGACAAAAGTGGAGTTTATGAGGCACAGAGTGGGTAAAACGCAGTTAAATCAGATGCCTGACCTGCGTGTTCAGCCTTGAGACATGTTTGGTCATAGCCCCCAGCCATGGTTAGCCTTGTCTGGGTGATTTATTTAGTCCTGGGAGGGTGCTTGGAATGGCTCTTCACGGACACAGCTGATGTCATGTGGTTTTCATTGAAGCCTGGCTGGGGTGGTGATGGATTCCAGAACATCCCAGGCAGTGCTGAACCTGGCTGCTGGCCAGGCTCTTGTGCCATCACTCTCAAGTTGAGTTCTGAGCTTATTGAGGTGTGCTACTAAATTGCTTTAAACTCTGCTGTCCTTTAGAGCTGATTGTTTAATAACACTCCGAGAGGATGGCATTTGATTAAAGTGCTGTGGTCTCCAAAGGATTTTCTGTGGCAGTGTGAAAACCTGCCTGGAAAGAAAGGCTTTTTGGTCTCCAGTGCAGTGATACGTTTCATTAATCCTACATTGTGAAATGAAATAGTGTTCCCCTGAACAGAGAGAGCTTGTCTGGAGTGTTTGGAGCTGGAATGGATAAAGCACTTCTTCATTATGAAACACAAATTGCTTGTACAACTTTGCTCATCCTGAAATGAAAAGGTGAAGTGTTCAGAGATGCAGCTCAGTGTTTTCCAGGAAGGTCCTGGAGTTGAGTGTAAAGCTTTTCATGCAGTGGAAGATGCTGTGGGAGAGGAGGTTTTTCTGTGCAGTGATGAGAGACTTTAATGGAAATTCCTGGCCTGCTTCATGAGGAAGATGTTTCTTTGCTTCTCTGTAATGAAGAGGGGATGAGCTACATGGCACTTGTGTGTGTGTGAAGACAAACTCTGTGGCTTTTCTGTTGGAAAGCAAACAGATCATGGATTGATCTGGTTCACCACTGAGGGGTAAAGGTGATTGTGGGACTGTGTGGGAAAGCATTGCTTCTTAACCCTGAAAATAAGATGGTATTTTGACTACATTTTGGGACTAAACAGTTCACTCTAAGTGTGTATGCATACAACATCCCCAGAGGGGACAGCTCAGCTTTAGCATTTGAAATTCTAATTTTGACTGCAAAATAATGTTAATTTGCTGAGTTACATTGCCCACCTGATTCATTTGTGCCTATTATTCTTTAATACAAGCAGAGACTCTTATTAATCTTAGTAAATTAGAGTGAGCTTGCATCTGCAGCACCAGCTAGAACAATTTTGGACACTTGTTAAATGCTTGTGCTCTGGTTGCACAGAAGGCTGTGCTTGAGGACAGGAGGGTTTGTTGCAGGTGTGTGTTTGCTGATTGTGTCCGTGGTTATTGACCTGTGCTGGGCTGAGACAGGAGCTCGGGGTACACAGAGTGCAGGAGAGGTAATGGCTTCCTAGAGCGCTTCCAAAGGTTAAACTGGAGGATATTTCCTCAAGTTCAGGCTGCAGAAATTACTCATAACGTGACGTTCCTCACTGTCCCAGTTCCACTCCAAGCATTGCAGGGCTTGGGTCACTTGGGAAAACAACTTTCCCTCCAGGAAGAGTTTCAGTTTTATGGATGTTTGCTTCTCTGTCGAGGAGCAGCTTTCACAGAAGGATGACAGTATCTAGTGGATATCCAGGAATGTTCTACAAGGCCTCAAGTTCATGCCCTTGCTCTGTCACTGCTTTTATGGGACTTAGTACAAAAACACTTCTCGGGCTTTGCTTTCTAGAAAATTCCAGCAGTGGGGCTGGTCCAGGCCTGGAGCAGGGGCTGCTCCCTTTGGGTGTCCTGAGATCAGTGCAGTTGCAAGGTCAGATAATCTTTGAGGAACGTTTTGTGTGTCCTGGGTGTTGTGGTTGGTGTGGCTTTTGTTTTGTTTTATTGGAAGGTCTGTTTTCCTGCACTGTCTGTCTCTTCCTGCTTGGCTCAGTGAAGGGCTGAGCTTGGCACTTGTGGTGTTGGCCTCTTCACAACTTGTTCAGCTGCTTCTGTGATGGAAGGAGACCTTCTAGGCAGTGGCTGTGGGGCTTGTGTGTGTCCTGTGCTTTCCTTTCTAACATGACACTTCCTTTGAAGTTCCCCAAACACAGTGCTTTTAGCTTATCCCATGGATTACTGCCCCTGAACAGTTTCTTGGACTTGTTCTGCTGAAAAATGGTAATGAGCCCTGGGTTGATTTTTGTCAGAATATAGATTTGACATATATTTGTTCTGCTGGAAATTCTCTTTCCTATGGAATGATAAATAAATGAGCTAATAAATATGGAGCAGGAACCAGAACACTTGAAGTTGGAAAAGTATAAAATGTCATCTGTGCCAAAAGGAGCATTAGAGAATTGGATAGCTGCTGCTTTTAGGGGATTAGGAATATGACTTTGTTCACTGGATGGATGACCTCAGGAGCCAGCAGAGTAATATGTGAAAGGGAGCAAACTTTCTGGGTTGTCTTTTGAGCAGTGCTCACCATTTTTACTTTAATTTTTTAAATGAAGAAAGTGAAGCAGAGCAGCTGCTCTCCTGTGCTAGACTCAGGGCCGGATCGATGGCAGCGCAGTATTGGAGTTGTTAGTGAACAGCACAATGCCATTGATGCAGCAAGATGGAAAATGCCATGGATCTGCAGTTGGAACTCTAAAAGCAGTATTAACTTTATAATTCCTTTTTGAATGCAGAGAGCTGCAACAGTAGGCTTCCCTTAGTGGTTTGGCAGATGGTTATAACAGTTTAGTTTCTGGCACTGCAAACCTGTTTCCATACTGTTGGGGGGGCTTTCGGATCTCATTTGTGAATTACTGTAATGCTTCAGCAGAGAGTTTTAGGTTTGAAACATCAGGCCTGTGATGCTTGGTGGTAACTCTCAGCCAGTGCCTGACAGTGATACTTTAATAATGACCATTCTCCTGGATCCCACTGATGGTGATGAATAGTTCCACTTGCAGTTGGAACCACCTGCAGAACAGCTCCTGTCTAGTATGTACCTAATGGCTCAAAGTCTGGGTCTAGTTTTTCCAGATTTCACGAGAATGCAATTAATAAATTGTCCTTTCTAATCCTCTTGCTTAAGCCTGAAATGAAAAAAAAAAACCCTACTAAATTTGGTCAAGTCTGAGACAAGTTTTGAAACTTAGAACAGAGGGTGTGGATTATGTCTTCAACAGAAGACATTCTTCTGAAAGTGACAACTTCTGCAGTCTTCAACACATGCATGTCGTCTGCGTGAGTCAGCTGACTTTTCTTGGAGAAGAAATTATAGAAACAAGATTTTTGGGTTCATGAATTTGAATAGCAAAGCATTCAGCAATTCCCATACTTCCTCAAGACAAGAAAGCACTTGCCTGGTTTGAAGTGTGGTGTCAGAGCTGAGCTCCTGGAATGTTCACCTGGGTCGTGACTCCAGGCCCTCTGAGCCTGCCTTTTCCTGGATTTGGGTGGTTTTGTACAGAATGGGTGTTGTCACTTGGAAAGTCATGGTTCCCATGGATGTAGGAATTAGGAGTGAACTGAGGGTTAAGCAGCAAAACGAAACTTTGGGCAGTGCCACTTCCCTACAGTGATCAGGGTTTTTCTGGTTTCATGGTGGGGCTGAAAACTCTAAAATAATTTAAAAACATTAGTAGAAGAAAAGAAACACAACAGAATGAACAGTTCTAACACACTGTGTGTCCCTGGTTGTCCAATTGCCAATGTAAGGTAAAAAAAGAAAAAGCAACACAGCAGAATTTACTGAGATGGTGGGCTCACAGCATCCATATGTGCTAAAAAAGCCCAGAGGTTTACACTCAAATTGTGCTGTATGAGTGAATGAAGGTTTGATTCTCTTCTTGTAAGGCTTCACAGGAGAAGCTTTGCCAAGCTCTGACTTTAAAATGTTCTGCATAGGAGTTCTTGTTTTTAAAATGGATCACTTGAGTAGATTGGAGCATCTGTGAACTTCTGCCTGCAGTGCAGGTGATGTGTCAGAGCTTTCCATGCACTTGAGCAAACCTGGCGTTACAACTGGAGTCACACTTGAGAAGTTCTGTTTATTCTTGGAGTTCACTTAAAAATTACTGCAAGGACACTCTTATCCTCCGTCTGTTGCTTCATTGAAATGGTTTTGGTGTAAAGCCACCTTGTACACCTAAAATACCCTATCAGGATTGATAAAGGTGCATTTTCCCCATGCAGCACATAAGAAGGATGCTCACTGACTCAGGCTTGTCTGGCCTGCTAGAGGCATTTCTGGTTTAAAACCATGAAGAATCTGAACTCAGAAATACTTGTTGCTACATCTGTGATATCTGGCATAGCTGAAAATAAATCCCTTCCTCTTCTGCAGGTATTAAAAAATACGTTGTTGGCCTAATTATCAAGACCTCATCTGACCCAACGTGTGTAGAAGTAAGTGAGGAATTCTCAGGGGAGGATGAGGGAGGGGAGCGTTATGCAAAACCTGACTCCTCTGTTTTTTTTCCAGAAAGAGAAAGTGTATATTGGGAAACTGAATATGATTCTTGTTCAGGTAAGCCAGAGTTCATAACATTTTAAACCTTTCAGTAAAGTCTGTGCCTTTGCTGTGTGTCTGACGTGGGGCTGGCTCCCTTGGCAGATCCTGAAACAGGAGTGGCCCAAGCACTGGCCCACGTTCATCAGCGACATCGTGGGGGCCAGCAGGACCAGCGAGAGCCTCTGCCAGAACAACATGGTCATCCTCAAACTGCTCAGTGAAGAAGTGTTTGATTTCTCCAGTGGCCAGATTACTCAAGTAAAAGCTAAGCATTTGAAAGACAGGCAAGTATATCTGTTTAAATCTTCATGAACAGAGTAGACTTTGTGCTTGCTGTTAAATAGTTGCTCTCACTTGGAGCCTTTGTGTGAGCACCTCCAGCTGTGTAATTCCATTTCTGAGCCCAAGAGGGTTACTGATTTTGCTTTGAAGCACTACTCCTAGGGGATCCCTAACTTCATTTTGTACACCCAGGGATTTGGACCTTGCTGCAAGTAGCATCTGTTGACTGATGGTTCCTACACTTTTAACACAGCATTCAGCATTGATTGATTGTATTTCCTTCTTTCCTTAGAATTTGCAGGCACAGGCTTCAAGCTACCTCAAATATGGATTATTACCATGAAAATGGGGATAAACCAGGTGGCTTTAGAATGCCTCCATGGGCCTGTCCTGTGAGCATAGGAATTGCTTTGATTTATGAAGTGTGGAAATGTTTAGTTTTCAATTAATTTTTTTTTTTTACAGCATGTGCAATGAATTCTCTCAGATATTTCAGCTGTGTCAGTTTGTGATGGTAAGTCACATTTCTTTAATGATGTTTTCAAACTTCCCCCCTTTGTGCCTAACAGTGTCACAATGTCATAAACTCCAAATTGTCATTTACAGGAAAACTCCCAAAACGCTCCCTTAGTCCACGCAACTTTGGAAACTTTGCTACGATTTCTGAACTGGATTCCTCTGGGATATATATTTGAGACCAAGTTAATCAGCACACTAATATACAAGGTATTCTTGCAAAAACATGATAGCTCTTAAATTTAAATATCAGTTGCAGAAAAGCTGTGCAGCACTTCTGTAATGCTCTTTATTTTTTTTTCCTTCTCTCTCCAGTTCTTAAATGTTCCCATGTTTCGAAATGTCTCTTTGAAGTGCCTCACAGAGATTGCAGGTGTCAGTGTAAGCCAGTATGAAGAACAGTTTGTAACACTTTTTACACTGACCATGATGCAGTTAAAACAGGTAAATGTTTATCAGAAATCTCCCTTTGAATTTCATATCACAAAATCCATTTCTGTAGAAAATTGACAGGTTTATGTTGATTATAGAGCTTTTGATAGGAAAAGTATTGTTCTTTGGTGGTATTTGTGGCTTGATCAGAAGATGCCAAGTGTGTTCTTCTGAACTTGATTGCAGATGTATTTCTGCTCTATTGATTTGATTAATTTAAAGGATATTTTGAGCCCTTGGGCTGTCTCATGGGGAAATGTGAACTGTGTGTCTCAAGACCTAAACTGACCTAACTTCTGCAAGTTTCTTGTTAATTTTTGGAACAGATAGATTTCCCACTCAAACCATACATCAGATTTAGATAATTTGATGATTCCCTTCTGAGCAGTTCAGATTCAGGTGCATGAGTCCCTTCCTCAGTGTATTTATATCATAAGTGAATAGGAGAAGGGGTTTTTTTGTAACAGTCTTTTCCTCTCTTGGCAATGTTGGTCCATCTTGAAGGTTTTTTATAAAAACAAAAAGCAGCATACTTGTTAATAAAAGTAGTTGTTTTGTATAAAAGGGAAATTCTTGATGATTTCTTTTTGTTAGATGCTTCCTTTAAATACCAATATCCGACTTGCATACTCCAATGGAAAAGATGATGAACAGAACTTCATTCAGAATCTCAGTTTGTTCCTCTGCACGTTCCTCAAGGAGCATGGTCTACTTATAGAGAAGAGGTTAAATCTGAGGGAAACACTAATGGAGGTAAGGAGCTTGGTTTATCTGGTTTAGAAATGTAGCAGGTGTGTTCTCATGCTCAAAGGATGTGATATTAATGGAATTTCTAGATCATTGTAGTTAAAAAGTTGGTAAGAGAAAAAAACAGTCAGAAATACAAAACCCCTCAAAAGTTTTTTTCCTGGTGTGCTTCAATGGCATTATCATTTCAGTGATCCTTTACCAGTGCAATGTCTGAAAACTTAGCTCTGTGTCACCCTCTTCTTACTTGTTCCTGCATGGAGGTGTCTCATAGTGCTTCACAGTAAATGAATATATTCTTTTTCCATGGGTTTGCATGTTCTGTTGAACTCTCACATGAAGAAGGCGTGTTGCTATGACTTCACCAGTCTGTGTTGTCACTGAGCACCCAGAGCTGCTCCCTAGGGTCCAGCACATGCTTTAGGACATTTCCTCCATCCTGGTGCAGCTTCCTGCCTGGTTTGCCATTTCCCAGCTGAAAAGCTTTAAATAGTCCTCAAGGATGAGACTTGCCATGGAATAAAGACTCTGTGTGGAAGTGGCAGTGCCTTACCAAGTGATTGTGACAGTAAAACCACTGGGACTGTGGCAAATGTTGGAGATTCACATGAGAAGGAAGGTTGGAAAGGCTGAAGCACTGAGGGGTAGAGTAGGGTGAACCCTAATCCCAAGATTAGGGTTTTCAGTTGTGGTGTTTCAGTTATGAATACCAATTTTGCTGGGACTGAGCTATTCTGTGGTGCCTTTTTTGCTACTGCTCCACTCCAAGGAAGCTCCATATCCCCTTGAAGCACCATTTTCTGTGTGCAGAATCAAGCCCCGTGCAGGCTTGGAGGTTGTAGGCTGAGGAACTGCCCTGAGACAGGGGAGAAAATCACCTCCCCAATTTTTAAACCTGGAGACCAGGTCTGTTGGGAGGGGGAAGTGCATTTTGCAGATTGATTTAGCTGTAATCCAGTGTGTCTCAATATCTGAATTCCAGTCTGTTCTCAATATCTTCTGGAGGTAGCCCTCTAAAAAAAAAAAATTAAAAAAAACCCCATATTATTAAAATTGGCTGCAAATACCAAATTATTGTAGCTCGTTTAGAAGATGGACTCAGCAGCTGGGAACAGTTCCAGATAATTCCTGAATTTGCAGGGGTACACAGCTCAAGGATCAAGTTTCTACTTACACTGAGGCTGTACTGGGAAGACCTGTGTAAAAAGACATTTACACAACTGGGTTCTGAGGACTTTCAGGCTTGAAATGTTTAACAAAGTTCTTATGCCTGCCTAAAATGGCTGCAAATTAAACTTCTGTAAGCTCTGGTGTAATAGAACCTAAGTACAGGTTTACTTGAAGAGCTGTGTGTCATTCTAACCTGTTAATTCCTGCACTTTGGATGTAGCAGCTAAAATCATTCCATGGATTCGCTGGATCTCTGTAGGACTAGCAGAGGAATCTACATCAGTTATTTTGAATATTACCTAGAGAAATTGATGTGTAAAGACCAATGTATGGCTGTCCTGAGTCCCTCTTTTGACACTGTAGGTGGAGATGCTGTATCAAGTCTTTACCTTTCAAAGTGCTTAATCTTGGAGTGTTTAAGCTATGAAAATATCTTCAGATTTTATCATTTCATTCTGTTTGTTCACTAATGGGCAATTGCTTTGATATCTTTCACCAGGGACTGCATAATAAGCTTAGGCAAAGAAGGTTTGTCTGTGTAGTTTTAATTTCTCTGGTTGGTATCTGAGCTTGTCAGAATTGCATCAGTGGCTTTCCCTGCTCAGCCTGCTCTGGCTGTTCTGTGAGGAAAGAAGTTGAAAATGTTCTGGTGGATGACTTCTCTGAAGGCAAAGGAGCAGTGTGCCAGGGTCAAAGGATCCAGAACAAAGTAGCAGCAATAGTCTTGAGAATAGCAATCACTGACACCAGCTGCTGAGGCTCTTTTGAGGTTCTGAAAATGCCTTGCAGAAGCTCCAGAGGCTGTGGGTTTGATAATTTCCAAACAGGTTGGTTTGGTAATGGCATTTCTAAGATGTCTTTAGGCTATTTCAGATTTAAAAACCCAACACACAGTTTCAAAATAACAGTGACAGGAGTCTTTGGTTAGGAGTTGTTCTGCCAGTCCCAACTCTGACCTGTGGGTAATGTCATTGCAGTGTTAATTCCTCTTGTTCCAAACTCTCAGATTCATTTGGCACTTGGTGAGGATTTGGATAACTGAAGCAATGTGGTTTCTGCAGATACACTCACTAACTGGGTGTTGAAACCACTCTTTTCCAGGCTCTTCATTACATGTTGTTGGTATCAGAAGTTGAAGAAACTGAAATTTTCAAGATTTGTCTGGAATATTGGAACCATTTAGCTGCTGAGCTCTACAGGGAGAGCCCGTTCTCCACGTCGGCATCGCCGCTGCTTTCGGGGAGCCAGCACTTTGATGTCCCTCCAAGGAGACAGCTTTATCTGCCTGTTCTGTCCAAGGTAACCCATGCTCAAGGGAGGGCACTCTGGGGATTCAGCTTCTCTTGGTGAATTAGAGATTTCACTTTGTGTGAAGAGGGACATATGAAAATTTACCTTAGATAAAGATAGTTGATTAGATAATAGATGGTTGATTCAACTCTAGTTATAGAATTAATGTGAAAATAGTTTTAAGATGACACCAGTATATAATAAGATAATTAATGTGATATTTCAGCTTTTTAAAGATGCTTGTTTTTGACATAAATCTGTATTAAACAATTTCTGTGAACAGAAAGGCTGAGGTGTTAGAATTGGAGGGAAACCCATGTGTTTGGGAAAAGTGGTCCTTAAAAGACCCCTAATATGACATAAGCATTTTGAGCCTCTGGAAAGTGTAAATATTACATAGGTTGGGGTTTTTTAAGTCCTCTGCTTGTTCATTGGAGGGAGAGAAGTCAGCAGGCTCTGTCCTCACTGGAAGAAGCTGCCATTTGTTAGCTGATATTTCTGTGTAGGTGGATATAACCTGTCTGTGGCTGAGGCTGCCGGGGCAGAAGGCTCTGGAGCCACTTGTGCAGCTGGGAGAGAGGTGGTGGTTGCAGTTTGATGGAGTTTGAACTTCCCCAGGTTCGATTGCTCATGGTGAGCCGCATGGCCAAGCCTGAAGAAGTCCTGGTGGTGGAGAATGACCAAGGGGAGGTGGTTCGGGAGTTCATGAAGGACACGGATTCCATAAACTTGTATAAAAACATGAGAGAAACCTTGGGTAAGTGAACTGGCTGCAGTTGGTGTGCTCTGGGTTTGTGCAGCTGCATCATCAGAGTGCTGCAGTGTGTTATCCTAGCATCTCAGGTGTTGTGTGGGTGAATGGTTATCAGCCAGGAGTACTACACAGGCTGCAAGGGGAGGAGGCAGTGCCTGCTCTCAAGTTTCCTGTTTGAGGCATGCAGTGTTTTATAACCTGGTGGAGTAGTAATGCACTACTTAATGTTGTCCTTAGGTATTGCAGTGGTAATGAGATTTTTGAGGCAGGAAACAATATCGAGAGTCCAAATCGTAACTTGAGGGAGCAAAGGGAGTGAAGTTGTCAGATATTCAGGACATCAGACCTTCAATATTAATTTTCTCAAATGCAGATAGGAACACTGAGTGTTGAGCATCAGGTTGATGCACTGGGAATGTGTGTTTTGGAAAGCTTGTGAGATGCAGAGTGTATGTGGGTGTAGTGGATATTTTTATTTTCACCTGTCTGCTGGGGATGTAGGTATAGCCAGTGTTAAATTAATTATTTTTATACATTTGCATGTGGAATGTGAAAACCATTTTTGTTTTGTGAAACAATTACTGCATATCCTGAACCTAAGTTGTTTTGTCGGATACAAGATTATTTTTATGAAAACGCAGGCCAGGTTTGTATTGCTTATGTTCTGTTACCTATAAGATTCACTTAGAGAAGAAAAAAGAAAGGGCAGGACAATGTGGTGGAAGCTGTATTCTGTGGTACAGTAAAAATCTATTTCTGAACCTGGCCATAAATTGCTCTTGACTTGCTGGGATTTAGAGTTTTATATTGGAGACACTAATCCTATTAGGGGCTGATGCAAGTGACTGAGTTGTGATACCTGAATCTTCCACCTAGACCTGTTCAGGAGAACCAGCTCCGCTTTAATCGTGGCTTATTGCAACCAGCAGTAAAATACAGAGCTGCAGAAAATGTGTGGGATTACCCTGTATAATGTCCCCCATAGGCAGCCAATCCCATATTCCCTACAGGCCATCAGTACAGATGCCTTTTGATAAAAATTTGCCTTGGTGTCACGTGGGACATGCATTGATTTAGACTTTTCACATCACCTGCATGTGATGTTTTGCTGAGAACCCTTAGAACTTAAATTGTCAATGAAATTTATTGTCCATCTTTAAAATAATTTCTGCTTTAATTACTACCTTGTGCTGTAATGACTTCAGGAAGGAGACAGGACACTTCTACTGAGAGCTTCAGTGGGTTTTTATGGAAGTGCTTATGGAGTTGAGCTCCAGGCTGCAGCTTTCAGGGGTTGCACGTTGATCTCTTTCAGTTTATCTCACACATCTGGACTATGCAGACACAGAAAGAATTATGACGGAGAAGCTTCACAATCAGGTGAATGGGACAGAGTGGTCCTGGAAGAACCTGAACACGCTGTGCTGGGCCATCGGCTCCATCAGCGGCGCCATGCACGAGGAGGATGAGAAGAGGTTCCTGGTCACAGTGATCAAGGTACGCTGGGCACAGCCAGCAGCCTGCTCACACTCAGTTTGTGCTGCAGAAACCAAGCTTGCAGAAATACTGCTCTGTCAGCTCAGAAAGCTGCCCTGGTGGAGAAAAATGAATGAATGGGAGATATTCCATCCTGAATTTTGGGGTGATGAGTAAATTAGTGATGAACAATGCATTGATCCAAGGAGCCTTTTCATCAGATAAAATTTAATTTATGGTTAAATGTGTTCTTTGGGGATGCAGGAGAGATGGAAAGGGATTGCTTTTGAAATACAGCAGAGTAGTAAAGTAACCCATGACTGTAACTAGCCTAACAGCTTGCTGTTTTTTGCTATATCTGTATATTCATGGATCAAACTCAACGTTTGGATAATATGTGGATAATATTTTTACAAGAGTAATGGACTTTAAAAAGTCATACAAAGATGTTTACAGAATATTTTGGTTTTTAGTCATACAGAACATGTAGTTTAATTTCTTCTACTTGATGTGGAGGCTGTATTTTTATCTATCAGCTATCAGCCAGTATTGAGTAGTGTAAGGCTTGTTGAACTCCCCCTGCAGGAATCTTCAGTTATAATTTAAAATGGAGATTCCTTAGTTTAAAAACACAGTGATCAGGGTTTGGATAAAACTTAAATGATTGCATCACCCCAATCTTAACAGACTTGTTTGGGTTTTGATTTCTTCATTTGGATTTTGAGCTCGATTGTGGGCAACCACCTTTAATATAGCTGCTTGTAGGATGATATGCTTGTAATGCTTTTGATGGAACTGGACAAACTTGAGGAGGAACCTAAGAATCTGTTGTGTTGCAGGATCTCCTGGGACTCTGCGAACAAAAGCGAGGGAAGGACAATAAAGCCATTATTGCATCAAATATAATGTATATAGTAGGTCAATACCCACGGTTTTTGAGAGCTCACTGGAAATTTTTGAAGACAGTAGTCAACAAGCTGTTTGAATTTATGCATGGTAATTATCTGCTTTTTTTAAATTTGCTGTTTTAAGTATAAAAAAATGCCTATATGTGCAGAGGAAAAAATACAAAGGAGTAACTGCCTGAATTTCATTTAGAAACCCACGATGGTGTCCAGGACATGGCTTGTGATACCTTCATAAAAATAGCACAAAAATGCCGCCGACACTTTGTCCAGGTTCAGGTGGGAGAGGTCATGCCATTTATTGATGAAATCCTGAACAATATTAACACAATCATCTGTGACCTTCAGCCACAACAGGTAGGTTCTGTTTGGGGCTGTGGATAATTCCTCAAGATGAATGCACAGTTCCTTCCTGTTGAAATGTGGGGGGTTTTTGCAAGGGTTGAATTATGTTCTTCAGTTTTTATTAGTGTCAGGATATGAATGCCATGATCAAGATGCATTGTTGAGATGCATTGTTGAATGTTTGGAAGGACAATTAGAGTGCACTTAGTTGGAATTTTGATTTCTGGAATGTCTTCAAGAAGACACTGCCTGTAACTTGGTGATTCTGCTTTGGGAAAGAGCAATATCCTACTCTAACAGTTTATACCTACAGGTCTTGTATGTGGGAGGGAGGAACAATCCAAAAAGGGAAAATGGAAAATCCAGTCCTTTCCACAAAAGGAGCGGTGTGCGTCTGAGCACTGAATGCACTGAAACTTCAGGCAGAGTGCATTTGGCACCTGGAAAAAGATAATTCCAGGGTTGATGGGAGCCAGTGCACAGTTCAAACATGTCTGGTAGAACTGAGTTTTTCCTTAGTCCTTTCTAACCTCGGTGTTTGTGGTGTTGCTGTTCCCCCCAGGTGCACACATTTTACGAAGCAGTTGGGTACATGATTGGGGCACAGACAGACCAGTCTGTGCAGGAGCATCTGATAGAAAAGTACATGCTGCTGCCCAACCAGGTGTGGGACAGCATCATTCAGCAGGCAACAAAGGTGAGCTCTTCCATTTCAGTGTGTTCTGTGTTCAGGTTAAAAGCCCTGCTGAATGTTTGCCCTCCCTGGCTGTATTTTTACACCGAGTGCGCAGAGTTGGGCTGGACTTCATTAAACGATGGCTGAGACAGAGATTGACATGACAATGAAGGTGTTGTTTGAGAGAGGAGACTTAAATGACAAAATAAATACCTGTTTAAATTTGATTTAAAGTACAATCTGTTACTTGTACAGAATCCATTTCAGTAGTTTTTTTTGCCTCCCTTTCACTTGGCTTTTGGGTAACAGAAGAAAATGCTAAAAATACTGTTCACTGTTCTGCTCCCACCATTCTCTTAAAGAGAATCTTTTCTTACTTTATTTCTATTTCTTTCAGTCTTCTGAAAATACTTTTGTCTCTACCCATTAAAGAACAACAGTCTTACACTTCACAAGAGACAATCCATTTGCAGTTAATCTAATTAAGGGTCTGAATCTTAAGCAAGCTTGAGTTACTTTTCCTGCCCTGACTTCTCCCAGGAACATACTGCATTTCCATTGGATCCCTTCTATCTGTTTTCAACTTCTTCATCTCCTTAGTTTTTCTTCTCTCTCTAACTAGAGTAATGCTTGTAGCACTGCAGCAAAATAATTCTGCAGAAAAGCAGAACGAAATGAAGTTTTATCCTGACTGTTGGAGGTAGTGGCAAATGCCATGAAATAAACTGCAGGATCTCTATAAAAAGTCCATAAATTTGAGTGATCTGTTCTTTAAGGCAGTGTATAAAATAAATTGTTTCAACATCGGCTTTTATATTGCAAGCCAAAGGGTGGTTGTGTTCACTAATGAAGATGAACTCCATTTTTTCCACAGAATGTTGATATTCTAAAGGATCCTGAAACAGTTAAGCAGCTTGGTAGCATTCTGAAAACCAATGTACGAGCATGTAAAGCAGTTGGCCACCCCTTTGTGATTCAGCTTGGAAGAATTTATTTAGATATGCTGAATGTGTACAAGTGCCTAAGTGAAAATATTTCTGCAGCTATTCAGGCTAATGGTAAGAAATGCCATGTTCTCCCTGAAATCCTGGGGTTTAGCAGTGTCTGCTGTTGGGTTCCAGAGAAATCCCAGTTGGGTTAATTTTACTGCTTGGGAGAGTGGGGAAGGACTGAAAGTGCTCACTGAAATCTTTGCTTGTTAACAGATGTTGTATTCAAATAAAGAACTCCCAGCTTTAGAGGGAGGAAGAAACATCTATAAATGATCAAGTTTAGGAGAATGCAGAACACCAGGGCTGCTCACTTAGAATTGATAAGCATCTCACTGAGATGCAGTGTAGGTAGCCTGTGTTCTTTTAGCTTGCTCTGGTTTTGAGTTATTAAAGAACTGTCAGTAAATAGGATCTGTTCATTGCTTCAGAAAACATCAGCAGGCTTTGGGATGAGAGTGTGCTGCTCCAAGGCTGTCTCGCAGAAATGTAATGAGTGAAGATGCCTGAAAGTCCTGGTAATCCAGGCTTGCAATCACAGGAGGAATTCTCAATTACCTCCCTTATTTTTACCAGCTAGCTTAGGGCCTGTGGCATCTCAGCAGAATGTGCTGCTGTAGTAGCCCGTTACAGGATGAAGTGAGTCACCTGCTGAATTCTGTGCTGTGCCCAGGTTTCTGGCCAGGGCACAGGATGTACCTGGACACTGGAATGTTCAGTGCAGCTTGGGAACTGCACAGCTGCTTTACCTTGAAGTGACTTCTTGGAATTCAGAGTAGAACTGGCAGAGAAATCAAAAACTTTTCATTCAGCTGATCTAATGGCCAGAATTCATCATTGCTAGACACAGTGAAGTTGAGGAAGCAGTTGCTGGGGATGAGGGCCTGGTGATCTCCTAGAACAGCAACTACTGTGATTGCTGTTGCCCCCAAGAATGTTTTTACAACTGGCAAAGATTAAAGACAAAGGAGGTCTTTGTCATTCAGATATAACAATCAAATATTCTGTTTTGTTAATATCAAGTTAATTTGGTGGGGGTTTGGTGTTTGTTTTGTTTTGCTCTTTTTTTTTGTTGTTGTTGTTGTTTGTTTGTTTCTTTGGTTGGTTTCATTTGTTTTGGGTTTTATTTTTTTTAATTTTGGGGTTTTTGGCACCTCACACAACTAACTGAGGCTTTAAAATTTTCCAGGTGAAATGGTAACAAAGCAGCCCTTGATTAGAAGTATGAGGACTGTAAAAAGGGAAACTTTAAAATTAATTTCTGGCTGGGTGAGCAGGTCCAATGATCCGCAGATGGTAAGTGGATGCATTTTATACAAATAACTCCTAAGACAGAATTGGGAGGAGCTCTGCTTTGTGTTCAGTTGTTGGTCACAGGAACTTGCTTCAGGAGATGTGTAAAATGTAATGGAGGAGGTGGAGGTAAGAGGTAAACCTGAGCAATGCTTGAGACACTTCAGTTAATTTTAGCTGGGAGTAATCATAAAGGGAGACGAGGAGATTTAGGATGGAGACAGAGGATGGGAACTTCAACTTCCTCAGGACAAGTGTCACCTGTAACTGAAGGAGGAACTAACTTGGCTGTAGCTGCTCTGCTATAACCTGGCTCACTCTTCCACCCAGGTAGCTGAGAACTTTGTTCCTCCGTTGTTGGATGCAGTTCTCATCGACTACCAGCGGAACGTGCCGGCGGCGCGCGAGCCCGAGGTGCTCAGCACCATGGCCATCATTGTCAACAAGCTGGGGGGACACATCACTGCTGAAATACCTCAGATCTTCGATGCTGTCTTTGAGTGCACATTAAACATGATCAACAAGGTATTTCTGTTTGAAACCTGGGATGGGGCGTCTCCCTCTGGACATCACTGCACTGTGTGGGATCTTGGGATTTACGGGTTTTTGCAGTCACAGAGCGTGTTTGTGGCACTTGACAACATTTCTGCTCAGATGAGTGTACTTGTTTTATAGTTGAGCTGTCTAGTTGGGTATCTTAAATTGCTTTGTATTTCTTTGGTTAGCTCTTGATTTAAGCCATTAGTCATTTTTCTGGGGCCTTGGAGTGCTGCAGTTGTGCAGGCAGAAGTCAAATGTCAGTGTAGGACAAAGTGCTAAAATTGATAAATATTTCAAGTGTAAGAACATCACCACTGCTCAGTGCAGTATTTCCTCACTAACTGTGCAGTATGTACTGCTTTGCTCTGTTTGGAAGATGCCATCATGGAACTTAAGGAGACTTGGCTTTTTTCCCCTTTCCCTTCTAGGACTTTGAAGAATATCCTGAACATAGAACAAACTTCTTCTTGCTACTTCAAGCTGTAAATTCTCACTGCTTCCCAGCCTTCCTGGCCATTCCACCTGCACAGTTCAAACTTGTCCTGGATTCTATTATTTGGGCTTTCAAACACACAATGAGAAACGTTGCAGATACAGGTAAATGGAAGTGTTTAATACACATCATAGATTTTCTGATAGAATGCTGTTGTTTTTCTTCCTTTTCTTTAATCAAGCTTAGCATATTGTTCACATGCATTTGCACAAGGATAGAATTCCTCTGTCTCAGCTCCAAGGTGTCAGCCAGGGATCCATGGATGGGCTGGGGTATTTGGTTGTTGTTTATTCCTGTAGCTGGAGGAGAGCACTGTTACAGTTTCTTCTTGTTCTTTGCCACCTGAGCATTGGCACTCTTCTGAAATGGTACTACAAAAATTGTGGAACAGTGATTCCTTTTAGGCATCTTAGGAATGGGGAGAAGGGATGTTTTTCAGTTGCATTTCACCAAGTAAAATAATTGAAGTTTCCATTTAAATCAAAACATGGAGACGTCTTTCCCTGTTTAAATAGCCAGCATTTGTCTGGGTAGAGAGTTTTGCTCATCAAGAAGTGTGATTGGCTGTTTATGCTAATGAGGGTATAATAAAGCTGAAGGGGCGTGCCATGTCTGGGAGGCAGTGCCCTCTAGTGCCACCTCGGGCAGGGCCTCACAAACCCATCACATGTGCCATGCTGACATCCTGCTGCCCATCAGGATTTCTTGGGCTATTCCTGTTGTTTGCAAAGGCCAGAATCTCCCAGCTGTTGGAACATGGTTCTCCTGGTCACTTTTCAATGCCTGTTGTGCAGGACTGCAGATCCTTTACACCCTGCTGCAGAACGTGGCGCAGGAGGAGACGGCTGCCCAGAGCTTCTATCAGACCTATTTCTGTGACATCCTCCAGCACATCTTCTCCGTGGTCACAGACACCTCCCACACTGCAGGTGAGCGGGGCCTCTGCTTCAAAGCACCCTGAGCATCACAGTCATGGCTCACATCCTGCTCTGAGTAACAGCTGCCCGCTGCCTGTGTGTGCCTTTGATCTGCAGGTTTGACAATGCATGCGTCAATCCTTGCCTACATGTTCAACTTGGTAGAAGAGGGAAAGATAAGTACTCCTTTAAACCCTGGCAACCCAGTGAACAACCAAATGTTTATTCAGGAGTATGTGGCTAATCTCCTCAAATCTGCGTTTCCTCACCTGCAAGAGTAAGTCTGCCACGATTCATTCATGCTTCTCGGTGGGTTTTTATTTCTTGGGATTCTGACTGATGTGTTTGCTGTTAGTGCCCAGGTGAAGCTGTTCGTAACGGGACTCTTCAGTTTAAACCAGGATATTCCTGCCTTCAAGGAACACCTAAGGGATTTCCTGGTCCAAATCAAGGTGTGTTGGGCATGCTTTTCTCAAGAAATTAAAAGTAATTTTCAGCGGGATATTGTTGGAAAGCTTTTGGACAGTGTGGAGTCAGTGCTTGTTTGAAAAATAGAAGTTATTTTACATCTTTTTAAAATGCAGTGAGAATTCTGTCCAGTGGCTTGTGTGACTGAGTCGTGTGCGTGGAACCTGTTTCACTGGGATTTCACTTCACAAGTTGGGTTTGGACATCATTGCTTGTGTTATGCACTGTGCAATCCTTGTGTCTTAGGACAACTGCAGAACTAAACCTTATGGGAAATCAGTTTGGTTTTAAGTTTTAATCTGATGGGAAATCTGTTTTTTAACCAGATTTTTTTTTTTTTTCATTCTACTTGGAATTGGGACCAGTTTTGAAATCCACTGCACTAATGCTATGCCTTTATTTTTTCCTAAGGATGCTGGAATGATAGGATTGTAGGAAATAGTTTAATTAGTTTTGAGATTGCAATTGTCAGGTATTTCAGAATTGCAATGGTTCTGCTTTAATGATGATAGACTCCAGATGCTGGGTTTGGCATCCCATTCTGTAACACACGGTGAACATCTTTAAATATTGCTTTATATTGGTTGTGACCTTAGGAACAGAAAACCATGCAAGCAGCCTGTCAGGGAACAGGAAGGGAAGATGTTCCCTGTATAATTTTGGAAGCTATTACTCTGCCTTAAGCTCTTGACAATAAACTGATGTTTTTGTGTGAATTATCCCAGGAATTTGCAGGTGAAGACACATCAGACTTGTTTTTGGAGGAGAGAGAAACAGCCCTTCGGCAGGCTCAAGAGGAGAAGCATAAACTTCAGATGTCTGTACCTGGCATCCTTAATCCACATGAAATTCCCGAGGAGATGTGCGATTAAAACAAAAATAAAACAAGTTTTGCAGTTTTCTTTCTGTACAGCTACTTTGTTGTGATAGAAGAAAACAGCACTTGGATATTTGTTGACCAAAATGATGCCAATTTGTAAATTAAAATGTCACCTAGTGGCCCTTTTTCTTATGTGTTTTTTGTATAAGAAATTTTCTGTGAAATATCCTTCCATTGTTTAAGCTTTTGTTTGGTCATCTTTATTTAGATTTGCATGAAGTTGAAAATTAAGGCATTTTCAAAGTAATTACTTCATGCCCATTTTGTGGCTAAGGGGAAAATAGGCAAAGCGTAACTTGTAAAAGACTATATTGCAAAATAATACAATTTCCTGTCAGAGTATCGATTTTTAATTCGGAGTCATTTTCTTTCTAGTCTGTCCTGCAGTCTAGGAGAAAAGGTAAAGAGTAAAGCAGACAGAATTAATTGTTAAGCAGAGGATTCTAGTGCTGCGTTTGTTCTGATCAGTTAGCAGCTTTCTGGACTGAGTGGTAAGGCTATAGGCTACGTGTATTTGCAAGTTGTATGGCAAGTTTGCAGCAAGATCATGTGCATATCATCCCATTGTAAAGCAACTTCTAAAGAGTATGGGAACACAGTACAGTTAGTTATTTTTACACAGTTCTTTTGTTTTTGTGTGTGTGCTGTCGCTTTGTCGACAACAGCTTTTTGTTTTCCTCAATGAGGAGTGTTGCTCATTTGTGAGCCTTCATTAACTCGAAGTGAAATGGTTAAAATATTTATCCTGTTAGAATAGGCTGCATCTTTTTAACAACTCATAAAATAAAAAAAAAAAAACCTGGCTTTTGAGATGACTTATACTAATTTACATTGTTTACCATGCTGTAGTGCTTAAAGAACACTACTTAAGAGCAAAATAAACTTGGTTTACATTTATTTTTCTTTCTTTGGCTTATTCTTTTATTGGATGAAAATGCTGTGATCATATTTAAGATTTGTATTTGAAGGCGTAGGAAAAGCTCCTTGAGGTCTAGATAACTGTTGCTTCTGGCTTGCCTCATCTCAAGGACTTTGGCTGTGCTTGAAGTTACCACGAACTAAGTTGGGTTCCATTTGGAAGTACAGTAGCTGTTCTGACTTACCTCCGTGGATAACTATTCCATACCACGTTACTATAAAATGCCAGGAATGAGGTACTCTTGCTCTTTCTCTCTCTGGACTCTTTGCAATTTATTTCAAAGAGGTATTGCACTGTATCTTGACTAAACAGTTAATAATAGTCCATGTTAATAACATGTGTAGACAAGATCTACGGTTATTTTTCTACCTAAAGTTTTGTAGTTAAATGATTTTCACAGATATATGAAGCAGTATGAACACTAAGGTTGTGTACAGTCTTGGCTTCCCCCTCTGTGTCGTGTCTTGTCTCTGTTCTGCAGCAGTCTGTGTCGAGCTCTCCCCAGGTTTCTCCATGGATTTGGTCTCCAGGCTGTTCTGGGATGAAGTGTGGCCATTGTCAGAGCTGTCCCAGGGCCCAGGGCTGTTGTGTGCCCCAGGGTCTGGGGTTGTTAGCTCTGTGCTGTGTGTTCCTTTGGAGTAGAAGTGCATGAGTTAGTGGTGTCCCGTAGGATGTAGCTGTGCCCAGGATGTTTCCAGGCTGGGCTCTGGCCCCTCTGTGTCTGGGAGCATCTCCTGTTCCTTCCAGTGCTCGGCCCTGGGGAAGCTCAGCCGCTCCCACGGGCAGGGCCTTGGGCAGTGGCACTGAGCTGGCACTGCCTGGAGACCCCCTGAGACCCCCATGGCTGGGACTGCCTACAGCCTCCCAAAATACTGCCACAGTTCCAGATCTCCTCAGAGCTCCCGGTTCCAGCTGTTTCATGTCTTCCCATCAGCCCGGAGCCTTCTGCTCCAGCCTCAAGGCCATATTGCCTTTATTGGGCAGGTGCAAGTGCAGCAGTTGAGGTCCTGTCGAGGGACATGAAATGGCTGGTGAGCAGCAGCAGAGCTACAGCTCAGCCAAAGCCGTGCAGAGCAGGAGGAGAAGGTGATAAAATGGAAATGAACCCCAGCAATAGCGGGAGGGCAGATCACATCCCGTGAGTCACAGAGCTGAAGGCTGAGTTGGTTCTGAACAGAAATACACACACGTGTGTGTTTGGGTTCCGAACAGAAATACACGCGTGTGTGTTGGTGCTCTGAACAGAAATACACATGAGTGTGTTTGTGTTCTGAACAGAAATACACGCGTGTGTGTTTGTGCTCTGAACAGAAATACACACGTGTGTTTGTGCTCTGAACAGAAATACACGTGTGTTTGTGCTCTGAACAGAAATACACACGTGTGTGTTTGTGTTTATGCTCTGAACAGAAATACACGTGTGTGTTTGTGCTCTGAACAGAAATACACACACGTGTGTTTGTGCTCTGAACAGAAATACACACTTTTGTGTCCTGAACAGAAATACACACGTGTGTGATGGTGCTCTGAACAGTGTGTTTATGCTCTGAACAGAACTACACGCGTGTGTGTGTTTGTGCTCTGAACAGAAATACACACGAGTGTGTGTTTGTGTTCTGAACAGAAATACGTGTGTTTGTGCTCTGAACAGAAATGCACACGTGTGGGTTTGTGCTCTGAACAGAAATACACACGTGTGTGATTGTGCTCTGAACAGAAATACACACGTGTGTGATTGTGCTCTGAACAGAAATACACACACGTGTGTGTTTGTGCTCTGAACAGAAATACACACATGTTTGTGTCCTGAACAGAAATACACACGTGTGTTTGTGCTCCTTCCTTCCTCCCTTCAAGGCTGGAGTTAAGCTGAGGCTCACGGTCTGGTTGTTCACTGAAATTGTTCACCTGAACTCGCAAACAACAAACCCAAAATGTATTTTTATGTTGATTCAAAGAAGAGATGTTTGGTTATTTTGATACCTTGAGAATTCTCTAGTAACAACATTCTAATCTTGGGTTTTGCTTCCCTTTTAGATCTAAAAATTTAACTGTGGTCTTGTCTTGTTCTCTTAAGCGAATTGGTGCCTTTCCCTGATCTCTGCAGCTGCTATAGAAATGCAGCTTCTGTGGAGTTCTGGATACCATTAAAGATTTGACTGCTGTGTGTGCATATTTCTAGTGCAGTTTTCCTGAATGTGAAAAAAAAAATAAAAGACAATGTACATCTAAGAAAGTTCTAGTTCTAATGCACACTCTGTAAATCAAAATATATATGGATAAAAAGCATGAACCATCATATAAACATCTCCATAACTTGTAATTATATGTAAACCAATGTTTTGTGCATATTTCTATACAGATTTTACTAAAAAAACCCCAAAAAACAAACCAGTTCTGTGTACTCCAGGTACATTGATAAATACAAATATTTCGGGGTGTTTTCTGTGTTTACATGGATTGATTGTCAGCTGATGAAGACACCCCAAGTACTTTGTTTCAGGCTGCCATGATGTGTTTGCTACTGTAACTGAAGCAGATTATCTTCCAAAGCATTTTAGATTAGTTGGTTTTGGTTTTTTAAAACTAGAATAATTTGGTGTGTGTTAATCTGATTGGTTTAAGTGAACTATTTTCCAATAAAGCTAATATTTATGCAAAAAAAAAAGCTTTAGAAATGCTCATCTCTCTAGGAAGCTTTAAGCGTTACTGCTGATAGTTTTTAGCACTGGAAAGGCAATAAAACTTCAGTTTAAAGGGGGAAAAAAAGGAGAAAAAGTTGAAATTGATGCATTAAACTGCCTGAGGTGAGGAATTTGCCTTGGTGCTGTGGTGAGGGCCTGTCCCAGAGTCCATTTATCACTGGGTAAGGGATAATCACTGATCCCACACTCCAGGGGTGCTGGAAGGTGTGGATAAACTTCCTTCTCCCCCTTGCTAGGTTTGTCTCCAGGTGCTATGGAGCAAAACTGGAATGCTGGGGAGAGCTCTTTAAAAACCATCAGTCAAAGAAGAATCCTGTCCCCCTGCCCATCAGGAATGCTCCTCTGCACCTCAGTCCTCCAGAGTGAATTTATGTTCAGGCTTTCAGCTTCAGGACATCCTCACCTCATTGTCCAAGGCTGTCCCTGTCAGCAGGGTTCCTTTGGGAAAAGGCTTGGCCATTCCCGTTGGGGGAATCATTTTTGGGTCAATATCCCATGTACAGTGACCTCAAGTACCTAAAAGTCACAGATTTTACACCTACAAACCTGTGAGCACTTTTCTTTGTGTTTTAAGTACAAGGAAAGATGGGATTGAGGAGGAAGGAGTATTTTGGAGGTTGAAAGTACAGAAGAAAACAAAACACTCAGATTTTCATCTTTATTTACTCCTTGTAAATAAGTCACCCAGCACTTTTCCTTGGGTAATCTCTTCCCAGTCTCAGATCCATATGGGGTGCCCAGTTTTGGTTGTGAACACCCTTGAAATCTTAAATCCTTTTCAATAGTCTCAGCTTCTCCTGAGCCTTGAAGTCTGCAGTGTTTTGTGGATCTTGTAATTTCAGCAAAGATGATCAGCGAGAATGGGCCAATTTAACTCCCTCATGTGTTGGGAGCAGGCTCCAGCCCCTCTCCTACCCCCCTGCTGTTGTTTTAAATGTGTGTCACCACTAAAAGGTCCAAAAGAGGCCCAAATGTACAACAGGAGCTGCCTGGAACACTTTGGTAGTGGTTCAGTTTCTGGTGGCTCTCTCATGCTCAGGAATGCCTTGGCTGTACTTACGTGATATTGTGGCCAAATTTTGAGTATTCTGTATCATCTGGGATAAATAAATTCGGATTTGTCTTCTCAGGGTGCTGTGACACCAAAGCCTAGTTAGACATGGATGCTGTTTGAAAGCTCAGAATGCTGAAAGAGCAGTGCAAGTCAAGTGCTCAAAGTTGAATGTGGGTAAACTTAAAACTGACTCTGGTGCTCGTGGCTTTCAGTGGTTTCCAGCAGCATTCCAGACACGAGGTCAGGGATTTAACTGGACTCATGCTAAACTGCTAGCTCAGAGTTGGAATGTGAATTTTGAAAATTCATGTTCTTGCTCTTAATCCAGCCCCAAACCTGGATTAAAGATTTTAGTATTGCCCAAGTCTTGCATTTATCTAAGTTACTCCTCCAGAAGAGCCGTGCTGGCACTTTTCCAGAGCAAATATTCCCAGATGAGGAGCACTGCAGCCAGGGGAAGGGAAGGGGATAAAACAGCCTTGCTGGGATGGCACACAGGGAGAATAAAGGTTAAGAGTTAAAACAAAGCATGCAAGAGCAGGAGGCTGATGATCTCTGCAACCAGGCCACTGACAGGTCTTGCCTTCAGCTTGGAAGCAAACATTGAATTTCGTTAAAAAAATTCAATTTAGTCTCTAGTTAAAAAAAAAAATAAAAGGAAACCAGTGCAGTAAAAGGAACCAGGCTTTCAATGTTGTGTTGTGCTCAAAAGCAGGAGTGCCTCAAGGTCAGCCGTGCTCTTGTGCTGCACTCCTCGAGCCTGGCACGTGACTGCGGGCTCCAGAAGTCCCTCCTGCTGACCCTGGTGTTTGTGATCAGACAGCTGATGGCTCAGGAAAACCATCTCTGAAGATGAGATTTGAGTCTGCTGGAAAAGGTACTGCAGGGCCTGCTTGAGGAAGGAAGAGCAGAGAGAGAAGTGCAAATTCAAATGAGATGACGCAGGTTGTAGAGTGAGGCGTTCTACAGTAACTGAGATCCTCCTGGACACACAGAAGGCAAGGCAGCACAACATCACGTGAAAACTCACACACAAATCCTCTGATCTACCTTTTGATGGACCTCAGGCTTTGAAATCGGTGCTGTGGAAGAGAAAGGTGTCACTGCATTAATTCAGGCAGGAGCAGAGCACAGTTGCAATGTTCTGGGCTCCTTTTATTCCTCCATTATGCGTTCTCAGGCTAGCTGGAAGAGATGAAGCAACCAAAAGAGGCTTGACAGGGTCCAGTACATCTGTGTCATTTTAATAACTAAACCAGTTAGCTATTAAATAGTTGTTATTATTATGGAGGTTTAGTGATGTAACCAGTCAGTTTAATAGCTAACTAGCTCATGCTGGTCAGATTTCTATCAACAGAAAATACATAATTTAAAAAAGATACTGTCAGAAATTAAAACATCTACAAATTAAATCTAAGCAGAAAGATCAGTAAAAAGTTTCAGGGAAGTTTTAAAGTTTTTGCTTAGAGTATTCAACCTCTCTCTTGCATTACTGCCCCTTGTTACTCCCATTTGAAATACATCTGCACTAACATGTTACATGAATTAAAATGACAGACAAGGAATCTGTGTCTCCTGTAGACTCTCAAGTTAATTTTCTGTATTAGTTTAAAATAGTAAAAGGAAATTTCAGCAGGGAATATTTAGGACTAGCTATCTTTGTTGATAAGTTTAACATGGAAAGTATTTCAAAACAAAGCACTGACAAGGACTCTGGGTGAAACATCATTCTAGTATATTTCTGACTTGCACTGGAGTTGTTCCCTACCTGTTGTTTACAGTAAATTGTCTCTTACTTTTGGACAGCAGTGGGATTTTAATCTTAGTTTAACAAAGTGATGCCTGGAGGATTGTTTGGAGCTGAGCGTTCCATGGCCTGCAGTGGGAGGTTACACACACAACCACGATGCTGTTGTCAGCCTGGATAAATGTGCACATGGAATTAAAAAACCCCAGAACTGCATCTCCACCATGCCAGCACATTTCTTTCAAGTGGAAGAAATACGAGACAGCCACTGAGGAACTCCGAACAACTCTTTTTTTTTTTTTTTTTTCCCCTCATTTGGCGATTCTATTTGACTTTCTGCTAAACTCTATCGCATCTGCATTGCGGCTATTAATAGATTTGGGTTTTTAATCCCGTGTACAGGTCGGTTCACTCGCAGCGTTCGGAATAACGCGGCCTGGCCGCTGGGTGGTACTGCAGAAATAAAAACAGCGCTCAGTGCTCGGGAAGTGCCTGCTGAGGGGAGAAACACAGCCGAGATCCATCATGTGATCCCTGTTCCTCTTACATGTACCTGGGAGAGGGAGCAGCATTCAGAGATGGCAAAAAAAAAAAAAAAAAAAGGGTTGGGCTTTTTTTTTTTAATGGAAAACAGATGCTTGCCTGAAAATTTGGCATCCACAGGTTTGAAACCCCGTTCAAAACGCACCCAAGGCAGAGTTAACTGCTACTTGTAACAGCATAAATTATGTATCCTCAATTAAAGTTTTTCGTTCATTTTCACCGTGCCTTTTATTTGGAAAAGGCTATTTCCAGCCAGTCACAGATGCCATTACTGATTGTACAGAATAAATCACGGTGCAAGAAGAAGGGGGGGAAAAAAAAAAAAAAAAACAAAAAAAACCCCTAACAAACCAGGACAGAAAACTATGAGGTAAAAATAAATTAGTTATTAGTAGAAAACGCTACCGTAGCCCTCCAAACGCCCACTCTCGGGGTCCGGGTCGGCGGCGCCCACAGGTGCCCCCGGCTCCCCTCAGCCGCGCTGGGCGGGAAGGAGATGGCGGCGGCTCTTCCGTCCCGCGCCCCGACAGCGGAAAACGCCAAGAAACCACCCCAAAGACCTGGAAACGCGCCTGGAAGCTGGGAGCTTCCTCGCCACGGAGCTCCGCTTAGCGTGCTAAGCGCTCTCTTCAGGCGGGAGGTCCCCGAGGCAGCCCGGCGAGCGCGGCTCCAGGCACCGAGGGAAGGGGCGGGCAGGAGAAGCCGCTCCCCCGCCGCTGTCAGAGCGGCGGCGTGCGCGCGTTCCTGGCGGAGATTCCCGGCGGCGGGAGGCGGGAAGAGGGCAGGGAGAGGGCAGGGAGAGGCGCTTCCCGCCCTTCCCCGGGCGCGCGCCCAACCGCCACCGCCGCCATTTTACCCTCCCGCCCCCTTGCCTCCTCCTCCCCGCTCGCCATCCCGCCGCTCGGAACCGCGGTGGGAAGGCGGGGCGAGAGGGAAAAGGGAGGAGGAGGGACTCGGCCACCTTCGCCTCCTCCTGCCTGGTCGGAAACTGCCGAGCGGCGCCCGAGCGCCCTGTCCCCCCCCTTCGCTCCCGTCGCCTCCTCCTCCTCCTTCCCCCTCAGCAAAATGGCGGCGCGTGGAGTCCCTGGGAGCCAGTGAGTGACTCGGCTTCTCCTCCTCCTCCTCCTCCTCCTCCCCGCCGCTGCCGCCGCCGCCGCCACAGGCTCATTTGCATTGATCAGCCGCCCCGGATCCCAGACCGGCCCCTGCCTCTCCCCCCCCCCTCCCCCCCTCCCCTTCTCTTCCCATTCCTTCCCGCCCCCTCCCTCCCCTCCCCCCCGGTGACCCCCGCCCCGGCCCCCATCAATCATCAATCAGCAGCACCGAGCGGATCAATCAATGGTCGGGAGGAGGCGGCGGCGGCGGCTGCTGCTGTTAATGAACAATGTGTGAGAGCTGCGCCGAGCTGCTGGAGGTGTTAAATGAGAGTAAGTGCGGCCGCCCTCCCCCGCTTCCCTCCCCCCGGGCCGGGACCCCGCGGACCCTCCTCTGCACCGGGTTACAGCCCCGCTTCGCCTCCTTGCTCGCCTCTCCCCGCCCGCCTCGGGCCTCCCGGCCGCGGGGTTCCCTCTCTCCGCTGCCATGGAGGAGCTCCCTCCATGCCCTGCTCGGCGCTTCCTTCCCCCTTCCTTCCTTCCCCGCTCCCCGCGGCCTGGGGCGGGCCTGCCGCCGCCGCCGTGTCCCCGCTCCATCCCCCCTTTCCCTCGGGATCCGCATCCCCGGCAGCCGCGGCGGGGCCTGGCCAGGCTGAGGAGCTGCCGGGAGCCGCTCCGGGGCAGCCGGGCCTGGGCTGGGTCCCTTTGAACCGGCAGCAGCAGCAGCAAAGGCGGCTCGGAGTGCTCCTGCCTCCCCCTCGCTGTGCCCGGCCTCGGTGCGCGGTGCAGGTGCTTTTCGGGCACCGATTCTCCCGAAGCTGTGAGGGAAGCGGCGCCTGGAGGAGCCTGGCTCGGCTTGGCGAGGTTGGGAAGCTGCTGCTGCTGCTGCTGCCGGGTGTTTGGCATCGGGGGTGGTCTCTGGCTCCCTCCCGAAGTTTCCTCTTTGCGAGTGTTAGCGGCAGGGTCGGAGGGGTGATACAGCAGGTGTTCCCCCCGCTGCCGCTGCAATCAGGAGCGTTTGGGGCACGAAATTCCCTGTAGGCCTCGTGTATCCCTTGGAACCTGCGCTCCGTGGCAGCCAAGGTACCTTCCCAGCTTCTCAGGAGCTCTGCCTCACGAACAAAGACGAAAAAACCACCATTTGTACGGATGCTGAGGAATTGAAACAACTTACCAGCTGAAGTTTGCGATCAGAGGGAAGTTTAACTATCTCGGATCTTAAACATGGCATTTTTCCTGGTTGCACTCTGCAAATCCTGTTCCAGCAGAGTGGAGCACAGAATGCTGCCTAGGACAGGCTTTGGGTAGAGTTGTCTTCACTCTTCTGAGGCCCACTTCCATGTGCTGTTTGTTCTTCCTAGGATCCTACAGGAGTTGAATGTTGGCCTCTTTCTTGCTGGGGAAATAGGGTGTTCAGTGATGGGCAGCGTTTCGTTTGAGAAGTAAAAATGTAGGTGTAAAAGTAACTTCTAGGAGAGTTCAGAGGCTGGATTAGATCAGATTATGTCGATATTACACACCAAATGGTTATTTAAACAGTAGGTTCAAAATAGGACTTCATTATCAATTGTATATGATGACAGCTGCTTGTTGGAAGAGAAAGCTTCACTTGCTTTAAATGGATTGATAAGTAATCATTGCTTAAACTTGATTAAGATTGGTATGATCAAATAGGAAAAAAGTTGTAACATTAAATTTGATATTTCAAGGAATCCCTGAAATTCCAGTATGAATTGATTTTTGCAGATGTTTTAAAGTAATTGGGATTGATGAAGATAGATATTTCCCTATAGATAAAGCAATGTCTTCAATCACTTTAACAATTCTTTTTTAATGTAGATATATATATGTATTAAAAACTGGAGTATGGATAATTTAATGGTTCTGCATTATATAAGATATATCTCTGCAATTAAGTAGAAGGAAATATGTCTTTGAAAGTCAAACTTCATTAGGAAAATTCTGCAGTACTGCTGCTATGTAGTTAATTTCAAAAAATGCTGCTTAAGTGACATTAGGTTTGGCCTTCCCTTCAGAGAAAGAAGCCCACTGTAAATCAGGTGTGTGTGTTTGGATGCAAAGACATGATGGTGCTCCCTTCTCACTGCATGAGACTGAGTTGTGAGGAAGGGATGGTTTCTTTTATAACTTCCAGTTGATTTCTTTGTGTTCCTTAAGTAATAATGAAAGGTACATAGTGCAAAAATGATGTCATGGTGCAAAATGATTTTGGTTTTTAAACCACTGCAACAGAAGTGAAAAGTGGTAGTAAAGAATGAGGTCATGCCCGAAATGTGTGAGCCACAGGCTGCAGGCAGCTTCCTTTGCTGCCCACGGAGCATTTGGGATCAGCTCTGCACCTGAACTCCCCAAGCAGGGCTTTCAGAGAGGCCAGGGAACAGCATCTCCTTCCTTTTGGAATTTTCTTGCTGAACCAAACATTTTTACGAGGCCACACACTGGTCTTTGTCTTCATTTGCTGTGATGTTTACAAAATAGGATTTGGTGTCAGTTGCATTGCAGGTGGCTTGGAGAGAGCAGTGACAGCAGCTCTGGTGCTGTTTGGGAAGGAACACGTGGGCAGCTCCCTTTTCCTGCCTAGGAGGCTCCAGCTGAGGGGTGACGGAAGGGTGAAACTGGGCAGCTCTGCCCCCAGACAGACACATTTGCGTGAGGAGTGTGTTAGTCCCACCTCAGACCGCCCCAGTGTCAAGCCACAGCCCCCAACTGCGCAGAGCTGGGCACTCTGACCAGCTGTGACCTTTGGGGAGCCCAGGGTTATGTCCTGGGAACGCTCCAGCTCCTGATTTTGTCACAGGCAGGCAGTGGTCCTGGCTCTGGCACTCAGGGGCTGCCTGAGCTGCTGACCTGGACACCTGTGGAGCGGTGAGCTTATTTTTTAGGCCCAAAGTGTGTAAGTATGCATGTAGGTATTTAACATACATTGCTGTGCTTAAGTGTGAGAAGCAGGCAATATTCTGTGGGTGGAATCAGCAGTGTTGGGTTTTTTGTATATAGTTCTTTTTCTTCTCTTGCAGCATCTTGATTTTCAGCATTTGATCTGCATGTTCAGCTCAGTAAATTCCCTGATCTTGAAGTTACTTCCTGAGAAGTAGTAATTTCAAGTTATGATTAGATCCAGGAACTCGATAAAATGTAAATTCCCCTGTGAAATGTCCAGACTTTAGAGGAGTTTTTGCACTATAAGACAATCTGTTCAATCAGAGCAAACAGTCTTAATTTCTCACTGTAGGTTCCTTAGCATCATTTATGTTATCCCAGGCAGGGTTTAATAGGAGTAAAGTCTATAAAGAGTCTGATTTTTCTTTAATTAATCTTCCACAATATAAACATTTTTAGTAGCCTTTAATAGAAGAAAAAAAGGGGAAGACACAATGGGCTGCTTTTTAAGATAAGGGCACTTATTTGCAAAAGGCTTAAGAACAGATTCTCACGGCATTAATTATAGGGGCTCATTTAAATGTGCACAAATTTTACAGCAAAAGTGCACTGAGGACGTTCTGTGCTTTTGTGTTAATCTACAGCATTCTGTATCCCAAAATGAACCCTGATACACTTTGCATTCCTTGGTTTCTTTGGATGCCAGCTCTTGTCAGTCTAGGAGGGTTTATATTGAGTTTCACTTGTTCTTGAGCAGTATTTACATTTCTGTGCTGTCCGGAGGCCCTGATCAGGACAGCTCTGTTTTGCTAGGCACTGCATGGATACCCAGATAATGTCAGGCCCAAAGTGAGCCAGAAAGCACAGAAATGGAACCTCAGAGGTGAGTTTGGCTGTCTCAGGTCTCCCACAGGAGTTCTGCAGGTTGCTGTGTCCCACTGGAGCCGGGGCATGGTTTGAGCTGCCTGGAGATCCCCACCATCCCTGGGGAGCCTTCCCTCCCAGGTGTTGAGGCTGTGGTGCTCAGTGCTGGGTGCAGGGCTGTCCTGGGGGTGCCCCTTCCTAGCTGGAGGTGCCAGTGTGGTTCTCAGACCTGTCCTGAGTCAGTGTCCCCCAGTCCTGGCCGTGGGTGTCCCAGAGAGCCCAGCTCAGCTCGCTTGCTACGAGGCTTCCCTTTGGGACTGCAGCTGAGCTTGAGGTGTGTTGACTTCAAACCCTGTAGATGATTTTGGTTTAGGTTTGGTTTGTTCTTCTTGTTTGGCTTGGGTTTTATAAAAGTAAGAAACAAAGATTACAACATGGAAAAATAGGTTTTATTATGTAGTGGCAGCTGTGGTTTTAGGTTACCTTGGTAGGCCTCGGTTATTCCCAGTTCTTGGTTTCTGGGAACAAAGTTTGTTTTCTTCCCAGCATTCTGCTTCACTTTTTTCAATTACTACCTCTTCAGCCCATGTTTTTTCCCAGTCAGCTCTGGAATCTTGTAAAATCAGTTCACACTGATGACTAGAGCCTTCTAGATGTTACTCTACTACACCAGCTTGCAGGCTATTATTGTCCTTATGTTTTCTCTTTAGTAAACCAGAAAAATAAAAAACCCCCAAGGACCAACCCAAAACAACCTTCCCCCCAGTTTACTGAAGCACAGGAGATCAATGTGGACTCACACTTGTTTTTCTCTGTTATCACTGTCTGCAGAACTGCTCCCAGAGTGATCAGGTCCATAAAACACTTGAGGTGCTGGAGTGCTTGACTGTTTGTGTAGTTTCAGGATAGCCCTGAATTTGGATGCTGCAGATTCTTGACTCCTTGTCATGTAGGGAGTACAAAGAGTAGTCTTGGGGCTTGGGTTGAGGGTATGTTTACCTTGAGGTAGGTGAGAAATTGTGTTCCAAAACATGGCAGCATTCACTTTGCTCTTTGGGATCTGGAGAGGATCAATATTTGTGCTGTGAGAACTCAGATATTGAGGATGTGCTGTAAAATGATTACAGCTATTGCATCATTAACATCACTTGGTCTCCAAGAGCTGCTCTCACTTGTTCAGTGGTTACCTGTAAACTTCAGCATTGATTACTCTGGTGTTTTGTGCAGATCTAAGGTTTCATTTGGCTCTTTGATGATTCCTCTTGTGCAAAACTTGTGTAGAAGTTGTCTCTGTTGCATGGCTTTTTTCTCTCTTTTTTGCCTTTTTAAAAAGATTCATCTTTTTTTCCCCTTAAGTGATATTTCCGTGTTCAGAATTTCTGCAGAGATGCTATGGAGGATTTATTGGGGTAACTTCCCAGCCTGTTGGATCTTAGCTGTCTCCTGTTGAAGAAAAGAAAGTCACTTGTTTATAACACTAAAATTCAGTAATTTTTTCATGTTTACTTTCGTCTTTGACCCTTTTTAAGGCAATGAGCAACCAGGCCCAAAGGAAAATGAAAATAACCTTTTCTTTGTGGCAGCCTTGCCAAATTGTGATTATGGACTCTGAAGTGCTGCTCCAAACGACCTGGAGTAAAGAGAGGGGGAAAATGGAAGGAGAAACTTGTATCCTCACTAATTGTGAACTTTCTGAAGTGAAAGGGAAGGTGGCACTAAGACAAAGTTGGTTTGTTTGTAAAGCAATGGAAGGAAAAACTTTGACTTGAATAGCTAAAAGGCTTCTAATTTTGGAAAGATATTTCAGCTTTTGTTCTGTACAATTATTTTGGTTCATGTTATTTGATGTGATCAGGAATGATTTTGTCCTGAGACTTTTCCTGTTCAGGCTGCTGCGAGCTGGTTCCTTCTCATAGCTCAGGCCACTCGATCAGTGGTGCTGAAGATGAGTTGCATAAATCCTGTTCTGCTGAGTTTGGTGTGAGTTACACAGCACTGAGGTGTGTTTACTGAGATGCTTCTCTTTGTATACAGGGAAATCTTCTGCTGGATAAGTACTTGGAATAATATCCTTAAAGCTATGAGGTTCTAGCACTGTAGAGTAGTCAGGGAATAAGTTCAAGGAAACTGAAGAAAGCAAGAAAGGAAAAGAAAAGCATCCCTTGCTTCGTGTCCAGAAGAGACTTGATCAGTGAAGTCATCACGTTTCCCATGTAGAAATGTTCCTGTTTGATCATTCTTTTGGTGTTTGTTGCTGTATTGCTGTCCCTCCCTAAGGGCAGTTCTCAGATCACCCAAGTCCCAAGCAGTTCCTGAGCCAAATCCAAGCCAATGTGCTCTAGGCCGTCTGGGGTGTTGTTGGTGTTGGCTGTGCCAGCGCAGCTCGTGGAGCTGTCCTTGGATGCAGAGGTGGCACAGGCTGTTGTGGGGCACGGTGGATGCTCAGGCTCTGTCACTCTGGGGTTCAGGGCACAGGATTTTGGGGAGCAGACCTGGCTCCATTGCCCTTGGCCTGCCTTGCAGGTGATGCCTCTGCTTTGGGAGATTGGTTTTGTCTTCCAGGAGACACTTAGGAGCCTCACCCATTGCTTTAATTCATAAAATTCCTTTTTGCTGCTTTTTCTTCTGTGTTATTGCTAATACAGAGTTTCTATGCTAGAGGTTTTAATTCCTTGCTTGATTTCTCCATGTCACTGCAGTTTGCTTCCATCTTTCTGTGCTCAGCTCACATTGAGTCAGAAAAGCAAATCCTGGAGTTGTGTTCTGTGTCCAAGTGATGAGCAGGCTGTGATTTGGCATTTTAGTGATTGGGAGGGAAGAGCAATGTTTACTTCTTGGTGCCTTTTATTTCATCTGTTTTCTTCTCTGACTTTTTTCAGGTAGCTAATAGGGATTTCTGCAGCCCAGGCTACACCTTTGTAGTTGTCTGGATGCTGGGACAATGTGAAAAAGATTCTTACCATCCTCAGGAGCAAGTGGTTGTGCTGATTACTCAGTGCTGCTTGTAGCAACAGCATGTTGCAATTAAACAGAGTTGTGGCCATTTAATTTCTACCATTTAAGCTTATATTGAGGTGATTTCTTCTTTCATTTTGTGCAGCAAATTGGCAATTTCTTGAAAATGTGAAGAGGTGAGAAGCCATTCTTTCCACTTTGTTCCTTTCCTGGTATGGGAATTGATTTGCAATCTGAATGCTAAACACAGACATGCAATGGTGAGGATTTCTGTGGTGTTCTTAACATGCAGTAAAAATATCCAGCTTGTTGAAGATTTTATTTCTGGAGTTGTTCAGATCCAGCACATCCGCTGGACAGTGAGCTTAGAGCTGCTCGTGAGATGTAGTGCTGGAACAACTGGTGGGAGAAGTAGAAACTTGTCAGAAAAAGTCCTTGTGGAAAATGCACCTGTGGGAGTTGACCTTTCTTCAGCTAATTTGTAGAAGGGCTGTGAATAAGACTTGAGAAGCCCATGCCAATTGAGATTTGTTTCTAGAGCAGCATCCCTGCAGATCATTGGTTCCCATCAAGGAGATGAGGGGCAAAACTTTTTTTGCCTTTTTCCACACTTTCCCACACATTGAAGAAGCCTCCAATTCATTGCACTGATTTCCACCTGAGAGTTTTTAATCTGTGTAATTGTGTATAGAAACATGCTTTATGCTGTATTGTTCAACGTTCATTGTCTTTATTTTTCTGTTGTGCTGCTTGGCTCATTTTGGGGGGATTTGATAATTTTTAGCAAGAGTTTCTTTTCATCTTCAGGAAGTGCTCAGTTGCCTATTTATTATTCTGTAATTATTGAATTCTTCATAAAAAACCCATGGTGAAATTACTTTTAAGTGGGTGTGAACTGAAAAACTGGTATTTTTCAGAGTATTTTCTGCCTGTAATCTCTGTTCTTTGCAAATCTTCTCTTCAAATTGAATTCTAAACTCTCTGGGCATCAACAAAACTGGCAGTGCTTTCACATCTGTGCTGTGCTTGGAGAAGCTGTGAGCAGTGCTGGAAATGGACAGGGGATAGCTCCAGAAAAGCTTCGGAGGGGCCAGAACATCCATATCTGCTGAGGAACCTGGGACATGGGCTGTGTGTGCAAGGCTTGTGGAGCACAGCCCACCCCCCCTGCTCGGGCACCTGGGCTCTGTTCTCACAGGAGGAGAGACTGAAAACTTTGGTTTTCCTTCGTGGAACTCTTGTGGGATAACACTGGGCAGTGTGAGCTCAAAAGCTTGATAAAAGTAAGTTCTGCTTAGTTGAAGGGTGGTGAGTGCAGTAAATCCTTGTCTGTATTGGCTCTGTCTTCTTTCACAGTTAACAACAAACTGTTGCTGGTTTACTTGGGGTTGAACTATTTTTCCCTCTGAGCTACGTTTTTTCCTTTATATTTAAAGCGAAACTTTAAATAGAGTACTTCAAGTCCTAAGTATCAGTGCTTGATCTATAATATTTAGAGTAGGTGGAATCTGATCAAAGTGATCAGAAATTGAAATCAGTTTCCATCAGTGTTTTGGAAATTCAGTGGGTCTGAGCATCAGTGCCAGTTTGAGTGTTTCCAGAGTGACTTGAACTCTGTGTGGCCATAGCTGTACTTGCTGACATGAGACCTGGAAAAGCATTTGTTTATATCAAAATGGCACCTGTAAATACATTTTCTGGTCATGGGGGATGCTTGTCATGAAACTTAACTGCTCTCTTGGATATGCTTGTATGGACCCTGTGCATTGCCTTCAGCCATCTCTTACTTCTCTTACTTCTTTCAACCTATCAGCTTTCAAAAATTATATAATTGTTTTAGCCAATAAATTACCTAATACACCATGTGTTTGAGAGAATTACTAAATACAGATTATCTGGCACAAAGGAATGCGAAATTTGAGTGTATATCTGAAAGTTGAGAGACGGTGACTTCATTGCTAGCCTGTCCTTTCTCAGAATTTTATTGTCCTTTCTGAATGAGTGTAGCTTGCACCTGTGCTGCTGGAAACAAATAAAGCCTTGGAGCTCCAATGCTGAGCGAGCTCTTCCTGGGCTTTCAATGAACTGCCTGAAGCTCCATTGAGGATAATGACCCATTGCCCATTTACCTCTCATCTCCTTGTTTAAGCAGCCTTAAATATACTCAGTGAGAAATGAATTAATCATATTTGTCTCTCACAGATTTTGTCCCTGAATCCTGGAGCACAGTCATTACATGCTTTTGTTGTAAATCTGCTGGTAATCTGTTGCTTCTTCTGGGCCAGGGTAGCTCAGTCCTGGGCCTTTTCTTTCTGGCTGTGGGGGAAAGCTGCTCTTGTTGTCTGAAGCTGATTCACAGCGTGCCAAGTGGTACAGCTGAACTAATTTGCAAAGTTCTCTCTTGAAAATAGAATGCTTCCTGGAGTAGGTATTTTAATTTTTGCATTCCTTGCTACTTTTAATTAAAACTGATAGAAAACCTCTTCAGCTTTTGGAACCTTGTTCACGCAATTAAGTCTTTGTTCTGCTTCTAAAGTAGTTTGATAGACTGAGTTCTGTGTCTTCACCTTAAAGTAGTATTTAAAAAGAAGTTCAGAGCTGGAGTATTAGAGAAAATGACTCAAGCCCAGAGTCGTTCAAGTACTGATACATTATGTTATTGAAAGGAAAGAATGCAAGAACTCCCTTGTAAACTGCAGGCGAGCAGTCCTTTATCTGAGCAGTAGTTTTGGCATTGACACTGTCAGCCCTAGCTTGGAAATTCACCTTGGGATAATTAGTGATATGCTGGGAAATGCTCAAATTAATGCAGCGCTTGTCCAATCCTCTGCTGATTCCTTAAGAAACTTGCAGTGGCTGTTGTCAAAATATTATGATGGGCAGCCTGACTTTCCACATCTAGTATGTGTTTTGGTGATGTCAGGCAGACTTGATTGTGGAAATACTGCCTAAATTGAGCTGGGGTTTTTTTGTTTTGTTTTGTTGGGTTTTTTCTTAATTGAAAGAGGAACTATGACAACTTCAATACAAAGAAAAAAACACAGCCCTCCCAGAATTGTAACATCTTGTCTTGGAGTCAAAGGCAATTCACAACACTGAGTTAAAACAGGACTCTGAAATTGACTGCTACTTTTTCTTCCTTTTTTTTTTTTTTAACTCCAGTGAGTGGCATAGATGCTTTGAAATTGCTTTGTGGGTTTTTCTCCTTAGTAATATGTAACTTGCCTTTCCCTGGAGAGGGAGGACTGCAATATCTGGGCTGCAGGGAATCCCAGGATAACAGAAGCATTAGGAGGCGCAGTGCAGGGATCCCCCAGATCCTTCCATGGACTCCTGTCTGACATGGCTGACATGGAAGCAGTGCTGAGGAACGCTGCTGGAGCCAGGCTCAGCCCTGCTGTGCTGCCAGCCTTCCATGGAAATGCAGCAGCCTGGACATCCCCCTGGCCAGGAGCAGCTTTGTGCATTCCTGCTGGGCTGGGCTGGGCCCAGGAACCCTCTCAGAAGCTGAGGGGGTGAAAAGGACAATGTGGAGATTGCTGGTCAATCTTCTTGGGTCAGCAGAGCCCAGAGCAAGATGCAGTTTGCCTGGAGAATTCCATTCCCAGCCAGATATCCCACAAGCTGGTCGAACCCATTTCCTGCTGGTGTTTGATCAAAAAGGCCATGTGTGCATTACACAGTGATTAACTGATGGAAGCTCCTTCTGCTCCCCAAACCTGTGATGGGAATCTCCCTTGTATCCACATTCAGTGCTGCATGGGACACTGCTGCTTCCTGCGTCATTGGCATACCCCAGCCTCAGTTATGTATTATGTATTAATCACTATATCGATGAATATATCAATATTAATCATCATTATCAATTATGTATTTCACATTCCCATCTTATCCTGGCCAGGTTGCCACTGTCAGGCATCTGTGGATTCAGTATTGCTGAACTTTGAGCTGTGGCTCACGGAGTGGCAGAAGTGAGGTTACATGGTGTGGTAACTTAGGCTGGGCTTTGTGTTCAGGGTGCAGTGCTGCTGCTACACCTGGCCTGCCTCATGCTGCAGCACAGCTGTCCTACATTTGAGATGCTGTATCTAAGAGTTTCTTTAGATTGTGGTTCACAAGGGTGGTTCTGGGTAGAACCAGCTCCAGTGTGCTGGGTAGATCTGGGTATTGTCTGATAATTGGCATTTGGCTGCATTTAAAACACTCTGGAACTGCTGCTGGCACCAGTGGCTGTGGCAAGTTCTCTTTGGGAAGGTGGAAGTCTTAAGATGCTCTCAAGAAGGACTTTTGTGTTTAGGCAGGCATTCTAAAGGAGGCATTTTAACCCACAGCAAAGGTGGCCGAGCATGCTGAGGAGCTCAGGGTGACATCAGTCCTGCAAGGTGCCCGTTGTTCCATTGCACACAGCTGCCCAGAGTGCATTAACTTGGGATGGTTAAAGGAGGACAGGTGTTTGCTGGAGAAGACAGGGATGTGGGATGGGAAGGGAATGGGGAGATTGAGAGGGAACTTGCTGGTGTTTGCAGAGGAGCAGGAGATAAAGGCAGCAGTTACCTGGGGTCAGCTGATTTGTTCTGGTGAAGTTTTACCTTGGAAGTGCTGCTTGGCTGGTGATACCAAGGCCGAGTGTGCTCTTTGTGTAACTGTGCTGTGCACTGGAATACTGAATTAAAACTCCTCAGTTCCTTCTGATCTCAGGGTGTGAGGAGTTACTCAGGTGCTGAATAACCAGCAGATGATGTTGGGACACCAGCTGGAACTGCTTTTTCCTTGCTCTTTTGAGTAGCTCCTGTAATTCCATTCCTAAGAACACAGTACTGCTTACTTAGACTTGCAAACCTTTGCCAGTTTTGTTGAAATTGCCTTTGTCCAAAAGTTTGTGTCTGACATGATCACACTTTGTGTTTTTCTGGGGAAATGAGACTCTGAAAGTTGCTAATTCCTGTCTTTAAGGCATTATTTTGTCTTTGTGTTTAATATTTGTATACTTTATAGTCAAAAACTTGCAGGAAAGCAATCTATTTACCAAGGTGTAATATTTATAAATACAAGAAGTTAAGAGTGTGATGTAGACTTGAAATGAATTGAGGTGTATTATGGGATGGAGCGGGTTGTAGGTATCTGTAATGCTCTGGTGGTGTGATGAGTGATCATCAAGGTAGCATTAAAGGCACTCGAGCACCTTAACCAGGCCATTATTGTGGAATTTTATTGTGCTAGAGTTTGGGGTTACAGATCTGATTGTTCCTGGCATTTGAACAAGCGTTTCTAATACCAAAGAATTAACTTTTTGTGTTTTCTAGTACGTTCTGCACTTGTGTTTCTCTTTGATTATGTGTATCTAGTGAGTATTCTGGGATGCTTTTTGTTAGAGAGACTGAGAGGTAGAAAGAAGACTTTATCCTCACTGAAAAGTTGTAGGAAGTTTGGCCAGTTGAGCTTGAAGCTGACCCTGTCCTATTAAATTCTTATCAAGGATAGCTCCATAAAGGTTGGGAAGAGCTCTGGTGAATCAATTTAAGGCAGTCATGAATTCTTTATTATAAAAATAATAATTCTAATAGATGGAAGTAGAAATGGAATGGGAGATGCTGAACTCTGTGGCTACCATCTTACATGCTGTTGATGCTAAGCAAAAGAAAGGCCCCTTCTAATCACTGAAAACATCTCAATGCATTGAAAACAGTGTGCTGGGCACGTGGTACTCACACAAGAAGTTACACATTTCTTTATATATATATATATATATATATATTTCTTTCAAGATTAGTATTATTGCTCCTAATGCTGTTTTGCTTAGTGTATGGCTCATTTCCTCTGGTTATTCTGTATCAGTGACCACTTCCTGATACAAATGCCCATTCTCCAAGTGATCTGGTCTTTGCCATGAAAAGCTGATAGGGGAGGAGGGAAGGGAGCACAATCCATGTGCAACTGGCCTTTGTCACAGTTTGGAATATGGAGAAATTCCAGTTACAGGTCTTAAAAGAGTGTTGAGTTATTTGACTTTGTTATGTTGCTGAAACTAGAGAAAATACGCTTTTAAAGATGATTATTTTTGCTTGCCATTTGATTTTGTACTTGGTATGGTAAGTGACCTTTGGATATAGGATATTCCCCACAAGTCCAGCATGATGGTTGTCCTTGAGGTCTAATTACAGTGTGTTCCTCTAGCTCCCAAGTTCTTGCTAAAAATGCACTTAGGAGCTTAGCTTCCTTTGGCCACAGTTGTATTTGGAAATTGTATTGCCTGGTTCTTTGCAGTTGATTTGTATTTTTCTCATCTTCTGTCGTTTCCTTGCTTTAGTCAATTTATTTAGAGGGGTTTTTCTGAGTTGAGGAGCTTGTGTTGTTTGTAGTACTGTAACACACTTTCAGCAAATCACCCTTCAGTGAGAGATTAGGTAAATCTCCCAAGTTTTCATTTAGAGCTAGCCAAGTAAAACAGGAGACTGGGGAAACAGCAAGGAAATTATATTTTTTTAAAAAATTTTTATATGAAATGTTTTAAATTTTTACTTTGACCATGGTGTGTTTTGGCTTCTCATCAGCTACTTGAATAAACAATTACACTTCAAGTCAGTCTTTTTTTTTTTTTTTTAAGAATATCTGAAAACTTACACACTAGAAGATGTTAGGTTAGTTCTGAGCTCAGCTTTTTGTTCTGTGGTTTTTTTCTGTGATTAAAGGATCTCTAAACCATCTTGTGACTCCTCAGGGAAACGAGCCCTTGCCAGTATGTGGAAAGACCCCATTTCCTGCACTATATTGGTAGAATGTTTTTAATTGGAATTTACCTGCATCCTAGTTTTCCTTCTTTCTGCTGGTTCTGTGTGTTTAAAGCCTTCAATATTCTGGTTTTTTGAGACTCTGCTAGTAACCACCTCTCTGCCCACAGATGAGCAATGTTGGGGTGAAGTTGCTCCAGGTGGGGCAGGGCAATTTTACAACTCTGGTTACTCCGAAGGTGTTTCCTTCTCCCAGCTTGACATTCCTCACACTTCCCAGCTTCCCCTGCTGCCAGGGTGCCAGCCTGAGTGTTCCATGGCTCCCAAAGGCAGCAGGAATGTGGGCAGCCTTCAGCTGGATTGGCCAGCTGGGTTTGTGCAGTTCCCAGGGGTTCTGCAGGAATGCTGATGCTGTGGGAAATGCACGGTACAGATGTTGTGGTGTGGGCTTGAACTGGGTGGTTGTGAAATTGGATCTGGTGCTGGGGCAAGGTGTCTGTGTGCGTGGAATGGAAGAGGGAGAGGGAAGGGTGGAAAGGTCTAAAAGGCTTTAACTGAGCAGGAAAAGTTGGTAGAACAAATTTAAGGAAGGAGAAGAAAGCTGAGCTCAGAGGTGGGGAAGGAGAGCATCTCTGACATTGCTGCCGTGTGAGTGCCTGGAGAAGGAAGCAGGCACTGCAGATGTGAGGGAGCTGGGCCTAGGATGGGAGTGCCCCTGCTGAGACAGAAGCTTGGAGATCCTGGAATGGAAACTCTGGAGCGCATCTCAGCACTTCTTGTTCATGAGAGCACTCTGGCAGCTCTGGGAGGACACAAGGATAACTCGGTGCGTTCTGTGGGGATCTCTGTCCTAGGTGTGGAACCAGGGAGAACTCTTGGCTGCCAAATCAATTTGCAGGAAGGAGGCTTGGTGCAGTAGTTGGTTCTGGAAGAGTCTGACATGGTTGGTACTGCTGGATTTGAAACAGTGCAGGTGAGAGGAAGTGGGGAGGCAGCAGATTGAGGAGCTTCTGAGGCATGGCAGGGGGCTGGAGAATGGCAGAGAGTAAAGGACAGGCTTTATTCCCAAAGTCTGGTTTAACCGCTGGCCCCTTCAAGGTAGAAGAGAACTGATTTCAAAGGAGAGACAGACATCATCATTTGGAAGTGAAATCGTGCAGCAAGGAAGTTCTTACAGAGCTGACAGAAATCAGAAAATGCCCAGGAATCACAATGAGTGCATTTGTTCCTATTGCTTTTCCATCTGTACTTTCCTCAATGAAAAAAAAATCTTTGAAATGCTTCAGAACCAATTGCATCTGTACTTGGAGCTGCATGTGCCCCTAAGGAGAGGTGTTGTAAACCAAGAGCATCTGAGCAACTCAAAGGCCTAAGACTGAAATTTGGGTTGTGAGGACACAAATTAACTGAACAAGATAATTTCTGCTAAGGAGCAGGAGAACACTGGAGCTGAGGTCCAGGAGGAGAAGCCCAGCCCTGTGTGTCACTGCCACTTTTGGTAGTGGCACAGACTTAGCCAAGCTCCATGGCAAAGTGCAGCCTCCCTGTGGTTCCTCCTGCATGGAGCCTCCTGCCTTTTCAGGAATAAACCCAGCATTGTTTCTAGACACAGAAACCCAGAGGGAAATCACCTCTGTAGCCACTGTATTAATTAGCAGTGATTAATAAATAGGACCAGTAGAAGCTGGTCAGTGTGTGAGGTGGAGAATGCACAAAAAGGAAAATAACAGGTTCTCCAGCTTGTGCAAATACCTCCCTATTTTTATAAGTTTGGCATTAGTCTCAGTATTTCCATAAATTCTCTACTCCGTCTTCTTCACATGGCAATTGTAGCTTTTAAAGACCCAGTTTGCTTAACTTTCAGTTCTTTATAATCTCAAAGAGGGACATTTAGGAGTGATTCAGACTTTGCAATGAAAAGGCTGCTCTGTGAGTTGGAGTTACTCCTGCTTGTTGGAGTGGGGTCATGTGGGGGTGAGGGAAGTGTTGGAAATGTATGTGTGAGATCCCACAAGGTAAAATCACCTTTGTTCTACTAAATTGTCAACAAGTTTTTTCTGTCAAGTTTGAAGGAATTAATCTTAGTGAAACAGTGCTCACAAAATTGGGAAAACAGAAGTTTTATGAAGCTTTGATGCTGGGCAGGGGTTTTTGGTGGCTTTTTTTTTTTTTGTTTTGAGATACTATCTATAGCTAAAGATCTGTCTTTTGTGGTAAGCTTGACCTAAATTGTGTGATGGAGCTCTTGGGTTTTTTCAGCACTGTGCTTTGGCTTTCAGAGAGTTAACTGTCCTGCTAATTTATGGTGTTGAAAAGAAAAGGTGATATTGAGTGATTCCCATCTTTTAGTCTGCTTCTCCAGCTTGAGCTTTGCCCAGTGTTGTGTAGGATCTTCAGAGCCTTCTAGGAGTGAGACAGAAAAGTGGTTTTAAAGTTTCAGGGTATGCTGCTCAGAGGCTGCTTTTTGGATAGTTTTTATTTGCATGTATGCATATGTATGGAAATGTGGATGTGTGTGCACACATGATGTCCTTATTGCAAAGCAGTCAGAAGTATTTGTTCAGTGTGATTATTCTGAAGTGGTTTTCTTCTGAGCTTTGCTGTCTGATCCATGCCCACAGACTTTCCTTAGCTTTGGCTTTTGGGAACCTGCATGCATGGATCCCACAGGACCTTGCAGGGCTGAGGCTGGGGCAGGGATGCTGAAGAGCTCAGTGCTCTTGGAGAGCCTTTCCCACAAAGTTTGCTTGTGAAGTGGGTTTGTGAGAGTGTGACACTTGAAATGCCATGTGAAATGTGGAAATGAAAACTTAGATGTGTTATAAATGCAAAGATCCACTTCAAAGGAATGCTGACAATGATTTGTCAGCAGTTAGATGATTGTACAAATGTTTGGGAGTTCAGGACGAGGGGGAAGCAGGAATTGTGCACTGGTGGCTGGGGGAAGCTGGGTGGCCAGGAGGCAGAATCCAGTGCCCTGGGATATAATCAGGTGCTGCCTAAGTGGAGCTTGGCCCTGCTGATGTTGGCCTTATTGGAGTGTAGAAGCATTTTTTGGGGAAATGGGACATTTGATAATCCCTCAGTGGAGCATTTGGGGTTTGAACTCAGTACAGAACTGTTCTGGTTTCCTGTGTAACAAATGTGGTGAGCCTTTATCATTTTGCCAATTAGTGATTCATTATGGTTAAATGTCATAGATAGATGTGTCTGTATTTGAAAGCAATGCTCATCAGCTCAGTCTGAAATAACCTTATATGTACACAGCACATTGTTCTTATCTTGATGGTTTTGTTGCGGTTTGGGTTTTGTTTGTTTGCTTGTTTTTCTCAGTCTTTATCTGATCAGGAAAAGGAAATGGGGGTCTCAGGGTCATGTCAAAATGCAGGCATTTAAAAATCTGGGGGAAAAAAACCCCAGCAAAACAAAAGACCAAACCCAAGGTGTCTGGTTAATGAGTAAAGTTGTTCAAAGTTCATACTTGAAAGTGCACATCAATCAGGAGTTCCCAGTAAAGCTTATGAGGAATATTTGATAAAAATAGAATTACAAGAAGGGTCTGTTCTCAATCACAAACCATTTGGAGCAGTATTCAAGAACATTGTGCACTTTGAGTTGCCAAGTCACTTGCATCTAAACCTTGTTAAGCAAATCTACAAGTTTTTACTTCAGTAAAGTATTTATTTTCTGTGCTATCAAAGGTAGTTTCTAATAACAGAACAAGTGCACGTTGGGTTTTTTTCCTCCTAAAAAATGTGTTAATGGTTTTGTTTCTGTGTTTATGTTTTTGTTTTCTTTAGTATCAGACATTGAAGGTGGTGATGCTTTGCAGCTCAGAAAGGAACATGCCCTCAAGATATTTGCTTACATCAATTCATGGACACAAAGGTAATTTTGGATTGAGTTTAAATGCTGAGGATGCTGAATCTCAGCAGCAGCTTTCCCTTTTTAAAATACAGCAGAGTGTTTAGAATTAGCAAATTATTAATGTGTAGCTAAGTGATACCTGGAGAATAAAGACTGTTTTACTATTAGGAAATAAAAACAAACCCGTTACCCAGTGCATTTTGGGAAAAGCATGTTGGCATTCTGGATGCTGTAATAATTGTGTAGAAAAACAAACTGCTCTATTGTGGTGACAAACAATGTGTCTTGCTGCTTTAACCTGAAATTTTGGGACCATCTTCTGCAGAGGCAGGGGAGGGAAAGAGGAATTTAAGAAAAGGTGACTGAATGGAGCTGTCATGTTAAATTTTTCTGTATGTTCGGATACTCTGAGTCCATGTGATGAAGGGTTGCAGCCTGTAGCTACTAAACTGATAAAGAAAATGCTTTACATGTTTTTGTCTTAAATTACATTACACCTTTTAATCTAGTATTTAAATTCCTGTTGTTTTGAGCTTGTTTCTCTTTAATGTAATGATATCATTACATTATGATATAATGATAAATTACTTCACAGCTACTTATTTTGTTCCAACACAAGGAAATGTATGGATATTACTTTTTAGAAAGAATCTACAGTGAAGGAGTTTGGGATTTAGTGTTCAGCAGTAGTTTTTAAGACCAAACTGAATCATAAGTAATATTGAGATAAGCATGGGGATAAATTGGAAAATACTAATTGGGTATTCAGAAGACTCCAAAAGAAAAAAAAATGGAATGTCACGTTTTGGATACCTGTGAAAGTAGGAAGCCACCTCTTCCTCATTTTGCCCAAAATGAGCCAAGTTCATTTTCTTCTGCCATGTGCTTTTAGACACAGAGAAGGAATTTTTAAATCAAAATAAACAGCAGGCATGGGAACCAGACTCCTGACATTTCTTGACAGGACCTAGATGCCAAGTTTGTCAGAGAACAATTGCAACCCAGTTTTCCAGGTCATCATCTGTTCAGAGTTTTGCTCTGTCCTACAGCTTGACAAATCCAACCTGAAGAAAAAAACAAAGATTGGATAATATTTAACTCTTTCTTTTCTTCTGGTTTCCTTGTTGCCTTCCACATGTAGTGGGCTCATACTGGAAGAGCCTGGAGAGCAGTCCTGGGGCTGGTTAAAGGACAGTGGCACAAAGAGGCCACAGGAAGGAGTTTTAGTTGATATTTTAACTTCATGTCCTGTCTCCTCTGCCAAATGGGCTCTGAGGGTTCTGCTGGTTTTGGGTTTGAGGCCTTCCTTAAGAACTGCTGTTGCCTTTGTTGCCCATGGTTTAAATCTCTGCTTTCCTTCAGAAGATCCCTTGGTGACTGCTCCTCTAGAGCACCTTTTTCTTCCATATTTGCAGTGTTTCCATTTTACTTTCTTCTGGAAATTGGTATGTTCGAAGAAGTAGCATCCTGATTTTTTTATTGATCTCCTCAATTTTTGGTGGAGCTCTTCTTCCACATTCCAACAGAGGAAGACTTGAGAGGTTTTGCACATACCTGTCTTGGAAAAGAATTCTCCAGGATGTGAAGTCTTCACCAGGCTGTTCTCATCATTATTGAGGATGATTTGTTGTTCTTTAGTGGGGCAGTAATTTGTAGGCATAAGTGATGGACTTTTGAACATCATTTTCCTCCAGGATAAATGCTTGAGGACACCCTGGGTTTTGCCTGCAGTCCTTTGTTGTCATTTGTTAACATGAAAATACATTTCCAAGTAAATGACAAGAATGTTTTCACATGGGTGAAACTCCATTTACACAATATTAACGGATATTTTTCTTCCCTGCACAAATGGAACAAAGGGGTTTAGGTGCTTCAATCACTGTATCTGTGCTGGAATTAGGGAATCCTGAATGTTACCTTTTGGTCTAACCCACTGAAAAAAAAAAAAAATATCTGTATTCAGAAAGGATGTGCTTTAAGGGCTGTAGCTCAAGGGCATGTTTGTGTTCCATCAAGAGAGGCAGCACCCTCTACCTGTCATAGCTCTGGGTTCTCTCGACTTTTTTTTCCCCTAAAAATTATAATTTATTAATTCCAGTCTCTAAATTAAATGCTGTGTTTGCAGAAAAAAAATTTAATTTCTGCTTACTGAGGATTTCTTTTCGAAGTGGTACATGTGATTTTTGTATTATTTTAAACTCTGAGAGCTCTGGCTGTGGAGTGGAGCCCATTGTTTTGTGTCTGACAGGAGATGGAGGAGATCCCTGCTGCAGGCCAGCTCCCAGTTTATGTAGCAGTTACTTTGTGTGGTGGAATTTGCCAGAAAGGGCAGGGTCCCTCTCCCAGAGTCTGCCACACAAGCCTGTAGCCTTCATTTTGTTCTCCAGTGAGTAAGGCCAGTGCAGTGAGGCTTTCTTTGCTGTGTTCTCCAGGATTCACATCCTTCTGCAGGAATGTCATCCACCTTTTTGTCAGAAGGAGGGAGGTGCTGGTTTGTGTGCAAGAAGCAGCTGTTCCCAGACAAGAGGTTTAGGTACCCACAGTCTGTTTGACATCCATGGTTAATCCTTGCCCACAACTAGAGTTACGTTAGAGCTTTTGAACTTGATGATTTAATTGATTTTTTAAATGATATTGTCAAAGGGATGTTTTCCCCTCTTGTTCTTTGCAGTTTACAGTGGGTCAGTAGATAAGCAGGGGAATAATCTCTGAGCCTGCCAAGTGAAGAAAGTACTAAAGATACCTGAGCTGCCTTTTCCTAGATGGATAAAGGATATCAGTGTGCATGGGATCACCATCCACATGCAGATAAAGGAAGTGAACTTGAATACTCCATTAAAAATAAAATTACTTTGCAACCCTGTTGATTTGAAAATAACAATAAGGAGTTCTTACACAGCTGACAGGAATGTCAGGATGATTTATTGCACTAAAGAGCAGCAGAGAAAGCCTGATGAGGAAATGGAGTCAGAAGCATACTGAAAAATGTGACTTCTTCAGTAGCACAGTGACCTTGCCCACAAGGCTTTTTTTCTGTATTTTACTTGCTGTACCAGCTGCTAAGTGATAACAGGGACTTCATAGTTTGGGTGAGCATTTGGAAATAATGGGATGTTCTCAGGGCTGAAGGAGGGATCTGTGACTCCCACTTGCTGCCGGGTAGAGTCTGTTTCATTTGGATTTCCTTCATTTTATGATTCTGTCAGATAACTTGTTGTTTCAAATGTTTTAACGCGAAGAGTTCTCTTGGTGAAGTACCCAGCTGATTTTAACAGTAGGAATTTTTACTCATTTCTTTTTTTCTCTTTTCTTACAGACAATGTTTGTGCTGTTTCAAGGAGTATAAACATCTGGAGATCTTTAACCAAGTAGTTTGTGCGCTGATTAACTTAGTGATTGCCCAAGTGCAAGCTCTGAGGGACCAGCTCTGTAAACATTGCACTATTCATATAGATCCCACATGGCCAGAGCAGAGTCACCATGCTGATGAGCCCCTGAATGTAGAGAGAGAGTCTCACCAAGAAGAAAATGGAGAGCGACAGAAACCTCTAGAGAACAAGTTTGATTCTGCAAGAACTTGTATCCTGGGCGAGGAGGAGCCCGCCAAGAGCACGGAGCCTTTCAGCTTGTGGAGCACTGATGAGAAGGAGAAGCTGCTGCTGTGTGTGGCAAAAATCTTTCAGATTCAGTTTCCTCTGTACACAGCTTATAAGCATAATACTCACCCCACAATAGAGGTATAGCTTCTCTTTGTGTCTGTGTTGGTGAAAAGTTAATTGTTGTCATTAATGAGAAGATTGGTGCTTGTTGCTTTCACTCAGGATGGGCACATTCAGCTCTCCTGTTGACTTCAGTAGAGCTTTTCAGAGGAACTTTCTAAATATATGCCATGCTCTTCCACCTTCTTTAAACTGTGTTTCATTGTTACAGGTAATATATTGCTGAGGCACATACAGCTCTCCTGTTGACTTCAGCAGAGCTTTTCAGCTTCATATAAATATATACATCCTCTTCCACCTTCTTTAAACTGTGCTTAATTGTTATAGGTAATATATTGATAAGAGCTGGCTGGAACTGTACACTGAATTATTGTGCTGTTTAAATAACAGGTAGGCCAAAAGGGGACTAGAGCAAAGCCTTTCTTCCAGAAGGTAACCCATGAATAGTTTATTAATTTTTCTTTCCAATCTGTGGTTCTAGAAGCAGAACTTCATGAACTAAACTTTGTGCAAGACCAAACTTGTTAGAACAGCTGGTTAATCGACTGGAGTAGCTGAGATCAACACAGATTGCTGTGTTCCAGGGTGCTGATTTTTCTCTCTGATGTTTGTTATAGCTGCCATTCACATTTTCCCTGATTTTCCTCTTAAAAAAATCAATTCATTCCAAAATCCTGCCATGTTTAATTCACAGTTTCTGAAACAAATATGGTGGTGTTAGTATTTCCTAGTGGAAACAGCACATTTTTGGAATGGTTGGCTTTCGATCCAACTTGTGGTAGTCTAATAACAAGTAAAGAGTTATTTCACAATATTTGTATGCAAATTAGATGTACATTTCACCATATAGGAAAAGCTTCTATCCAACAAACTTCTGAGAAAGTCAGTGGAGAATTAAAGTGCAGCTCACCCACTCCTTTTATTTTATATTTAGGGACTTGTGGAAGCTCACTGCAGCCCTGAGGGTTGAAATTTGCTTTATAAACTTAAGTCCAAAATGAGAAGATGCTGAGTCAGATATAATGATGTGAGTTAGGGTGGTCACAACACCCGATGAGTTCTGATGGGATGGATGCTGCCCTGTCTGACAATGAATGGAGTTAAAACCCATTTAAAACACAGCAGGTTTTTTAGGTGGGCTGGATTTTGGTTCTTGTTCCCCTCCAAACCATGTGGGCATAAGTTAACACAGGTACTTTCAAGTGTATCTTATAGATATAAAGTGAATTGATTTATCTTTGCACTCCTGTGGGACATGTCCTGGGACTGGCTACAGAGGAATGTGGAATGAACAATTCTGGAGCAGCTTTTCTGTGGACTATCACACGTCCTTCTTTTAAATTCCTATTTCATGTATTTTTCCCTTCTCTTTGAATTTCACTTGCACACGATCAAAAGGAACTCTCAGGTGCCTGATGGGATTTCTTTTCCCTTGGTGTGCAGCCTGGGAGTGATTTAGACCCAGATCTGTTGTAGCTTGCTGTGCTGTGGTGATGCCCATCACTCCAGACATACCAATGGATATATAATAAATGTATCATCTCTTATACATCACTTGAATTATCAAATACATTCATTAGCAAGCCTAAAAACACAGCTTAAGAGGAAGCTGGGAAGAAAACCACTGTCCTGAGGTACAGGCAGGTAAGGGAATTTTTTCCTTTCTGCTAGACTTCGTGTGTTTCCAGGGCTGGATTATGTGCCAGCCTGCCATATTTGTATACTTTTTTTTAGGGGGGGAGATTTTTAAATTTTGTTTTTAAAAGGTCCCAACATCATTAGTTTTTCTTACAAACTGATATTTTCTGTATCTGGGAAGCAATAGGATTTTGTTATTCTGCTGTTTTAATGTCAAAACTTACTGCTCCCATGAGTGACTCACTGAAGTCTAGAATTTAATTTTGGTTTTCAGTCTGGAGCACATCTTAGCTGAACTGAGACAAGTTATTAGTCCCAGTAATAAGAGCACTTCTTGCTTTAAATCAGGCTTGGTTTCAGTCCTCAAGAGAGCCTAAAATAAAAAATCTGTGCTTTGAGTGCATTAGCTATACTTGTAAGTTAAAACAGATCCCTGAACAGCCTAAGTCTGCAAAAAACTTATTGGGAGAGGCTGGTGTAGCTCTCCCTCTCCCACCAAACATTTCCTTTGCCCTGGAAAAAGGGAAATTTGCTGATCCAGAACAGCCTCCAGTCTGCATTCTGACTGACTTCAGAAATTCCTTGTTTTAGATTCTTGAGGTGAACTTCCACAACTTCACGGAGTTATTGAACAGAACTCCATTGGATTTATGTTCATCCATTAAGGGTTTGCTGTGCCTAGGCTGCCTCTTAGGCTGCCATTTAGGAATTCCCAGTGAGGCTTTCCCACAGTAACAATTAGTGCTCAATATTTCCCTTGACCTTGGCTCCAAGACACCTCCAAGGGCTTTGTTCTTCAGTTCTTGAGGTCTGATCCCTCCTCAGCTGCTGGCCAGAGCCATTGGACACTGGGCTGTCTGCTGGAGAAGGAAAACATTCATGTGGAAGCCGGGGTTTCCCTTCTTCAGGAGTTTGTGAAACTGGATGAAAATGAACAGCAAAGCAAGATTTGTTGGGAGTCAGAAAATGGCTTAAATGATATGGGCTTGGAATTGTTTTTGTCCCTTACAACATCTCTAAAGTGAGAGTGAAGACCACAACAGCCTGATTGGTATCCAGAAGAGCCATGTACACACCTCTCTTGAAATTCATCAATATTTTTGGTGCCCAGAGGGGTGTTTGTGTCTATTTTTCACCCTAAACAAAATTAACTGAAAGTATTTTTAAAAATATGGTTGTTTTTTTGAGGAGTGTTCATTTCATACTTTGACATTTTTTTTTTTCTTTATGGAATATTTTTATCCCTTGCATACAGGGTGGTTTGTAACTGTATCCCTTACATAGTGCAGCAAGTGAAGTACCTGGAATGGGCACTTCAGAGGAGGGGGAAGAAGAATTTCTAAAAGGAAGCTCTTAAAGTCCTGCAGAGAAAGAAGCAACAGTGTGAAGTGCACTCCTCCTGAACTTTGCACTGTCTCAGAATGAACAAAGAATCTGAAGGGAGTTCCCTGACCATTTGACAGATCTTGGCAGGATGACATGAAAGAGGAAACAAAATCAGTTGTTGAGGTGCCTCTAGCTGCTGTCCCCAGCTTTTTGGGGTCTCCTGCTCTCTGCTTTTCCTTCTCAAGTAAATATTTTCTTGGAGGATGTGTGCTTTCTGCCAGGCTTGTGTCCAGTCAGACCTCAGCCAGTGCATTTTATTATGGAGTGTTTGGAAGGGGCCTTAAAGCTCATCTCATCCCATCCCTGGCATGGGGGCATCGTCACTGTCCCAGGCTGCTCCCAGCCCCATCCAGGGGTCCAGGGGCAGCCCCAGCACTGCTGGGTGCCCTGTGCCAGGGCCTGCCCACCCTTCCAGGGAAGGATTTCTTCCTAATCCCAAATCTAGCCCTGCCCTCTGGCACTTGGAAGCCCTTCCCCTTTTCTTTTTGCTGTGTGCCTTTGGGACAGCACAATCCCTGCCTGCCTTTCCTCAAAAGTCCCTCTCCAGCTTTTCTCCAGGTAAAGGTCCTGGAAATCTGCTCTGGATTCTCCTGAACTCACGGTGGCTTTTAATGCCATGTGAGGAATTCTCTAATTTCCTCATGCATTTGAAAAGAGTAAAAGGAGGAGATTAAGGAACTCTCAGACTGTTCTGTTTCCCATCTGCAAGAGCAGAAGGCACATTTCCAGACTCAGTCTCTCAGAGCAGCCTTTCCAAGCTTTGCAGGACTCGTGCAGCAGCCCTCTGTGAGTTTGGGATTTCTGCATTCTAAGAACTGCAGTTCACTTGACAACAAATCTCTTGTTTTTTCAAGAAAACTAATGAAATTTCTCACACCATTTCTGCAGTTTTCATGAGCAGAGCACTGAACACCTTTTCTTGCTGCTTAAAAATATACCACCTACTGCCTTCAAAGCTGATTTAAAAATAACTGGTAGAGTATCACGAGTTCAGGCATGACTTAGAGTTCAGCAGAAGAAAAGAAATGCTTAGCTATAATATGAGCATATTGAATAATTCAAAATGTTTGTATCACACTTAATCCATCCAAAATTGCTTGCCTCCAGCATCCTCTGGTACAGTTCTAAGATTACTCCTACACAGCTATTTAAAATATATTCAGGAAATTTCATTTAAAAACTTAACTTTGTGTTAAACTTGCATTTGATTTGTGACTATCAATACTGGGTGTTTGCCATGGAGGGATGAGAAGAAGAGCAACGTGTGGCTTTACCTGCAAGTATCCATGGCAATGTTGGGTTTTACAGCCACTTTTTATACCTCTGGTGCCCTTTTGCCCCCAGCAAGTGCATGAAACCCACAATATGTCACAGCCCCAATAAAGAAACTTCCCACTCTGTACTGCCCAACAAGTGCATGCTCTGGACATGAAAAAGAAAAGCTATTTTCCTAAACCATTTTAAGTTTAGTGCTTCTAGAAAATAGATTTCTTGTTGCAGCAAGTAGCTAACAGAGTGATAGGGTGATAGAATTCCTTCCCCTTCTTCACTTCAGTCACTCCTGTAAAAGTCTGACATTTATTTTGTAACAGGTGTTTTGTTATATATAAAAATGTAGTAGTTGCAATTAAATGGCAGTGAATATTTTGACATTTTAATCCTTTCAATCATTACATGGAGGATTGTAGGATGTCCTGCAGTTCATCTAAATTCAAATGTTTGCATATATGTCTCATCTTTATTGGAAATTGCATTCCAAAGTCCCTGGATTGGTTCTGTTCTGTATTTCTCAGGCTGGTGTGACAGACTGTGCCCTTGGCCATATTCCTGTTGAAAAAAATGGGCGATCTGAACAGGGGTGGGATTGAAGAATAATCTGTTCATCCAGCCTTTAAGGGACACTGCTGAAATGTTCTTTTAAGTGTATTTGTGTATTTACATATATTAAAAGAGGTTAGAAGTATGGAAAAGTCTGTTTTGCAGTGGAAAAGTGGAGCAAACCTTGAGCTTCTGTCTTGCTCTGAATGAGGAATTTGGGTTTTTTATTGTTGACTGTGATACTGGTAAATGGCAGTTGGTTTTTTGTTCTATAAATGTGTTTTTATTGCTTGAGTTAATTTTAATTTTTTTCTTTAAACAGGATATTTCTGCTCAAGAAAGCAATATATTAGGGGCGTTCTGTGATATGAATGTAAGTTGTCCGCTTTGAAATAGAACATTTCCTAGAAATTTACCCATGTTCTATGGATTTGTGTTACGCTCATGCAGCTTTTGAATTTCCTCTGTGTCTGAACGATGTGGTGCTGATTGTTGTGCTGGTTTTTGCCTCTTTCCAGGATGTAGAGGTGCCCCTGCACTTGCTGCGTTACGTGTGTCTGTTCTGTGGCAAGAATGGCCTTTCCCTGATGAAGGATTGCTTCGAGTACGGGACCCCCGAGACGCTGCCCTTCCTCATCGCTCATGCATTCATCACAGTGGTGTCCAATGTGAGTATCCCCCTTCTCCTCCACTCCAACACCACTAATAAAAGCAGTCTGAAGGCTGCAAGAGCTCCCTGGGACCAGAGAGGGATAAAAAGGCTGTGATTTTTCCATGTTTGCTCATGCACTGAGTGTTTTATTATCCAAGCCCTCTGCATCTCCTGGCAGCACACAAGGAGTTTTCAGGTTGTACCTAGATAGGAAGATTGTAACAGCCCTCAAAGATACTTCAAAGAATGTTGTTAGGCCATTTCTGTCCCTGAAATTGTGCCATGAGAGTGGTTTTAGTTTCTTCAGTGTATTTTAACTTCTTAGCTGTTCCCTATGAGGCACCTGTGGATTTTTTTTCTCTTCAATTTCCCGTGATTTTATACCATTATACACATTTGCAGCATAGAGGTGATCATCTTTTTTCCCATTTAGTTTTAGAATGCATATCCTCCATCATGTCTGCATTTTGAAATCACAGGGATTTTTGATTGGCAGAATTACGAATTGATTTTAGTGGAGATTTGAAGGAAATTGGTGCTAAAAATAAAATTCAGTCCCTGAAGAAGGACATAGGAAGACTTAGTGTAAATTCAGGATAGAAGTTGTGACTTTTCTTATGGATGGGCAAAAAGAAAACCAGAAGTTTGTTACACCTTGTACGGAGTGACTTTGACATTATTTTGAACTGATTGCAATTTGAAATACTTCAAATCAGATCCCTCCTCCCACGCACCTTCCCTCCCTCCTCACTGCTGTTCCTGCCCAGCCCCGAGGATGTTCTGGGGGAGCCAGTGCTGCAGTCAGCCTGGTGCTGGGGTCTGTACCCCCGTGCTGATCTTCAGTGAGGCAGTTCCTGATGGGCAGCACGGGTGAGGCCATGACCTGGTGCATCCTTTCCCCTGCCAGGGAGGGCTCTGCAGCCCCTCTGTGTGTTTGGCTGGGACGTGTTCTCTGCTGGCCCTTTTGTGGCAGCTGATGTTCTTCATCTCCACTGCTGCTGTCCTCATCAAACCAGCTGCTGAAAATGTGTTCTTGTGTTACTGTGCTTCACAAGGAAATTTTGGTCGTGGAACCAAACGTTTTTGCATTTTTATTTTATTTTTTGTGAGAAGGGCCAAAGCTACTTCAATAATGAGTGGCAGCTCCCTGTCACACCAGCATGTTTTCAAACCAGTGTTCTGACTGCAGATCCCATTTCCTGGGCATCCTGCATCAGTGCAACTGCCTTTCTTCATTGTCCTTTTTAGCAGTCTTTCTTTTTCTCCACATAAATAGTTTATTTTCTTAATTCTTACTGATGTGCTCTGTTCCAAAATTCTTCTCAGCAAAGTTTCTCCTTTCAGATACTTACTTTGCATTTCTCTTTGGTTTAGTAGGCAACCTGTTAAGCTGGCTCTTGCAGCAGTTTTACATGAGTTCTATGGCTAAACCTGGCAGATAAAACGAAATTCAACCCAAACCATAACTAAAAGTACTGTTCCTTCAGCCTCTTCCAGCATTGCAGCTTTTCCCACTCAACAGGCATCTTTATTTTGAACTCTGTCTGGCTTTGCTGACAAGTCTGTGTGAGTTGAGGAAAGCTGTTTAAAAAATTTGTATTTAAATTTTATTTTAAAGTGTCAGTTCACTGCAGAAAGTACAAGAAAATGTTCTATGTGTAAGGTTCTATGTGCTTTTATTCATCCACTTGCTGCATTTTGGTATCACTCAGTGTACTTGGAAGCACTGCTGCCTTTCAAATGCAATGTATTCACTGCAGCCAAATAAGGCAGCTAATTTTTTTGGACAAAATACATTTTATCTTGCCAATATTAAAAAAAAAATTTCTTCACCTCTTACAATGATGCATGAACTTAGGATTTTGATGTAATGTTTCTCTTTCCCTGTTTGCTTTTATATCATTTCACTGTATAATTCATAGAACTTAGGTAAATATAAATAATTGAAGAAATGTTGCTGATTGTGAACCAATGCACCAAACTCCACTAAAACAAAAGAATCATTCACAAAACTGAACAGGCTAGTGGTGGTCTCAGCAAGAACTCTGCAAATCTGCCTTGGTTTTATCCCAACACATTTGATTAAATGGGATATAGATATTTATTCCAATAATAGCTCTGCAGTGTCAGTGTTACCTCGTTCCAGTGTGTAAAGCCAGCCCACAGTGTGTGGTAACCCTTAAATACAATTTCACAGCTGTAGGAGCTCTTGAGAATGGCAGTTAAGTGTCCATTCTTGTAAAGATTCCTTGAAATATCCATGCTGGCATTGTTTTTCAAGTCTGTAAGATGAAGGAGTTCTTCAGCCACTACCTTCTAGAAATTAATTACCTCTGGTAAAGAGCAAATAATAGAAAAAAACCTCTGGAACTTGAGAACAGAACAGATGCAGTGAATACTTTGTCTTAAAAGCAGGTGGAAGCAAAAAGTGATGTAATTTTATATTTTGTCACTTTACAGGTGCTAGTTGATGTCATGTTATATATGTTCTTTTATGTCATTTTAACAAGTTAGTATGCAAATGTGAATCCACGTTCAAAATCACAATTTCATTTGTGGCATGTGAAATGATGCTTTAATTGAATTCTGTGGCTGAAGTTTACAGATGCATGATTTCAGTTTAGGAGTTGGAACTAATACAGAGTGAAGCTTACTGTGAACAGTGAAAGCCATAAAAATGATAAAAACATTTCATGCTCTTATTTCACAAAGAAATGTATTTTCTTTGGTATTTCATACTGTATTTTTAAAAACATTTCATGCTCTTATTTCACAAAGAAATATATTTTTTTGGTGTTTCATACTGTATTTGAAGCAGAGTACATGGTGTTAAAAATGAAATGATGCAATCACAATAGTATCTTTGTCACCCTTGTCGAAATGTTGTTTAATTCCTGTTTCTAGAGCAAGCATCTTCTAGTGACACTTTGTATCTTTGGGATGTTAGCATTTTTTCCCTTCTTGGGGCTGCCAGTTGGATCAGAAGCTTATTCCAAGTGTGGTCTTTTTTTGCAGTGGGAAGATTTGGCTGGTTTGTCTTGCAAAGTAGGTTATATTGTTACTGTGCAGTGCTCGCTGCCTTGTTAAAAGCAAGCCTGCAAATATTTTTGTCAGAACTGCCTCAAAAAGTTCCTTGGCAAATGCTGGAAACGTTGAAAAGAAGCTGCTGAGAAGTTTGACTGCAGCCTAATATTTTTCTCTCCTGTCAAGAAGGAATATAAGGAATATATACATTTTCTGCATATGGAATTGAGTCCTTAGGCAGAATTTCTTGCATCAGCTGCAAAGCTGAAATTCTTTTTAAGAGCAGAGGTGGGGATGCAGAGGGCCCTGAGTGAGTGATGGGGCTGCTTTTCACAAGGGCTGTGCAAAGTGCACATGATTGAATTTACATTGAATTTACGTGGGCAGGAGCAGCTGCTGCTGCTGCTTCATCTGTGCTCCAGCCCTTACCTGGCACGGAGTAACAGGTTTAACAGGCTCTGAATTCCTTTTTGAAATGCAGATGGCACTTCTGACTTTGCCTCTGGAAGCCTTTGGTTGGTGCTTTTCCTCACAGCGGTGCTAAGTAGCTGTTTAAGGTTGTTTGTTTTTTGTTTTTTTCTCTGCATTTATTTTCTTCTTGCAATCAGCTTTGCAAAGGTGGTAAAGGCAGAATAGTAAATATGAGAAATGCAAATATGGCAGTACAAAACTGTGCTTAATCACTGCTTGTAAAACATCTTGTTTTAAAGGATATGTAAGCCCTAAGAAGCAAAACAACACAAGTCAAACAGTGTTACTTGGTTTAGGAGTGGTTTGCAAGGAATTGAAAGAATGGAATAATTTTCATGTCAACTCTTAACAAAAAACGAAAAAAAAACCCACAAGGTTGACTAGGAGTTTTTCCTACTGAAGAAATTACAGAAAATACAAAAATACACCTGGGCAATATGATACTATTTATACAATGTCTGTGTTTTCCAGCTGACTAGCAGAAAGATGCAAATCCTCTTTATAAGTCAAAAAAGCATTCCTCAGGTACCAGTTTGGAAAATCAGAAAATGAAGCAGTTGCCCAAAAACCACCAAGAAAGCCTTTTTGTAAAGTGGGGTTGCATGTGCAAATGTACCAAGAGTATTTCAGTTCTCTTTAAATGTCATTAATGAAATCTTTATTTCTGTTTTTGCTTTATAGATCAGAATATGGCTACACATCCCTGCTGTCATGCAGCACATTATACCCTTTAGGACTTATGTTATCAGGTAAATTTTTTATCTTAAGAATTTTTCTTGTGGGACTTGGTGCCAGCACCTATTTCTAATTGCAGCTGCTGCTTTTAATTGTGCAGGTTGTTGCTCTGTCATTTCAACAAGGAGGGTGGAGGCAATGTTTAGAGTTAAGTTTGGGCAGCTCCTTGCATCTGATTTCAGTATCAATCAGATCAATCTTGCTAAGAACATTGGGAGTGTGACATCCAGCCCCACTCTCCAGCTGTACTCCAGTCTCCCTCCCTGTGATATCTTTATAAAACTCCATCAGGTTTGCAGTGAGATGCTGGAAGTACAGGAGCAATGTGCAGTCACTGGGATCCCAGACCCTGAGTTTGAACACAGCTTCACATTCTGATGTTCTGGGTTTCCAGCTGGCAGGAGCTGAAGTGTGATCAAAGTCTGCAGCTGACTAGCAGAAAGATGCAAATCCTCTTTATAAGTCAAAAAAGCATTCCTCAGGTACCAGTTTGGAAAATCAGAAAATGAAGAAGTTGCCCAAAAACCACCAAGAAAGCCTTTTTGTAAAGTGGGGTTGCATGTGCAAATGTACCAAGAGTATTTCAGTTCTCTTTAAATGTCATTAATGAAATCTTTATTTCTGTTTTTGCTTTATAGATCAGAATATGGCTACACATCCCTGCTGTCATGCAGCACATTATACCCTTTAGGACTTATGTTATCAGGTAAATTTTTTATCTTAAGAATTTTTCTTGTGGGATTTTGTGCCAGCACCTATTTCTAATTGCAGCTGCTGCTTTTAATTGTGCAGGTTGTTGCTCTGACTGTCATTTCAACAAGGAGGGTGGAGGCAATGTTTAGAGTTAAGTTTGGGCAGCTCCTTGCATCTGATTTCTGTATCAATCAGATCAGTCTTGCTAAGAACATTGGGAGTGTGACATCCAGCCCCACTCCCCAGCTGTACTCCAGTCTCCCTCCCTGTGATATCTTTATAAAACTCCATCAAGTTTGCAGTGAGATGCTGGAAGTACAGGAGCAATGTGCAGTCACTGGGATCCCAGACCCTGAGTTTGAACACAGCTTCACATTCTGATGTTCTGGGTTTCCAGCTGGCAGGAGCTGAAGTGTGATCAAAAGTCTGCTTGCACTCTTATGGAGCTAAATATATCCAGTCCCAAAGATTTGCTTTATATCAAGCTGTCTATCATGAAAAGAACACTTTCAAATTGAAGTACTTGTAAGGGTATTTAATTATACAAGCAATTTGTTTTTATTGGCTTTCTCAGGACAATAGAAACATTTCAGTGAGCTGCTGATGAAATGATCTCTGTGTGTGGATCTGCCTGGAGGTGGAGGGGTGTGGTCACAGCTAATTCCCATTCCAGTAGCCCAACTTAAAATTTTCCTGGTGCAGGCCACTGCTTTTGCATAGCTCCTCCAAGGCTCTGGGTTTCCTCTAACTGATGTTAGAAATGTGCTTATGCTGCTCATAGCAGAAAATGAGCCTTTACACATTATTCTGTCTTAACTATACCAGTGTAAAATAACACTCAACAAAAATAATTACATTGGCAACAAACAGGCTCCCAGAACAATGAGACTGGGAATTGTTTCATATTTTAAAAGGGTCTGGTTTTATATTGACTGTAAAAATTTAAGTACTGACTTGGCTGTCAGTCTATTTTCCTATACTGTGGTTTCTACTAAAATGATACCAGCAGAGAGAAGAGTATTTTGATCTTTTATTAAAACACATCATTCTTGAGTTCCAGTCCAGCCATGTGCACTCCTTTAATGCTGATGTGCTATCTTTGAAATCTTGCAAAGGTAATTATTAATCATGAGGCAGTCAAGAGAGGGCAGGCAGAGGATTTTCAAGTGCTTGTCTCTGTGCATACTCCATTAATGCTTGTTGGTGTACCTGGGAATTTGGTCATGAGCCTTCCCTGTCTTCTTGCAATGTATGGAAATGAAAAAGAGCGTTGAGGGAGCAGCAATTAGAGTTAGGCTGATGATAAGGAACTACTTGAGGGAGACAGAATAACACATCCTGTAGCTGCTGCTGCTAATCCTTGCTTGTCATCCTGTAATGCTTAAAACAATTTCTGTTTTATAACTATTTGGGGTCACTGGAATGTATAGAAGTTTTTTCTGGGGGGGTTCTCATGTCTTCCTCTTTACCCATTAGATTTGATTTGCAGTGTGATTTGTCAGCAGCTTCTTGCCATAAATAATGCCCCTGATGTCTGTTTGTAGAATTTACAATAGGTTGACATCAATCAGAAAGGGTTGCACTGCCACAGGATACATCCATGGAAAACCCAGCTTAGAGCAGGAAGGTGATGTTCTCCCAGGTTTTATTTTCACAGCTGAATCCTGGTGGGATCTGAGGTTGCTCAGTGTTACGAAATCAGAGCTTTTTTAGTGAAGATTTGCTTATGGAGTGGGACTGAAACTTGGAGGCCATAAAACAGAAATGAGCTCTGGTGCTGTACCTTGATGTGGGACAAAAGTGACCCCAGACGCCTTCAGGGAATGATGAGTTTCCTCATGGATGCAGCTCACCCCACGTGCTGTCAAGCTTACAGATCTTGCCTTAGCAGCTTGGGTCTCTGGCTCTCCATCTGCTTTTACTTCAGGAAAAAGCCAGAAAAAAGGGGACACGATCCTGGGCACAGCAGCACAGCAGCTTCTAAAGAAATCCTGCAGAGCTTCTGCTGCCCTGCAAACTGGGGGGTTTGGAGAGGGTTTTAGTGCACAAGGAGCTCCTGGGGCTCTGATTTAGTTCCAGTTGCTGCTCCTGTAGATTCCTTGCAGGAAGTGCATTTTGCAGGGCTGACCAGCAAGAGACATCACCTGATTTTTGTCAGCTGAGGTTACCCTCATGTAATGGTTATTTCTACAAGGAGTGGATGAAGGAAGCAGCAAAGTGTGTATTTCTACACAGGAGGCCACTGCTGGAGTTTGCAGAGATCACAGACACAATCCTGGCATTATTGCTGCCACTAGAAAAAGATGAATAAATGTTATTTTCTGCCTGGCCAATGGAGCACAGGCATTCACATCTTGCCTCTGAAGGGCCTGTGTTTTTAAGCAGTTTAGGAAAGAAATAAAGGATTAAATTTAAAATGACATGAAATAAAATTTACATCTTTCAGTAAGAAAACAAAGTGATTTTGACCTCCTCAGAAGGAAGCTCTTACTGATCCTAATACCTTAAAATTCTGCATTTAAAATTGCAAAACTCCCATTAAATGAGACTTCCAGAAGTGACTCAAGAAGATAAGTCCTGACTTACTGCAGTTAGAAATGAGGGTGAGTTGCTGATGTCTGTTTATGAGCAAAGCCATTGCTTCCATGTCTTGTCCCTCAGGATCAGAGATGAGGGATGCTCTGGAGGTTTGCAGATCCTGGGGGTCTCAGGGCTGCAGGAGCTGTTTGGGGAGCAGAGTATTTTCAGTGGTGGGGCTGTTGACTGGAAGTGCCACAGAGAGTTCTGTCCTGCAGGAAATGCAGCAGTTCCACTGCCCAGGGACCGGTTTTGTACCATCCCTTTGCTGCTTCCATCCCCTTCTCCCTGTGTCCTGCTTGAATATGGATCTGGAGACTTTTTTTGTGAAGGATTCTGGTGTACGCAGAGGAAGTGGAAGCTCCAAACAATTCCTGATACATGATGCTTCCCAAAGAAAATGCAGCTGAAAGAATTCAAATTATTCTCCTGTGTTAAAAATATTCATCTTAAAATGGGGTTTGTGGAGTACCCAAGACCTCTCCTTGCCACCACATGTCATAAAAACCTCTTGTAATGAGCCTTGAAGGATTGAATCACAAAAAAAAATAAATTGCCTTCTCCAGGAATCTGGAAATTTAAAGTAAAAAGAATAGATAAATCAGAAGACAGTAACCAGACATTCAGGAGAACTGACTCATTCTGCTGGATGCCCTTCTGCAGCTGTGGTCCAAAGGAGTCAGATTAAGGAAAAAAAGATGATTTCACAGCTGAGTAGCTGAAGTCCTGAAGCATAAGATGTGATTGTAAGCATTACATTAGCACGGAACTGCATGTTTAAAACTGAACTCCCTCTGTCCCCAAATACAGCAAAGTGAAAGAATTTAAGTGGGTTAAAACTGGTATTTAAATAATTAAATGTAGATACTATATATTATTTGATAATTTTAAGTATGCCAGGCTGGCAGGACAGGTCCTATAGTATGTGGAGTACCCTTCCTGCAGTTGTATAAAAAAGTTATGTTTTATTCTGAAAGTCTCATTTAGGTAAAAACTCCAGATTAAACAGATTACACAGTCCTGGCATATCATTCATCTCTTCCTTGAAGACTTAATGCTCATCAGACTCAAAAAGATAAAAATGTAGGAATTAAAAAAATCATGAAGGGCAGAATGGAAGCTATTATTAAGCCATTACATGAGTCAGTCACACATTCTCATTTCTATACTGTCTATACAGTTCTGATCCTTCCATCCTGCAGATAATAACAGAACTACCTCGGTGGTAGGGAGGGTGACAAAGAAGGTGGCAATAAAAAATTTACATTGGGAGGAGGAGAGACAGAGTCTGGGATGGCTTTTTTTTTTTTTACAGGGTAATTCATATAATGTATGAATGATATGAAGATAACAAGTAGGAAATGGTAATTCAGAGATTTTTAAAAACAAGGAATGGAGAATGTGCCACCCAATTGTCAGGTTGCAGATGGAAGAAATGAAAGGAGTTTTGTTTTTCACTCAAGCATAATTGTCAAACTGACCGGCACAGGTTAATGAGAGAGCCAAAAGTAGAAATAGAAAGAGATAAATGAATTCACAGTAGTAGACGGGTTCATCCATTTTTTTTATACATGGGATAAATCTTTAATCTGCTTTTAGAGTGGCTATTTTGGGTTAAATAGACATTTCCCTTGCTCCACTGTCCTTACATGAGGCAATGCAGCAAATTTACAGGTAGTCCATGTAGGGGAAGGTGTGAGTTAATTGTCAGTGCTAAGTAAATATCTTTTTGTGGTTAATAGTAATGTCACACCTCTAAAAACATGAAGTGTTACTGATGCAGGCGGGTTTAAGCCATTCTGCATTTCCACAATAAAAAAGGAGGTGTGGCCTACTTGGCACGTTTGTGTGGTTTTAATCTTTGTAGTAAAGATAGGATCATGTTTGATTTATGACCAGTGTAGTGGTGCCAATAAATTTTCTAGTGTTGGCTGCTGTTGCACTTCTAGAGAGAAGTTTGCCATCTTCTGCTTCTTTCTAGGTTAGAAAAGCCTGTTGTGTTAAAAACTGTGTGGTAACAAGTGCTCTGTTCTCTGTTCTCTTGCTTTAGGGCCTTGGCAAAACAGAAGATACTGTTAAAGTACTTCTGTAGCTATGAAAATGCACCTACACCAGAGTTCCACTTGCTATAGAGTGCAGGTTTTTTAACAACACACTCTCAATATCATAATAAAGAAAATATGGCACAAGTCTGATTCAGGTTAAAAATGTGGATGTAATGTGAATTGTATAAATGAAAGTAGGTTTAGACTTATGATGTTGCATTAAAATAATGAATGTTCTATTTTATAAACTATATTAACGTAGTTACTTCACCAAACTTTGTAGTGTGAGGAAGATTTCAGGTCCGAGTCCTGTTCCAGAAATGGAGTGAAGCCACCAAAGCACCCTCCCTCTGTGTGTGTAGGTGTGTCCGTGCCCCTGCTCAGGGCATGCCAACACTCCTCTGTCCTTTGTGGAGTCAGGGAGTTCATGGGATGTGTTTGGACATGTCTGAAATCTTTAGAAATGCTTCACCAAACTGTTGAGTCTGATTTGATGGAATTATGGACACAGGAAAGCTCTGGGAACCAGACCTGAGGGGAGTTTGCATATAAAAATGGGAAAATGAAAATGGGTGTGATATTGCTGAGAGCTGTAGAATCATGGAGGTTGGAAAACACCCCTGAGATGGAGTCCAGCCTTTGACCCAGCCATGCTCACCACTAATCCATGGCCCCAGGTGCCACTTTGCCCTTTTTTTGTGCACTTCCAGGGATGGCAACTCTGAAATCCCAAACTCTGTACCTGCTTAGGGTGTGGGAGCTTAATTACGGCCTCTGTTCTTTCCCTCACTGCCACTCCCATAAAAGAAATGCTCAATATTTCATTTGCTGGTGGCACAGCTGGGCAGAGCTGCTGGATGTCCCTTTGTCAGAAGGGCAGGACATGCAGCACGGTGGCTGGAACACAGGTGCTGTCATCACTGTTTGCTGGTGACAAATCACCTCGTTTGCTGATCACAAATGATTGTTTGGTGACACAGCCAGGACATTTTCTCCTCACAGCGAAACTCTCACCTGTGTGCGGGTTAAAGGCAGGTCCTGGCTCTGCTTTGTGCTGCCCTTTTTCAGTGAATGTTCCCTTTCCACCCCTGCTCTGCTGCTGTTCAGAGCTCACAGCACACAAGCAGCATTTTCTTGCCAGGACTTGATTTCCAGTGCTCCACACAAGGAGACAAATTTTTCACCAAAGAGCAGGGAAGGATCTGATTGCCTGGAATGGTCCTGCTTTTGTCCCCCTGTTACTGATGTGTGATTCCTGTCTGCATCTCCAGTCTCTGGGATTATTTGCACTGAAGTCTCTTTTCTCTGTTTGACAGTGTTAAGTATCATTTAAGTGTGTTTATTTTAGGCTTCTGCACAAGAGCTGTGGAAAAGAACCATCATCTAAATAAGAGTCACAGCCTGTAATTTTGCTTTTGACAAAAAAGGACTGATGTTTATATGATGTAAATGCAAAGGAATGGTGCATAAATCTGGTTAAGTGTAGTTTAATATCTGGTGTGTTTTTTAAAAGATTCATGCATCTATTTGGCCAGTCTCCAAGGAGAGATCCAGGCTTAGGCTGTCAAACAAATGGATTTTTAACACATTTCTGTGTAGTTAAATCTTGTTTGGATGTAGCTGAAACTTCAAAACCCTGAAAAAAGCAGGAAAAATTAATAATGCTAACTTTGTATGCATGTACCTTTCACTGTGCCATCTTTAATGGCATCAAAATAAGGCCAGGAAATCTTGTTTCTAAACATTTTTTTGTTACACATTCACTTAGAAGAAATTCTCAGTTGTGTTGGTGTTTTGTATATGAACTTTACTGACATTTCACTACAGATTTTGTGTATATTGGTCTTCTGAGGTTCCACCAGGTTCTGTGCATTAACTTTTGTAAGTATTTCTCATGCTTTCCATTTGCAGGGAATATTTGTGTTGCAGCTCATTGGGCAGGATTAGAAGACTGCAAGAGAAAGGGCTTAAGCAAAGTTCTTTAGCAATTAACTTACTTTTAAAAATATTACACTTATTTCTGGTTTTCCTTGGTTTTTCATTAATTGGTACCAACTTTTAATAGTGATATTTTAAGACTGAGTGATCTTTGAGAAATCCATCTTTGCTGTAATCAAGATGGCTCCAGGAATGTTGTGGTTTGAGTCATGCCCTGTTTGTTTTTGTTGTGATTTCTGCAGGTATTTGTGTAAACTGTCAGACCAGGAGCTGCGGCAGAGTGCAGCCAGGAACATGGCAGATTTAATGTGGAGCACAGTCAAGGAGCCCTTGGACACAGCCTTGTGCTTTGATAAAGAAAGCCTTGATCTTGCATTCAAATACTTCATGTCACCAACTCTGACAATGAGATTGGCTGGGCTGAGCCAAATAACAGTAAGGACTTTTTAAAAATATCATTTATTGTTGTTTGTTACCAACTATTTTAAAAATACCAATTATTATTGTTTGCAGAAAATGTTTCTTGTTGCAATTTATGATTTACAGGCTTGTTTGGGTTTTGTTTTAATGTGTGAAAGCAGCAGGATCCTCTTACATGCAGCTGTAAGAAATATCAGCCATGGTGGCGAGGGTAGGGTTTGCTGGGAGCTGATTCCAAGTGGGGTCTGAGTTTGCACCATATGGAACTGGCTCACGTTACCTGAACAATTCACTAAACAGCACCCTTAGAACTGGGCTTTGTGACAGCTGGGCTGAAATGGAGCCCCCTGCCACAGCAATATTTGGTGTTGAGAAAGGCTTTTAATCTGTTTGCAGTTTGAGCTTTGCAGCATCTTGACCCTGCTGCAATTAGCTGCTGCTTTGTGTTGCACAAAGCTCCTTTTCTGTTCCTTAGTGCGCTCCTGCACTCATTAGCAGGAGGTGGAGTTGAAGAGGTAAATAAATGCAGCATCAAATGGAAAACAATTACAGCTAAAAAAAATCCCCATCTTTTCCCTTTCCCATGGAAATGCTCCATGTTGCACCAGGCAGGATACATTGGGTATTCTTGATTTGTCATTGCTGCTTCTACCCATACAGAAACAATCCCACAGATGGGCAAAAATGAAGTTTTTTATCCATCTGAGCCTTTTCACTTTTGTGTTTTCTGAACATATTTGGCTTTGTCTCTTCTGATGATGTGGTGTCACTGAGTACAAGTTTACTTAAACTTGATTTTGCTTCTCGCTGTAGCTATAGATAGAAGTACCTTCAATTTAATAAATGGCAATTTAAAGAGATCTGTAAGTACTTTTAATCAGATTATTGCTGGCTTTTACCCAAAGTAAATATTTACATACAGGTAACTTACTAGGTTGTAAAAACAGGCTGTGAACTGCATCCACCACTATAATTGATCTTAAAATCTGTTTCCACTTTTGCATAGCTCCAATTACATTCAATTCCTATAAATCCCTTCCTTTGGTTTTATACAATTCTCCTTGTTCAGCTACCACTGTGTGTTTTTTTGTGTATCCTTGCCAAAACAAAGTCTGAAAATAAGAATTTTTTAGCTGCTTTATTATTCAGGCATTTTCTAGCTCATTTAGGGGAGTGTGAAGTTGTGTTAAGTAGTTACATGTTTTCACCTGTTGTGATTGATGAATATTGCTGTAAAAATGAGAGTTTTTAAAGAACAGACATGTATTACCAGAAGAAAAATTTTACAGTATTTTTAGACTAAAGCAAATAGTAAAAATGGAATATTGTAAGCTATTTCATGCTAATAAGTTACTAAGTCTGTTTTTTTTATGTGAATAGTCTTTAAAACTGCTCTGGACCATTGAGACAATTTATTCTTCTTTCTCATTCAAATCATAGAAAGTTTTTTTTTTGTTGTTACCTTGTTTCTCTCCCATTTCATCTCTCCGTCACCTGTAGAGGTGGTTCAGCTCCAAAATACCCTCTGTGTCCACTATTGCCCCACAAATAGAATGTTATTTTCCTGTTTTGGTGCCTGGCTCTGGAGATGAGCCCAGGGCCAGTTTTAGTGCTCAGTTTTCTCTGCTGAAGCCTTTCCTCCTCTGTGTCCTTTCTCACTGCCACATTTGTGTTGCATCAATTGAGTGTCTTTAGTGCCTTTAGTTTCTTACCGTGTTTCATAGATAGTAAAAAATGAAAAAGGATTTTTTCCCCTCTGGCATTCAAGGAAACAAACCTTGAAGTGAGAAACCTGTTAGGAGGTGAGGGAGAGCAAGGTGTGGCAAACTGTCCCACGTGTGCTTTGTCTTGTGCTGAGTTCTGTTTAGTTTAAGTTCAGTTTAGCAGAATTCTGTTTAGTTGAAGAGAGTTTAGTTGAAGTTATTGGAAGAATTGTTTGCAAATCCCAGTATGAAAAAACAGCTTTTGTCAGAATTGCTTTGGAGAAGGATTTGGTGTTATGGGAGGAGTTCATCAATGGTGAGCCTGGATTTCAAACCGGTGATAGGAGCAGCTCAAGACTCTGCCACTCTTTCAAAATATTTTCATTTGGAGATGAATCTTAAGAAAAATCAGTGAGGTTCCACTGTGTTGTGTGACCCAGCTCTAATTTCCACTCCTAAATGTGTGTCATTTGTAATTCTCCATTAGTGACCGATCTATTAATAAAGTGTGGTCAGGCTCTCGCGTCTCTCCAATTGCAGTTCGTGTTTACTATTTTGGTTTTTCAAAACTGTTTTTCTCCCTTGAAGATTGTTGAGATTGGACACAAATAACTCTTGAGAAGTCTTTACACACAGAGTTATTGAGAGGATTAGTGAATTCACCTGAATTACAGAGTCCATGTACTAGACTTGTTTCAAGAGAGTAAATATTTTGACAAAGTTATGCAACGAGTTTAATTTTAACTGCAAAAATTCACGTTACTGTGCCTTCAATTTTTTGTTTTGAAAATAAGATGCCAAGTAAGGTCTATTACATAATTTAAAATATTTTTTAAAAAGTTGTGTACATGTAAAGAATTGGATACAGAGCCATTGATGCTGAGGGAAGAAGTGGAAAAGAGATGTAAAGACTTTTAACAGACTTTAGTTTTTTCCTCTGTAATGTCTTTAAGAGCTTGGACATATTTGAAAGCTTCATTTCCTGTAAAAATACATGATTTTTGTTGTCTAATTTTGTCTAAAGAGCTTACATAAAAACATATAAAGTCCTGTAGTGTCACTAATACTATTTTGAAATATAAAAACACTGCCTCACCAAATATTTGGATGAAATTGTAATTTTTTTTCTTCCTTTTTCTAACTATAGAATCAACTTCATACCTTCAATGATGTGTGTAATAATGAGTCATTAGTTTCAGACACAGAAACGTAAGTAGGAACCTTATTCTGAATACTTGAAGTGTTTTACATGATTGCATTTCTTCTCTGTTGTTATGGATTGTACACATGGGGAAGCAGTGATAATCTGAGACATTTATTAGAAATATTCTAATCAGGGGGTTAATAAATGCTTTTAAATAGTAACTGTGAAAATATTTCTGGGGTTTTTTTGTATTAAAATACAGAATCAAGGTAAGCTTTAGAAAAACATAGAAACTGAAATAATAAATACCTATAATGTTCCATTATTTCCATGGTGATATATAAATAAGAACCAGCTAATTCGTATCATTTTTGCCATTTTCTCATTTCTCTGGATTATTTGTTTAACCAAGACTTGTATTTCCATCAAACTTGTTACTTTTCCACCCAGTTTGTGAGGCAGTGCTCTTGTTGTTGTTTTTTTCTTTCAAAGCCCTTACTTGTATAACTCAGGTGTGCTGAACAACTTTCGAGGTACTCACATAAATCTTCAAGAAGCTTCACCTGTGGGATTGTATTCCAGCCAGGAAATGTAGTCACTTCTCTAGTAACTCTAAACTTCATGGTAGAACTGTCAAGAATTTAAATTTAAAATATGTACTTTGGTAGTTGAAATAACTGTTCTTGTGAAATAACAGGCAAAGTGTGTAAATTGTAGACTTTTACTCACAATATACTTGTTAAGTTTCTCTTGGGGGGTGATGTACTCTGTTGGGAGCCACACACACTCTCCAGTCCTTTATTAATGGGAAGTCTCACAGTTTTGCTTTTGTCTGGATACTTTTATTACAAATTGCGTTTGAACGCTTTCTGAAATCTGGCTTCAGCCATGACCACAGCTCTGGAGATTTCATGCAAGAAGCACCTTAGATATTTGAAGAGAAATTTCTGGGAATGTGTTGCTATTTGAAACATAAAGAACCAGAATTTAGGGCACTTTTGCTTCTGTGGAGATGTGGAAATACCTTGGGAATAAGAAATAAATAGTAAATAATGCAGGAAGGGAAGATGTTGGGAATGTGAGGTCAGCTGGGCTGTTTCCTGCACTGTCCTCCCAGGTCCTGGTGTGTGGTTACACTGGGACTGACAAACCTCAGATTTATCCAGTTCTTTTCCTTCCCTCCCACTGAAAATCTGCAACAGAGGTTGTTTTTAGGTCATAGTAACAGTAACAAGTGATTGTGCCAGTTAAACCTAATACAAAGGTGTTTGATTTTCTGTGCCAAATGTGAAAAAGAGAAGTTAGGAAGGTGAAAAAAGAGAAGAGTGGTTAAATTTCCCTGCAGAAGAGCAGATGTACTCTGCAAGAGCATCAGAGTTATTTTAAAGCTGAAGGAAATTGTCAAATTCTCCTTTGGGATATTACTTTCTTGGCAGGGGCATCTGTAAACAGGCTGTCATTTGAAAGGAATGCAGCACGAACAGAAAACCTTCTTTTCCACTTTTGTAGTATGTGATTTGTAAAAAAAAAAATCAGAATTCCAGTTGTTCTGGTGTTTTACCTGAAAGGTTTACCTGAAGTTGCAAACCAGTATCAAGCATTGCTGCTCATCTTCAGATATCTTGTGGAATCACTGCTGTCTTCCAGCCAAATAATCAGGAAGGGCTGGAGCAGAAGGATGGGGAAATGTCTCACTTCTCCAGTTTGTCCAGTACAAAGCTTCCCTCTCATTACAGACTCTGCTCATGAGAAATTTTTGGATGAAAAGGCACTTAGGGAGTTGGCAGTGACTGAATGAGCAGCAAAAGGAAAGCTTTTCATTCCTGTGTTCTTTCCTTAGTGGAGAAAGGAAGTCTTAAGAAGTTTTATTTTGTACCTTTGTAGCCTCTGCAGATTTGCCAAAAGAAGATGTCCTGCATTGTGTCTGGTCATCCCCATTTTATGTTTTGACTTTTCCAGATGCATTTGGAACTGTCAACCTTTGGGATTTCTCCTTCTGTATCTTGATAAGGTGGGTTTGCGGGAGGTACCTTAAAAAAATCAGCTTTCAGTTAGTCCTGGCTCTTCCCTGTTCAGAATTAACAGCAGGATTTTTTAGCAAATATTTTGCATTGGTAGCTTCCCACTTTATCCTCAGCACTGCAGTTTTTCCTGGTAAGACAAGCTAAAGCATCTTCTGCCTAGGAGAACGCTGGATTTCACAGGTTGCACTGGGGAGCAGCAGAAAGCTGACAGAGGGATCTGGTGTGTAGCTGCAGGTGTTTGTTTGTTTGTGTGATTTTTGAGATTCCATCTCCCTGCCTTCTCAAGGGCTGAGGTTTGTGCTGACAGAGAGCCCTGCGTGCTCCAGGTGTGGGCAGTGCCTCAGCCACCCAACTTCATCCTTCCCCAGAGATGGACTTCTCATTTAGCTCTTCCTGCCTCTAAAGATAGAGCCAAATTCTTTGCAATCTGAGGTACTGAGGAGTGTGAAATTTACTGCAGCTAAAAATAACAAGCCCGAACAGAAGAGGCTCAGAGTCTTTGAATAAGTGATTCCTGCAACTGTTTCACTGATGTCACTTAGTGAGAAATGATGATGCTTTTCAGGAAGTGAAAGATACTTTTTTTTTTTTTGGTGTTACTTGGACCACAAGAGAAAAAAGTGTTGGTCTTTTCTTTAGCGAGGACGCTGTCAGCTTTTGGAAGTACCATGTGTAAAGAGAGATTTTGTTTTGCTCTTCCCGTGGCAGGCAGCCAAGTGTTCGGGTTTCAGGTTCCAGGTTGACACTGAGGCAACTTCCTGACTCGTTAAAAAAACCTTGATTACCCTCACTTGAAAAGCTTCCTGCAGAGCAATTCAGGTGTCCAGAATTCCTTTCACCTGTGAACAGAACTGGATTATTTCTTCTCCTTTCTTTCCTTATTTATTGAGACATTCTATTGCAAGTTCTGTGTTGCCTTTTCCCTTCACTGTTTTACCTTATGTTAACTCTTGCTTTCCCCATTTCTGTCTAAGCGTACTGGTTTGAGTTTTTGGCAGCATTATTTAAACACCTTTACTTTCTCTACCCCATTTCAGGGATCTTGTCAGATTTTCTCTGAAAAAAAAGTGAATTTTTTCACTCAGCTCACTAATGTTTCTTCCTTGTGGCCCACACAGCAGTTAAACAAATATTCCAGATGATGTCAGAGTGGTGGTTTCAGAGCCTGCAGAGCATCAAAGAGGAAAATTTGTGCTCAGAAGCAAAAACATGTGCTTGAATGTGTGTTGGGAAGGTGCCTTCTGTATCCTCTTTGCATTTCTGATCCTAAATAGTTGAGATCAGGGTTTCACATCTGTTGTTGTGTTATAGATCCTATTTCAGTGATGTTGTCAAGAGGTGTTAGTGTTCCTCCCTTGCAAGCTGCCACTTGCAGAGCTGCATTTTTCCTTGGAGCTTTTCTGTTCTGTGTTCAGTGACGTTGTGGATGGCTGTTGTGTTCCATCCAGCTCTGAGCTGCTGTGTTCTTGTAGCTTCCTGGGGAATGGACTGCTTGAATAAATGAAGTTTGCTTTGAGGGGGGTTACTTTGCTGTGGGATTTATTGCTGGATTTGGCTCATCGTGTGGGTACCAGGTATTGCAGCAGAGCCTTTGATTAAAATGTTTCCAGGACTTTACCCCAGACCTTTCATAGAGAGGTGTTCTTTGACCTGCCAGGAAAATGCATCAGGAGGATAAGAAGGAACAAAACTCAATGCAGTTCCAAGCATCAAACTCTGTCACCAGCTGCACAGTTCCCCTCTCTTCCTTGCAGTCTCATAGAATGCCTGGGGAAACTCATGCCAGAAGTGCTGGAATCACATTTCTTGGAAGGAAAGCAGTTATTTTTGACAGACATGAACAATCAGGGAACTCACATTAAAAATCCTGCAGAGAAATGGATTAAGTGTTATGTACATTTCCAGTGTGAGAGAGATTTTGAGACAATTAAACCAGAGTAGCTGCTACCTTTGCCTTTTTATTCTCTTCTCCTCCCTCAGCCACAACACAGAGCCATAGAGAGTATCAAGTTCTTTAAATAACTTTTCCTATTGCTATCCAGTTATTAAATCCATGATAAACAGCTGCTATGTGTTACTGCCAAGGTGAATTTTCTTACTCCTGAAGTCTGTCTGATTTGGATATCTAATTTGTAAAACCATTCCTTGTGCTGCTCCTTTGATGTGAGAGGGAAAGGCACATTAATGCTTTGATCATAATGCATGATTTTCACTCTCACCATTTCCTTTAATACAAAAGAATAACTTTTTTTAGGAAAACCTTCACTGAAATGGAAGTGTTCAGGAAAAAAGACAGACACCCTTCATTTACACTGAAATTTGCTTTTTTTGGTGAATCCTTGACTCTGATATTGTAAATATGTTCCTTAGGAAATCAGAGAACTAAACACTTTGTGGGAGTAATAACTTGATCATTTTAAAAGCTACTGATTGCTGTGCCCTCAGCCAAATTTTCTGGGAGGAGCAGTTCTCTCTCTGGAAGCACAAGGGCTTCATTCTGCCTTGCACAAGGATCCTCTTGTGTTTGGCCACCCTCAACAAATCCATATCAAATGCACATTTACCTTCAGAAATTTGAGATGTTGTTTTACCAGAGTTGAGCTCACCAGAAGGATAAAGAGTTTGTTACTGCTGAGAATACATCCATTAAAAAGGCATTCCTTCAAAAGAATTATCTGTGGTTTTTCAGAGTAAACATGGTGTGAATTAGAGACAGAGAACTACCATGGTAATTTAATAAAATGTGAAGGAACTCATTCTAGAGGAGAGCTTTTGTTCTTTCCTTTGGAGTGGTTAAAATGCAACATATGAGTGGATACAAAGCTTGATGGGTGTTGTGCCATGAGCAGAAGGGCTGGGATAAAGACACCCCTTGAGGAATGTGTCCTTTCATGCTGGCATTGCCCAGCAGTGATTGTTTATCTGGGATTCCTTCTCAGGGCTGCAGGCTGAAAAACTCAGAGGCAAGAAGAAAGGAAAGGTCTTCCTTCAGCCTTGGTTAGCCAGAAATCCAAACCCCGGCTGAGTCACAAATGTGCAAGTGCCAGAGTTTGGTTTGGGTGCTGGGGATAGTTGGGGTTGGGTTTGAAATGAGGCTCTGTGGGAAGCTCAGGACATCTTGGACTCATGGAACAGATGCAGTTTATCTTTTCAATCCTTCTTTGAGCAGATCTTCTGTCAAACTGACTTTAGAGTGTGAAGCTCATTTATTGATAAGCCAGAAATGATAACTGCTGGCAAACTTTTGTACCCTGCAGGCGAGTCATTCCTGAAATGTTATGGGACATTATCTTTGAACAGTGTGGGAATATTTGATTGCCAGTGTCCTGGAATTAGAAGGGAAGAGTCCAGAAATGATGTGGAGTAACAGGAGCTTTGCTCCTTGAGCTCAGCCACGAGGATCAGGCAATCCAAAACAACTGAAGCCCTGGCAGTGTGCCCCTGAGTAGTGAATCCTGCTTGGAAAAGCTGCAGAGGCAATCTCTTTTTACCTAGAGAATCTTGGTTCCTTCTTGAGCACGATAAAGATTGGCAGTCCTGGATTTTAATAGTGACCATAAATGTGACATGAGCAGGAGTGGTAAAAATAACTCTTCCTCAAGTCCTCCAAGGCAGCCCCTCCCTCTGTCCTCTGCTCCCTGTGGGACACAGCTCTGTTATTCCAGAGCCATTCAAACCAAAAGTTGGGCTTTGGATGTCCTGATGTCCTGTAATTGCTTCTGGTGCCAAAATCAGGGTAAACAAACGTTTCCTTGAAGAGAAGGAATAAAAAGGAGCTTAAGCACTGCTTTGCAGACAGGACAGTGCTTTCTGGAAGTTCAGCTTTTGTTTTGGCAAACTCAATTTCCTTGTGCTGGTCAGTTTGAGTGTTTGCTTAAGGAATGGCAGTGGGTAAAGTTCCTGTTGGTGTGGATGAGCAGAATGAGAATTTGGAAGTACATGTGTGTGAGTATGACCATGGCAAACATAGTTTGGGAGAGTTGCTATTTGTGTAAGAGAATCTAAAAAATATTCATGGCTTCCTTAAGAAAATAATTTGTCACTCCCACCTTTAGCTACATTTCAATACTTGTGGAATTTCATGATAAACTTGGATTAAACAGCAGTGTCAAAATCTTACCTGTGAGGTCTTTGCAGTTGTTTGCACATGGTCTGTTGCACGTTAACTAATAAAATTAATAGAATTATTGGTTATGTTTGCTGATGATCCTGTGGGGAAATGTTGATATTTGCAATTAGTCTTCCAGCTAAAAAAAAAAAAAAAAAAAAGAAATAATTTTCTTCCTGCTTGGGCAAATGAACATTGACCGTGGTTTTTGTTCAGAAGGTTTTTGTGCCCTCACTCCAACTTGCAGGATGTGCTGTGCTAGAGAAGAGCACAGAGTGAATATTGCAGGCAGATCATTTTATGTTTCCACTCCTTTTTCATCTCCAGGTCAATTGCAAAAGAACTTGCAGACTGGCTTATCAGCAACAATGTAGTTGAGCACATTTTTGGACCAAATTTACATATTGAGGTTTGTATTTGATTATTAAAAATTTGGTATAAACATGGAGCATGAACTTGTTGTTCTAGTAAATCTTTCCTCACTGTGTTCTCACTTTGCAGATCATCAAACAGTGCCAAGTGATTCTGAATTTTCTTGCAGCTGAAGGGAGACTTAGTACTCAACATATAGACTGTATTTGGGCTGCTGCACAGGTATATATTGAATTTTTGGAATTGCAGGAGTGATAAAAGAAAAACAAAATAGCAAATAAGTTGATTATGTTTCACATGCCTAAATTTGAGTTTTTGCCTTTTCTTGGCTGTCTGAACGTTTTGCTGACCAAAATGTCAAGTTAGGTAACTGCCACAGTTACTGGGTCATTTATTAGATGCAAAAAATCACCCTGGCTACTTTTATACAAGGAAAAAAATGAAGTTGTATAGCAAGGACAGAGTGTTTTCACTGAGAATGGGGATGGAGGTTGTAGGGCAGTTGCAGTATTTTTATTATTGTGCTAAATTGCCTTGCTCCTGTGGGTTGTAGCTTCCATTTCTGGTACTCCTGGTGGGAACAATCAGGTGAAAATTGTGGCAGTGAAGTTTACAGCTGTGCTCCTCTGCTGCTGTTAAAATCTATAGAAGGCACTGAAATTTTATTTTTTGCTTGCTAAAGCTGGAAACTCTGATTGGCTTTTTGCCTTCAGAATGATTTATTTGTGTGCTACTTTTAATGGGTCATTCTGCTTGTTATTTTAGGTTGTGACATTTTTATTTAGGGGATTTGAATACAATAGGCATGAGCAGGCCTAGGGAACACACTGCTGTAGCAGGTTAGAATTTAAAGAGGGTTTTTTATGTGTTCAATATTTCTTTGTCATTTATTTCAATCAAATAGTACTGAACACACACTCTGAACCAGTGTGGTCCATTGTCATTAAAACATGCAGCTGGAATGTTAATTAAATGCTCATTGGAACAGCATTTGCTCCACCATTTTTCTGTGTCAGAGTAATTAGTAATTATTTATTTTACACGACGTTTTAAAACATTATCTTCATTTCCTTGATGTTTTCACACAGTATGTCACACACTGTTTAACCTCTGGATTTTTTCAGTATATTTTATACTGCTTTAGGAATGATAGAATTACCTAATTTTGATAATGCTTTTACAGTTTTAAGTGTTCGTTTTGACACAGTGATATTTTCACAATATGTTTGATATCAGAATTAAGCATGTCCTGATCACTTCCTGTAAAAGAATCACTTCCTTAAACCTCTAACGTGTTTTAAAAGGCTGACACCTTTAGGCTGAAAAAGCAGAAGGCCTTAAAGTGTATTTTCCACTTTTTAAATGAGCTTTCAGACAAAAATTCATCTTCCCTAAGCTGAAGTTTTCTCAAGATGTTTAAATGCATCTCTGCATAGAACCCACATGATTTCCTTCCACTGTGAATCCTGTGAAAGTTGGCCTGCACGCAGTGAATTGCTGACACAGATATTTTAATGCCAGGAAGGCAAAATAAAAGAAATCATAAAAAAAAACCCTTTTGAGGTGCAAGTGTGGTAACCAACGTAAGAATTTTTTTCTAGAAGTTTCCTGTAAGCATGATTTTATTTTTTGAATAACAACATCCTTACAGATGTAAAGAAACTCTTTTAAGTGGCTGTGAAAAGCAGAATTTAACCAAAGAGGAGTCATCCAGGAGCACTGTCCCTTTCATGTGGAAATGGAGTAGTTAGCTGAACAAACTGTCATATTTTCTGACATCCATCACTGGAAAGACAAAAGATTTCTTTATAATCCTCACAAAGTCTGTTCCTGAGTAGTCTTTATTTGTATTTTCCTCTGCTAATAAAGTAATCATTGCAAATACTGCTTTCCTCAGATTTAGCCTATAAACTTCATATTTTAGAAGTTATATTTAAGTTCATGTTCAAACCAAACTTCCAGTTCTTTTTTTCACCCAATCTCTCAGAACTAGAAATATCCAAATTACTTGAGTCAAAATTGCAAATCTGCTGGAATTTGAGATTTTTCAACAACTGCCCCTGAGAATTTGTACAAAAATATTTGCTTGCTGCAATATTTGATTTATTTGTTGATTTTGCTGCTCCTGTTACCTCCTCTGTTTGTTCCTTGTAGCTGAAGCACTGCAGTCGGTACATTCACGACTTGTTTCCTTCTTTGATCAAAAACTTGGACCCTGTCCCACTTAGACACCTCCTGAACCTTGTCTCAACTCTTCACCCCAGTGCTCACACTGAACAGGTAAAGACAAGGCCAGCAACATCTCTGGCATGAGAAAAGCAATAAAAGGAGAGGTTAAACAACCATGATGGGTTTGTCTTCCTAAAGGAATATTCCCTAATGCAGAAAGGGGGAACCCTTGGAGTAAAGTTGTCGTGTTTCTTCAATTGCACCTTTCCTGGCTTTTAAAGGATAATTTTTTGAGATTATGTAACCACTGATGGAAGATTTTAACTTCCTGTCTGGAGTTACAATGTGTTTCACACATTTTTTAGTTGTTTATTTTGGTGAGCTGTAGTATTGACCTAGAGAAAAATGAAGATCTTTCTATCCAAAACCTGCTGCTTCATGGGACTTTTCCCTGGTTTTCTTTGCAGACCTTGTATTTGGCATCCATGCTGATCAAAGCCCTGTGGAATAATGCCCTGGCAGCTAAGGCTCAGCTGTCAAAACAAAGCTCCTTTGCATCTTTACTGAGTACCAACCTGCCCATGGGAAACAAAAAAGGTGTGTGGTTTTCCAGTAGATCTGGAGGTTAAATTTGGAATTTTCATAGTCTCCATGTTGAGTTTGGACAAAAAGCAGGTATAGAACTTTCTCCTTTAAGGATTTTTTAAAAGTGTCATGCTGGTGTATTTTTCCAGCAGAACTTGAGGCTGTAGATGAAAGCATGAAAAGTCTGTGAGTGCTTTTGGGAAGCTTTGTGTTTCAGATCCATTCTGTTTGTATAGCTAGAGTAGTCTGTATTTTCCTTTTTTCTTTTAAATTCAGAAAATGATCCCTAACTATTCTTGTTCTGCTGCACAAAAAGCTTACTTACCTTTTACCTAGTTTCTGGTATTACATGCTGTTTCTGATTTGGTGATTTTGTTTTTTACTGGACTCTGTATTTCCCCACAGTCATTACTCAAGGTGCTGCCAAGCCATTTTCCTGTAGTTTCCCTCTCTTCATACTGCTGGCTTTTATGAATCATTGACAGCTATATGCTGACAAAATGATTTTTAGTCACTTATTTTTCCATCCTGCTTTTTTCTTTCAGAAGAAGAGGAGCTCAGAAGAGCAGCCCCTTCCCCTTGTAAGTATAATTTTAGTTGTACATCACAGTCTGGCTCCTTTGGGTCTACAGTGCTTTTGAATTTGGAACAGAATTAAATTTGAAGTTTGGTTTTTATGAGAAAGCAAATGAAATGGTATTTTGAGTAGAAATTTGTATAACTATGGGAGGAAGAGACATCAAAGTACAAACTTTGTAAAATGCTCAGTGTTCTAAGTGAAATTTTTAGTGTTTAGGTACACATAATTTAAGTTATATCCCTGTTTGCTGGAAGAATGCTCAGTATTGGAGGCAAATTTATGCAATGCTGTTACATTCCAGTAATTACCTGTCAGTGAGTAACTGGGAAATGTGGTTTTGAATTAGGGTCACCAGCAGCAAGCCCTCAAAGTAGTGACAACAGTGACACCCATCAGAGTGGAGGCAGTGACATTGAAATGGAGGAACAGCTGATTAACAGAACAAAACACGTCCAGCAGCGACTTTCGGACACAGAGGTGAGAGTGTGCCTCTGACTCTGGGAATTTTGTCACTGAGCTGCCTGTTACCAGGTATAAAAATGATATTTTATCTGTGCCTGTTTCCAAACCACCTCAGACAAATGTATTCCTGCATTTAAATCGTGTTCCAGTTAGGGTAATCTCTTAGTAATGGACAGCAAGGCGTTGCCACACCGGGGCTCTGTGCGCATGCAAAGTCTGCACACACACCCTGTTAGCAACAAGGTAATGCAGAAAATCAATTATTAAATCTGAATCTTGCTTGGAGCATTTTATCATCAGCAACCAAATTGAGAAAGAATGAATGGGAACTTCTAGAGGTGACACATTTCCTCCTGAAGGAAGAATGATGTTTGAATGATGATGATGATGATATTAATTATATATTTCCAGTGATGCTTTATTTTCCCGCCAATCTTAAAAAAACCCCAAAATAATTTCAGGAATCCATGCAAGGAAGCTCTGATGAGACAGCCAACAGCGGTGAGGATGGCAGCAGCGGGCCTGGGAGCAGCAGTGGCCACAGTGACGGATCCAGCAACGAGGCCAACTCCAGCCACGCCAGCCAGTCCGCCGGCAGCCCCGGCAGCGAGGCGCAGTCGGAGGACATCGCCGACATCGAGGCGCTCAAAGAGGAGGAGGACGAAGAGGAAGAAGACAGGAGTCACAATCCCCAGAAAAGCAGCAGGAGCACAGATCTACGAGGCAGAAAGCTGGAATCCCAGGCGGGCATTTGCCTGGCGGATGCCCAGGGGGCCGCGGAAAGGAGCGGCACCAGTAACGGGCAGGGCAAGGAGCACGTGTTCAGCGCCGACGCCGTGGCGCCCGTGGACAACCGCATCCGCATGCTGGACGCCTGCCCCCACAGCGAGGATGCTGAGCACGACATGGCAGGGGACATGAGCACTGCTCACATTTCACAGGGCTCTCAGGATTCCTGTATCACTCACACGGGGGACTTCCTTGGGGAAACCATTGGGAATGAGTTATTTAACTGTCGGCAGTTCATTGGGCCCCAGCACCACCACCACCATCACCACCACCACCACCACCACGATGGGTAGGTAGCTGGCATTTCACAGAATCACACAATGACTGGTTTGGGAGAGACCCTAAAGATTGAGTCCAGTCCATGCCCTAGCAGCTCACCTAAGCCATGGCACTGAGTGCCACATCCAGGCTTTGTTAAACACTCCCAGGGATGGTGACCCCACCACCTCTCTGGGCAGCCATTCCAGAACTTTATCACCCTTTCTGTAAAAAACGAATTCCTAATATTTCCCTTGATGCAGTTTCTTCTGACTCCTTCCATAACAGAAATAAAAGTTAGCAAAATCCTTTGTCTGGGCAGATAGGTAGCAAAGTCCTCCATCTGGGCAGAAATTGGTGTATGGACATTCTGCTGTAGCTCAGGATAATTTTGTCTTGGCAGAGATGATGGTTATCACAGACAGTTACACAGAGACCTGATTTGTTAACATCTGATTAAAGTTTCTCTTAAGTTTTGCTTTTGAATAAACAAGACAGCATTTAAGAAAATGTTAAAAACGTTTTGCAAAGTGCTGCATTTAGTTAACATTGAGAAGCCAACTCAGTCATCATGCTAGTGAGACCTTCAGTTTAGTTATCTGTAGTTGTTTTTCCAATTCATATAAGAGCTGCTGTTCAAACAGATGATTCATCCTGACTTTAGCTTTAGGGAGATGTCTGCTCACTTGTAGTCTGCTATAAACAACTTCCTCTTTGATATTGTCCATTCTGATATTCTTTTTTTTGCAGGCATATGGTTGATGATATGCTTAGTGCAGATGATGTCAGCTGCAGCAGTTCTCAAGTCAGTGCAAAATCAGAGAAAAATATGGCAGATTTTGATGGGGAAGAGTCTGGCTGTGAGGAAGAGCTTGTACAGATTAATTCCCATGCTGAGCTAACATCTCATCTTCAGCAGCACCTCCCAAACCTGGCCTCTATCTATCATGAAGCATCTGAGTCAAGGTAAGAGTGATCAAAGAAAAACTGAAAAACTTGGTGTGTCATTTTGAATTAGTCTCCAGTAATTAAAAGAATGAATTATTTTAACCATTTATTTATATTTGTCCAAAGAAACCATGTTGACTGCTGAGAACTTAATGTTTCTCCAAGAGATTCATTTTTATTTCTCGGTTCATTTGTCAACACAGAAATATTCATTTGTGTTTAGCTGTGTTTATATTTTTAAATCCCCCACCTTTCCATTTCATCTGGAGCTTTGAATGCAAGCTAAAACAAATAAAGGCACAAAAGAAGCTAGTAAAGTGTTTTTTGGTTATTTAAGTGTAAAGAAAGGTGGTACTGAAATGCAAGACTCTCTTTAAAAGATTTTCCACTCTGAAACTTCCTGCAGTTTTTGTGCTGGTGGGTGCACATTACTGTGATTTTGTACATTTGACATCATAAATTCACCTATAAATGAATTGACCATAATGGGCTCTAGAGAAGATAATTCTGGAAAAATGACTTAAAATATGACCTGATACTTTTGGGACCTTGCTCCAAAGGGCATTTTGTGCTATTTCATCTTACACTGCCAAATCTTCTGCTTTACCTCAGGGTGCAATTTAAAATGCTCCTAAAACACTTCTCAAGAATTATATCATCTTTCCATATGCTATTTTGGCAGCTTTATTTTCTCTTTTACCCTGGTTTTAAACATAATGGAGAGCAGGGCTGGGGAAGGGTTCATGTTTTTCTTCACTGGCCTGCAAGAACCAAATTTGCTCTCATCCAGCAGACAGCAAACCCAGTGCTGTTTATATATTGCCCCAAAGTAATTGAATGAAAAGTTTTTATGATAATAATTTTAGCCTGACATTGAAAATTTGGATTTTTTCCCTACACTGCAGAGTTGAATAACCTATTAAAAACTTTATAAATCTATAAATCAGCATATTTTTTTCAATATTTTCCGTTGATATTATTTGTCTAATTGAAGATTAAAATTACTGGTTGAGCATGAGGCCTTCAGTGCATTTTATTTTTGACACCCCAAGTTTTGCATGTGCAAATAATTACAGTGTTCTGTGTGCAGTCTGAATGTTCTGCTTGACTTTGCTGTTCCATGGAAATGGTATTAAATAGCAGATCAATGAATGGTGCCAGCTGTGGGCACAGAGAGGAAAGAAAATGTCTATCAGTGTTTATGAAAACAGGAGGAGTTTCTAAAACCCTGCACTTTGAAGTTGTAGCACATGGAAAAATGCTGTTTGTTTTCCCTGGTTTTTAGTTGGATGGAGGGAATCCTGTAGTAGGAGGGGAATTTATTGAAATGTGCTCCTTCCCTGCATTCCAGCCCTGGTGGTTATGGAGATAACTCCCTTTGGACCACAGCAACACAGAAAGGCTTTAGAAATACATTAATTACAGTATGAATTAAATTAAAAAGCAATTGCATCTGCAGTTCTTCAGTGCTGTTTTTAATTGCACTTTGCCATTAGCCAAAAGCAGTGTAAATATTGGCCCAAGTGCCCTGTTGGCTTCTGGTATGGTCTTTTAAGAACCCATATGTGAAAAAAGGCTGCAGTTACAGGGTTGTTGCACTTTGAAATAGCCCAAGTTAACAGATAAAATGTGCTGTTGTTTGTGCACTTAGGGAATAATGTTCAACTCAGGTGGTTCCTTGTGTTTGTTCACTAATGCTCTCTGGATTTTGTGCAGGACCAGCAGTTCACAAACATCAGTACAACAGCAACGCGGTGACAGACATTAATTTGGATAATGTTTGTAAGAAGGGAAATACCTTGCTCTGGGATCTGGTCCAGGATGAAGATGCAGTGAGTCAAACAGCAGAAAACACTATTTTAAAAAAGAAAATACACACAAACTATTCATTGACCTTTCTTTCTGCTTGCTGTAGATTCATCTCTCTGAAGGGTTAATAAATGAGGCAGAGAAGCTGCTCTGCTCTTTAGTGTGCTGGTTCACTGACAGACAGATTCGAATGAGATTTATTGAAGGCTGCTTAGAAAATCTAGCAAACAACAGGTAACTTCAACCATAAATGATCTGTTTTATAAGTATCTTATTTTTGCAACATACCAGAAATCCAAGTTGGCTGTAACGGTTATTTCATTTTGCAGGAAGACAACTTAAACTAGGCAAAAGCAAAAGAATAAAAATAGTTTCCAAAGTGTTGTGGATGTTTCTGATGCTCCATTTTTTTTGTTTTGTTGACCTGAATTTCTCATTTTATTGCATTTGTCTGTTCTCCCTTGTGCCAGAGGTTTGCTTTCCTGCCTTTGGTAAAATCAGGTCTGCACCTCAGTCAGTCAGGGGCAAGGTCAGGTGCCTTGGCCTGAGCATTATATACTGAATATTCAGATTTTACACACAGGTGGCTGAGGAACAGACCCATCTGTTAGGGGATTTAGTTTCTGTGAGGAAGGAGCACCTTGACCTCAGAGAACTTGTTTTCATACCAGCCAAAGCTGTGAGATTGTACTGGTCCAGGTGGGATTTGTTTTCATGGTGCAGATGACTGCCAGACATCACCTGCTGTGGTATGGTGTTACCTTTTTGCTGAGAACTCGTGAGATGAGTTACAAGCATGCTGAGAGATTATTCTCAGCTCTGGGTCCAAGGAATTGCATGTAAAAAATGGAAGTAAGTGTAGTTCAGGTTCAGAAAACTTCTTGGTGGACTTGATGGGAGATTGCACAAGCACAGGGTGGGTGTGAGCCTGTTGGAGCACTTCTAGAGAAGCTGATGAGAGGGATGGAGCCCTCTCCTGTGAGGAAGGGGTGAGAGAATTGGGATTGTTCAGCCTGGAAAAGAGAAGTGTTCAGCCCCTAATTGTGGCCTTCAGTTCCTGAGGGGACCTGGGAGAGAGACTTTTTACAACAGCCTGGAGTGGCAGGACAAGGGCCAATGGCTTCAAAATGAAAGAAAGTAGGTTTAGATTAGATATGAGGAAAAAATTGGTGATTGTGAGAGTGTTGAGGCCCTGGCAGAGGCTGCCCAGAGAAGCTGTGGCTGCCCCATCCCTGGAAGTGTCCAAGGCCAGGTTGGACAGGGCTTGGAGCAACCTGGGACAGTGGAAAGTGTCCCTGCCATGTCAAGGGGGTGGAACAAGGTGACTTTTAAAGTCCCTTCCAACCCAGATCACTCTATGATTTATGATTTTCAGCACTTTCCTTTAGTTGGTTTGCTCACAGAAGTGGAGCTTCTCAAAGGAATTTTCAGTCAATTATTTCCAGTTTTGTAACAATCTTGTCATCATTTTCTCCCTTAGATCTGTAGTAGTTTCACTTCGTCTTCTTCCCAAGCTGTTTGGAACATTCCAGCAATTTGGGAGCAGCTATGATACACATTGGATCACAATGTAAGTAGGCCCCTGTCCCAAGAATTCAGGGGGCTCTTTGGTGTATAAAACCCTGGGAAAGGTGAAGATAATACAGAGTTGAGCATTCCTTAGCAGAACAAACCATGCCTGGTGTAAGAGAACAGACTGACAGAACTGCTGATAAGGGGACAGTGATAATCAGCAATTTTCCTTGGCCTTTTTGATGTGACATTTAAACAAATGCCCAGTTCTGAGTTAGACCTTCTCTGATTTAGGGCCTTTAAGAACAGTTTTCATGGGCTCCACAGGGAGTGTTCTGTCAGTCCTATACCTGAAAATAACATTAGGAAGCCTTAAGGATTGCAAGGAAGAAGAGAGCACAGTACTGGGAAATGCTCCTGAGATGGAAAACTGAATGTTCACTCTGGGGGGTTACGTGTGTGCCATGTCCCTGTAACAGCTCTCTGCTTCTTGGGGCTTTTCTGATCTTTTTAAGCAAACCATAATACTTTCTGTCCTTTGAATTGCCACAGGTGGGCAGAAAAAGAACTGAATATGATGAAACTTTTCTTTGATAATTTGGTACACTACATCCAGGCAGTCAGGGAGGGACGACACAAGCACGCACTGTAAGTACACAGCTGACTTGGAGTGTTTGATATTTTATGGTTTAACCAGTGTTGCTGCTGATTTGTTCTTGTAAGTAAAGGTTTTCTATAGGAACATTTCCTGACTTTTACAAAACTCTGTAAAAACATTTTAAATAGCTCTTTTTTCTTAAAAAACCAACTCTCGTGTCATTTTTTGTTAGGATGTCATGTTGAATATTTGTGTGTAAATAAAACATTCAGGTTTTGATATCCAAGTTAATTTAAAGTGATTTTGTATACTAGAACTATTCAAATGTTTTAGTTTTAAAATTTGTCATTAGCCTTTGCATGATTTTTTTGTTGGAATAAATCCATCTGCACTTTCTAATCTATGTGATTAAAATCAGGTGTATATAAACAAGCAATGCAATTTCCAGCTCCCCAGTCCCTGAGGAACAGACTGTTCATGTTTTGACAGATGTCAAAGTCAATATGGGCACCCACATCTGAAAAATGTTGCTATTTATGGGTCCAATTTAACTTCTCCCAATCTAACTTCACCCTTTATGTTAGATGTTGCTTAAGTGAGGAATGACTTAGGAAGGTGGGATCCTTTAAATTCAGGTAAAATGAGAAATTGTTCTGCCCCTTTTACTATCATGCTTTTACTGTATAAACAGAAATAAAGTCAATATTTTTATGTAAGTTATGAAAATATTTTCATAAAGAATATGTATCATTTGGAGTCGGAAATTTAGAGTATAGAAATATCAACGTTTTACAACTTAGGGGGAAAAATAGGGTAGATCTTGCAAGGTGACAAAATGATTCATTTGAATTGAACTGTAAGACAGAAAAACCCACTCCTATCCCCTTCTCAATTCCCAAGAAAAAAGGACTTTATCTAGTGACAGCTGTTGTGTCATTCTGCTGTTTGGGGTGGTTCTGCAGCATCTTCAGCAGGGGTTTGGGCCCGACCTTGAACTAAAAATTCAGAAAGAAGCTTGTAAAAAACGTTATTTATGATTTTAAGAGGCGCAGGATGAGTAGGAAAGAAGTTATGGCAATAAACAACAAAACAAACTTCATTTTTTTGTCCAAATTTTCATTTAGATACAGCCACAGTGCAGAGGTTCAGGTTCGTCTCCAGTTCCTGACATGTGTGTTTTCTACTCTGGGATCCCCAGATCATTTCAGTGAGTATTGCAGGTTATCTTACTGCAGCAGCACCCCAGAGTAAGGCCAAAATACCTCTTAGCAATCCATGTCAGCTTCATATGTTGTTTTAGACATACAATTTAGAATAATATCTGAGACAGTTTCAAAAGAAGGAAGATTTTCTGGCAAAGGCACAGAACCAACGTTGGGAGTTCAAATTCTGTTGCAGTTCTGTGAAAGCAAATTTTCATATTCTCTGTGCTGCAGTTTTTCTAAATAATAGGATTGTAGTAATTACTAAAGGAAGATAATACATTATGTACTTACGGTACATAATGAGATCTTTACTAGAGTACTGTATTCCAAAAATAAATAATTCTTCATATTTTAATTCTGTCAGAAATTAATTTTCCTTATGAAGAAAGAAATTACTCTTTTTATAATTGATATTTGGGTGGTCTCACTATAGCTAGTCAAATTGTCATACAATACATGTATGTGTTATGACCTGACAGAAATATTCTGATTTTTCTGTGTGTTCTTGGGTTTTATGGAATATTTGGTGTTACAAAGGAGTAGTTAAAAATCCTTGCCCAATTGTAGGGTTGAGTTTAGAACAAGTGGACATCCTGTGGCACTGCTTAGTAGAAGATTCTGAATGTTATGATGATGCACTACACTGGTTCTTGAATCAAGTACGGAGCAAAGACCAGCACGCCATGGGAATGGAGACTTACAAGCATCTTTTTTTGGAAAAGGTATGTGCAGAGTTAATTGCAGCCTTATCATTCCAATAAAGATCAGAATGTTTCATTCCATATCAGCACTGTTTATTGCATTTAAAATGGTTTCTGTGGAAATCATCTCTTCAGTCCAGGAGGGCCCTGCTTGTCATGCAAAGGTTTTTCTGTGCTTGGAGAGAGGAAGGAAATGGATTTGTGGGAATTCTTTTCACGCTACAATTTACCTGAGTGCTTCTTTACAAATAGCCCACGTGTTCTGTCTGCAGCTGTGTAGCACTTTATTTTAATTTGGAAAAAAAAAACTTAACAAAACTATAGTTTGCTTTATGCTGTGCAGCTCCACCTGACTGAAAAATAGACTTTTTCAGGGTGGCTTATAAATATCAGCAATACAGCCACTGAAAAGACAGACATGCAGAGCTTTCTCCAGGGGCTTCAATTTCATCCATTTATTTTGGCAGATGACATTACAAAATGGATAGGTTGTGCAGTAATTAATGTAGTCTAGTTCTTTCCCAAGATGTCACAGGTTTTTGTCTAGTTTTGCACATGTGTAAGTTTTTTTGGATGGATGTCACATATGCTAACAAGTTCTCCTGTTGTTGATAAGTTAAGCAGCTGATGGTAAAATGAAATAACTTTTTTCCCTCTGCATTGTTACAGTTCAAATCAGTGAAGTGAACTGTTCAAGCCAATTATAGTTGATTATTTTATTCTGTCTGAAACTCGGAGTATGATCTTTTCCAAGAACAAACCTATTTGATCTACTACATTTGAGTGGGATTAATAACAGCAGCGATTAATAATAACAGTGCTGGTGAAATAAATACCCTGCAATTGCTCTGTGTTCCAGCAGTGACATTTTTTTGCATTTGTTTAGATGCCCCAGCTGAAACCTGAAACCATCAGCATGACTGGCCTGAACCTCTTCCAGCATTTGTGTAACTTGGCCCGGCTGGCCACGAGTGCCTACGATGGTGGCTCCAACTCTGAGGTGAGCCTGCCTCTGTCCCTTGCTGTTCTTCTCTCTGCCCCCCGGGCATTTTGTCTCTCAAGGCAAAGATAGGAAACCACCAAAACCTGGATACCTGTTGCCTGCATCTCTTGGTGCAGTTTGTCATATTTTATCATAACTGAGCTATACCCACTGTTGAGTTTAAAAACCAGGTTTGTAAATTTGCTTATCTAATGAAGAGTCAGATGACATTCTGTTAGTCATACTTAACTCCGACTAGAAATGTGTTGTAAAATGTGTCTCAATTTCTGTATTATATACTTTAAAGTTTTTAATCCAGTGCAATTACCTCATAAATAAAATTATAGTTAGAATACATTCTCTGAATTGATTTGAGGCATTCTTTTTCTTGCAATGAATATTGATTGTAGTTGTGGTTTTACAGCTTCATTTGGAAGTACTCCTGTTTGTCAGAAATGAAATTTCACTATTTTGAATTGCAGCCAGTTCTCCTCATGTGTGACTTTGAAACTGTTTCTGAGAAATTGAGAGTTCTGTAGTAATTGGTGTGTGCAGTGATGACAGTGCAAACAGTGGAGAAAATGAGATATTGTCAGTGATTGAGACAAGATGTAAGAAGAATGTCTCTGATCAGAAAACCCTCACTCCCAGTAAAATAATGAGGCAATGGTTTGTTTCTGTTTTTGTTTTCCTTTTGTCCAACAGCTGTGTGGCATGGACCAGTTCTGGGGCATTGCTCTAAGGGCCCAGTCTGGAGATGTCAGTCGAGCAGCCATCCAGTACATCAACTCCTACTACATCAACGGTATCCACTTCCATTTTCATCTTTTTTTGCTGTTTGAAATGCTTTAAAGGATATCCAGCACTATCCCTTTATTATTCTTTTCTATTTTATTCTTTATCCTTTTATTATTCTTAGTATTAAAATGCATTGTTCCAAAGCTGTGCCTATAAATTGACTTGAACTGGTATTGCAGGTAAAACTGGTCTGGAAAAGGAGCAGGAATTTATTAGCAAGTGTATGGAGAGTCTGATGATAGCTTCGAGTAACCTGGAGCAAGACTCTCATTCAAGCCTGACCATTATTGAAAGAGGGCTCTTAATGCTGAAAACACACCTGGAGGCTTTTAGGAGAAGGTAAAAACCTCTGTTGATCTGTTTGGATGCAGAATTTATTTCTATTCCTCTTAGCATAATGATGAGTGTGTTAAGAGTGATTATTAATTTCAGGAATGGTTTCTTTGTGTAAAGGAAAGACAGTAGGGAGTAATTGTGAAAGGTAATAAATAAAGTTTAAACAGTTACCAGTGTTGGCCCTTGTTCTTGTATAAAAATGTGTGGATGTGTTTGTGTTTCCCCATCCCTCACCAAAGAAACTTCTTCAAAGTTACTTTAATTTTATTTCAAACACAGTGAGGCTGTCAATAATTTTCTCTTACTGAAAAAAAAATCAAAACAACATTTGTCTATCAAAACAGGATTTGCAGATTTTGTCTTTCTTTCATTGTTCAGGAAACATTTGTGTTAAACAGGCTTTGATAAAACCACTTTTTCCATGGTTTTCCCTGCTTCCTCAGGTTTGCATATCACCTGAGACAGTGGCAGATTGAAGGCACTGGCATCAGCAGTCACTTGAAAGCCCTGAGTGACAAACAGGCTCTGCCTCTGAGGATTGTGTGTCAGCCAGCCGGCCTTCCTGACAAGGTGGGTGAAAATCCCTTTCCAGGCACACCCTCCCTGCTCAGTGCTCCTAATCCCACAGCTCTCCTGGGAAAATAAAACCCCTCTTTCCTTTCAGATGACCATAGAAATGTACCCTAGTGATCAGGTGGCTGATCTGCGAGCAGAAGTCACCCACTGGTATGAAAATCTGCAGAAGGAGCAGATCAACCAGCAAGCACAGCTGCAGGAGTTTGGCCAAAGCAGTCGCAAAGGGGATTTCCCTGGTGAGCTCTTCCTACCTGGGGGTTTTGCCTTTACAACTTAAATGATAGTGGGTTTTTTTTTCCCCCCAGATGCCCCAGCTAAGCAAGCATTATGATTTATTTTCTTTAGCTGTAATTCAAATTAGTATCACCCTGTCTTCTAATTAACAGTGTTGTTTATTAAGCACTACCATTTATTTGAAATAGCAAAGAAAATGTAAATCCTTTCAAGTCCTTGAATCAGTCCAAATTCCATGTTCCAATAGATTTCCCCCCACATTATTTTTCTTCTTGTTGTTTGAATGATGATGTTATTTCCTATAAACTGGAGATTCTGTTGCACATGACTTGATAAAATTCTACATTTCTGAGTATCTTATTCTGTATTTTATCTGATTCATACACTTCGGGCTCTGCCATTGAGTCAGAGTTTGAATCCACAATTCAAATTCATAATTTATGCTCTGTATATGTGTATTCCAGTCAGGTGGAAGATTTTCCCTACTCCTGCAATTGCTTTTTAATTTATGGTCATCCAGTAGCAGAAATGAACCTTCATCCTGCTTTGAGGCTGCTAATTTGGAATGTCACCTTGTTTTGTATAGTGGATATACATCCTCTTGTTGTTCCCTCTTTGTGTTTGTGAAGGAATGAAAATTCCTGCCTTACTCAGGAGGATGTTATATTCCTGATATTAAATTTTACAGCATTCTTCTCAGTTATTGCTGTTCAAAATATTTTCTGAATTTTCTGTTTTCTCAGTTTTTCTTTCTCGTTATAAGCATGAGTTAGCATGTAATGAGCAATTATCTGAATAAATTCTGTCCATGAACAGCTCTTTCCAACACCACCATTAGTATATGTTTAAACATGATTTAAACTTGCTCTTCACAGTTTAACAACTTCTAAAAAACCTGTTTTAATGAGACACAATGTAAGTAAACCAGACTGAATTTTGGACACATTAATTGCCTTCTTTGTAGAGAATCCTTTTCCAGCCACTCAGCAGAAGCAGTTTTAGTAAAGGAACTGTCTTATTTTCCATCACGTAGCAGAAAATACTTATTTTTGTTGTATCTGGCATTTTAGAAACTTGTGGTCATGTTGGACATAGTGTGCTTGTTAGAAGAGAGGCGTGGTTGTCTGCACCAAATGGAATTTAATTCTTCATCTTCTAATTGTTCAGGTTTCTTGTTCAGGTTGAGTTCTTTGCAGGGTGTTCTCAGTTTTTCCCTTCTGAAGTGGGTGTGATTTCTTTGGTTCCAACTCACATTTAAGTAAGATTGATCAATGCTTCTCTGACTTGACCACAAGTGTGTGGTACAAGGGCATTTTGTATATGATCACAATAATTTCCATTATCCTTCTGTGGCACAGTGTCATTTTCTATAAAATACGGAAGGCATGTTTGAATTTGTATTATAAACACTTTACACTACAAAGTCGGGTGACCAGGTATTGAAGAGATTATTTGTGAATACAAATGCAAGTAAAGTAAATTTATGCAAGTAAATTTAGTTTATTTATGCAAGTTTAAATTAGTTTAATGTAATAATCACTTTTCTTACGGAAATGGCAACAAGATTTTGCCTCTGCTCAGGGGTGTGCTATTAAAACTATGAAACTGAAACTATAAACCCAGGATTTTGCTGAAATAGGTTTTTATCCTAGGTGGCCTCATGGGACCTGTGAGAATGATTTCATCTGGGCACGAGCTGACAACTGACTATGATGAGAAAACGCTCCACGAGCTGGGCTTTAAGGACATGCAGGTACTGCCGGCATGGGAGCAGCCCTGGGGCTGTGGCCAAGGCTTGGCTCTTGTCTGCTGCAGCTGATGTGCACCCGGGGCTGGCTGGGAGCGATCCCTGGGGGATGCCAGCTCGGGACTGCAGTCTCCCCAGCCTCAGGGCAGAATCAGGAGTGTGATTGATGTTTGGTGAGGGCTGGCCTAGAGCAGAGGCTGCACACAGCTAAAGGATAAAGTAGAGATTTAGCAAAAGGATCTCTTCCATGGATCCACCTTGGGCAGCACAAGAGCCCAGGCAGGGCTGTACCCAGGATGAGCCAAAATGGTCACAACATGGACGATCAGTCACTTTTATAAGTTCTGCCCCATTTGCATGTTAGAGTTAATTGTCCCAATTACAGCTCCAGCCCATCAAGTCTCATCCTTGTTCTTTCTCTTCATTCTGCCATTATGCTCCTGGGCCTGAGATTTGGATCATTTGTCCTTGGTGCCCAGCTAGAGAAGGAATTGGTTTGTCTCCCCACTGTGAAGAGAGCTCACCATCCCCTAATATGAAGCTCAGACCCACACACTAAAGCAGCACAGAACCTAAAAAATCTAAAAGCTAAACCTGAGGCATCAAGTGCAGTTACACCATGAATGCCTTAAGTGAAAGCAAACCCAAACTTCCTTTGTGGCACTTGCTGAAAATGCTGCAAAGCCAAGATTTGACTACAAAACAAAAATTGTCTTTTATTTTTCAATTCTGACCCTTGTGAAAGCATTCCACGCTTGTCATAAAGCTTTATCTGTGCTCCTTGTCTCTGCTGCAGATGGTGTTTGTGTCCCTCGGTGCCCCCAGGAGGGAGCGCAAAGGGGAAGGTGTCCAGCTCCCAGCCTCCTGCCTACCTCCTCCTCAGAAGGACAACATTCCAATGCTCTTGCTCCTGCAAGAACCTCATCTCACCACCCTCTTTGATCTGTTAGAGATGCTGGCCTCTTTTAAGCCTCCTTCTGGGGAAGTGGCTATGGAAGACAGTGAGGTAATTCAGAGTAATTCTGTTAGAACAAATGCATTTAAGTCTTATTTCATTGGATCTGGTTTTCCTGTGTAGCCAATTTTTCTCTACTCTGTTCAGTTCCTAGAGATGTTTATTGCCTGCTCATTCACGTGGTAAAATCTTCATAATTCTCCTTTTTTCTTAGCAAAAATAGCTAATATTTTCTTAGCAATAATAGAACATTTGAATGTTCTAAATATTGTAGAAGCTATAAAAGCAATTCTTAAGAAACAATACTGATTATTTAATTCAACATGGTGATTCATAATGGGAATTGGCTTGAAAAAAGGTTTGTAAAGTTTTATTGCAAAAACCCAAGCTTGATCTTGTATGCCATCATTAGCTTGAGGGAAATTAAATCATATATAGTACATTTGAACCTGTAATTTATTTATAAGTTTTATCTGCATTTAAATATTTCAAAACATTTGATATGATTTAAAGATCATGTAACTTAGTTTCTTGCAAGTTGAGACCTCAGTTATCATATCCTAATTATGAATTTAGTTAATAGATAGGAAACAACTTCTTAATTACAAGTAAATACATTTTTGGGCTTCGAAATGTCATTTTCTCCAAGAAGTTGACAGTAAGAATGGTTCTGGTTTGGTTTGTCAGAGTGCAAGGTGTGAAGAGCTCCATCTCCATGCAGAGAACTTATCCAGACGTGTCTGGGAACTGTTAATGCTCCTACCAACGTGCCCTAATATGCTGCAGGCATTCCAGAATATTTCTGATGAGCAGGTGAACAAAATTTTACATGTTTATCTCTATTGTACTCAATTTTTTTAGCATCCAGTGTTTTAGTTGAAATTTCCCCAAACAGGAACGTTACATAATAAATCTTTTAAGTGTGCTGAGACAACAGTAAACCTAATAAATCTAAAACTAAACAGAGATGTCCGCTTAGCCCCCAAAGTTTGTTTTTATAATTTATTTTCAAAGTTTATTTTATAAATTAAAAGAAATCTAATCACTACTAATGATCACAGTCTTTTTACTTGGACAGAAGGAGCAGTTTCTTCAGCTGCAGCCTGGCTTTAAAACACTGTGGCTGTTGTGACAGTGATGCTTCTCTGTTCCCTCAGATCATAGCTTGGGTTGCTTGGAAGCACAGTTGATTTCTTGTCCTACAGATGAAAATATTATTCAGCCTCTTTAAAAGTGGTTGAAATTATATCCTAACAGATTTTAGATAATACAGCTTTTTATGCACACATGCATCAAAATTTTGGTGGCAGTTGCAGTGTGCCATTTGCTTTCCTCATGTAAAATTGTGTGTATTTTAGCATGTAATAATCTTGCCTTTTCATTATTCAGATTGTTAATCATGTATAAAAATCTGCTTGAAATTGTCTAATTTCAGATAACAGAAGAAATTAAACCCCAAATAATTTATCCGTGCCACTTGAAAAATCCTCTCCCTGAATTTTTAGACAGATGAGCATTACATATAACTGTATTAATTATTTTCTATCTTTTTTTAATCTTTTAAGGGTAATGATGGCTTTAGCTGGAAGGACCTTCTGAGAATAAAAAGTGCCCATAAACTTTTGTATGCCCTGGAGATCATTGAAGCTTTGGGGAAGCCCAACAGGAGGATAAGACGGGAGTCTACGGTAATTTCCTTGCACAGAATCTTGATTTTTCTCTGAACCAAAGCATAGATTGATGATTTATTTTATAATATTACAATTCCAGAGCTGTTTTTACAGTTAATCTTGTTTGTCTTTAGGGAAGTTACAGTGATCTTTACCCAGACTCAGATGATTCAAGTGAAGATCAAATAGAAAACAGTAAAAACACGTGGAGCTGCAAGGTTTGTTTTTCCTACACTATTCCATGATACCTAAGACAAATTTTCAAGAGAAATATAAAGTAAAAACCCATTTAAAACATTATCTATCCTAAAATCTTTTATCTCAAATTTAGGGATAACATTTGCAAGTTTTTCTGTGTTATCAGGCTTGTAAATTTGTGGTAGCCATGTACAATTATTTCATTTGGTTTCCTAAAATATTCAGCTGAATAATTTGTAATTTATTTCTTCATTTATAAAGCTTAGGTTAGTATCTAACTGATCTTAGTGGTATTTCTGTATCTGCTTTTTCTCACATTGATTCCATCACATGCTTACAGTTTGTTGCTGCTGGAGGCCTCCAACAGTTACTGGAAATTTTCAATTCTGGAATCCTAGAGCCTAAGGAACAGGAATCATGGACTGTGGTAGGTGTTCACTCACATTTTCTCTCCAAAACAACATTCCTGGGATTTGTAAAGACTTTTAATACTTTGAGCCTTTGGTACAGTTACTTTTCTGTTGTGAAATAGATTCATTCTCTGATTGAAACCACCGGAGTCTAGGTAGTAGCATCTTTTTTTTTTAATATTTTATATTCCTGGAAGAGCTTATTTAAAAAAAGAAAGTATACATCTGCTTTTTTATGTTTTAAAACAACCCTTCCTCTTTTTCTGTGGATTTTGGGGAGGTTTGTCTATTCTTAAAATTGTACAACTTAAAATTGTAGCTCATGGAACCTTAGAGGGGAAAAAATCTGGGTTCCTTCCTCAGGAATGATTGCAGCTACATTGGTGTTACTATAACAGATCATAATTCTTTAAAAAAAACCAAAAGTAGCCAAACAAGAATGGAATATTTATTTATTTTGGTTATTTTTTCTGCTTGTTTTAAGGAAGATTGTTATTTGGGGAATTTTTTTATTGCAGTCTGTATTAAAAGGAGTAGTTTGTTAATTATCTTTCCCTTGTCTAAGAGGCCAAGAAATATTTTCCCTTGCTGTCAGTGAGACAATTAGCATAGTGGCTGTGGTGTTAATAAAGACACTTCTCAATAATGCACATATTCTATAAGAATGACTAATAATGACCTTTTCCATTATTATTCTATCATTAGTTTGAGCTACATTCAAGTTACTTACAGCTTTTTATCCTTTATACCTTGCTGAGGCTTTCAGTTGCAAATTCCATAGCAGGCATTGAATTATGTGTAAAATAAATCCCTCAAAATTGAAGATTTCTCTTGTGTTTGTGGGGTTCCTGACAAAGTAAGGAATGATGAAGCTGACTCCATGTTTTTAGAAGGCTAATTTATTATTTTATTTTATTATATTATATTAAAGAATACTAAACTAAACTATATAAAAGAATACAGAAAAGATACAGACAGAAGGCTAAAAGATAATAATGAAAACTGGTGACTCCTTCCAGAGTCCCGACACAGCCTGACTGTGATTGGTCATTTGTCATGGACAAAAGATGTTTTAGGAAAAATCCTTTTGCTAGGATTTTTCTCCTGAGAAGCCTCAGAGGAAAAGAAAAACAACAATTATGTGCAGGTGCATCTTTGATTGGTCCATGTTGGTTGTTTCTAATTAATGCCAATCACGGTCAGCTGCCTTGGACTCTGAGAGTCACAGCTTTTGTTATTCATTCTTTATTCCTTTCAAGCCTTCTGCTGAAATCCTTTATTCTTTTAGTGTATCATTTTCTTTTACTGTAATATATATAATAAAATAATAAATCAGCCTTCTGAAACATGGAGTCAAGATTTTCATCTCTTCCCTCGTCCTGGGACCCCTGTGAACACCACCACAGTCACTAAGTTAAAACAGTTCACATGAGCCCAATGAAACAATCTCCAAACCACATTGCAAAGCAGCAAAACACAGGAGAAGCAAATGAGATAATATTGTTTTCCTTTTTCTCTGAAGCTTCTCAGCTTCCCAGGAGAAGAATCCTGGGCAAGGGATTTTTCCAGAAAATATGACGGGGACAGATTTCTTTTCCTTCCCCTTCCCAGTGGCAGCTGGACTGTCTTGCTTGCTTGCTGAAGCTGATCTGCCAGTTTGCAGTGGACCCCTCAGATCTGGATCTGGCTTACCACGATGTCTTTGCCTGGTCTGGGGTAGCAGAGAGCCACAGGAAAAGGACGTGGCCGGGCAAGTCCAGGAAAACCACGAGCGACCACGTCAAGGGCCTTCACATCCCCCGGCTGACGGAGGTAGGAGACACACCGAGCTTCTGGGAGCTGTAGGGAGCATCTCCTTTGCTAAAAGAGTAAATGTCAAGTTCTTATTTTAGAAATAAAATCATGGAGTGGAAAAGTTAGTAGTACTAATTGATCTCAGTAATGTAATTGATTTCTTGCTTGTTCTCTAGAAAAGTATTTGAATAGCTGTAAACCTGGCAACCCAAAGGTGGTTTTTGGTGATTGATGAACACATTAATTAGGAATTCAGAATTCCAGTGCTTTGTCCCTGTTTCTTAGATTTTGTTTCCTGAATTGATCAGTCCTTTTTTACCCTAGCATATTATTATTATTAACCTGTATTTATAACATGAGCTGCCCTTGTCCTCGCTAAATCCATGTTGGATTGCTTTAGTAAACACTGAAATAACTTTATTAGGGATATCTGAGTGAGTGTGAGCTTACCTGCAGCTGCAAACCTTCCTGCCAGATTCCTGCATGCTGATTTCCTAAGGCAGGCTGAGCACGTGGGGTATTTTGGCATCAGGGAACATTCAGTGTTAATTGACTTTCTTGGGCACAGAACCAGCTGTGACTGCCAGAAACTGCAGGTCTGAACTCTGAGCTGGAGCCAAACTTCCCCTTTGTTATACCTGGAAAGACCTTAACTATTCCATAAATATCAGCCTTTTTTGACAAAACAAATCCCTAAATCACCAGGGCTACTGTCACACAGGGAACTTAGCACATGTATTAAATTTTTGAATATGTAAATGTTGCTGTTGCTTCCCCTAACTGGTTTTAAATTTTTAGTGGTCAGTTGATAAGTATTTTTGATTGCTGTGGATTTGATATTTAAGTATTTTAAGATTTTGTTCAGACTTGGATTTTAAAGTTCTGTATAGTCTGTCAGATTGGCTAAAGATGAATATTTTAATAGAGTGATTAGTCAGTAAAATGTGTTGATTACAGAGGTAGGCAAAATTTAATTATCCAGCCTCATGCTCAGCCCTGTCTCCTCAAACATAAGGTTTTTAAAAGGCTCTGAGTAGTTTATGCTTTAAAAAAATACCATGTTTTTACTAAAAGGATTGAATAAATGGTTGATTTTCCTATTCAGTTGAATTGTCTTCTTTAGAGAATGAAATTTTAGCATCTAGACCTAGTCAGTGAAACATGGGATTTTAGCTCTGCTTTATTAAAGCCAGTAAATTGTTAACTGTGAAGATGCTGTGATTTGCCTTTGGCCCTTCCTCCTCTGCACAGGTGGGTTTATTTAGATTCACACAGTGTGTATAATTAAAAAACAGATCAAAAAGCTTGTTGTTATATTAACTTGTTTTTTTTTTTTTTTTTCTTTCGACTTCAATTTTTAAAGGTGTTTCTTGTACTTGTCCAGGGAACCAGTTTGATTCAGCGACTTATGTCAGTTGCTTATACATATGACAACTTGGCACCTAGGTACAAATCTTCTTATTTTTGTGATAAAGCTGATGAGTGTGCGCATTTCCATCGCTGCTTTCCTGCAGGACCCACCCCGGGGCTGTCCCAGCTGTGCTCCCACTGCCAGCCCCACCACACACTGAGCTCCAGAGGCTGCAGACTCGCTTTTCTTAGTCACCTCCTGCAGTGGCAGACAGGAGAGGGCTGAGAGCTCTGTGCTCAGGGTGTAGGGCATGGGTGTATAAACTGTAAATGAGGTAAATTCTCATGCCAGAATGTGGGAATGTTCCTCACCCGGGGTCACCAAATGTGGCGGTGTTCACAGGGGTCCCAGGATGAGGGAAGAGATGAGAATCTTGACTCCATGTTTCAGAAGGATGATTTATTATTTGATGATATGTATTATATTAAAAGAAAATGATGTACTGAAACTATACTAAAGAATAGAAGAAAGGATTTCATCAGAAAGCTTGAAAGGAATGATAATAAAATCTTGTGACTGACCAGAGTCTGAGCCAGCTGACTGTGATTGGCCATTAATTAAAAACAACCACAGGAGACCAATCACAGAAGCACCTGTTGCATTCCACAGCAGCAGAGAACCATTGTTTACATTTCATTTCAGCTTCTCAGGAAAAAAGATCCTAGAAAAGGACTTTTCATAAAATATATCTGTGACACCAAAATCCCTTCTTTGTTTTCTCCAGAGCATTCTCAATTTCAAGGCAGCATAAAGGAGAAATTAAAATAAATTAATTTTCATGTTGCTTAGTTGTCTATCAGTTTTGACTTATTTTTCCCATGCTGCTGATACTGAAGGCAAAATGTGACCTATTGGAGATTTTGGTCCTGTTGCCTTTTGGGAAAAGCAATTCTGTGTAAGGCTGCATTGTGGCAGGCAGACTGATGCTGGGGAGGTCAGATTTTTGCTACATTGCTGTTGTAGAATTGATTCCAAGTGATGGATAGTTGTTTTATCATATTTTAAAATATTGTTAAGGATATTCAGAACATTTCCAGTCTGCAAGTGTGCTTAACTTTGAGCTCTAGTTGAGTTGCAGGAAAATTTTTTTAAGTATATATGCTATATTTTTGGTTTCATAACCTTTTATTGTAATTAATAAAAATGGATGTAAATAAATAGAAACATTTAAAGTTTGCAAATGTTTATTCAGAGTGTGGCTCCTTTGTGAAGAAAACTGGGTTTTTGCTGTGTGGGTCAGTTCTTAGCTCTGACATCTCTGTTTTGGATAAAATAAAGAAGGGGCTGTGGGTATTTCTCCTTGGCTTTTAATCTTGTAGTCAGTAAAGCTTTTTGGGGGTGACTTGAAGGTTTTCATAGTTTTGTTATTGTTGCTAATTTTGAATATTGCCAGCAATGAATCCTTTTAAGATGAATCATATTCTAAGTGGTTACTTAAGAGTAACTGTGTTGTGCCTTGTGTGTACTTGTATTTCTGAGTATAATCTGTTATGTGCTGTGATAAAATTCAAATTATTTTCTTTTCTTCCCATCAGGGTGTTGAAGGCTCAGTCTGATCACAGGTCAAGGCATGAAGGTCAGTGCTGCAAAACAGCTGGGTCAGGAACTAATAATAGTGACAGCAAATTGATGATAATTCATTATTGGGGTTTATTCCACTATTAGAATGCTGGAAAATCGTTTTACTCCAAGGAAATATCCCTGGTTTCTGAGTGAAATCCAGTCCAGTCTTTTTCCCCAGTCTGGATTCAGGGTGAAATCTGGTTATTCCCTGATCCACTTTCCAGGTGAAATCCAGTCCATGTTTTCCCCCATCTGGATTTTCTGTGAAATCTGGTTCAGGTTTTTCCCTGAGCCACTTCCCAGGAGAAATCCAGTCCAGTTTTTCTTCAGTCCTAATTCCAGGAGAAACCTGGTCTGGTTTTCTTTTAATCCTAATTCCAGGAGAAATCCTGGTCTGGTTTTCTTTTAATCCTAATTCCAGGAGAAACCTGGTCTGGTTTTCTTTTAATCCTAATTCCAGGAGAAATCCGGTCTGGTTTTCTTTTAGTCCTAATTCTAGGTGAAATCCGATCTGGTTTTCCTTTAGTACCAATTCATTCCCAATTTTCCTTCAGTCCTAATTCCATGAAAAATCTGGTCTGGTTTTCCTCCTGTCCTAATTCCATGAGAAATCTGGTCTGGTTTTCCTTCAATCCCAAAATTCCAGGTGAAATCCAGTCTGGGGTTTCCCCAATTAAACTTCCCAGAGAATTCCTGTCTGGGTTTTTCCTGCTCCTGTTTCTGGCTGAAACCTCATTGAGATTTTCCCAATCCTGTTTCCAGGCTAAATCCCATCTGGATTTTCCCCCATTCCTGCTCTCACCCCTTGTCCCCAAACTTTATCTAAGACCAGGAAAGGAGGAAATTCAGTTTTATTTTGGTAGTAAAGCTGGGGCAGTAGTTGGAAGCATCTTCTACTCAGTGAGTTTATCCATGAGCAGCAGCTGCTTCCCTCTTGCCAAAACATTTCTTATTGGGCTTGTGGTAGAAATTCCATGTGAGAATTTGCAGCTCAGGTTGTATCAATGAGGAGAACAGCAAATTCAGAGCAATCCCATACAGCACTTTTTCTTGCATAAATAACCAGTGGCAGAGGTATGCAGGCAGGATCCTATGGTAATGTCACACTTTGCAAAGAAGAAAATAGCAAATTCAGGTAGAAGTTAAATAGAAGGTGAGGGAGCTACCAGGAATAAACTCTTGTTGCACCTGAAAAATTGAAATTAGTCCTGATTCCAAGAGCAGCTGTCTTTATTCTGCCATGAGGAAAAGCTTCATTGGCAAGACAGGTGGGTTCCTATTCCATAAAAAGCTGTTCTGGACCCCCCTGGACACATCTGTAATTGGGTGTTCTGGCCTTGTTTACTGGGAATAAATCCCAGTAGATACTGGCCCCAGAAATTGCTGCCATTTGTTTGATAGGTCTGTGCTTGGGCTCCTGCTGCTGGCAGTCTCTCTCCTAAACAATGAAAGATGAAGAATGGTTTCTCTGTTGGCAATTCCTTCAGAAAATGGGGTATTTCAAAGTGTAGTCCTGGACAGCATGCTGGCCTTATTACAGAGGACAGGTGGCACTGGGTGGAGTCTGAAGCACTCAAAATTCTCATTCTGATTTCATTAGAAAGACTCCACCTAAGAATTTCCAAAGTTACTTGGGGGCTGCAAGGTGATTGCAATGGAACTTTTGTTTGGGGCAACATAGACATGGCCACAGAAATGAGTACAAAACAGGAAATAAATGTGCAGATGTGCTGCAAAGCACCAGCTCACAGCTCAAGAAATGGACATTTAGGAAAGGACTGTGCCCCTCACTGGTAATATTTAATCTAATTGGATGGTCATCATTAGTACAGTGGTCAGTAATTAGCATGTTGGTAAAACTCTTGAGGTTTTTTGTATCCTTAGTGCCAAAAGAGATTTTGTCCTGCCTGTTACTGAAATAAATGTCATTTAGGGCTGTGCAGCCCTTCTGCCCAGGAAGCCTTTGCTGTGCTTACACCCTTTAGAGCTGGCAGGTGTGATAAGTCCAAGCCAAAATCAGAGTAAAAGCTGCAGTTCTGTCACTGTGCTCAGCCTTCAAGGGCAGCTCTGAATTTGGCTGCCTGCTTTGGTCCCCTGATGGCAGTGGCAGCAATGTGGGATCATGAGAGTGATGTCCATGAAACAGGAAACCTTGAGGAACTGTGAGTAAGGGTCTCTTGGGAGCTGCACTCTCAAGTATCTGAAGAGCTGCAGCCAGTCTGTTCTCCTGCTGAAGCTCACGATTTGGGTGCTGGAGTTACCTTGATAAATGGTGTGTAATGCACAGCTAGGAGGGAAATGAGTGCTGGGGGTTGGGTTTAAGGAGCCAACAGATTTATTAAGTGTATGTCAGACTGTGGACAGGCATGGCTTACAGTGGGGTTTCTCTCCTCCTGCAGTCGCTCACTGTTCCATGTGGGGTTTGTCTCCTGCTGCAGTCACTCACTGTTCATGTGGGGTTTGTGTCCCCCTGCAGTCACTCACTGTCCATGTGGGGTTTGTCTCCTGCAGTCACTCACTGTTCCATGTGGGGTTTGTCTCCTGCAGTCACTCACTGTTCCATGTGGGGTTTCTCTCCTGCAGTCACTCACTGTCCATGTGGGGTTTGTCTCCTCCTGCAGTCACTCACTGTCCATGTGGGGTTTGTCTCCTGCAGTCACTCACTGTTCCATGTGGGGTTTCTCTCCTGCAGTCACTCACTGTTCCATGTGGGGTTTGTCTCCTCCTGCAGTCACTCACTGTTCATGTGGGGTTTCTCTCCTGCAGTCACTCACTGTTCCATGTGGGGTTTCTCTCCTGCAGTCACTCACTGTTCATGTGGGGTTTCTCTCCTGCAGTCACTCACTGTCCATGTGGGGTTTGTCTCCTCCTGCAGTCACTCACTGTTCCATGTGGGGTTTGTCTCCTGCAGTCACTCACTGTTCCATGTGGGGTTTCTCTCCTGCAGTCACTCACTGTCCATGTGGGGTTTGTCTCCTCCTGCAGTCACTCACTATTCCATGTGGGGTTTCTCTCCTGCAGTCACTCACTGTCCATGTGGGGTTTGTATCCCCCTGCAGTCACTCACTGTCCATGTGGGGTTTCTCTCCTGCAGTCACTCACTGTTCCATGTGGGGTTTCTCTGCAGTTCCACTGTCCATGTGGGGTTTCTCTCCTGCAGTCACTCACTGTTCCATGTGGGGTTTGTATCCCCCTGCAGTCACTCACTGTCCATGTGGGGTTTCTCTCCTGCAGTCACTCACTGTCCATGTGGGGTTTCTCTCCTGCAGTCACTCACTGTTCCATGTGGGGTTTCTCTCCTGCAGTCACTGTTCCATGTGGGGTTTCTCTCCTGCAGTCACTCACTGTCCATGTGGGGTTTGTATCCCCCTGCAGTCACTCACTGTTCCATGTGGGGTTTCTCTCCTGCAGTCACTCACTGTCCATGTGGGGTTTCTCTCCTGCAGTCACTCACTGTTCCATGTGGGGTTTGTATCCCCCTGCAGTCACTCACTGTCCATGTGGGGTTTCTCTCCTGCAGTCACTCACTGTCCATGTGGGGTTTCTCTCCTGCAGTCACTCACTGTCCATGTGGGGTTTCTCTCCTGCAGTCACTCACTGTTCCATGTGGGGTTTCTCTCCTGCAGTCACTGTTCCATGTGGGGTTTCTCTCCTGCAGTCACTCACTGTTCCATGTGGGGTTTGTATCCCCCTGCAGTCACTCACTGTCCATGTGGGGTTTCTCTCCTGCAGTCACTCACTGTCCATGTGGGGTTTCTCTCCTGCAGTCACTCACTGTTCCATGTGGGGTTTCTCTCCTGCAGTCACTCACTGTCCATGTGGGGTTTGTCTCCTGCAGTCACTCACTGTTCATGTGGGGTTTCTCTCCTGCAGTCACTCACTGTCCATGTGGGGTTTCTCTCCTGCAGTCACTCACTGTTCCATGTGGGGTTTGTCTCCTCCTGCAGTCACTCACTGTCCATGTGGGGTTTCTCTCCTGCAGTCACTCACTGTCCATGTGGGGTTTCTCTCCTGCAGTCACTCACTGTTCCATGTGGGGTTTGTATCCTCCTGCAGTCACTCACTGTCCATGTGGGGTTTCTCTCCTGCAGTCACTCACTGTTCCATGTGGGGTTTCTCTCCTGCAGTCACTCACTGTCCATGTGGGGTTTCTCTCCTGCAGTCACTCACTGTTCCATGTGGGGTTTGTATCCTCCTGCAGTCACTCACTGTTCCATGTGGGGTTTCTCTCCTGCAGTCACTCACTGTTCCATGTGGGGTTTGTCTCCTGCAGTCACTCACTGTTCCATGTGGGGTTTCTCTCCTGCAGTCACTCACTGTTCCATGTGGGGTTTGTCTCCTGCAGTCACTCACTGTTCCATGTGGGGTTTCTCTCCTACAGTCACTCACTGTTCCATGTGGGGTTTCTCTCCTACAGTCACTCACTATTCCATGTGGCTCTTGGTGAGCTGGGCTCACTGCTGTTCCTTGGTGAAGTCCAGCCTGGCTGACAGTGACCATTTGCAAGACTGGCTCAAGAAACTCACCCTGCTTATTCCAGAGGTATGGCATGGGGAGCTTGCTGCATTCCTAATTAGTGTCATTACCTTTGGCTTGCCATTCCATCCAACACTTGTGGTTTCCTGCTCCAAGTGGCAGGATCTGCTTCAGTTCCTCGCAGTGCTGGGTGAGAAGTGATCACTGGAAGGTGGCTCATGCTCAGTGACAAACCAGGTTATAAACTCTCACCTTTCTCCTTGGCTTCTGTTTGAAGGTCATTTTTTCATTGCCATTTGTTAAAATTTCTGGGTAATTTGCTGAAATTTCTGGGTAATTTGTTGAAATTTCTGGGTGATGCCACCTGACTTGAATTAGCTGAAATGTACTTCCCCCATGATGTTTTTTATGTTATTAGGGTTTTTTTTTGCTGTTTATTTTTCTATACTTAGAATCACAAAATGAGGTGAATGAGAATTGATACCAAAATCTTTGTCATGACCAAAGATTGGTCTAGCTTTAAGTAATTTTTTTACTAAAGCTAGACCAAATTTTTACTAAAGCTAGACTGAAGATGGTTTATAGGCTTAAATGGAATAAAGGCTTAAAAATTGCATCAGTTATATTCAAAGTAGATTTTTTTTGTATTTATTGGTGATTGCTTAAAGGTGCAAGCTGGACATGGTGTGATAATTATTATCTGTTGTTTTATTACTCAAGCACAGAAAAAGCTTACAGGCTGGCTTGATTTAAAATCCCTGGAAATGAGAGAGGGCAAACTTTCAAAGCTTGATTACACTGTGGATATTTTTATTAATAAAATGAAGAAGAAAATAGTTTTCGTAGTTAAATTAATTAGTAGTTATGAAAGAGTAAGGGTAAATTCAGGATTCACATAGATTTCCTTATTTGCCTGATGTGATATTTTCTATTCTGCTCACTGTAATCATTCCCATGGAAAATACATAACTAAGGGCACAGGGCACAACAAATCATCTTTTTAATTAGAATAGTATAATTTGCATTTTTCTGTAAGCAGTTTAAATGCACCTTACTTGTAATCCCTGTTTTAGAAAGACACATTCAACCCTGATAACCTCTTAGATATGAATCTATATACCTATGAAAGAAAAACATACAAAATAAGAAAATCTTCCAAAGAATGTGTGTAATCATGTTAATTTTGTTATTTTTCCTAGACTGCAGTTCGCCACGAGTCCTGCAATGGTTTGTACAAATTGTCTCTCTCTGGCCTGGATGGGGGAGACTCCATCAATCGTTCCTTTCTGCTGCTGGCTGCATCCACCTTGCTAAAATTTCTCCCTGATGCTCAAGCTCTGAAACCAATTAGGGTAAGAATTTAAGAACTGATAAGACTTTCTCAAAGATCAAGTTAAAATTCATATTAAAAAGTAAAATTTCTAAAATTAATATAAAAAGTTAAAAAATGACATTATTATTAAAAAGTAAAAAATCAAAAATTATTATTAAAAAGTTAAAGATAAATTTAATCTAATATAATAATTTAATACTATATAAGATAACATAATGTTATTATATTTATTTATTTACTATACAATAAATTATTATTTACATGATATTATTTCATTATAATAATATAATATATAAACAACACAATAACTATATTATATTATATTTATATTATATCTATATTTATTTTATATTGCATATTATATTATATATTACATTGTATTGTACTATATTGTATTGTACTATATTGTATTGTACTATATTGTATTTATTATATTTTAATATAGCATATATTGTTAAGGATTGAAGTCCTTAACAATACAATATATAATATTATATATTTTATAATATAATAGAAAATATAAAAACTAAACATGGTAGCACTTCATTGTTGTGTCTGACACACTGTTTCAGATGCACACAGATATGAAGGCTTCTGGTTTAGATGTTTCCAGAAACTTCCCAAAAATGGTTAAACTGTGACCCTGCAGTGATTTATAGCTTGGCTGTGCCTGGAGAAATGCAGGACAGCTTTTGGAAAGTGCTCTTGTTTTTAAATTTCCATGTCCATGTGCACAGATATTTTAAGAAGAATTAAATTAAAACAATCTACAGAAGATTTTGCAATATTTATCTGTTTTTTAAAAGAGTTTAAACTTAAAGATGTATTTACTAATTGAAATCAGCCCAAGTTTTTCATGTTTTGTCCAGTCTAATCCTGAATATTTTTGTGATTTGCAGTGGGTGGGATGAACTCCACACTATTGTACAAATCTTTTACAGGTCTGGCAGATCATCCTGACAACTTTTCAAGGAAAATTAATAAATATTGCAGAAGAAAAACAGAGCATACACTGTTACCATTGTAAAATACATTGTTCTTATACTTGCCTTAGAGGCTTGAAGGAAGTAATTCTCTTGTAACACAGTTACTGGCTTCACTGTGCTATTTTAATACAGTTATTTTGTGTTCTACTTCAGAACAAAAGCAATTTCTTTCCACAGATAGAGGATTATGAGGAGGAAGCTGTGCTGCGACCTGGTTGTAAGGAGTATTTCTGGCTGCTGTGCAAACTGATTGATAACATTCATGTCAAAGATGCAAGTCAGGTGGGTTTGCCTTGCATTCATACCAACGTTTATTGCTTTTAATTTGTGTCTTCAGACATTTGTTCTTAAGCTCTGGTGGACTGTGAGTAGCTCTTGGGTGTTTTCCATCTCCCAGTTTACTCTGATGTGTATTTAGTAGCTCTTGGAAGCTTCAGGTAGTGACTCTGTGGGGTAAGAAAGGGCATTGTTATAACACACAAGGTGAGCTTAGTTGAAGGTCACAGACATGGGAATAGTGTCATTATCTGTGATAATTGCACTGTTGATAATTCCCATGTGTTCCAAGGAGGAGCTAATCAAGTATTTGATTAAAGCTGAAAGAGTTAAATTCAGTTAACAGCCACTTAGCATAAATCAGAAAACTTACCTTAGAGCATGCCTGAAAATGAGCTTTAATTATCTCTTGTTTTTCTGTGTGTAGCAATAACATTTCCTCCAAAAGAATTCCATAATTCTTTCCCATTTGTGTTCCATTTTCTTTCTTTTCAATCAGACAACCCTGCTTGATTTGGATGCTCTGGCCAGACACCTTGCTGACTGCATTAGGAGGTGAGCCTTGCCCCCAGCAGTGTCCCTTGTGTTGTAGTGTGGTTTTTACTTTGATTTGTGGTTTTGTAGTCTCTCTGTGTTTTTCTCCCCCTGTTTTTAGAGTGACACAGACCTGCCTGTGGTATTTAATTAAACCAGGTGTCGTTTATCTGTTTGTTACTCAGCTACTTCCTTGCCAGGGGTCTTAGGATGATGGAAGAGATGAGGATCTGACTCCATGTTTCAGAAGGCTTGATTTATTATTTTATGATATATATCATATTAGAACTATACTAAAAGAATAGAAGAAAGAATTTCATCAGCAGGCTGGCTAAGAATAGAAAAGGAATGGTGATAAAGGCTTGTGACTGACTGAGACAGTCCAGATAGCTGGGCTGTGATTGGCCATTAATTAGAAACAACCACACCAGACCAATCCCAGATCCACCTGTTGCATCCCACAGCAGCAGAGAACCATTGTTTGCATTTTGTTCCTGAGGCCTCTCAGCTTCTCAGGAGGAACAATCCTAAGGCAAGGATTTTTCAGGAAACACGTCTGTGACATTCCTTCTCTCCTGTGTGTGCACCTCCAGCAGGGAGATCCTGGACCACCAGGATGGGAACATCGAGGACGATGGGCTCACAGGGCTGCTGCGCCTCGCCACCAGTGTCATCAAGCACAAACCACCTTTCAAATTCTCCCGCGAGGGCCAGGTGAGCAGGACACTGCAGCACCACTGAGAGATCAAAATTGTGCCTTTTTAACCTCATTTTGATTGCAGGGAGCAATATATGAAGGTTTGTCCTATTTCTAGCCTTAGGAGGCTGGACAAACCCACATATATTCTTATAGTAACAAGCAGCACATACAGTTCCTTCTTTTGCTATGTAATTCCAGGGTAGAAGTCTTCCATCCTTCAAGTTTTATTTATTTTCATTTCTTGTCTTTAAATGTTTTTTCTAGTGATCATCATTAGCTGGTTTAAGTCCTTAACAACAGCTGATTTTGTCCAGATCCTGGGCAATCTGATCTAAAAGTAACAGTTTAAACTCCACACCTGTGCAGTGGCAGAGATCTGCTACAAGATTATTGCATTCCACCTGTAAGGTGGAAAAGTGGTGAAGCAGGGCAGGTTTGCTAAAAAACTATTTCATTTATATTAAAACTACTTATTTATTTATATTAAAATTATTTTATTTATATTAAAACTATTCATTTTATCTTTAAGAACTGTATTGTCTTAAAAAAAGGCAAATTGTGTGTAAAAACAATTTTAGATTGATTGTTTTTCTGTAGTCTCTACAGAACTTATTATTGGGCCTTTTCAGCTGAAGAGTAGGCCCTGGTGTCTGATGATGTTTTTCTATCTTGTCTGTTTATTTTGTTGCTGTAAAATGGCCCTGAAGGTAATTTGGTTGTCCAAATGTGACATTGCTGACAGCATTTGAACAGACTGCCTCTGTTGTTCTGCTGGATAAGTGTCTTTAACTTAGGCAGAACTTGCAGATTAAATGAGAGTAAGAATTCAATTCACAGAATGCAGTGTGGAGGAGGATATGAAAATTAAAATAGAAGAAATGCAAAGGTCAGATTTATGTAGCTTGGATGTATGGAAAGCTTAAGAAAAGCTTGAAAAAGTCGTTCTAGAAGTTACTGAAAATCCATGTCTGGTTTGTGAGGTTATCAATCATAAAACCAATCATATTTTGTGATTCTTTTCCAACTGATATGTTCCTCTTCAGACTATATTGTGGTTACAGTGCACTTTATGCAGTATAAATTCTTGCAATTTGTGATTCAGAATTTGTGTTCTAGTCAGAAAGTTCTGCATGATAGAGGTCCAGAAAGTCTCCAGAAGTTCCTAGGAAATTGCTGATATATGGTTCATGTTTTAAGAATACATTCAGGCTGCTCAGTGTGCCAATTTCACTGTTTTCCAGGAGTTTCTGAGGGACATCTTCAACCTGCTGTTCTTGCTGCCCAGTCTGAAGGACAGACAGCAGCCCAAGTGCAAGTCCCACTCCTCCAGGGCTGCTGCCTATGACTTGCTGGTGGAAATGGTGAAAGGCTCAGTGGAAAACTACAGGCTGCTCCACAACTGGGTCATGGCACAGCACATGCAGTGTAAGAACCTCTGGAGAGTTTGTGGCCACTAACTCTGCTCTGGGAATTCTCTTCATGGCTCTGCTGTTTGTCCCCTGTCACCTGGAGCAGTGGCACACAAGTGTTGGCATCCTTTGCTCACCTCCCAGTGAAATCCCATAATCATTTCCATATCACCTGTTCTTAAATATTATTATTTAGAGTGTGTGGCCCTGTTTAAATGACAGGTACACACAGGTAACACTGGGTTTTACATGTTTCATCCTCTTGTGCTGGATTTTAATTTCCCTTTTCCTTTCTGACATAAACCATGGAATATTTATACATAAACCAAAGTGTAGAAAGCACATGGAGGTACTGGAATTCTGAGCAGCCCTGTGATGTTTTCAGAGCCTCTGGTATCAGTGCAGTTGACTTCTGTCTGTACCCAGGTATCTGCATCAAGCAGTTTTGCTGTGCCTCTTGGCTTCCATGCTTCCTGCCTTTTGGAGCCACAGTTCCTGTGTATAATATGGAAATCAGCAACATTTTGAGCTAGTTAATATTTTATCTTTGGTTTGCAAATCCTCATTATGCATTTTTAGCTTTAGCTAGATTTTCTATCACATGCCCAGTTAAAATTTCTCTAACCTGAGGTTCTGTAATTTATTATAATCTGTGGAATTGATTTTAGTGCTTTACAATTCAGCAAGCAAAAGAGAAATCTGATCATAACAATGCTTTGTGTTCTATTCTCTTATGCCTGGGGCCTTCCAAGGTCTCCTGTGCTCAGAAGAAATATTATGAAGAATGTATTTTATGAAAATATTGGATATTTGTTTGCTATAAGCACATTATCTGCTGCTGAGGTTGTCTCTGTCTCTGCAGGTGCAATCATTTGTTTTTAACAATCAGTATTTTCCTTACTCCAAGTCTCAGTAATTCCTCTGTAACATTGCCCACAGTTGTTACTTTCTTTCAAACATTCTTCCTTAGATTGTTTTTTCATCCCAAGTTCTCCAGAGCCATCTGCTCTGTGCTCCTGCTCCATTTCCAGCATTTCTCACTTGCATGAATGTTAATTTTATTACAACTGCCACAGTGCTGTTGTCTCTGTGCACCCAGCACAGACTTGTGAAACCTCATTTGTTTAAGGGCTTGTTATAACATTGTTGTGATCCAAAGATTATTGAAACTGGGCTTTTCCACTTGGTTCTCCCTGTAATCTTACTGGTCTTCAAAAATCTTAGTCTCAGGCCTATCCCTCCATCCTTCTTAGGAGAAACATTGAGGGAAATAGTAGAAATTTCCATCCTGGCTTTGGTTTCAAATGTGTTTTCTTGACAGGGAGGGCTCCCAGTTCATTCAGGTTGATCTCACTGAAGAGTGGATTTAGGTATCCTCAGTTGTTCATAAAATTTCTTGCAGTTTTGGAGTTTTGCTTCTTTAAAGGCTGATCAAACCCTTCAGTTCAAAGAGTAGGTGCTTCACTTCCCAGCAAGTTCGAGATCATGTCTGGTGTTACCAGTGGAGCAGGAGCATCCTCACAAGGTGGAATATAAAGAAATGCATGGTCATTCTGAGAGGAAAAAAATCAGCTTCAGTTTGCTTAAAATAGAACGTGAACATGGCAAGTTTGGTTTCAAGTTTCCCCTTCTCTTCCTGAGAAAAAGCTGGTTTCTATAACAACAGTGAGGAATAAAGAAGATAGACATCAAGGAGCCTCAAATTTGCCTTTCTAGTTAAGATCCATATGGAGAAGGAAAAAATTTATTACACAAATGAAGTCAGTCACTTAAAAAAATCCCAGGCTGGGGAACACAAGGTCATCCTGAGAAAGTCCTTGTCAAATTGCTGAATGCTCTTTGTCAGATGGAAGGAGGTGGAAGATCCTCCCAGCTGCTCTGTGAAGTACAGAGGAGTCAATGATTGCTTTGCAATTAGAGCTTGATGAGCTCCAGGCAGGGAGAGATGCTGAGCCCTTACATCAGGAAGGGTAAATTAGGATGCTGTCATTTAGGGATTGCAGTTAAGGGAGGGAATTTTGGATTATTCTGCCAGGCTCATGACCTCCTTTGGGTGGTGAAATTGTTTCCACTGGCTGAGCAGCCCAGGTAACCTGAGGTCACAGCACCGAGGTTTGCTGAAACAGGAGAATGAAACCTCTTTTCTTCCCTCCTTGGAGCTTCAGGGCTAATAGTTGTTTTGGTGCCAGTGCCAAAATGAAGATTACAACTATTATTTGTTGTGCAACAGAAAGTCTTGAGCGTCTGGTCTCTGAAGATGTGAGGATGCCAACTATTTCCTGAATTTCTGTCTGATGGTGTGGATTGAGAAGAATCCCTAATGAGTCTTTCATCTGGGACAAAATAATTGAGGATTTCAAGTTTTAAGTCTTGAACCCCACATTGCTTTTATGGATTGTAAAATAAATCCAGACTATTTTGGGGGATTCTTTTTCCTCTTTACCTGAACATATACTTCAGCAGAGGTACTGAATTATTTGTGGGGCACACTGTGCTTTCAGAGAATGACATCTTTGGGGATGAACAGCAAATCTGGATGCATTACAGGGGTTTGTGTCCAACTTCTTGGATACCAAGGAGGATTGTCTAAGCTGGTTACCATCTTCCTGACTGGCAGATGAGAAGAACTTTGCCATTCTTCTGATTTCTTGGCAGCCATGTCAGAACAAGGCTCATGAAAGAGTCACTCAGCCCTGCCAAACTTGTCTGGTGCCTCCCTGTGTAAGAAATCCATCTCTGCATCTGCTATGACATTCAGAGAATAGAAAGCTTGGAAGAAAAATAAAATGGCTTTTGCAGTCTGATTCACTTGACATTTGGAGAGCACAGAGACCCCTTGCAGCCCAAAGTGATGTTGCAGGAAGGCTGCTGCTCTATGCAAGGATATTAAAGATTTTCCTGAGGAATATTGAATCCATTTTCCTAAAGATCAGGCACAGTCTGGCTCCTGCCTGTAAATGTACTGTCACCGTGATATTTTCTGAAAAATCCCTTCACCAGGATTTCTTCTCTGGGAAGATGTGAGGCCTCAGAAAAGAATGAAAACAATAATTACCTGATTGTTTGGGAGTGTGGTCTGGAGATGGTTTACCAACAGCTGCATCTTTGATTGGTTCTGTGTGAATTGTTTTTAATTAATGACCAATCCCCATCAGCTGTGTCAGACTCTGAGGAATCAGTCAGGAGCTTTCATTATCATTCTTGTTTAGCCTCCTGATGTATCCTCTCTCTATAGTTTAGTTTTAGTATAGCATCTCATAATATTATATCATATAACTCAGCCTTCTGAGAACTTGGAGTCAGATTCTCATCTCTCACCTCATCCTGGGCACCTCACAACACCACAATGGGCAGTGACATTTTCTTAGTGTGAACATCAAGCTTTTCATTGTATTTTTGCAAACTGCCCTCTGAATTGACTGCTTTGCTGCCTGTGTGCTTGCTGCTTTTCACAGCTTCCCATGCACCTTACAAGTGGGATTACTGGCCCCACGATGACGTTCGTGCTGAGTGCAGGTTTGTGGGGTTAACCAACCTTGGAGCCACGTGTTACTTGGCCTCCACTATCCAGCAGCTCTACATGATCCCAGAGGCCAGACAAGCAATCTTCACTGCAAAGGTGAGTGGGGGGCTCGGGTAGAAATTCACATTCAGAATCAGTGCAAATACTGAAAAAATACAGGTTGACTTCTATGACTTACATCTAGATAAAGAATATTTCTTCAGAAATACTCTGCTTTTTTTTGTGTAGTTGGATGCTTTTGCTGGTGTCTTTTCAGTGATTTTTTTCTTAAATATTTAATGTGGTAGGTTCTTAAGGTTGGCAGTGAAATAAAATGTTGTAAAAGTCATATTTCTGTTGCTTTCAAGTAGCTTGGTTCAGGTTTGGGTTTATGGGAACATCTGTTGTTTCTTAACTGCTGATTTGTCATTTTGTTAAGAAATGTTTTTCCATGAATGTTTATAAAGTCCCAGAGCATGTTATCTCGTGCTGCCAGAAGTACAGCAGGCCCTGTAAATTATCATGCTTTGGTTGACTTCCAGAAGTTCAATATTATCACTTTTATCTCTTTATTGTGAGAGAGAAAATATAATTTTGGTCCCTGACATCAGCAGGGCACATAAAATGTGTGAAACACCCTAATTGCAGTGACCTCATAATTTTCTGTTATTGTTCATTGCTGGTACTTGTCATGTAACTTCTGGATTTGCCATTTATAAACGCAAATAAAAAGCTAAATAAGAGAGTTTATTTAACATTTTATTTAAAATTATTTATTACTGGTCTGCACAGGAAATGCATTATGGAGAGGGCTGTTCAGAGCCCTCACAACATCTGTTAATTAAAAAAAACATTCCAAAACCACTAATACTTTGTAATACTTGCCCAAATGATCCTACCTGCAATAAATTTTTAGAAAGTAGCTATTTTATTCTCAGGTTTAATGTTGACATGCCAAAAAAAGTGTAAAATAAGTATAAAAATTCTAAATAGAAAATAATAGACTGTGTGTTCCTGTACACAATCATTTCTCTTTATGGTCCATAACAAAGTAATTGGGTTTTATGTGGATATTACATCTTTTTAATGTATCTTTTTGGAAAGTAATAAGCAAAAAGATCAAGTCTTCTTTTTTAAATTTCTGATAGTATTCAGAAGATATGAAACACAAGACCACTCTGCTGGAACTCCAGAAGATGTTTACATACCTAATGGTAGGTGTGAAAGTGTCCTATTTTAGAGGTTCTTTCTACAGAGTTCAGGTGAATCAATGAATTACAGAGGTGTTGGGGAGGTGGTGATAAATTAAAATTCATTATTTTCATTATTTACATTTTCCTTGCTCCAATATTTAAAGATTCATCCATTGAAATGCAGCAAAATTTTGAAATTTCAAGACCAACCAAAATTAAAGCAGTTGCCAGGTGTTCACTGCTGTTAAAACACTGAAACAATTCTGAAATAAGGAAAAAGAAACCTGAGGAGAGTTGAGTGTCTTGAGACTGGTTTTGTGTTAGAAATTCACAACCACTTTGAAAACAGGTGGGGAAAAGAATCTTGATTTGTAGTGCCTCCCATAAATCATAGAAATTACTAAATTAGGTGTTCATTAAGCAGAAAATAAGATAGGAACAGAAAGTCATAGCAAGATTTGCCATTTAAATCTTTGAGAAAGCCTTTTTTCTATAAAAGGCAATATTTGGTTTTTCTATAAAAGGCAATATTTGGTTTTTCTATAAAAGGCAATATTTGGTTTTTTCTATAAAAGGCAATTTTTTCTATAAAAGGCAATATTTTGTTTTTCTATAAAAGGCAATATTTTGTTTTTTCTATAAAAGGCAATATTTTTTTTTTCTATAAAAGGAAATTTTTTCTATAAAAGGCAATATTTTATTTTTAATATAAAAGGCAATATTTTTTTTTTTCTATAAAAGGCAATGTTTACAGGAGGTGCTGCCTTGCTGCACATCCTTAAAAGAGACCAGAGTGAGTGAGTCCTGCATTCCCAGTGTGCAAGGCAGTGCAATGGGGATGGATTCTAAAGAATTGCTTTGAACTGCACATTCTTTTCCCTGGCTAAACACATCCTGTTGAAAACTAGATGAAAACACAGAGGAGCCTGAATGAGAATTGAGCACTTGGCAAGATTGAAGTCAGCAATGTCCAGAAATACAAAAATACAAGCTGATGTTCTCACATTTTATTTTGTGTCTGAACAGATAGACATAAAGTGCTCATGTTACCTCTTCAGCCAAGATATTTTATTTTAATGATTCATTTTATGAAATATTTCCTAAATATTTTAATACTTTTTTACTAATGATACTTTAGATATCATGATAATGGTTATCAATTAGTTAAATTTTTTTGCATTTCAGCAGAAACATTTAAACATTTAGGAAATTCTTGTGTGTAAAAGATGTCTTTTTTAAAACAGATACTCATATACGTGCATGTGGTACATCTGTGTGACTTGAAAGAAAAAGATTTGGGTTGATTTGGTTTTGTTTGATATTTTTTATCCAAAGGAAAGTGAATGTAAGGCCTACAACCCAAGGCCTTTCTGTAAAACCTACACCATGGATAAGCAGCCCTTGAACACTGGAGAACAGAAGGACATGACTGAGTTCTTCACTGACCTAATAACAAAAATAGAGGAAATGTCTCCAGAACTGGTGAGTTCTTAAAAGGGAGCAAAAGGGAGCTTGAGAACTTAGGGATTTGCTCAAATTTCCTTGACAGAATGTATTTATTCTTTCTTTCACAGAAAAACACCGTGAAAAGTTTGTTTGGAGGTGTTATCACCAACAACGTCGTTTCTTTGGTAAGTGCTCCTTCTCTAGCCTGATCTTTTAAAGATAATTATTTCCTGACTTCTCAAAAAAAGTCATTTCATGGCTTTTCTCTTGCCTTTGTTCAGGACTGTGAGCATGTGAGTCAGACAGCTGAGGAGTTCTACACAGTGAGGTGCCAGGTGGCAGACATGAAGAATATTTATGTGAGTAATGCCAGGCTGAGATCCATCTCAGATCTCACTCCACACACTTAAAGATGTCAATGCCTTTTGTCTGCACTCCAATTTTGGGGTGTTTTGAGGTTGATATGATGAGGTGATTTAGTTTTAGCTTTTCACTGCTGTGTGCCATCAGCTGGAGCCAACAATAGTCATTGGCTGTTGTTTTACAGTCAATAATCTCTATTTACTTGTTTTAAACATGCCGTGCTCATTTTATATGAGAACTTTAAATGTCAAAAGAGTTATCATTTACAAGTACTACTGTTAATGAAATTAATTTAAAGCTTACACCAGCATAATTCTGTGTTTTCAAGCTTTTTAAACAACCATTATTCCCACAATTGAAATTTTAATTTAACGGATTTGAATTCTTGGAGACAGCTTGGAATATTGAGTACCATTTTAAAGTTGGTTCCTTAATTCTGTATATGGGTTAGGAACTGTTTTTCCTGTCAAGCTCTTCTCTTAGTTCAGATGTGTGCTCTTCTGAAAAAAAATTTGGGGCTTTATTTTCATAACTTACAGAAATGTTAATTAAACTCAAAGTAAGATTGAAAGGGAGGGGTTTGGAAAGCAGGCATGAGATACAAATATCCAAGCTAACCTCCTTTTTTGTTTTTTTCCATGTAGGAATCTCTTGATGAAGTAACTATTAAAGACACCTTGGAAGGTGACAACATGTACACGTGTTCTCACTGTGGGAAGAAAGTGCGGGCTGAGAAAAGGTGTGGCCAGGGAGAAAGAAATATTGCTAATGGTTCTTCTTTCTAAATCCCTGGAATTCCATTGGGAGTAAGTAGTAATCCTTCACATGGAACAGGACTGCTATTTCATTCACTTTGTATCATGTAGGCCTGTAAGGATCCCTGTGCTAACCAGAAATTAGAAGGAAATCGAATTTCCAAACCAGAGAATCGCAAGTATCTTAGCAAAAGACCCAGGAAAATGTTCACGAGCTTTTTTAATTAAAAACCCCAGAAATCAGTACCTTTGGAAACATTAGACCTGGGTTTAAAATACTAAATGCTTTCAGAGGTTGGTTGGTTACTCATTATGCAGGATAATTGCTTAGGTTTCATGTCATCCTGAATTTCTTAATTAAAATTTGTGGCTTTAAAAATGTTGGAATGTTTTTTAAAGTCTGCTTATAAAGAAAAAGTAAATTAAAATTTTATGTTGTCCTAGTATTGCAGCTAAGAAATTCCTTTGTTAGAGTTGGAAAACCTTGTTGTTTGAAATGACATGGGTGAGAGAGTAACTTGAAAATCATTATTGCAAATTTTATGAGATTTTATGCAGGAGATATTCTGTCTTTTGGAAGATGGTAACTCCCTGCAGTGAGGGGATTTGCATTGTTGAATTGATTCATGGCTTATTTTATGAATTATTTTAGAAGGCTGGTTCCTGCCATATGAGTCAATTTGCTGTTTCTTCCAAGGTTCAGTGACAGCATAAACAGAATTGTTTAATGGGCTAAATTGGACTTTCCTGCTGCCCCTCAGTCTGCCCTGCTCTGGGGCACTGAATTTGATATTTATGTCTTAGCAACAGGTCTCCAATGTTACACTTGAAAGAAATGTTTGAAATCTCTGTGAAAATCCACTTCACCCTCCTCAGCTTTTGTAACTCCTGTTTGTTTGGGGTCCTCCAGGGCGTGTTTTAAGAAACTACCTCGTATCTTAAGCTTCAACACCATGAGATACACATTTAATATGGTGACCATGATGAAGGAGAAAGTCAACACCCATTTCTCATTCCCTTTACGTTTGGATATGACACCCTACACTGAAGATTTCCTCATGGGAAAAAACGACAGGAAAGAAGGTTTGCTCATAAAATGGATTCAGCAAGCTTTGGCTCTCTGTCTGTGTTATACTCTGTATTTATTTGTGTATTCTCTTCCTGTATATGGAACAGAAACAAGTAAAATCAAACAGCTTTAGTCAACCTGTATTCTCAAAGTCACACACTGTATTTCACATAAGAAAAATGGCCAAATTTTGGTTTCAAATACTGTTTAATTTGAATTAATCTTATATTTTTTCATAAAGTATGAGAGGAATTGCAAATAATTGCATCCAGTTTGTTGTTAATGTTGACGTTTGGGTGTTAGGAAATAACTGATTAAATATGGTATTGAATTCTTTCAGGTTTTGGGGAAGATGGTGGTGTTTTAGTTTACTGCATTGATTATTTTATCTTTTTATTTTCTTCCCTAGTAAAAAACTGTTATTTCCTGCTCCCATATTTTTGCCTGAGAGCTCCCTTAATTTAAAATTTATAGCAATTCAGAGGGAGGGGGTTTACATTTTCCATTTCAGGGGAGGCTCCTGCCTTCCTTAGCAAACACCTGTCTTTAAACCCAGGACAGGAAATAACTGATTAAATGTGGTGATGAATTCTTTCAGGTTTTAAGGAAGATGGTGGATATCTGAAGGAAACTGAGAGTTATGAGTATGACCTGATTGGTGTGACAGTCCACACAGGAACAGCAGATGGGGGCCATTACTACAGTTTTATCAGGGACATTGTCAATCCTCATGCTTACAAAAACAACAAGTGGTGAGCTGTGCCATTTCTGTTTCCATATTTTTAATAATTAAAGCTTGTAGGCTTTGTTAGGTGCAGTTACATAGGGGATACATGCTGTAGGTTCCTCTGGAAAGCACAGGGTGTTGGAATTGGATAATTGTAAGGATATTTATTGATTTATTGGCCTGCAGATCAGTAGCCAGGAGAGTTTTGTGGTCTCAAACACAGGGGTGGCAGGGAATGCTGTGCTGGCCTCAGCACAGCCAGGGATTGCTTCCTGGGATTGGGACTGGAATTATTGCAGCACAAAAGATTTCCTAGGTTGTCCTTCCTGAAATCTGCTTGGTACTTTGGATGGGGATCCAGCTACATTTCTGCCTGGAGAATTTGGGAAAGAAGAGGGACATGGGCATGGGAAGGAGGAGGGAGACAGAAGAGAGCAGGGAACACTCTGCCTGCTGGTTTTGGATGTGCTATCTCCATTTCTCACTGGAGCCCTGGCATGGGAGACAAGGTTTCCTCTCTTCCTGTTCTCCAGAGCATTTCTGGAGCAGAAGCAGCTCCTGACCTAATCCCTGCTCCAGTGGGGATCCCAGAGGCGCCTCCTTGTTTGGTGGTATTGGAAGGAAGTCACTTTGGGACCACAATTTTAATTTGCTGGGATCTAAACAGGACATTAGAAATGGAATATTTCAATCTGAGGAGTGTTTGGAAGTGCTCCTGAGGCTTTATTTGCCCCTGGAGATGAGCAGCAGATCTTTGAAAGCCTCTCATGCCTTGCAGGTACCTTTTCAATGATGCTGAAGTTAAACCCTTCGACTCTGCCCAGCTTGCTTCTGAATGCTTTGGTGGAGAAATGACGGTGAGTTGGCACCTGAGTTTTTGTCATGTTCAACTCTCCCAGTACCTGTTACAACCTCTTACAACCCAGCTCTTTGTATGAGCCCTTTAAAGGAAGCTGTCAGAAGTACAGTGCAGGTATTACTAATGAAGCAAAGTTAATTAGTGAAGTGTCTCTCCAAACAAGGGGTATTTCTGTACTAAATCTGGTTTTTATCATACCATTTATTCAGGTATAAGAAAGTGAGTCTGAAGTTGATTTAGGAATCTTTGCTTGGGGGGCTCCTTATCTCAGACCATTGATGAAGGGAATCATTGCTTCAAGCTGAGGTGTATTCTGGGGAAAAAAGGGCATTTTGATTTTTGTCTAGGCCTTGTATTGCTGCCTGTATTAATAACTTTTACACATTATTAATGCAAACAACACTCAGATGTTCTCAGGTTGTGCCTGAATTGGTCATTATTTATAGCTGTGTACAGGATATGAAGCACATTATGGATAACACAGTATCTTACTAAAGCAGTCCTGGGCATAAGACAACTTCTCTTGTCTGGGAAAGACAATATGCTGAAATAAAACCAAAAAATTCCTTTGTTTGGCACATGGATAAAATACCTTTAAATGCTTCTAAAGAAGAGGTGTCAGTGAGATGGATGAGCCAGGAAATTGCTTGGGATGGAGGCAGAGTATTGCATAGTAGCTTTGAAAATTCAGAATAGGCCAGAGAAGAAAAAAAGAAACAAGATTGCTTTGAGCAAGAACTAAATTGTCAGCAACCCTCATAAATATCATGAAATAAATGTGCAAGTGAACTATCACAAACTGTTAGAAACTAAAGCATTAAAAACTTGTAATTAATGGTTTTGCTTTCTTCTTGACAGACAAAAACTTATGATTCTGTTACTGATAAGTTTATGGACTTCTCCTTTGAAAAGGTATTTCTCTCCCAAACCCTTGTTGTGTGATTGTATTTCTGATTTCATGATTTCTCTCTCAAAGCAAAAATTATACAGATGTTTTTTTCTCCAAGACACACAGTGCTTACATGCTGTTTTATAAACGGATGGAGCCAGAGGAGGAAAATGGCAAAGACTACAAATTTGATGTTTCATCAGAATTGCTGGAGGTACAAGTTGATTTGTTTTAACACCAATTTTAAAACACTCTAGGAGGCTCTAAACACATCAGAAATCTGAATAAACATAGGAAAGCAAAAATAATTTAAAGCACTAAGGTGGCAGTCCTTTCATTTTGCTGTCTGCCTTAGGAGATGGTCATGGGATAGGAAGGGAATTAGGATTTACATTTTATGTGAATTTTAGATGTTTTCTCTTTCTGTCCTGTATATGGGATAAATCCCTTTTTGCCACCTGGAAAATTTAATGTCCCTGCTCCCTCTGGCCAGAAGTTGCTTCAGCATCTGCCACATTTTTTCTTAATTGAAAATGTCTCTTCATTCCTAGTGAGCAAATCAGATCATGCTTTTATCCTTCTTGGTCTTAAAAATATTAATAGATTTTTATCAGAGTTAAATGTTTTAAGTGTATTACTGTGAAAATCACTTTGAATTGATGTGATCACTTTAGAGAGAGGAACAGGGCACATGCAGAAATCCTGTTCTGGTTTAATAATGGAGGTGCAAATCTTACTCTTGATGAATTTATCAGAAGTTCTCAGAGCTCATCAAGCTTTGGGTTATACTTCACCTGTGCTTCTTTTGAAACTCGTTGTTCTCAAAATTCTAGCCCAAAACTCTGAATAATTAAGTTGTAAAAATGAGGCCACAGAAAGAGGAGAAGGTTTGAAGCTCTGTTTGCAGTCCCATGGCAGGCACAGCCAATACTCACTGTAGTATGAATAAAACAGCTTTGAGACAATTCCTTAAAACTAAAGAAAATGCTTTCAGAAAGAACTTTTCATACTGAAAAAATTTGTGGCTTTTAGCCTTGGAATCATTTAAATCTTCTTAAAATCATGCTTAAGTAGTGAAGTAAACTGCTTTCTTGTGTCTGATGGTAGCATTTTTTCTTCAGTGGATATGGCATGATAACATGCAGTTCCTTCAAGACAAGAACATTTTTGAACATACATATTTTGGGTAAGTTTTTCTTTTCAAATGTAATATTAATGCTTCTTTTCTTCTTGCAGATTATCATTGTTTATTTTAATTAACAAATAAAATTACTGACTCTAGGTTTATGTGGCAGTTGTGTAGTAGCATCCCAAGCACACTACCAGATCCAAAGGCGGTTTCTCTGATGACAGCAAAGGTAAGGATTTCCAAAGAATCTCATCTTCTCTTAACTGTTTCCTTGTTGACATTTGAATTCATGCATTCTAAATTAATGGTTCCATTTTTTTTTCCAGTTAAGCACTTCCTTTGTACTAGAGACATTTATTCATTCAAAGGAAAAGGTATTCCATTTACTTGTAAATTCTCATTAAGTAGCTGCATGAATCTAGTGAAAAGCAGATCTGTACTTCCCATTTTAAAAGTGGGATTTTCAGCTGTAAAATTACTATATATGATGCAAAGTTAATGTTTAGAGTGTCATTTATCACATGTATAGTGAGCAGTGCACAATGGAATATAATGTGTATGTAAAAATGTGTGGACTGGTATTATCTGTAGGTGCAATGTATTATTAATTCATAAAATGTTTATTGTTTATAAAGATGTGGTGCTTTACTGAACCATTTAGAAATGTGTAAAGATGATGCTGAAATTCATTATTTGAAGTTACAGTTTTTCCTGTATTTCTTTCCACAGCCTACAATGCTTCAGTGGATTGAACTGTTAACAAAACAGTTTAATAACAGTCAGGCAGCTTGTGAAGTAAGTGACTTAGGAACTCAGCAAAGTACAAACCAACTTTCTATATATTGTTTAACTTTCCTGGAGGTTCGTATCCCTGGAATATTTTGGACTATGAACTGCTGTATTTGGTATATTTGTGCTCTGTGAGATGAAATTCTTCCTCTCTGATAACTGCAGATCCTGGGGAATGACTTAACTTTTATTTGCAGAAACCTCTGTTGAGACCACAGGCCAAAATCATTTTGTCACTGGAATGAGAGAGAGCCAGTGTCACAAACTCTTTATTTGGTTAATTTTTATGTAGTAACTTGTGCAATGAAGACGTATTTAAATTAACTCACACAAAAGACACGAAAAGACAAAGAATTTGCTGTGGTCTTGTTGAAAGCAATTTTGAGATATTGAAGAAAAGTTTTGAGTGTTTCTGTGATAATTTAAATGTAAAAGGAGCCCAGCATAGACTGTGCCATGCCTTAGACTTTATTCAGTAGAAAGGAATTAAATCCATGATGCTTTTATATATTGATTCAAATTTTATAAATTATGTGACATTCAGTATTGGGGTGTACATTTGTCTCAGTGGGGTGCAGTCCCGAGATGTTTGGGTGAAGACATTTAATGTAGTAAAGAATATTCAAGTACAATTAAAAGTAAGAACGTTGATTGTTCATTTTAAACTGTCTTTTCTGTGACTCAAACAAAATTCTGGGAGTGAGAAGACTGAGCTGTGTTATTTGCTGAGTCTGACTTGGAATGAGTCATTCTCTGTTAGTTCTATACTTTTTGGGTCTCTGGAGGCCATGAGGCCTTTCCACGTGTTAAAATGCAAAAGAGATCTAACTTGGGAAGCTCTGTTTAATCCTGTCACTCTTCTACAAGATTCTTCAGGTTATGCTTTTTTGTAGGCATAGTTTTTATGCTGTTGACATCACTTTGCAGGATGAGTGTGTTCTTCCAGGTCATTTCCTAATGGCATGCAGAGCACAGGGATAAGAGGATACCAGATATAAATTTATATTGCTCTTTACTGCTATTGATCTTTATTTCTTTATTCCTTCATGCACAGAAGACATTTTAGATTTCCCTTGGATTAAAACTTGCCTATTCCTTAATAATAGTAACATCGATTTCTCTTCAGACTTTAATATCATGCAAAAAAGAAGATTGGACTAGAGCAAGTGTGGAACAAAACTAACACAGTATGTATCTTCTGCAGTGGTTTTTGGATCGTATGGCTGATGATGATTGGTGGCCAATGCAGATTCTAATAAAGTGTCCCAATCAGATTGTGAGGCAGGTAAGAAAAAAGTTCCTTTCCTAGTCAGGTGTCTGCTTGAGCCCTGAGCAGGAACAGCCGGGTCTGGTGGCTGTGATTCTGCCAGTGTCAGGGAATTCCTGAATTTCAGGGAATTCCTGAATTGTCTGGAGGTGTTTGGCCGTGGGAGTGTTACTGTTTGAAACAACCCCAGCACAGCTGTACTGGCAGCATCACTAAATCACAGTAGATGCAAATTAAGGTTTTTATGGCTCCCTTGTTATCTCTACAAATCTGAACAATTTACATTTAAAAAAATGGTTTTTTTCTGAATTAAATCAACAGTAGTTAATCAAGCTCCACCGTCAGAAAACAAAACAAAACAAAAAATCAAACTGTTTACATTCAGTGCTCCTCAAAGCTCCAATTTGAAACTTCCATAGTAAATTTTTGTGGGTAGAGGTAATTTTACAGTATTATGCCTTAAAGCTTTGTTAATACCCTTTTCTGGAAATACTTTTAAAAAAACCCTGTATTAGTAGCATTTGGACATTCACAAATCCAACTATTAATGGTGTCACTTACAAGTGTACTTCTTTACAAGTTGCTAAGGAATAATTTTAACAGTTACTCTATGTCACCTGAATTCTTCAGTTGGATTTCTGGTTATTAGAGTGTTATTTCCATGCAAACCTATACATAGTTTTTGGATGCAATGCATCAGTAAAAGAATATATTTCATGGGAAAACTGTGCAAGGAAGGCAAGGTCTTCTCCTCATGAATGCTTTACAAAATAAAAATTGCTGGAAGGAATTTCCTTCAAACTTTACATGAATTCTATGAGCCAGCAGCAAAATTAAAAAACATCTTGCCAAAAATATCAAAATGCTTCAGGCAGTAGAGATAGAAGGAAACAAGTTAGAGCCGTGTTTTGGTGCACCCCAGTATTAAAGGCTGGCTTTAGGGTTCCTCCATGAGATGTGTTCATAAAAACCAGGTTTGGCTCTTCTGTTAAAATTCACTCTCAGCTTTGTCTTTCAAACTTGGAACCTGTGAGGAGCTGGCAGTGGGACTTGGAGGCAGAATATTCTTTGCTTGGGAGTGGCACTTTGCCCTTTTTGTGAAGGACTGAGGGGTGCAGCTCACTCCCTTCTCTGCTCGCAGATGTTCCAGCGCTTGTGTATCCACGTGATCCAGAGGCTGAGGCCGGTGCACGCTCACCTGTATCTGCAGCCAGGAATGGAAGACTGGTAAAATAAACCCCCTGCCAACTTCTGGTCATTGCTGCAGCTGCTTTTATTGATCAGTCACTCAAAACAGCCATGGAAAGCTGAAATAGTGCTAATTGTTCTTCGTTATTCTGCCCAAATTGCTCGGATTTATTTAAAAATACCAGTAGGGTTGCAAAGGGCAGTGTCACATGGTTTGAAACATTTGCTCCCTTAGAGTAGGTTTTTAGCATGGTCTTTGTTTTTCCTATCACTTGGACACTGCAAGTGTAGATCTCACTGCTCAGAGTTGAGAATCCTTCCGTGAATTGGATCTGGAGGCACAAAGGTGGAAGTTTTTATTTGGACATCCTGTATGGAGATCAGAGGTTAATCCTACAACCAAATCACAGGTTTTGTCAACGAGGAGGAAGAACCCTCTTGGATTCTCCTTTGCTCTGCTTATCATCAAGAAAACTGCCACTTTATCTCCAATTATGAAACACTTAAACTCTATTTAATACATGATGAAAAGAAAAAAGTGGTTTTTCTTTCACCTCTTGTGTTAAAGTTGTGATTGTGATAATAAATTTCTCCCAGAATGAAAATGGCAGAGTTAGTAATAATTATCCTGCCATATCAAAATTCAGCACATGAAGATACAATTTTCATGGCAAAAAGCAGAATTTCATTTGCTTTGGAAGCCTTACTTGTGTCTGTGGCTTGGCTTTGTTCAGTGACAAGGTCCAACCTTGAGCACATGTCTGAGGCTGAAATTCTCATTAAGTAGCTGCATGAATCTAGTACAAAGCAGAATTGTACTTTCCATTTTAGAGGGGGATTTTGAGCTGGAAAATGACCATAAATGATGCAGAGTTAATGCTGAGAGTGTCTCAGGCTGAAGGTGGATGGTGATCTTGAGTACAGGGGGTGCCTCCATTCCATAGTTGTAATTGCCTTCCCATAAAATTCAACAAGCAAATCAAGAGGATGATTTTAAGTAGGAGATCCCCAGTACTGTTGTTCTGAGAGTTCTTTTCCTGAGCACCATCTTGATTCACAACACCAATTTGCTGAACTCTTCAGCATTTCAAGTGCCTGCTGCTCCCTCGGGTTGGGCCGGGTGTTACCCAGGCTGCGGCTAAGGGGTGAGGGATCTGAGAGCAGGAATTTGGTGAATGCTCTGCTCGCCCTGTGCTGTGTGTGCCATGGCCACCCCGGCTGTCGTTGCTGCAGCTCTGACGACATGGACGGGCCCGTGGAGGACATCGGCAGCCGCTCGTGCGTGACGCGCTTCGTGAAGACGCTGCTGTCCATCATGGAGCACGGCGTCAAGCCCCACAGCAAGCACCTCACCGAGTACTTCGCCTTCCTCTACGAGTTTGCCAAAATGGGAGAGGAGGAGGTGGGTACAGCCCTGGCTTCGGGCAGGTGCTGCTGGCTCTGCACAAATGGATTTTCAAGTAATGCCATGCCTGCGTTTTTCAGAGCCAGTTCTTGCTCTCTCTGCAAGCCATATCCACAATGGTCCACTTCTACATGGGAACCAAGGGGCCTGAGAATGTAAGTTGGAGTATTTGATATAAGTCACTAATCTTGCTTCTTTTATATCTCTGATCATTACTGCTGTGTCTTGAATCATCCTTCAGCTGTTACATTAAAATTGCTTCACTTCCACAAATTTTTGCAATGTTTAAGTTAATATAATATTTTAAAATGTATGTTGAATTGACTGTTATTGTTTACTATAGAAATAGGCACTGAGTAAAAGCAATTAAAGTTGCCCTTAACTTGGTACTAATGGTAATGCTATTAACAATTAATTACTTACTCCTGTTGTACAACTTAGTTTCTTAAATTTACCTGCTCTTTTTGTTAAACAGACCATATCTTCAGCCAGCCTGCCTCTTGCATTTGTAAATACAATTTTGCTTGTGCAAAGTGAGTGTTTCAGTGTGAGAGTCAGTTGATGAGGTACTTGCCTAGTTTGGTTCATGCAAGTTGATGAAATAGTTTGCAGTAAAGGGCAGGGTAATGCAAAGGCCTTTGAAATGAAGGCACAGAATGTCCACACTCAAGTTCTGTGTTTTTCCTTAGCCCCAGGTGGAAGTGCTTTCTGAGGAAGAAGGGGAGGAAGAGGAGGAAGAGGAAGATATCCTTTCTTTAGCAGAAGAGAAATACAGGCCTGCTGCTCTTGAAAAGATGATTGCCCTGATTGCTCTTCTGGTGGAACAGTCTCGCTCAGAAAGGCAAGAGCTTCTGAAAAGACAAAATCAGTTTAGAATTTATAGTTCAGAAAGGAATCAGAGATTTTGTGGCTTTGTCTGAGGGTTTTATTGTGGGCTTTTTTAACAGCATAAATGAGCTTGTAAATGAGCCCATTATATTTTTAATAACTTTAAAAGGGACTGTCATTGTTGGCCAAATGAAAGACTTGGGTTAAATACTTGAATACATTCAATTGGCCACATTTGCTTTTCTTTATCTCAGTCAAGTACAGCTTTTTTGTTGTTGTTCAGTTTTACATCAACACCTTTACCGTCTCCTGTATGTTGTGATACTGAAGGATATGAACTCTCAGTCCTGAGTGTCTGCCTAACCATAATCATGGCTGAAGTAAAATGATCATTTTCTTTTGCATTTCAGGCATTTGACCTTGTCACAAAACGACATGGCAGCACTGACAGGAGGAAAGGTAATCAAGTTAAAGATGGCTGCTGTAGCTCCCAAGCCCTCTGGGTAGCTGTAGGCAGTGAGCTGTATCTGCTTGTTTCTTGCAGGGTTTCCCTTTTTTATTCCAACATATCCGTGATGGGATCAACATCAGGCAAACCTGCAACCTCATTTTCAGTCTGTGCCGCTACAACAATCGCCTGGCAGAGCACGTGAGTAGCAGGGACCTGGAGCTGCTCTTTGACATCTCCTCACAAGTCCCATGGGGTAATTGGTGTTGTTTGAACTGAATGAGCACAAGTCTAATGAGTTTTGTGTGTTTTCTTTTCAAGATTGTGTCCATGCTGTTCACATCTATAGCAAAGCTGACTCCTGAGGTACGTAAGCACACCACCTGTCCAGTAAATAATCTGTACTCATATTTTCCTGGTTTAAATCACAGAAATAATCCTTTGCTCATCAAAAATCTTGCATGGAAGATGGAAGATTTTGTGCCATTGAATGAAGTCTAACTGTGATGTTTGTGAAGTTTTGTAAAACAGAAATTTGCTGTGCCACTTGGGATGAAAGTTTTATTCAAATCAAATAACATTTCTAGAATCTCCACCCAAATGAATTTCTTTTTAAAAGCTGGTAACATTAAAGTATTGTGTGCAAGAATAAGTGGAGATAATTACTTATTATCAGCCTCTTCAAGATTTGGGGCACTGTTTTGCAGTTCTGTGCTGGCAAACACATTTCTCATTCAGAGTAAATTCCTGCCCTGGTAATAACAGAAATACTGAGAGTTCCAAATGGATTCCAGATGCAAAATATATAATTATAGTTGTAACCACTTCGTTGAAATGTTGTTAAAAGCTGGATGAGTCTTGGCAGTGTAAAACCTCAAAATGAGATGCTTTTGGATAAACTTCCCAGGATCCATATTCCATGTTATGTAAATACATAAAAATTATAACTTATCTGAGCTGGTGATATAAACCAGGATAAATTGGTGAATTCTTCAGCAATGAAGAGCTTGATGCTTTCCTTTTTCCAGAATAATGTCTATATTACCTATAAATAAATACATATATATATATATATATATATATTTCCTGTAACTTCTCCTAGACTGATCCTGTCTCATATGATCCTGTTGCTTTGCACTGACTGTAACCAGTGGCTTAATTTATAGATATATATGGATTATGTACAGATTAAATAGTAATGTTCATGTCTGAAGTTCATAGAAATCTTACAGACATTGAGATTTTTAAAAATACTCTTAAAAAAAAGGTGGGTGAAATTAAATAGATGAAATTGAATATTTTTCCCTTTTCTGCATTACAGGCAGCCAATCCTTTTTTCAAATTGCTCACCATGCTCATGGAATTTGCTGGTGGACCTCCAGGAATGCCACCCTTTGCTTCTTACATCCTGCAGAGGATATGGGAGGTACAATATGTAAAATAAAACAGAAGCTAAATTCTTTCTCTTGTTGATTCTTTTATGTTTCTTCTGCATTTTGTTGTTATCCTTCCTGCATAAGTCCATGATTTTTTAATTATCATTCATCTTCTGAGTAAACAGCAACAGCCAATAGACATTAAAAAGTTCTATTGTAACTTAATGGCTCTTCCAGTTGAACTTCAAATTTTAGTTTAATGAGAAATTAATTGATTCATAATAAGGGCTTTTTTTTTAGACAAATTCCACATTGTTTTCTCAGTTATCCTTTTGCAAGGCCTGTAAAATGTTTCAACACCCCTCATTTGGTTGTGGGTTTTTCTGGCCTTTATGTACAGATTCCTTGAACATTCATTTGACATTTTGTTTCTCTGTAAAATGTCCATTAACACTTTTAATGCATAAAATGGTGCCAGACTGAGTCTGCTGGATAATTGTTGTGTGCAGGACCAACCTTGCTTGTGTTTCCAAATGAGAGAGACTTTTTAACCAAATTGGCACAGGGATGAATTCCTTTATCCGAGCCACAGATGAGCCATTAAAGGTTTCTGTTCACTGCTGCTCCCTGAGTTCCCAGTACAATTCAGTGTCTTCATTCCTGGCTGAGAACAGCATGGCCAGCCTGCAGACTGCTGAGGACCAGCTCATTCCCTTTAATTCCCTTTCAAAACGGGCTGCAGCACTCTGGGAGGGACATGGATTTGCTGTTCCAAAGGGTTTCCTGTGGTCAGGAGCAGCGTAGGATCCCAAGTGTTGTGATGGATGAGCTGTAACTGCTGCACCTCAGCTAAAGGGAGTTCAAACTGCACATCTCCAGGGCCACAGTGACACCCAGCTGGTGACACAGGTCCAGGGATAGGAATTGTGCAGGCAGGGATGTGGGAGCCGGCAGTGAATGCACAGACTTGAGGTGTAGAATCTGCTTTCACAGCCTCGCCAGCTTCTGGAAGTCATTAAAAGTGATTGAGCTCTGCAGACACTGAGAAATGATTGTATCCTTCTTGGACATTCCCTCCAGCCATTACCCAGGAAACCTGACAGAGCAATTTGTCATTTCTAAATAAAGGAAGGAGATTGTTCTTAAGGTGTTTATTTTTAAAATGAGATTAAAATTTTATAAGCAGAGTTATGGTCATGTCAGCTGCTCAAATTCTTCAGGTGGAGTAGGGGAACTGGGAAGAGCTTCAGCAACCCAGTTACTGCCTCTGGTTCCTTAGAGTAAAACTACTTCTTGTCTGGGCACCTGGGCCTTGAGGTAGAAAGAATGTAGTTTTTAAAAACTATCAGAAGAACAAATGACATTTATTGGCCTCATGTCAACAGATTTCCAGCTACACAGAGCCAGAAAAGCTCAGGAAGCTTTGTTTTCTCCTTATTCTCTCAAGGTTTGCACAACAGCACTCACTGCCTTTGGAAAGAACTGGATGAATTTATTCCCTGAAATTGTATATTCAGTAAAAAATGCAGTGAAAAAAGATGTATGAACATCTTTGCATACCATTTATTTTCTTTTCATGTAACTTATAAAAAATACTGATTCAGTGTTAAGGCTTTGTGTTAGATATTTTTAAAAAGTACTTGTCTATAAAGACAAGGCTGTTCCATCTTAGTGCTTAATATTTCAACTCCTAAATATCTCATAATATGCAGAAAGAATAGGCAGAGTAATTTCCTGGGCTGAGATGGAACTTTCAAAACTCTGAGCAAGGTTCAGAAGCACAAACCAGTGAAATTTAATAAGGTTTTCTTTGTGTGCAGAGCAGCTCAGTCTCACAGGGGCTTTGATAGCCCTAAGTGATTTTAAAAAGAAATGTTGAAAGTGATTTTAGGGGTTTCTAATGCAATCAGTGCATAGTAGAAGATTAATGTATTCCTTTTGATTTCCCCCTGTCCTGTAGGTGATCGAGTACAACCCCTCTCAGTGCCTGGACTGGCTGGCTGTGCAAACCCCTCGGAACAAGCTGGCTCACAGCTGGGTCCTGCAGAACATGGAGAACTGGGTTGAGCGCTTCCTCCTGGCACACAACTACCCTCGAGTGAGAACTTGTAAGTGGATTTTAGTTGGAGAAAAATTGTCACTTCTTGCAGTGAGTTGCATGCTCCTGTATTTGTCTTTTCTTCCTTTTTTAGATGTTGTAGAATTGCTGGGTTTTAAAATCTTGGGATAACTGTGGTGGAGGTGTTACCAGTTTTGATGAAAAAACTGTGTTTTCCTTTGGTACCTTGAATGATACATTGGTAGGCTCTGTATTTTAAGTGGTTAATCTGCAAGGTCCAGGAAAACCTAAAGAAGGCAAAGGGGTAATTCCAGAGGTTTTCCATTGTGTCCATCACGTGGCTGTACAATAGGTGGGAGGAGTACATGTTGTTCTTCCACAGGAATCTCCAGCTGAGTCCTTTGAACCTGTGGATCGAGGAGAAGCTGTCTGTGCTTCCTCCCACATTCCAGGGTATCCTGGCTCTCTGCTTTGTCCTGCTGGGAACCACACTGTCACAGAGAACATTTTCAGCCTTCCCTGTGTCCATTTTTTTAACAAAGGGGACTCCACAGTACAGGCCACTTTAACACCTTTAACACATTTCTGTGGCTGAGGGAGATGGGAAAACTGGAGGTACAGCTTTGCAACAGGCTCCAGTTGTAAACATCTCTGAGGAGGTGATGACCTCGTGATTGAGCAATGGACAACTTCAGTCATGGAAAACCTCTGGGATGCTTTGTGTGATGGGATCTGGGGTCGCATTCTGTGGTGGGATGCATTGTGTTAGGACCAGGCAGGTGGCACATCCCAGCACCGCTTCTGACGTGCTTTGTGCTACTGTTACCCGCTTGGGTTTTTTTCTAGTGTGAATACAGTAACACCAGCTTCAGTAAAATGCTTTGAAATGGGTAAATGGAGCAGGGGGTGCAGTTGAATTGCTGTTTGCATGGCTGTTGAGCAGGTATGTCACTGTCAAAGGTGTAACAAATCTGTTTTTATTTGAAGCTGCAGCCTATCTCTTGGTGTCGCTTATTCCGAGCAATTCCTTCCGTCAGATGTTCCGCTCGACGCGCTCCCTGCACATCCCCACGCGGGACCTGCCCCTCAGCCCCGACACCACTGTAGTCCTGCACCAGGTCTACAACGTGCTCCTGGGCCTGCTCTCACGGGCCAAGCTCTACGTGGACGCCGCCGTGCACGGCACCACCAAGCTGGTGCCCTACTTCAGTTTCATGACCTACTGCTTGATCTCCAAAACCGAGAAGCTCATGTTCTCCACGTACTTCATGGACTTGTGGAACCTCTTCCAGCCGAAGCTCTCGGAGCCGGCCATCGCCACCAACCACAACAAGCAGGCCCTGCTGTCCTTCTGGTACAACGTGTGCGTGGACTGTCCCGAGAACGTGCGCCTGATCGTGCAGAACCCCGTGGTGACCAAGAACATCGCCTTCAACTACATCCTGGCCGACCACGACGACCAGGACGTGGTGCTCTTCAACCGCGGCATGCTGCCCGCCTACTACGGCATCCTGCGCCTCTGCTGCGAGCAGTCGCCCGCCTTCACCCGCCAGCTGGCCTCCCACCAGAACATCCAGTGGGCCTTCAAGAACCTCACCCCGCACGCCAGCCAGTACCCGGGGGTGAGTGACCAGCGCCGCTGTGTGCCAGCCCCTCGTTCCCCTGTCCCCTCTCACCCGGTGTCTCTTGGAGCTTAACACGCCCGGTGGTGAAAGCGTTCCCTCTGGGTTTCCTGGTGGAAGTAATTCCTGTCTTTAGATCCATTAGATCTTCAGGGAGGGTTTGTCACAGACATCTTTTATGAAAAATCCTTTCTTCAGGATTTTTCCTCCTGAGAAGCTGAGAGGCCTCAGGAACAAACTGTAAACAATGATTATCTGCTGCTGTGGAATGCAACAGGTGCATCTGTGATTGGTCTCATGTGGTTGTTTCTAATTAATGGCCAATCACAGTCAGCTGGCTCAGACTCTCTGTCCAAGACAGAAGCTTTTGTTATCGTTCTTTCTTCTATTCTTAGCTAGCCTTCTGATGAAATCCTTTCTTCTATTCTTTTAGTATAGTTTTAATATGATATATATCATAAAATAATCAATCAAGCCTTCTGAAACATGGAGTCAGATCCTCGTCTCTTCCCTCATCCTCAGCCCCCTGTGAACACGGTCACAGGGGTTGGTTTGGGTTCTCCTTGCTGTGCAGCACTGCAGAGCAGTTGTTGTTTTCTGGGTGTTTCCGCTGTTCATAAAAAACAAGAAATAAGCTTTGATGGTGGTCTCTAGGAAGGAGGTTGCATTATAACAAAGGTGGAGCAATTCCCAGTTTGTTCTTTGCTTTCAGCTTCTGGAATAGGGCCAAGACTTGGCCTGTAGCATTCCAGGGGAGGACAGGCTGGTGCTGCCCTTGGGAACAGCCAGGAACCTTTGGCAGCATAAAACCAAGATTCATTCTTGGCACACCTGTAGGATGGTGTATTCAGGAGAGACGTAAAACTGGGCAAATCCATGGTGCAAGACAAGTGGCTCAGAGGTAATTGTGGCTGTGCAGAAAATGGGATTTTGGAATGGGATTTTTGCTACAGGAGGGGGCAGCCAGCACAGCTGGAAGTTGTCAGAAGCACTTGGAGCACACATCTGTCAAGGATATTTTAGTGTGCCTTTAGTCATGTGGCTGGACTGGATGATGCTTTCAGGTTGATTCCAGTCCCATTTTTATGTGGTTTCTATAAAAAATTCTTTTAACACTTTTTATGTCACTGGTTTGCATTTTCTGGGAAAAAGTGTAGTAGAAAGAGCTGGAATTACAGAGACGGTGCAGTGCTATTGGAAAATTGAGTTTTCAGGAGCTGGGAGTTGTGCTGTCAGTGAGACACAGCGACACCAGCAGAGAGCAGGTGCTGGGTGAAGCAGGCTGTGTGTGATGCTCACAACAGCTTACAGAGGCTGCAGAGACAGCAGGCCCGGGTGTGCATGATGACACTGAGAATGTTGCTTTGGGATCCTTTGGGCTGTGCAGGGACACAAGGAATACAAAGCTTCCCATCACTGTGAAGAGGAGGAGGATGCAGGGAATCTTCCATATTGAACTTCTGCCTCGATCAGCTCACAGGGAGATTTTATATCTGACATCCCATTGCTCTCCTCGCTGGCATCTCCCCTCAGAAGTCTGTCTGTCTGGCAGGGGACCTGAGTTTCTCCACTGTGTTTGGTGTTTGCCAGGCGTGTGGGACTGCAGCAGGGTCTGGCACAAGCTGCTTTCTGAGTGTTTGGTCCCAGGGATGGGGATTTCAGACTGCCTTGTGCACACAAATGTGACACCCGTACCTTATGTGCACGTAAGTGCAGCAGTGAGCTGTGCTCTTAGGAAGCATCAGAATATCTCATTTTAGAACTTTGACAGCAAGTCTGCAGCGTACCACAGTGAGAGAGCTGACTCTGACCAAGTATTTCTGTGTGTTCTAGGCAGTAGAAGAGCTGTTTAACCTCATGCAGCTGTTTGTAGCTCAGAGGCCAGACATGAGAGAGGAGGAGATAGAGGACATCAAGCAATTTAAGAAAACCACCATCAGCTGTTACCTGCGCTGCTTGGACGGACGCTCTTGTTGGACAACTCTCATAAGGTACAGCCCTGTGCTCGTGCCCAGCTCAGCCAGAATTCCCTCCCCAGCCTCCCCCAGGAGCAGAGCTGTGGCTCCAGCTGCTCCTGTTGGCACTTGTTACTTTGGAGCAGAAATGTGATGTAGGAATCGTGCCTGTGGGACAGTTTTATTGTGTGGTGGCTTCAAAGAGTGTTTCATTTCTGCTCTGAGGAGCTACAGCTGAAAGTGCTGCTTGGGCATTCTCAGCAGAGCTATAAATTGCTGTGCATGTAGGTCAGGGCTGGGCTTTTACATGGAGCTGTTGGAAAGCCTGGTGGAAAGGACAAGGTTCTGGTACCTGGAGGGGCTGCTGCACTCACCTGGCACTGACCTTCACAGCCACGCTGTCCCAAAGCATTTTTATGGTGAAAGAAACCGTTCATTAGCATAATGCTTTCCTTTCTGTTCTGCTGCAAGCATTAAATATTCTGATAAAAATGTTTTCAGACATTTAAAAGGCCAAACATATGCTTGACTGAATGTATTTAAATGTATCATTTAAGAAGCATAAACTTCTGTCTTTCCAAGAACATAATTTTCAATATTTCTGCAGGGGTTGTATGGGAAACATTTCTGTAATGGTTATATATAAATTACTTTCCATAACAGAGAGGAGGTTGATGGCAGAGGCATTTTTAAATTAAAAAGTGGGGGGATAATGATGAGAAGAATTATGTTATTTTGGGGTTTCTTTGTTCTTTTGTGATTATTTTCCAAAATACAGCATGAGGATAACAATTTTAATCTTGGGATGAGATTTTCAGTGTTCTCAATGTTTGGATTTTTTTCCTAGTGCCTTCAGAATATTATTAGAATCTGATGAAGACAGACTTCTCGTTGTGTTCAATAGAGGATTGATTCTGATGACTGAGGTAATTACTTTGTTATTTAATTATAGCAAACATCTCACCCTGGTGCTTCCCCTGTCAGCTTTAATAAGATTTCTTTTTAGTACTAAAAAGATCAGGAAATTGTTTGTCTGCTTCTCAGGACAGAGGGAAAACCACCAGCAGATTATGCTGAGAGGAATAAATTTATGCTTTTTTTGGTGTAATTTCTTTTATTACAGGTAATTGGGAATGAATGGCTGAGTGCAGTCACACAGTTGTTAGTAGTTAAAAAGTGTTAAGACAACAGGTTAAAACCAGAAATAACTTACAGGGTGCTCAGCTGCACTTGTGGTTGATATTTCTGACCCTCCTTTGAGGCAATTCTCCTTTTCTTTCCTACCTGTTGTGCCTTTGTTTGCAAGGAGTGGTGGTCTGAAACACATAAACCCGATTTCTTTCTGATGGAAATAAACCTAAAATGCATTTCTGGAGCACATCTAATTGCTGTAAATGGATTTTTAGTCCATGAGACCAGACCAGAATTATTTCAAAATGGAATGGCAAAAAATGAAATCATGCACCTCTGAAATGGATTGGGATGGCAGGGCCTGCTCCCAGCAGTTTCACTCTGCACGTCCACATGTCCTGATGGGTGGAACACCCTGGATTCCATTCAGCACTCCGTGCTTGAGGTGATGGGTGAGAAGCTGTGTTCATGGAAAGCACTGGCAGTGCTCCAGGGCCAGGAGCCCTTTGAGAACAAGAACAAAAATCTGCATGTGTTGGAGAAAGCGTAAACCAAGATTCATTCTTGGCACACCTGTAGGGTGGTGTATTCAGGAGATGTAAAACTGGGCAAATCCATGGTGCAAGACAAGTGGCTCAGAGGTAATTGTGGCTGTGCAGAAAATGGGATTTTGGAATGGGATTTTTGCTGCAGGAGGGGGCAGCCAGCACAACTGGAAGTTGTCAGAAGGACTTGGAGCACACATCTGTCAAGGGTATTTGAGTGTGCCTTTAGCCATGTGGCTGGACTGGGTGATGCTTTCAGGTTGACTCCAGTCCCATTTTTATGTGGTTTCTATAAAAAATTCTTTTAACACTTTTTATGTCACTGGTTTGCATTTTCTGGGAAAAAGTGTAGTAGAAAGAGCTGGAATTACAGAGACGGTGCAGTGCTATTGGAAAATTGAGTTTTCAGGAGCTGGGAATGGTGCTGTCAGTGAGACACAGCGACACCAGCAGAGAGCAGGTGCTGGGTGAAGCAGGCTGTGTGTGATGCTCACAACAGGCTGCAGAGGCTGCAGAGACAGCAGGCCTGGGTGTGCATGGTGACACTGAAAATGTTGCTTTGGGATCCTTTGGGCTGTGCAGGGACACAAGGAATACAAAGCTTCCCATCACTGTGAAGAGGAGGAGGATGCAGGGAATCTTCCATATTGAACTTCTGCCTCGATCAGCTCACAGGGAGATTTTATATCTGACATCCCATTGCTCTCCTCGCTGGCATCTCCCCTCAGAAGTCTGTCTGTCTGGCAGGGGACCTGAGTTTCTCCACTGTGTTTGGTGTTTGCCAGGCATGTGGGACTGCAGCCGGGTCTGGCACAAGCTGCTTTCTGAGTGTTTGGTCCCAGGGATGGGGATTTCAGACTGCCTTGTGCACACAAATGTGACACCCGTACCTTATGTGCACATAAGTGCAGCAGTGAGCTGTGCTCTTAGGAAGCATCAGAATATCTCATTTTAGAACTTTGACAGCAAGTCTGCAGCGTACCACAGTGAGAGAGCTGACTCTAACCAAGTATTTCTGTGTGTTCTAGGCAGTAGAAGAGCTGTTTAACCTCATGCAGCTGTTTGTAGCTCAGAGGCCAGACATGAGAGAGGAGGAGATAGAGGACATCAAGCAATTTAAGAAAACCACCATCAGCTGTTACCTGCGCTGCTTGGACGGACGCTCTTGTTGGACAACTCTCATAAGGTACAGCCCTGTGCTCGTGCCCAGCTCAGCCAGAATTCCCTCCCCAGCCTCCCCCAGGAGCAGAGCTGTGGCTCCAGCTGCTCCTGTTGGCACTTGTTACTTTGGAGCAGAAATGTGATGTAGGAATCGTGCCTGTGGGACAGTTTTATTGTGTGGTGGCTTCAAAGAGTGTTTCATTTCTGCTCTGAGGAGCTACAGCTGAAAGTGCTGCTTGGGCATTCTCAGCAGAGCTATAAATTGCTGTGCATGTAGGTCAGGGCTGGGCTTTTACATGGAGCTGTTGGAAAGCCTGGTGGAAGGGACAAGGTTTTGGTACCTGGAGGGGCTGCTGCACTCACCTGGCACTGACCTGTCACAGCCACGCTGTCCCAAAGCATTTTTATGGTGAAAGAAACCAATCATTAGCATAATGCCTTCCTTTCTGTTCTGCTGCAAGCATAAAATATTCTGATAAAAATGTTTTCAGACATTTAAAAGGCCAAACATATGCTTGACTGAATCTATTTAAATGTATCATTTAAGAAGCATAAACTTCTGTCTTTCCAAGAACATAATTTTCAATATTTCTGCAGGGGTTGTATGGGAAACATTTCTGTAATGGTTATATATAAATTACTTTCCATAACAGAGAGGAGGTTTATGGCAGAGGCATTTTTAAATTAAAAAGTGGGGGGATAATGATGAGAAGAATTATGTTATTTTGGGGTTTCTTTGTTCTTTTGTGATTATTTTCCAAAATACAGCATGAGGGATAACAATTTTAATCTTGGGATGAGATTTTCAGTGTTCTCAATGTTTGGATTTTTTTCCTAGTGCCTTCAGAATATTATTAGAATCTGATGAAGACAGACTTCTCGTTGTGTTCAATAGAGGATTGATTCTGATGACTGAGGTAATTACTTTGTTATTTAATTATAGCAAACATCTCACCCTGGTGCTTCCCCTGTCAGCTTTAATAAGATTTCTTTTTAGTACTAAAAAGATCAGGAAATTGTTTGTCTGCTTCTCAGGACAGAGGGAAAACCACCAGCAGATTATGCTGAGAGGAATAAATTTATGCTTTTTTGGTGTAATTTTTTTATTATTGGGAATGAATGGCTGAGTGCAGTCGCACAGTTGTTAGTAGTTAAAAAGTGTTAAGACAACAGGTTAAAACCAGAAATAACTTACAGGGTGCTCAGCTGCACTTGTGGTTGATATTTCTGACCCTTCTTTGAGGCAATTCTTTTCTTTCCTACCTATTGTGCCTTTGTTTGCAAGGAGTGGTGGTCTGAAACACATAAACCCGATTTCTTTCTGATGGAACTAAACCTAAAATGCATTTCTGGTGCACATCTAATTGCTGTAAATGGATTTTTAATCCATGAGACCAGACCAGAATTATTTCAAAATTGAATGGCAAAAAATGAAATCATGCACCTCTGAAATGGATTGGGATGGCAGGGCCTGCTCCCAGCAGTTTCACTCTGCACATCCACATGTCCTGATGGGTGGAACACCCTGGATTCCATTCAGCACTCCGTGCTTGAGGTGATGGGTGAGAAGCTGTGTTCATGGAAAGCACTGGCAGTGCTCCAGGGCCAGGAGCCCTTTGAGAACAAGAACAAAAATCTGCACGTGTTGGAGAAAGCGTAAACCAAGATTCATTCTTGGCACACGTGTAGGGTGGTGTATTCAGGAGAGATGTAAAACTGGGCAAATCCATGGTGCAAGACAAGTGGCTCAGAGGTAATTGTGGCTGTGCAGAAAATGGGATTTTGGAATGGGATTTTTGCTGCAGGAGGGGGCAGCCAGCACAACTGGAAGTTGTCAGAAGGACTTGGAGCACACATCTGTCAAGGATATTTTAGTGTGCCTTTAGCCATGTGGCTGGACTGGGTGATGCTTTCAGGTTGGTTCCAGTCCCATTTTTATGTGGTTGCTATAAAAAATTCTTTTAACACTTTTTATGTCACTGGTTTGCATTTTCTGGGAAAAAGTGTAGTAGAAAGAGCTGGAATTACAGAGACAGTGCAATGCTACTGGAAAACTGAGTTTTCAGGAGCTTGTTATAAATATAAGGCTATAGATTAAATAATTGTAGTTAATTACTCCAGAATATCTGTTCCTCTTTGTTATGAAAATATCTCCATCCAGCAAACTGGGTGTAAAATGTCAGGAACTGGGTGTAAGGTTATCCATACATGAAATGTAAGTAGATCAAGGTACAGACATAGATATGTACAAAAAGAAATTGGTTTAGCTTAGTTAGCCCTCATCCATACTAACAACGGATAATGAAGTTGGATACAGGATAATTTATCCTGTGTAAAGCATTGCTAGAAATTAAATTAAATTGATAATCCTTTCCAGCTTGAGGTTAGCAGGCCTTACATTGTCCCTTGTTGGCTGGAAGTGTTTTGCCTGGAGACAAAAACCTGCATGCAGGAGTTGTCCCATGCAGGGAAGTTTTCCACTTCAGGGTGGCTCTGTGTCTTTTGTCTTCACTGTAATATAAAAAGGGCCTGGCAGGGGTTTGCATTCTGGGGGCTGAGGCTGCTGTTCCTTTATCTTTCAAGTACCCCAGCAGATTAAATATCTGCTCTTACATCCTGTGCTGGGATTTTTGCAGCTCGGAAATGAGTTGCTTTTCCTTCCCAATATTTCTATAAATCATAGATGCCCACAAGGTATAAAAGGAGAAGTAATTCATCTGATGTACAGCCATATGTCCTTCAGCAGCGTTTTGAAAAATGACTGGCATCCATCTTAATCCTACCTTCTTTCCTCAAATTCATTTATCTGTCTGTCTTTGTGCACCTTGTCTGCTGGCTAAGGCAGTTTGGGATTACAGGGATATAAAAATTCTGTGTCTCAAATGACACTTTGTTCACTGGGTTGTAGATAAAGGTGTGAAATCTTGATAATTACTTTGAGCTGGTTACACAAACCTTTTACCTGGAAAACAAATGAAGAACTTTGTGATTATATCCAACACCTTATATTTTTTGAGTATAAAATACATTGTTTGAGCATAAAATAAATGTAAATCTATCTGCAGGATAAAAAGAGGAATACTGACAAGTACCTTAGCTTGGCCACATCAAGTTTGGCATTTTTTTTCTTCTCCCCAGTCCTTTAACACGTTGCACATGATGTACCACGAGGCCACAGCTTGCCACGTGACTGGAGACCTGGTGGAGCTTCTGTCCATTTTCCTCTCGGTTCTGAAATCCACACGGCCCTACCTGCAAAGAAAAGGTTTGATGATAGCTCTTGTTTCTACATTCATTTTCCTCACCCAAACCCTGGTGTTTTTTCTTGCTTACTAGCTGTTTTTTAAAACTTGGCTGTACAGGAGAATATGTGTCTGTTAATGGAAATTAAATTGTTACTTACTGAATGACTGACTTAATACCAAACTAGATTTCATCAATTTAACAGCAGTAGACCAGTGAGGTTTAACAAATTCCTAGAAGCATTAAGACCATGGTAGAAGAAAAAGAGACTCCTCAGCAGTAAAACTCTGTGCTTTTTCTAACAAGCTTTTGAGCTACGAGCTAAGCAGCCTCCTGGGATGTTTGCATTGCAGATGTGAAGCAAGCTCTCATCCAGTGGCAGGAGAGGATTGAATTTGCCCATAAGCTCTTGACTCTGCTCAATTCCTACAGCCCTCCTGAGCTGAGAAATGCCTGCATTGGTAAGTCCTGGCCCTGCAGAGCTGTCCTGCCCAGGCCCTGCTGTGAGCTGGAAATGCCACTCGCCCAAGGGCTCTGCTGGGAGCTGGAGGTGGGGATGGTTGGTGTGGCACTGTCAGTGCCTCTGATGCTGCTCACACACCTCTGGGTTTGGCTGTTTGCTTTGAGTATTGCTGTGCTCAGCCAAGGCATGCAGGCTGGGACACAGAAAGCTGCAGTCACTTTGTGAGACTGATTTGCCACCTGATGAGGGAGTGACTGAGGAGTAGCTCAGGTGTCGCTGAGTTTAGAGTCAAAGCCCAAATCTGAGATTAAAATTCAAACATGAACTAAAGCCCCCCTCAGAAGGGAGCGTGGAGACCAAGTTATTCTGAGAAACAGCTTTTCCTGTTCATTTTTATGATTCAGTACTCTGAAGTGCAGTAGTGGAACTAAAGCATAAATAGCTTGTAGAGAGGAATGGATTTGCTTTTTAAAGTGTAGACACAGATAATACATACAAATGCCTCTTGCATTAGCAGAGCTATTTCAGAAAGGCCCAGGTTTTCCTAGTTTAGACTTTTTAATATTATTTAATGGATTGCTGGTAAAGGCCTAACACTGTGTCCAAACCACCCTTTTTGTGTGTGATTTGTATGCATTTCCCCCTGATTTGAGTATTTTCTCATTGTCCTCCTGACTGCTGCTGGTTGCCCTTTTCCAGGCATCAGAGCTGCTCTGTTCAAGAAGAAGCAAAGAGGGTAATTGTGCACAGGTTCTCCCTGTCCCAGCCGGCCCCTCCCCGGTGGTTGCTGCAGCACTGAGCAGGGTCTGTCCCAGGGCAGAGGTGAAGGGAGCTGGGATGGAGTCAGGGGTGTCACACTCAGGTGCTGCTCGTGGCAAAAGGGATACAAGAGTTTGCAAATGTATGAGCCTTAAGTTGAACTGTTTGCTGTTAAGAAATAACAATTTGTAATAGCAAAAACAACTTTTTGTTTGTAGATGTCCTCAAGGAGCTTGTACTTTTAAGTCCTCATGATTTCCTACATACTCTGGTTCCATTTCTACAGCACAATCATTGTACATACCACCACAGTAATATCCCAAGTAGGTATTTCAGTGATTGTCTTTTGAAGTTCTCTTACACTGTTATTACTCTGTCGTGTTCCTTGCTGATGTCAAATATTGACCTTTTTAATATTATCCCTATTTTATCCGAACTTACACTACAGTGTCTCTTGGACCTTATTTTCCATGTCGTGAAAATTTGAAATTAATAGGGGGGAAAAGCAATATTCGTCCTCCACGGCCCGAGCTCAACATGTGCCTCTTGCCCACCATGGTGGAAGCCAGCAAGGTATGTAAACAAGTGGTCCTAGAAAGAATCATTTCTCTGTTATTTTCCCATTTTTATAAAGGTGTTGGCAGAATCCAGTAGTAGCTCAATGCATTTACCTTTTCTTTGTGAACAAAGCATAATTCTTCTTCAAGATGTGTTGTCCTCATATACTCCATTCTAGATGTGCACTTGAGAAGCACCATTTCCCTGCCCTTGGGGATACACAGCTTCATCCTGCAGGCACCGTAAGGGTTTGGGCCTCGTGGTAGGACAAAAACCCAGAGCACACGTTCTGGTAGTTTCCCACTCTGTCTGTGGCATTTATAAAGGAAATTGAGGCACCACCCAGGGATTGTCTAGATGGGTTTCACACTATTTTAAGATTTATTTCCAGACAGCCAAGGAGACCCCGCAGGTTCCATTTTAGAGTCCATTCAGCTGGGGCTGAGGCATAATCTGCTATTTGTATGGGTAAAATCCAGTGCCTGAAATGTCATAAAGGGCTTTAAGTCTTTTCACTTCCCATTTTCCCTTCTGTGGGCTTCCTGATGGGATGCCAGCTTTGGTGGGGCTGCTCCGTAGTGACTTGCCACATCCCGTTGTTAGAGCTGCAGCAACGGTGGGATTCAGCTCACGTCACTTTGCCTATCTAAAAGGTCAGCATCCAGCTCTCCTGGGGCTCCTGCCATAAATAGCTACCCTGGGAAGGAGAGAGAGAGCTCCCCTCCTTCCTGTCCCAGGCACCACGGCGTGCAGGGAGCAGCAGTGACTGTAGATTTTGGATAGCTAAAGTCAGGTCAGGTGAATCCCACCCAAAAAGGAATATGTATGGACAATCATTTGAAGCAGGAGAACTGGTTACTTGCTGTCCGGTAACTGTGGTTCTTCAAGATGCTTTGTCCACACAGATTCTGTGCTCCTCCTGCTGTGCTAATTCCGAGTCCTGTCCTAGGGGATTCTTTCGGGTGAAGGAATTGAGTGGTGGTTGAAGCCGCCATACCCCTTGTGCCCTCAGGTACAGTGGTCGCAAGGACACACTGGGTGCAGGCACAGCCCCAGTGGACACAGCTATTCAGAAAGAATCCAATCTCCTGCACATGGGGCCTATGTGCACGTAGATGGGAATCTGTGTGGGCAACACATTTCGAAGAAGCACGGTTACTGTAGGGTAAGTAACCCTTCTTTTTTAAAGCTTTCAGAATGATGCTGTGTCTATTTGTGCACCATCAAATTGATTGTGTTTGAAAAGATGGTAGAGAGCCAGAAATCAAGTGTTTGAAAGGATGGTAGAGAGCCAGAAATGCCTCTAGTGGGTTTCCCCATAGTGCATCCAGAAGTGACACTAGATAATGTAAATATAGAAAGTTGTCACATTACATGACAGTATTTCACCCTTTATATCCAATTCCTAATACATTAGGAAGGAGAATATTTTTAAAGCTCTAAAATCTAGAATCCACAGTCACATTGCCCTGTGGGTTTGCATGCTTGTTTTTCATTCAGTTGCTTTGTGTAAGGTTGCATTTTTTGGCTTGAGTTTTCAGAGGTTTCCTCGTGGCTCTCTGATGCCATTCCTCTGGCTGATGCCACTTTAAGTCTATGTATGTCCAAAATATTAAAATATCCACATATGTGTATTGACTTTTGAGACATTAATGAAAATTCTGCTCTGAAGCTCAGTCTTGAGAAAATTCCGATTTCTACAGATCACAGCTGACAAGCTAAGATTTAAAAAGCAGCAGTGTTTATATATTTAGGTGTCTGTATGGGATACAAAGTTACTGTGTTCTTTTCTTGTCCTCTTCAAGCCCTGCTATTTGCACAGTTTGCACCCTCTGGGTGCTGGCTCAGAACCCTCCAATAAGATTTTCCTGGCAGGAATTGCATTTGCCATCCCTCCTCCATCACACCCTGGTGCTTGCCAAGGGCTGCCTGAGGAGGCACCTGGAGGCTCCAGTGTTCTCCTGTAGCCCAGGATGGAGCATTGCAGGGCAGGTGGCAGGCAGGGGTGCTCGGGGCACTGGGAGCTGTGGCTGTGGTGCCTTTGGTGCTTTTGGGGTTAAATGAGGCTCCCTTAAATCTGCAGGGCAAGGACGATGTTTACGACCGGATGCTGCTGGACTATTTCTTCTCCTACCACCAGTTCATCCACCTCCTGTGTCGGGTTGCAATCAACTGTGAAAAGTTTACTGAAACTTTAGTGAAAATGAGTAAGTATCCAGGTGAAACAGCCCCAGGATTTTGTGTGTGAGAGCTCTGAGTCCTTCTGCACTAAGTTTTCTATTCGGAGTTTTTAAGGAAAACTTGTGAAACTTGGTTTGGGTATTACTTTATCCACAAAGCTGTTAATCTGTGTATAAGAAAGTGCAGCTTTACCCACATGACTGAAAGGTTTCAGGCTTGTTCAGAAAAGAGCTGAGGTAACCACTGAGAATTGAGTCTTATTGTACATTTAAGAGTTTCCTACAGGACTCAGCTGAGGCTGTTTCTGGGTGATTGGCAGTTTAAATGGCTTTGGATCACATCCTGAACCCTCAGCATCTCAGCAATGGCAATTAACTGACAATATTTTAATTTTTGTGTTCCCACACAACCCCGAGGGCGAGCTCCTCAGTGTGCACAGCCCACAGTGTCCCACCAAATAATCTCATCCAAGGAGCAATGAGAGAATGTCCTTTTATCCCCTGAATCACCAGTCTCCTTGTTGTTTGTCACACTTTTCCAAGAGTTTTTAAATGGACTGTGAGACAGACACTACAGCTTTCTGATCATGCAAAATGCTTGGAATGTGGTCCTATAAAATGGTAGGGCACCTTGGCACTGCTTTTCTGAGGAATTTGCCTGTGTCCCACGAAGTTCTCCCCCACTGACTTGTTCCCTCATGCCACTGCAGGTGTCCTGGTTGCTTATGAAGGTTTGCCACTTCACCTTGCACTCTTCCCCAAGCTCTGGACTGAGCTGTGCCAGACTCAGGTAAGAGCCAGAACACACAGAACGGAAACAGAGGGAAAACACACTGAGTGTGGAGCAGAGAGCCCACAGCTGTAACTGGTGGGTGGTGTTCAGTGAAATACTCTGCCTGTGTTACTGCTGGCTGAGAAGCTCTGCTAAATCAAATACAAAAATCTGGTGAATTCTGATTGCTCCCTATATACCCTGCAAAAGCTTAACAGAACAATTCCCCCCAGTAATGGTGGTGGGGGTGCAGAAATCACCTCATCCTGCCTCTGAAATTCCAGCTTTTTGTGTAGCACACACCCTGGGATGATGAAGGAGGGATGAGGGGCTGTCAGAGTCTGGGTGTGGTTGCGGAGGAGCCTGTGGGTGGCTCACAGATCAGGAGGCTCTGTCCCTGTCACACACTGCTGGGGATGAACTGGCCTTTCTGGGGAAGGAGCCTCATCACAGGAAGATGGGGAATAACAATTGTCAGTAATTGATTTGTACAATTTACTGGCATCTGATAGAGCTGAGCTGTTCCTCAGTGGGCCTGGCTGCAGTTCCAGTGCTGACTCTGCCGCCTTCTCTCTCCCTGCCAGTCTGCAATGTCCAAGAACTGTGTGAAGCTGCTCTGTGAAGATCCAGTTTTTGCAGAATATATCAAATGTATTCTGATGGATGAAAGGACCTTTCTTAACAACAACATTGTCTACACCTTTCTGACACATTTTCTCCTCAAGGTAAGTAGTCTTTCAGCAATAGTTATTACTCCAAGGATTGCAGGCACTGATGCTGCTTCCTTTTCTGATTTTTTTTTTCACAGTTGAAATTTTTTGTGGCTTTAAAAGAAATACTTTGTTTCCACAGGTGCAAGGGCAGGTATTTTCTGAAGCAAACTGTGCCAACTTAATCAACACTCTAATTACAAACCTTATAAATCAGTATCAAAGCCTAGAATCTGACTTCAGCAACCAGAGAGTTGAAATTTCCAAAGCAAGCTCTACATTAAACGGGGTGAGTGTTTCCTAAGGAACACGAGGCAGCTCATTCCCCCCAGAAACTCCTCAGTGCCCTGTGCAGGTGTTGGGCACTCCCTGCCCCAGCTGAGCTCCTGGAGGGCCTGGGAAGTTGGGAATATTGACCTGGCTGTGGGAACACAGCGTTAACTGCAGGAGCATTAATTGTAGGAGTGCTGTAACCCAGCACGGCGTTGTCGCCTCCAGGACAGATGTGTGTTCAGGTCAGCAGTGAATGGGGAATTTCAGTGGTGGGAGTGGCTCCAGAACGGGATCTTGGGGCTGCTCAGAACATGAACAGCATCTCCTTATTGCAGTCTCTGTGCGCAGGATTCATCGAACACCAGTCTGAAATAAACCTTGTTTCTCTGGTTCCAGGACCTCCGAGCACTTGCCTTGCTGCTTTCGGTGCACACTCCCAAACAGCTCAACGCGGCCCTGATCCCAACTTTACAAGAGCTTTTAAACAAATGTAGAGCTTGTCAGCAACAGAGGAACTCATTACAAGAGCAAGAAGCCAAAGAAAGAAAAACTAAAGGTTTGGTGTTGCACTTATGAGCCTTTTATCAAATTAATGTAATGTTATTTTGTTATACAGGATGGGCCATTCCCTGGCTCCACATCCCAGTAATACACAAAAATCCCATTTTATTACGGAGTTAAAGTTTGTGAATGGCACAAACTCTCTGTGAGGAGATGAGTGTTTGCTGAAGTGCTGTGTGGAGCAGGGTGGGGGTGTGAGCAGCGTTCCTGGAAAGGTTTGGTGTTGCACTATTGAACCTTTTATCAAATTAATGTTATTTTGTTATGCAAAATACAGGATGGGCCATTCCCTGGCTCCACATCCCAGTAATACACAAAAATCCCATTTTATGATGGAGCTGAAGTTTGTGAATGGCACAAACTCTGCTGAGGAAATCTTTGTTGAAGTGCTGTGTTGAGTAGAGAGGGGTGGGGGTGTGAGCAGCGTTCCTGAAAAGGTTTGGTGTTGCACTAATGAACCTTTTATCAAATTAATGTTATTTTGCTATACAAAATACAGAGCGGGCCAGGGAAAGGCCCAATCCCAGTAGTATCCAAAATCCCAGTAGCTCAAATCCCAGTAGTACACAAAATTGTCATTTTACGGTGGAGCTGGTCTGTGAATTCTCTGTGAGGAGTTTGAGTGTTTGCCGAAGCGCCGGGCGCAGCAGGGTGGGTGTGACGGCGCTGTGTCCCCGCAGATGACGAGGGCGCCACGCCGGTGAAGCGGCGGCGGGTGAGCAGCGACGAGGAGCACGGCGGGGACACGGGTGACACCAAGGGCGAGCCCCGCGAGGCGCTGACCCCCAGCAGCGCCTCGGACAACGAGACCCGGGACTCGTCCATCATCGACCCCGGCACGGAGCAGGAGCCGCCGTCCCCCGGGAGCGGCTCGGGCAGGGAGTTCAGGCTGGAGGCGCCGTTCCCCGAGGAGGCCGCGCCGCACGAGGAGCAGCCGGGCCCCGGCGCGGGGAAATTCGAGGAGTGCAGAGAGCTCAAAGAGCTGCAGGCGGCCAAGGAGGCCGCGGGGGCCGAGGAGGACCCGGAGTTCCCCTCCACGTCCATCTCGGCGGTTTTATCCGACCTGGCGGACTTGCGGAGCTGCGATGGCCAAGCCTTACCGCCCCAGGACCCCGACAGTAATTTATCAATCGGTTGTGGCCATTCCAGAGGACTTTTTAGTCACATGCAGCAGCATGACATTTTAGACATCCTGTGCAGGACCATTGAGTCTACGATTCACGTGGTCACACGGATATCCGGGAAAGGAAACCAAGCTGCTTCTTGACATTAGATGGAGCATGTCTGCTTTTAAGTCTTTTTTTTTTTTTTTAAAAATCCTTCTTCCCCCAAAAAACGCTGTTTGTATAAGTTTTGCTTATTTCTGTTTTGTGCTTCAGTTTGTCCAGTGCTCTCTGCTTGAATGGCAAGATAGATTTATATGCTTAATTCTTGGTCAGGCAGAACTCGAGATTATTTTTTTTAAATTTTATTTTATTTTGCATCTACCGTACACTTTCTTAAAGGGCAATCAGATAATGGCTATGTTTTATGTAATTAAGAGTTCACTGTAGTGGCTTTCATTTAATATGGCTGTCTGGGAGACAGGGCCTCCTGGCCCTGTATGATGTAATTTAAACTTATGGCATTTTTACTGTGTATAATATGGTGTCCTCTGTGCCAGTTTTGTACCTTATAATCGAGGCAGATTGCCTCAGATCGCTGTGGTTCTTATTATCAAAATTAAGTTTACTTGTATACTAAACAACCACAAGAAATTTGATTCTGTAAAGAATCCTCTTTAGCTGTGGCCTGGCAGTATATATATGGTGCTTTATTTAACAGAATACCTGTGGAGGAAATAAAGCACACTTGATGTAAAATTAATTGTTTTATTTTTATTGACATGATCAATTGCTATTCTGTGCACTTCATTAAACTGATTGTGATGACTTTTCATTGGTTTATAATATGTTGCTTCAGTCTTTGGATTTCTCAGCAAAGAACTTCGTAAGTGACAGAGCAGCAGAGAGAAATGATGGGCAGAGCTCAGGTTTGAAGGAGATTTTGGTGCTTGCTTGGTGTGCAGTGTTGAGCCTCACAGTGGACAGGGACTGGTGCTTGTGTTGGAACCTGAAGTGCTGTCAAAAGCCAGGGGAACTTGGCCTCTCATCTCCCTTCCTTTAACATCTCTTACACAATTTCTCTCCTGCACCATTTACAGACTTCCTTTCTTTTTCTGACAGCTTCTGCACCTCTGGAAAGACTTTATCATCCCTCCCATTATACCTCCCCCTGTTATTTCTGAGTAATACCAGTTTCCTGTGTGACCTTTTGGACTGTCAATGCTGCTGGTTCCAATATCTGATTAAACTCCATTTTCAGCTTCATTTTCCAGTTGCTCATTTGTTTTTCTATTGTCTTCATCTGCCTTGGTCTTTTTTCTTCCAAGTTCTTTCATTCCATCTACCCTTCACTGCAGTTTTGCATCACTTGCTTCTCCTTGGGCCTGTGATGCTCTTGCTCCCTTTGAATTTACTCTCAGTGTTCTGTAATTAGTTTGTCTTCAAAGTTTACAAATTTAAATGCATTTTTATCCTGCATTTACAGACACTGCTGACACTGGTAAGTGCTTAAGTTGGTATCCTCATTATTCAGACATGAAATAATTATTGGTTTTGTTCTCTTTAGGAATAATTTTATTACTTTTTCTGATTAGCTTTCTCCAGATTGTAACTCCAGAGAAATCAACAGCTTCTAATCATAGTCAAGACTTCTACACTCAGAATTTTTCTGTCAAGGAAAACATTGGTCTGTGGATGGAAATCTGAGCTGCAGCAGCTGTTGGAACCCCTTTGGGTGAGTAGTTTTCTTAATTAATCAGCCTTATTAACACCGTGCAGTTGGGATGGTGTCTGAGCTGCTGCCTGTTGCTTTACGATTTCATGGAGGACACACAAATACTGCACCATTAATCATGTCAGGATTAACAGAAATATGATTACTCTTACTGCTCTTCCCTCACCTCCTAATTTCCCCCTTGAGTATTCCTGCAATTTTTACAAAGACTTTTTTTGCAGTAGAGTTTTTTGAACAGAAGTAAACAATATCTGCACAAAGGTGTTTCCATTTTCCAGAGCCTGTTTCCAGGTGTTTCTCCTCTGTCTCCCTCATGTTCTGTGCTCTGTACATCATTATTTCTTCCATTCTATTCCCCTTCTCTCATTTTAAATCAGTTTTTTGGTTTGTATTTTTCTGCCTTTAAAAATGTTCTTTTATCCCACCTTTGAAAGCCCTTTAACCCTAAACCCTTTAATCTTCCACTGGCTTCCTCAGACTCTTTGAAAGCTTTGATTTTCTTCCAGGTTTTATCCCATTTCCCATTTATTATTACTTATTTCTACCTCCATTTAACCCCTTCAAAATGAAGCTTTTAAATGCCTTCTCCATGCACAGGCAGCCTCTCCTGTGGCACTTGAAGTGCTGAGATCTGTGAAGAATTTTGGCCATGATCTTACACACGTCTTTCCCACTGTACTGTTTTTCTCTTTGCCTTTCTCAGAGAATTACCATCTAACATTTTTAACTGGGAAGTCCAGCAGAAATTTTAGCACCAGATTTAGAGGGGAATGGAGCTGCTCCTCCTCATTTTCCGGGGTGTTTGGCAGCCTCACACCTGCAGCAGGGACTGCAACACTGGAAGCACAAGTAAGTCCTGTCTTTTTTAGCACCAGTGAGGGCAGGGAGACAGGAAAACCAGGGGATTTCAGTCAGGAGGAAGCACAATTCCCTGAGAGTACTGGGGCTGCAGTTTCAGTGTCTGAAGGAACTTGGAATTGCACAGAACCATCTACTCTCAAGGATTGTATCACTGAAATACCTCTTCAGCCATCTACCCATAAACCTGCTGAAGCCTGAACTGTCTTAGACCTTCGTTTCCAAGCCCCCTGAATCATTTCTGGATTCAAAATATCAGGCTTTTCTTCCTTGAATATTGAGGGGTGAAAAAGGTAACTGAATTTGGAGCATTCAGAAACAGATGCTCAAATCCAGCATTTCTCAGGAGGTTGCTCCCCACCCAGCACCTGGCCAGTTAAAACAGAGCCCCCAGGGAGTGCTCTGAGCCTCTCCTGCCCCTGTGGGGACTTTGTTCTTTCCACCACCACAGAGCTCACCTCAGTTCACAGGGGTTAACAACTGACTGCAAACGTTTCAGGAGAGCCTGGCCTCTAGCAGGGAGCAGCACCTCTGTCTCCTCAGGGTGATGGAAGCTGTTGGGGTGGGAAGGTTGCCATGTGTTGGCATTCTGTAAAAATAAAATATACAGGACTTAACTGCTGAGAAACTTATTTAGTGTGGCAGTAGTAGTTTATGGAGAAAATCAGCTTGATGTAAAGTCATATTTTTATTGAGCCAAGCATGTTTTCCAAAAGCAGCCTGCCCTATTGTGGTCAAATTGTTTCAGATTGCATATTTCAGTTGTACACTTTATTTATAAAGCATCTGAGACCTCAGTCATCCTTGCTCACCTCGGGATGGTTTAATTAGGAATTACAATCTGTTCCTGTCAAAATTCTCTTTACAGCTGTTCTCTTTGAGGCACAGCATTGCAGAGGGCTGTGAATCATTTCAGTGGAAGGTTTTACAGATCTGCAGAAAGCAAGCACTACTACTGTTTGTTTCTTCCGAAATAAATGTCACACCGAGGTCAAGGAAGGGAGTACAGTGCATGCAGGCCTAATAATTACATGACATTGTTAATTATCTCCCCTAACACTGCAGCTGCAAGGAGTCTGCAGTTAAAAGCATCTAGCAAGTATTCCACAGAGGCTGTAAATGATACCCCCATTTCTTGAAATGGATCAGCAGTTTTGTAATCCCTTGCAGCTCACCTCTGCTGGGAACTCCGTCTCCTACAGGGATTTCATTCTGCCACTTGATACACTGAATATTAAGGAACTGGAAATGCTTCTATTGATGGTGTAGCTCGCCTACCTCTGAGGGCAGGGCTCACTGCAACTGGATCATTATCACTCTCAAGTTCCAGGCAAGCAGAACAGAGATCACTGTCCCCAGCTAAAGCTGTTGATGTACACAGTCTGACTTGCCTCTCATTCCCTAAAAACCCATAAATAGTGCTTAAACTATGTACAGTCTCATAGAAGTGGGTCTTTATTCTTCCCACAAATAAATTATATTTTTTCTTTTTTTTAGAAAACCAAATGTTAACAAAGTATAAAAAGTAATGCCCTAACAAAACTACAGTGCCGTTATCATTCCATGCTGTCTTTTGATTGCTGCAGTAAAAGATGTATTTCTTCAAAATATTGCTTCTTCCAGCATTGTCTTGTACTCTCTTCATGGGAGACAGGAACCCCTTTGCATTCCAGTTCCAGTTCCGACTGAGCCGCCAGGTCCTGGAAGGTCAAGGCCACAGTTGCATAATGCTCTGCGGGAAGAGAACAGGACCCTCCAGTCAGGAGCTTCATAAAGAAAAATTTGCCATTTGTTGCTGCTGATTCCCTCTTGTCCCAAGGGCAGGGAGCAAGGGATGTCCAGCCCAGGCTGGTCCCTGCCAGGACTGGTTCTTCTCCCTGCAATATCAGAGATCTTGGAGAACTCACCCTCAGGCCAGCTCCTACACCGCCACTTCAGGACAAGTCTTTGGCTTGGCACCTGGGGAAGAGAAGGAGGTTCTCCTTGTTAGCACCTGAGAGAATTCTCATTCCAGTTCTCCCTGAAACACAGGGAGAGGAGCAGCATCTTGTGGAATACTGGACACATGCATATAAACAAGAGCAGGATTGGGGTCTGGTTTTTGAAATAAAAAATGTTTTCATGGAGCTCTCAGTGTGCTGCATTCCACTGTTGTCTTTCTGCTGTGGGAAAAGACCAGGACTCACTGGTTACTGCACACCAAACACTGATTTTCTTGCAGACTTGGAAACAAGGACAAGCCCAGTTTTCCCCACTGAAATTTTAAAGTGTGACTGAGTGATTGTGTTACACAATTCAGCCTGGCCCAATACACAAGTCGGGCACTCCTGCAGATGAAAATGGTTTTTAGGATGTTTCAAGAATGCAGCTGAGCTCTAATGATCAGGTTTTTCCCTTCTATTTGCACCAGCACTCAGTTGGGACAGGGTAGCACTTGCCGTGAACAGAACAGAGATCATTTCCCCAGTTCCAAAGAAGGATTGGGCTGATAAACCTTAAACCTTTCTCCCTCCTCTCAATTACAAAGAATTGTGCTGGGTTTTCTGCTCCCCGTGCAGGTCCTTAGGTGTGGTCAGTCCCACACACAAAAAAAGACCAACTGTTTGGCTTTGAAATAGAGGAACTGAAATACTCACTAGAGAAGCTGGAATTCAAACTTACTCTGCTTTTTAGCTCAGAGAAGGAACCACCCTCCCCTCCCTTTATAAAGTAGAGCAGGAGCTTTTTACCAGTTCTGTGTATTCACCACTGACACAGCCCTCAAACATCTGGAGCTTGCCTCCTTTCTCTGCTTCAATCACAGCTGGGCACTTGGAGAATTTCTGTACCAACTGAAAAAAAAGAGGAACACAACATGCAGCAGGCTGGGAGACGAGGGAGGGGAGCTGCAGGAATTAGAGCCATTTCTGTTCCCAGAGGTGGCCCTGCGGTGGTAATTTAAAGTTCTCCAATACCAGCCCAGACTCCTTTAAGGGACACAAACCCAAAATTAGGGATTGTGTGTTTCATACCCTATAAACAACAGAATCATCACCTCCACTAATTAACTTAATTAAGCTGTGGGTAGCAGCAGTGCCATTACTGAGCCCTTCAGGTTCCTCAACAACACCAACATCACAGAGCAAAGCTTTTGTTAAGGACAGCACCCAAACCACAGAACAGTGCAGCTCCACTGTGTTAAGGGAACACCTGGCCAAAAAAAGTTCTAAGGCAGGCTAATAAACTCTTATCAAATGGCATTTGTACTCAGCACTGTGATGGGTTTGTTGTTTACACAACTCTGCAGCAGCACCAACAGGCACATTCAGTTAAAATGCCTCCTGGAAGTATCACTTACCTCCTTCTTTGTGAAGATGCTGTAAAGTTCATCAGCTGGAGAGTTGAAGACTTCCCTCATATGTATCCTCACTGTTGGAATTTTTACTCCAACCATATCCAGAGCCTGTGGTGTAACAGAATCCTGCAAAACAAATCCAGGAATTGGTGTGAGACCCTGACCTTTAGAAGTGCTGGCAGGGGAAGGGGTTGGCACCTTCACCTCCTCAAACACAGGCTGTGAACACATGGCAATTGCACACTGTATTTCTGCATTTCCTCAGCAGTTTCATTTCTCTGGAGTCACTGAATTCAGAGGGAAAGCCTGAAGCCAACACACCTGCACAGGGCTCCCGCTTGGTTTTCGCTCCGTGGCCAGTTCCTGACCTACAGCGGCTTTTGTTGGCAGAATCATTCCCAAGGTGAACTCTGGAATGAAGAAAAGCACTTTTCAGTGTGAAATTGAGCTGTTCAACCCCCCTGACATTCAGATACTCAGTGAAGATCACCACAGCTGTGGAGAATGGGTAAAACTGGGCAGGACATAAAACTCAATCCAGCTTTCCCAGTTTACTCTTAGGCTTCCATCAGGAACAGACCTAACAGCAATTTCCCTTCACAAAGCTTTTCCAAATTACCTGACCCCAAATCAGAAACATCTGCACAGACCTCTGGCAGCACAGCAGATGTTCAGATCAAAGAGAAACAACATCCAAAGAAATTATTTTAAGTTTGGCAGAAGGCTGGAGAGAAACTCAGCCCAGAATGGAGCCATCCCTGCCAGAGGCTGCTGCCCTTTGAGTTCCCAGAGTGAAAGAATCTTTGGATACCCTAAAAATCACACACAGTAATTTCTCAAGCCAAAACCTGGTGGATCCAACTTGGGAAAATTACACAGCATTTAACAAAGAGGTAATAATTTAACAAAGTATTTCACAATCAGAGATGTACCTGGTAACAATTTGACTAAAACCTGTAAATGCATCAATTTTTTGAGCATACTTTCCTGGTTCTTGGAAACAGATGTTATTCACAAAAACACCAGAGTTCAAAGAAAATAAAGGAAAACTTAAATTTGGTTCACCTTTGGTTTAGAAGAACAAGTGAAAATGTATAAATTTAGTATGTTTAGGATAATAAAACCTTAGAATCTCAAATGATAATGGCAACCTTAAAAATGAGCAGAGAATGAATGTGTAAAGAACAAAAATAAAGACAGCATTTGAGAAATTCTAGAAAATAACTAATTTAATTAATAACTAAAAGGGACACAAAAATAAGGCTGTTTAGGCAAGGAAGGCAGTTTTTTAAAATCAGGCAACAAAAAGAAATCCTTCTATTGCCAGTCCCAGCAGGGCCAAGCTGAGGCCTGGCAGGGCCTGTGTGACCCAGCAGAGCCTCAGTCACGGCAGAACCTTCTGGACACGGCCACCTTTAGAGCACACAGATGCTGAGGGCCAGGACTGACGGAGCTGAGCTCAGCTGGTGACAGCAGAGATCACACCAGTACAGCCCCAGGGTCTGTCACTATCTGAGCAAGCTGTTCAGGAGAGCACCTGCACAGGAGCGCTCCCAAGGTGCTGATTAACCCAGCTGGTTCCATTCACCTGTTTTAAGTGCTTTCAGGTAGTCCCTCAGGGCCTCTCTGACTTTGGTGGCTCCTTCAGTTCTCATCAGCTCCTTCAGAACATCACCTTCCCCCTTCTTCTTGCTAACATTTATCTAGAAACAGAAACATGACAGCACTTAAGAGACCCCAGCCATGAGCCTTTGGGATCTGGCAACAAAGGAGAGCTTTGGGCTTTGTTTGCTAGGCTCAGAGGAGAGCTGCAATTTCCAATTCATGATCTTGGGGGAGCCAACCTTTGCTAAAATTAAGTCCTCTTAAAACATAAATAAATGTAGTAGCTCTACTCAGTCTAATCCAGCCAAGAGCTGCTTCTCAGCAGAGGCTGAGGATCTGTGGGAGCCCAGTATCCACCATTATCCAGCCAACACAGAGATTCCCTGAGGTCTCAGGGCTGGGAGTGGTTTGCTGTGTTGGTTTGGGGTTTTTTTTCAGACTACAAGCAGAGTTCTTCTCAAATTTGTACTTAAAATATTACCACAATCAATAATTAGCAAAGCAAACTGGACATTGCTCACTGGTAAATTTGAGAACAGAATAAGGCATTATTCCAAGTATAATAAAAAGCATGGAATAAACTATCCACATAGCAATTATCCCACTTAATAAAAGGATAAATCAAAATATGATGCCTGATGTTGATTAACTTTATTTAAGAACTGTGGACCTATACAGCCATAGCAGTGTTGCACACCTACCTCTGTATCATCTACCTCATTTTCTTCTGACAGGTTAGGAATTTCAACAGATCCCTTATGTTTCTCACCAGACTCTTTCACTGTACCTGTATTAACATAACGAATTCTTAAATGCATCATTAAAAACTCTTTCCCCCACAGCCAGAGTTTTACACTTGGAACTCATTTCACAAAGGTGTTACCTGAAGGGAGGCGCCTCGAGGCTGATTTAGAGGAACTGAAGAGCAACCTGAGCCTCTGCTGGGAGCTGTGTGCCCATCCAGGTGCACCAGGGCAGGGCAGGGACCCAGCTGCTCCCTGCTCTGACAGCCTGTACAGCTGAGGGTGGGCAGGGGAACATCATCTCCTTCTCCCCTGAACGTGGCTGCTCTGGATTCAGGAGCTCCCTGGAATGCTGACCTTGCCCTCTTTAATGGTGTGAAAGCTCCCAACACGCAGGAACGTTACCAGGAAACACACAGGTGTATAATGGAGAGGATACAACTGACATTTTTGAAATAGGAACTTCACCTGCACATTCAGAGCACTTGATATCACTTTTGACCACTTTACAATAAAGAGTCAGCAAGGACAGGAATTCTGCTCCACCTCTGATCCTTCGTGGCCAAGGCCCACCCCACTGAGCTGCCCCGTGCTGCTCTGCCTCACATTACACTGGAAAGACTGAAGTGAATATTACACTGAAAACTCTTCCCCCTGGCCTTGCAAAAGTGCTTTGTTATTAAAATTAACTCACTAATTAGATAACGGTAAAATCTCTTCAGAAAGCAACAGAACCAGGCAGGTCTGTCAGCTCAGTGCCAGAACACTAAAAATCTAACAAGGTGCTTCATCAGCAGAACTCCAATTCCAACAGCCCAGGGCTGAGCACGATTGCACAAGGGGAATTATCAGCAAGGCAGATGCAGAATTTCTGGGGAAATCACTTTCACAGGAGCCACCTGGGTTCCCCTGCCCCTGACCATCACTCTCATTATTATAATGACTGCCCTGAGCCCCCATGACAGAACCCAACTGCTCGAGATCCCAACAAAAGCCCAGGTGCTCCTGGCATGGAGAGCAGTGCAGAGCTGCTGTACCAAGGTGCAAAGATCCCTCCCCACTCGGGTCTGGGGCAGTGAGGGATTGCACAACACACAGAGCTGTAAGTGCACAGCCACACCATCAGTGTGTTTTACCTGCCATCAGTAAAGCCCTGGGAACTGGTCAGTGCCATCCCTAGAACACTCCTGGGCCCACAAAGCCACCTCAGGGTGCTGTTCCCTGCCCTCTTCAGCACCAGGATCAGCACAGGAAAACCACACAAGGTGCTCTCTGCAGACAGTAAAACCCAGCTGATTTTTGGCTGCTCCCCAGAAAGGAAGTGCAGGCGTGCAGGAAGGAGTTTTGGGGAGCTAAACGCAGAGCTGACTTCAGTCAGCTAATCCTATCAGCAGTTTTCACAACTCTTAAAATAAAGTTTCACAGTGCCAGTGGCTGTGCTGGGCAGCAAAGTCCAACCAGAGAACAAACAGAGCTGGTGGCTCCACATGACACAGGCAGAACGTTGGTGCAGCTCTGCATTTTCCCTACCACTGTAATGCAAACAAAGCTTTACTGCTTTTTATCAGTCACTCCAATTATGTGGTGGAATTTCACTGAAATTCAAGAACAGACCTGAGAATAAATTATTTTTTGGTTTCCTGCCAGTCCAGCGTGAAGCACTCATCTCAGAAAGAGCCAGCTGTAACACACTGTTGAAATACCTGCTTTGAAAGGACAAACGTGTTTCCACACCACAATGTGAATGATCCATTAAAATCCTCAATGCATCCTCTAAAAATGATAGAACGGCCATTTTTCTCAATTTTAGTGCCATTAAGTACACTCAGTTCCTCACTTTCTTGTTTCTTTCTTACCTAAATTGCTAAACACAAAGTTTTTCCTACCTGGGACTTTCCAAACCAGCTGCAAATCTCAGTTTATCATCTGTCCTTACATACCCACCTTTTACTCAAAGCTTCAAGTCCTAGTTATCCTTGAAGATTTGTAGAACTCATTACAGTTTTTTAGTTCAATCTGAACTCTCACAATTTAGAGCCCTCAAAACACACAACATGCTGGCTATCACAAAAAAAAAAAAAATCAAATCATCAGCCTCTGGGTTTTTTTTTAGAATTTCCTGTGTAGTAGCCAACTCACTTAAAACAAAGCTCTCAAAGCCATGATTCACCCAGCATAGCAAAGTCAGAGCTGTCTCTAAACACTGACCAGCATAAACACCTTGGAGAGAAACAGTTTAGAGAGAACTTGCATAGAAACACAAACAAAATACTGTCTGCCTGCTTCTAACTTCATACCCTGAAATAAACCACACAAAACCCAGCTAACCTCTGTTTAAAGCTTCAGGTGATCTTAGCTGAACCTAAAGAAGCCAAAAAATTGATTACAATTATTTTATTTACACGGATTTAAACTGCACAAGAGTCTAATACACGCCTTGCTCTCTGTTAACATTTACACCCCAACTCTTAAGTGTGCTCTCAGTTTATAACACACTTGGAACATATAAAACTACCAAAAACAAACAACAGTCCTCAGTTTAAAGTTCCCTCTTATTGTGGGTGCAGACTTCAATTCCAGATCTGTTCTGGTCTCAGCAATATTCTAGCCAGGCCAGCCTCCACACCCCAGGGCTGAGGAATAACACCAGCATTGGGGAAGCACAGCCTGTCACTTGGCACTACAATATCCAGGGACAATTTCCTGTGCAGACTCATTCCATCAGCTGCTCCTGCTTCTTACTCCAGTGCAAGACACGGGCCACAACGTGCTGTGAAGTTTTAGGCATTTAATAAATGGGAAGAATTCCTTGGCATCACCAAAAGCCAAACTGCAAACAAAGAACTTGGCATGGGACAAGCACAGCAGAGGGCAACCCCAAGAGCCGGGACTGCAAAAGGATCTGGCACAACAAAAAAATGCATGGGCACAGCCCCCAAATAATCAAGAATTATTTCTATTTCCCACTAAAGAGTTGGATCATCCTCCTGGAATTGGTAATTCTCAATGTAAACTGCCGTTCGGTTTTGGAAACAGCTGTAATGTGCCATCTCCCAGGTTTTCCTGCTCCCCATAGCACGGAGGAGCACACGGTTGTAATGTGGAGCAGTAATTTGGGCACAGTGTCACTGAACCAGCCCCGCACTCTGCTGTCAGTGCCACCACAATGCAGGCATTCACTTCTTGCAGAGCAAAGCGAGTAACCGCGCTGACAGCCCGGGGACGCAGTGCTGAGCAAGACGCGGTGGGAAAGCCTGGCTGAAGGGGAAAGCCAAGCTCGGGTTTCAAGGTTATTTAGGAACACGCATTTATCCCGGCCGGGCCCACGGGGCTGCTCCCGCAATCGCCTCCAGCCCCGGACTGAGTCACTGCAGCTCCCGCGTTCCGCCGGGGCCCGGCTCCGTGCGGAGGGACGGCCGCGGTGGCAGCGGGGGCAGCGCGGGGCCCGGACACGCTGCGGGGCCCGGCAATGCCCCCGGATCCCCCCGTACCTTTCCAGCTGAGGCGCAGGTTCCACTCGTAGAAGAAGATGAGTTTCCCCTTGCGGCTGTTGCAGGACGCTTCGCCCTCCACGTGTTTGAGGTCGCCGATCTCGCAGCGCCCGGCCTCGCCCTCCACCACCAGCCCCTCCAGCACCTCCTTCAGCTTCCTCTTGGACCAGCTGGTCGCGTCCCGCTCCGTCCTGCCCCGGGAGCCGCGGGGTCAGCGCCGGCCGCCCGTTCCCCCAGCCCTTCCCGCATCCCGGCCCGTCCCGGGGATTTGCGGCTGTTTTAGGGACTCACCAGTGCCAGTTGTTCACGTTGGTGGCGTCCGCCCGCTCCTCCACGATCCAGCGCGGGTCCCCCTGGCCCCACTTGGCCATGGCGCTGCCGCGGCGCCGCCTCCGCCGCTCCCCCCGCTGCCCGCCGGCCGCTTCCGCCGCCACCGCCAGAAGGTGCCAGAAACTTCCCCGCCCCGCCGGAGGAGGAGGAGGAGGAGGAGGAGGAAGGCGAGGCCCGGCCCGGCCCTTCCTCCCGGCGCGGGGGGCGGAGGCAGCGAGGACGGCAGCGCCCGCAGCTTCCGCGCTGCTCTGGGGCTCGGTGGCCGCGCTCCTGTGTCCCGGGGAAAGCCGCTCCCGTGCCTGGGAAAAGCCGCTCCTATGTCCCGGGGAAAGCGGCTCCTGAGCCCAGGGAAAAGCCGCTCCTGTGCCTGGGAAAAGCCGCCCCTGGCCCGGGGAAAGCCGCCCCTGTGTCCCGGTGAAAGCCCCTCCCGTGCCTGTGGAAAAGCCGCTCCTTCGGGGCTGCTCCCAGCTCCGGGGGAAGGCACCGCCTCGCTGGAAAAGAGGAGACAGAAAAAAATAAAAAAAAAAATGGAGGAGAACAGGAAAATTAGAAAATAAGACTCTCGTTTTCAGACGCTGCGGCGGACGATTCTGCGCAAAAGAATGGAATTGATGCCCCAAAATTACTCGATCTGAAGCAATGACAAGGCAGCGCCTCTGGAATCGGGTTTATTGTCTTGCCCATTTGACACGTGCCAGAAGAAATTAAATACACAGTGAGACAGCGCTGCTGCTGGGAAAGCAGCCCTGCAGCACAGCACTGCAGCCCTTCCCGCATATTGCTTGCTCTCTTCCTCATCCGTCCTTAAAACAGCAACAAAATTAAAATCTGGATAACATTCCCATATGCTTATTGCTCATTTAATTCTGAGCTGTTCCAATGAGTCTCATTGTGGTTTTTCTAAAAATGGTCTTCATCGAGTGTTCTTATCAGAGAGATACATCATCATCAAACTCATCGTTTTCAGACTCCTCATCTCCAAGCTCATCATCCTCAGGTTCATCATCTCCGGGCTCTGGGTCCAAAATCACTGCCACCTCTGAAAATTTTACTCCTTTCAGTTCTTTCTCAGGGGCTGGCAGTGTGGGCTGAGGTGTTAAGGAGAGAGCTGGCTTCTGGTTTGTGTCTGTTGGAAAGGAGTCCTGCAAAAAAGCGTAGTGCAGGTGAGGCAGAGAGCTACAAATGGTTGAGCGTGGAGAAATTATAAACGGTGGAAATCATAAAATTGTGAGCCCTTACTGTTCACAGTCCATAGAAAGAAGAGAGTCATCACTTCTGGATGAAAGTCCTGCTCCTTCTAGGCACAGACAAACAGCCCCTTCTCTTGAGATTTTTTTATAGAATCACAAAATGGTTTGGGGTGGAAAGGACCTTAAGAGATTGTCCAGCCCCAACCCCCTGCCATGGGCAGGGACACCTTGCACTAGACCAGGTTGCTCCAAGCCCTGTCCAGCCTGGCCTTGGACACTCCCAGGGATTACTTCACAAAACTTTATTTTTTAGTTCCACCAGATGAGCTTTTTTGGTAACTCCTTCAGTTACTTGGTGAATAACAATAAAATACCTTTCACTCCATGCTTTGCAATCATAAATCTCATTACCTGTTCTGTTGTGAATCTCGCTGTGGGCTGGACCTCCACATTTCTACTTTCAGCAGCTTTTTCAGGTGCTCCATGTTCCTCACTTTCACCCTTGTAATCCAGCAGCACTGTCTCCAGGTAATTGTCTTTTTGGGGGGCCTGAATTTCATCTTTTTCAGCATCATCTCCTCTGGTGTCTTCCAGGTTGTCAAATGACATCACCTCAATTCTCCTAAGAGAGGTCAGAAAATTGACAGCACCACAGACAAAAATCTCAGCCTCTCTACAACCAAGAGCAGCATGTACACTGATCTCAAAATTAGTGGGATTGTACCAGGGGAATTAAGTAGCTTTTTGTATCCTGAAGGGTCTTTCCTGCATTAGGATTAGCAATTTGCTCAAGAGTAAGTAAGAATTTGCCTTTGATACAAGATTAAAAGGTATTAACTTCCTTCAAGTGTAGAGATTTTTAATTTGTCATTTTAATGGTCCTAAAAATGGACTTATAGCCTAGTGGGAAATCCAAGGAAAATCCTATGGTACCAAAATAAACTAGAACCACGGTTTTCATATGCAGTTTTTTATAAATTTGTGACTGCAGCAGTCCACTTACCCATTATTCATGTGTTCTGGTTTCTCTAAGCTTTTCAGGCTTCCATTTTTGTCATCTGCCCATGGGTTATCAATGCCCTCCATAACATCAACTTTCTTAACCAAATCCTGTTTCCCATACTTTCTGAAAATAATACATTAAAATAATAATAATAAAAAAAATTAATTTTGAAGATTGGCTTTACAGTTGCTTTAGAAACAGAGGATTAATTATTTGTGTTATAAGTTTAATACACAACACTTATTTTCACTGTTGTTCTGGGGATTATTTTGAAGTATTTCCTATTTTTCCATAATGGTAGCAGGGTAAATGTTTGCTTCCCTTCTGGAAATTGTTTTCCTCTACCATATGGCCCTGCTGCCACTGAAAGCAAAACCTCCCTTGATACAAGCAGCAAAACCTCCCTTGATTTAAGCAGCAAAACCTCCCTTGATTTTGTCATTTATGGGGTTGGAAAAGACTCATGTGCTCCCCTTCCCAGTGAAAATTTCTGCTGCCCACATTTTTCTGGTTCAGAACTATTTGTTTCTGCTTTTGCCGTGTGACAAACACAAGAAGAAACAACTTCCAGTTGTGTGTGGTGCATCCAACATACCAAATCTCGGGCAGCGCTCCCCACAAAAGCCGCTAATTTATCAGACAAACACCTTTCATTGGACCCATCAGCAGTGAAGGTGGATGACATTGTGAAGGCAAAGCCTGGGTACCTTTTCCTTTTCAGGTCCAGCAGGACGTAGGCCAGGAAGGCGATGAAGGTGGTGGCCAGCAGCACCCCCAGCACGATGGCAGCCGTGCGCTCCGGGGATGCCGGGGCCGCCGGAGCCTCGGGCACAGCAGCGCTGACGGATGCTGAGAACACCTCCTGCAGCCCCAGCTCAATGGCAGCCCTCTGCTCCCTCAGCTTCCTGGGGAGATATGGAAAATGGGCATGTGTCCTGATTGGAAATACTGAATATCCCTCCCTGGTCTGCCAGTTTCCAAGCATTCGGTCTTGTCGTGACTTTCTTTCAGGAGAAGCTCTGTTTTCCAGCAAGCAGCCCTGGTGCTTGTGACCTGAAATGCTGCAGAGCTTGGACACCTGAATTAGAGCCACATCACTGACAGGTTACCAAAGAAATGTAAAATACACCTGAAGTGTGGGTTTTCATCAACATTCTGCCACTCTGATATATATATAGGCTATATATATATATATATATAGTCTATATATATGGGGTGTGTGTGTATATATATATAAAATATATATAAATCAGGTATATATATATATATTTATCATATATATATATATCAGGTCAATATATATTTTAATTCTATTCTTTCATATATATTTAAATTATATTCTTTCTCCGTCAGCTTTTTTTCCTCTTAATTTTTCTCTGACTTTTAAATCTAATTTGCACAATGAAACAGCTTTACTCATGTTTTTGGCAAACTCTGAAAATTAGCTTTCAGTAAATAGCGAATCAGCTTTCTGAATTCTACAACTCCTGTCTGCACGAGCTCTGACCCCCAGAAGTCAGGTGTGCCATACAGACCTTTTCACATCTTCTGCAGGTACTTCCTGGTGGGCCTCATCAAAAGCAATGATGTCTACTTGGGTTTCATCAGTGCTGCTCCTTGAATTTCTGTCAGACTCCTTGGAATAAATATTAAGCACGTATACATTCCATTCAAGTTTCTCTTCCAGGACCCTGACATCATATGAAGAAAACATTTTTAATTAGCTGGGCAATGACAGATTCTTTTACTCTGGAAATTAAATGAAGTATTATTTAGTACAACACTTGGCAGATATTAATTGATGCTAATAAAAGTACCTTGGCAGGTATTTTGATTGAAGCATATAAAAATGCAGGATTATCATCAGCCAAGGAATAAAGCTATTTGTCCAAAATTGTTGAGTGATTGAGTAGCAGAGGAAAAAAAAAATCTATGGATTACTACAAACAGTAAAGGTGGGGAGGAGGGAAATTTAGTTTCATAATCCTCATTGTTTTCTCCTCTTCTTCCAGAGATTTCATGCTGGATAGGACCATGGCCCAGTTAATCCATCATTCTGGCAGCAGTCAGCACCAGCTGCTTCCAAGAAAGTTTTCCATTTCATTTTTACCAACAAGAACTGGTCCATAATAGCACCAACATCACAAACTCATTTTTCCCACCTTCAGAGTGATTTCCCTTCACAAGCACAGGACTCAACCTTTCCAATGTAAATATATGTTTATGTGTAGCCAAACAAATTATTTTCCATCTTCGTTAACATGCCCAAAAGTCCCAATTGTGGTTTTTATTTAATGGTGGGTTTGGTTTGTGGTCTCTGCCCTATGTCTCCATATTTTTATCCTGCTATCCATGAAAACCTTTATCCTAGGCTGTTAAAAATGACACAAACCTTGAGGTGGGAAGAGACCACATGGAATTGTCTAGTCCAGTGACCTCTCTGAGATGTATCAGCTTCAGGCTAAAATTTTACAAGGCAAAAATTGGATTCCTGTGAATTCGCTCAAATTATTCTGAGCTCTGTCAGATTGAAGGCCTGGCTTTTCCTGAGCACTGGCTGCAGGCTGTCAGACCCCTATCCCAAAGGGACTCTGAATTTATCATTAGATATTATACCAGAATAAGTTTCACCGTTTCAAAAATACCTTTGTACTTCAACACTCTTTCTTTCCACAACACTGATCTTCTGATTTAGCACCAGCATCACAACGTTGCTACTGGAACTGGAATCAACAGTTACCTAATAAAGAATCACAGATAAAATTTTCTAGAGTGTTTGTACCTCTTGTAGATTGATTTAAAAAAAACTTCAAATGAACAACAATAACAAAAACTCTCTGATACAAAATAATTGTCCTCCCAAAGTCAGTTTTTGTGCCAACATATTTTTATATGTCAATGAAAATGGCAACCTCTTAATTCTAGTATGTAAATATTAATGTATCTGACAGCTCTATTGACAAAGTTAAGAAATTTTGTAGTTTTGCTATTACCAAAATGAGCCCTTCTTGTTTACAATTTTGACATGGAAGTAAATCAGGATTATACACAAAAATCTTCCTTACATTGACTGTTGTCTGGGCTGTGAGTCTTCTTGCGCCTTGGTCTGCAGCTTGGACTTGCAGATAAAACGTTCCAGCTTTTCCTGCTACAGAAACTGTAAAAATCTGCCCTGTGTTTTCATTGATGTCAAATTCATTGGTTTGGCCTCCCACTAAGCTGTACTGCAGGCGTCCATTGTCTCCTGAGTCTGGGTCTGTGGCCTGGGTTTAAAAAAGGTGATTTGTGACACTCAGCCTGTGGCTTTTGGGCTGCACATTTTTCTTCAAGCAGTAAACTCAGCTCTCAGGAGCAGATTGAAGGCTCCTCCAATGCAGCGGGAGAAACCCAGCTCTGTGCCAGGGTTTGTCCTTGTGGAGAGCACAGGGAATACTGTACCTGGACTGTGGTGACAGGGTATTTGTAGGGCACAGAGCTGGGAATGCGGGCAGAGTAGGAGGGGCTGGAGAACACGGGCTGCTCGTTCACGTCCTGCACGGAGATCGTCAGCATGGCCGCGTTCTCAGCAAACAGCCCTGGGGAAACACCAGTGAACAACCTGCAGCTCCCCACCTGTCACAGCAAACTTTGCAGCTTAAAGAGAACCACAGCTCCTGCATGGATTGCAAACACAAAAGATGTGTCCACTGCTCCCCTGGAATGTCATTCAAAGCGAGAAGTTACCTGAACGCTGGGCTTCTGCAGCAGAGGAGACTCTTCTGTTTGCTTGAATTAAAATCACATACTGAGAAACTTCCTCATAGTCCAAATTAACTGCTGTTCTCAGCTCACCACTTTCAGCATCCAGTCTGAAGTGACCTGAAAGGACAAGCCCACACATGAAAAATGCATATATTTTGTATGATTGGCTTTTTGCAAACATTAAAATGAATATTATATGTGTTGTGTTGGAAAGTAAATCTGTATTAGTTCTCTTAAGTACTGTGTTAAATATAGTTTTAAGTTATAAAAATTGTTAAAATAGAAACTATGCTATGTAAGATGCTTTGTTTTAAAAGAAAGAACTTGCAGCAAGATAGCAGCCACAGGACACCTGAATCTTTCAGAGGAAAAGAATTTTTTATTGCCCTCTCATCAGAAGAAGCGAACTTCTTCCCGCCTGGAAGGCGCTGTTAGGATTTAGAGGGAGAAGCTGACACTGACCAGATGGAATCCTGTATTTGAATGGAATTTATGCATCATGGATGAGGTGTATGAATATGCAACAGGCTATTGCTTTTAAGGGTTAATCCTCTGTTAAGCGGGGTCCTTTTTCGTGCTGCCCAGAAATGGTACCCAGACGTCTGTAACTCTTTGCTTTTATTGTCTCATATCGTCCTAATTTAGTTTGTCCAAATTGTTATTGCTCTAATTGTGTTACTCTTCTTTTTAACCATTTTATTATTATTAAACTTTTAAAAATTTTAAAACCAAGTGATTGGCGTTTTTCACAACACACTTCTGCTGGGACAGCTGCCATTAGCTGCCCTCGGGATGTTTCCATGGCTGCTCTGCTCTGAGCAATGTGAAATTCAACATTTCCACTGGCCAGGGCAAAGGCACCAAGCTGGGTTCCTACCCCACACCAAACAGCTCTTAAACGTGCAAAGGAGCAGTAAATGTGAAAAAGGATTTCACATTATTTCACAAATGAGGAGAATTGCAGCTCCTTCTTGCACAGCTCCATTTTTATGCATTTCCAAGTTTTCTCTCAGTTTTTACGTACATCCTTTTGTTGTGGGCCAAATGGAACCTGGGCCCAGCTGCAAGAGGGCAGATGCCTTAATATGAATGCAAGGAAATGATGGACTAAAAGTGATTGGCAGGGAGGAAGCTGCTTGTTAACAACACTTTCTATTTTGACTCTCCCAGTCTCTAAATTACCCTTATCTTATAGTTTAAGATTAAAAGAAGCCATTTCTTAGCAAGTTACCACCCTTCCTAAAGCCAAAGATCAGCCAAATCAATGCTGAAAAGCCCTGAAAAAATTCTCTGTTTTTAAAAACCTCCTGTTTTTAAAAAAGTTTTATCCATGCTCTCCATCTCCTCATTTATGCACAGCAGCTCCTGCCATGAAAAAGACAAGTTATGATGTTCTCCTGGCTATTTTAACTCACAAGGGGGCTGGTACTCACCTCTTTCATTGCCAGATACAACAGTGTAATCAATCGGTTTTCCTGAAGTTTCAACCACAGCGAAATCATAAATTAAATAATCCACTCCAGTGTTTTCCGAAACAGAAATGCTGATGCAGGAAATAAACGATGAACCATAATGTTAAATTTGCCAACAGTGGTTGCCCAGGCAGGCTTTGAAATTTAATTTTTTAAAAGAGAGTTCTCTGTGGAAAATCTTGCTCCCTCCCCCCAGTTGTTTGCCAGATCTGCCCAAATTCAGAATACAGTGCAAACCCTGGTTTTCCAACCAGATTTTGGGTCATCCTTGAGTAAAACCTAAGGAAAAATGTCTTATAGTGTTCAAGAGCAAAGGGACAAAGAGTCTAGCTTATAAAAGCTGCAAAGTAGAGAAATAAAAGGCAATGCCTCAGCTCACATTCACAGAACCCCAAGCGTAGCAGAATCCCTTCTTCTGCATGGAAAAATATTAAATTGACCTTCAACTTTGGTATGTTTTGCACCACCTGGGGAAGACATCCCAGTTATTTAAGTGAATGTGAAAGCCTCACCTGATCTCACTTTTGTTGAAGCGAGGAACGAACGGGCGGTTGTCAAACACACTCAGAGTAACCACAGCAGTGCCGTTTAATGGGGGAGAGCCTTTGTCCTTTGCCATCACTGTTAAATGCATCTCTCCAGACCTAGACAGGTTTCCAGTTGTAATTATCTTCCCCTCACTCGAATCCTCTATCAGGAAGAAGGGGCTCACGTTGGCATCCGGGAGGATGTAATACTCAATGAGGCCATTTTGCCCCTGCCAGGAAAGGAACACAATTTCATGGAACTGGGAGTGTGTTTGGAAGGGTAGGATAAACACTGGAACAAGAGATCCAAAAAACATCTAAATGTCTCTAGTGAAATTATTTTGAAAACAGTGGGTTGTGTTTTTTTAAGAATGAAAGCTATGGTAGGATGTGTAAAAATTTAAAAAAAAAGCACAAAGCAGAAGAAAATACACAATACATTGGTCATTTACACAGTAAAAACATGGCAAAAAGTCTCTAATGAAAAGAAGTTAGATGTGTAGAGGGGGACAGTCAGAGTAGTGAGGGTGGCACAGGAGGACAAGTGCCACTCTGCACAGCTGAAGGAGGAGTTTCACTGGGGTCTCAATGCAGATCTCCCACAGTTCAGCAATTTTCAAAGGCAATTGCACTTTTTATACAGAATCATTGAAAAGGCTGATTAAAAAAGGGCTGTTAGATAATTTGCAGCAATGTACCACAGCTGCAGCTATTCCAACCAGAATTATGCATGAAGAAATAGGAAGGCACCTGCTACACCTATTTTGTTGTCACTTGGAGATGTTTCATCTTGTAAATGATATAATTACTAGTGATGTTGTCATGGTGATGTGGTTGACTACTGGATATCCCTGCCAGTGCCTGGATCCTGTTTGATGGGTGTAGTACAGAAATATCAAACAAAATTACATTTAACAATGGGGACAGAGAGAATCAGCTGGGGTCCATGCTTCAGAGGAGTTTGGTGAGCAGATACTTCTTGCTCAAAGCAGCTATATGATGTTTAGTTTTTACAGATTCTTCTACCTCAAAAGCTCAAATAACTTCAGAGACACTAAATTGCTTCAATGTATACTTCTGAAGCACTGGTACATGCAGCTCTGTGTAGGAAAGGGAAAAATTAAAGGAAATACAGCTGAGGAAACATGCGAGAGCCAGGGAGTGCATCAGTGTCAAGGCAGAGCCAGCTAAACTCCTAATTTCCAGTTCTCAGTAGTGAAGCAGGATTCACTTTCTGCTGGGTTTGGTGCTGCCTGCCTGGAGGAGGAGCAGGCTGCGCTGTGCTGAGGCTCGGGGTCACAGAGGAATCTCTCACCTGGTCGCGGTCGGTGGCACTGACGGTGAGGACAGGAGCCCCCACGGGATTCACCATGTTCATGGCAGCAGAATAGGAGCTCTGGGCAAACACTGGGGCATTGTCATTCACATCCACCACTGCAACTCTGACATGGCTGGCTGCCTGGAAAACAAAGTGCTGCCATGCATCTCAGGGTATTTAGAAACTCTTATTTAGCGTTGTTTTTTCTTTACGCACATGCAACAGAAATGATAAATCAGGCTCGGAAAAGGCTGCAGTAAAATATTGTCTGGCTTTAATTGTGTGAACTCAGCATCAGAGATCGCTACATGATTTTAGCAGGAATTCAGTGTTGCAGTAGGATTCTCCTTGAAATGTGTCTGAATGTTAAGGAGACCAACCTGTCCTCCTTGCAGTTAAGGAAACCACACATGCTCTGATTCTGTTAAAGTGTCTAGTAACTTCTCAAATAAAAGAATTACAGCACAACTAGAACAATCTGCTGAAAATACTTCTTCTCCCACAACAAATTATCACATCCCTTATAGCTCTAACAGCAGGAGACAACTCCAGCTCCCCAGCACAGGTCAGTCAGCAAACAATTCAGGGTCAAAGCCTGCCATGCATAATTTGAATATTTCACATAATTAAAGTATACTACTACTCAATGTGGTTAAAGGCTGTAGGAGTCTGACTCTAAACATGATGAGGTGACTCATTTATTGTACACTATAAATGGCTGGGATGGATCTCCCTCCCAGCAGTTCAAAATCCACTCTGAAGTGTTGCTGTTCATTACAGTAATGGTCTCTTACCTGATAGAAGGGGCAGATTTATTGTTGACTGCAGTCACTGTGAGGTTGTATTTATTCATGGTTTCATAGTCTGGAGAGTTCCTTATCTTAATGATGCCCTGTATTGCATCTATTTCAAATATATTCTCTCCCTCACCTGAGACAGATTTAAATAAGCATCATCAATTAAGATATCTTAGTAGCACATAATTAACTATACTCTTAAATTATATGTTTACTTGTGCCCTGAACTCATCAAAACAAATTTTTAAGTAGTGTATGGATAATGTAGAAGAAGAGCAGAAATATTTTGAACGGATGGGCATTTGAAACATGAGCCAAGGTTTGAAAATTGTATGATCATGAATTAGTAACATCCCAAACAGATGAAAGTGAACATTCTTGGCTTTGGTGGAAAGAGGTTAGGAAATAACATGGGTAATACTAATTATGCTCATAATTGTATAGACAAAGTGCCAGTGCAGTGGCAGAATTGCTTGTTACCTGTGAGGTTATACAGGATAAAGGCATTGTCTCCTGTGTCTCTGTCTGATGCTGTGATTTTTCCAACTATGAACCCCACAGGCACGTTTTCCTGGACACTGAAGTCGGGCACTGGATCAAACACAGGTGGCCAGTCATTAATGTCAGTGATCTTTATCACAACTGTGCAGTAACCTCTCTTCTTCTCAGGGATCCCATCATCTTCAGCATACACCACAACCTGTAAGTTGCACAGTTATTGGTAGTGAGAGGTCACACAAAGAGATTCTTGCCATAAGGATTAAAAAAACCTTGGGGAATTTTAAACTTTGAAATATTCTTATGTAAAGTCCCGTTCTGAATTCACCTCAAAATATTATTGAAAACTTGAGGAGTATTTGGGTGAATAAAAAGTCTTTCTGTGTAAAACCAACTAATGCACCAATATTTTTGCTTGAAGCAAAATAAGACCATAAGGCAACAACAAAAAGGAGATTAAACTGAGAATCATATCTGCAAGATCTCAGCACAGGTTCAGGCAACAGACAGGGCTGAATACATGAGCTGTCGTTGTGAAATTAGTTATTCATGTGCTGAAGTGTTTCCAGGGCAGGTGAACAATGAGCTGTGCTTAAGTTTCATTCTAGTCAAAAGGCAGTGGCTTGTTTTAATAATGCCTCATGCCTTGAGATGCTCCTGTTCTAAACAAGTGTACAAAATGCTCAAGCCTTATCAAGCTAAACAAAAGCACAAGTGCCACCTGTTTTCCAAGAGAAAAAATAAAGAAGATTTAAAATATCTAAAGCAAACCTGATACTCTGTGGGTTCCTCTTCATAATCAAAGGGGGCAGTGGAATAAAGGATGCCAGTGGTTTCGTTTATCCTGAATTTCAGTCCTTGTCCATTGAGAATGCCATATGTCAGGAAACCATTTCTGCCTGTGTCATTGTCCTGAGCTTTCAGCTGCACAATCTGAGTAGCAGGGGAATGCTGGAGGAAGAGAGATTGAGGCTCTCAGAAACTGCTTTGCTGTAATTGCTTAAATTATGTGAAAGTAACAGGTACTGCATCCACTTACAGTAGTATAGACATTTTAAAATCAAAATTATACAACTTGTTCAGCACAGTATGAGAGTCTCTTGCTTTCTCTAATTTACAGAAAATAACTGTTTTCCTCCCCCCATATCTCTACCTATAGCTGCAATTTTCAGGAAGAAATATTATTTGAAATAGCCCAAATGTTAACCTCAACATCTGACTTGCTGTTATTTCTGTGTAACAGCCTCTTCTCCTATGAAACTCAATGCGTGTTCTCAATCCAAAATCACATTTCTTTCTGAACACTATTAGGCTAAGTAATTATCAAAATTAACCATCTAATTTTTCCTTTTTAACAATGTTCTTTGCACCAAGATTGACAGAAGGTATCAGTGTTTCACTTGCAGGGCCATTTGAGAGCTGAAGTTATTTGACCCAACAGGGCATCCAGCAATTCCCACTGTGTAAATATTTTACATGGAAATCAATTTTTTAAGGTTGAGGAGTGTGATTCTAGTTCTTCTCCATTAAACTCACTGGGAACATTAAAATTATGTGTAATTTGTTGAATCTATATTTAATTCAGTGGTAGAAATGGACTAGACTTTAAATCAGTTGTGGCTGCTAAAGACAATATGTGTGCATCAGCTGGGGATCTTAAAGGCAAGGTATGTGCTCCAGAAAATATCAACATGATCAATGGGCTTCTTTTTTTAAAAAAAAAAACCCAACCAGCAGATTAAAGTGTGAAAAGTTTTGCTTAAAAATTGAAGAGTGAAATGTTGAGCAAGATGCTTTTACATATTTACATGCTGTGGCTTCTTCTGTAGAGAACCATAAAGCCTGAAAATCTGACTGAAATCTGGCTTGTTCTTTGCTGCTGATCACTTGTGCCAGCAAAATCACAACAGATTGTACATGAGCAAGAGCAGAAATATTGTTAAATTAGAGACTGTGCCCTGGTACTGCCCTGTATGAAGCTCCCTCACCAAAGGCTGAGTGAGAGCCTCTGGGGTGCCCAGCACATCCAGTAGATTTTGAATGCACCTGAATATTCTCTATGTAAAATATTCAAAATGCAGTGGTAGCTCCTCCTTCAGGGAGCCCCCTATTTAGAAAATATTCACTTTTCCTTCAATAAGTCCACACTTCTAGATCATTCTTGGTGTGCATTGAGGTTGAAATAAACCTCACAACACCATGTGGTGGGACAGAACAGCAACTCTGCCCAGTTCCTGAAGGTTTACTTGTATACTCAACAAAAGATTCTTTTTATTATTATTATTTTGAAGACTTATTTTTGTGATTCAGTTTGGAGGACATTTTCTTACCTCTGGCAATCTCTCTTCTAGCAGAGAAGATGGGAAAACTGGGGGAAAATTGTTTTCATCAATGACTTCCACCTTCACTTCCACTTCATTAAATATGGCAGCATTAGATAAGTCTGTTGCTCGTACCTTGAAATTTACTGGAAAATCTTCCAGATTTAGAGCCTTACTTGTTCTTACAACACCATTGGATGGATGGATTATGAAATATCCTGTCAAAAAAAAATCAACCAGAAATTATTCTGGTTATGATTTCATTAGTTGAATCTGAAGATATGAATCCTCCAGTGAAAATTACACATTATTTATATGAATATTGTATGTTACAGTATTCTTCAAAGAACAAAATGAAATTCAATGTTTTTACAAGGTTGACAAGAATGTCAGCTATATCCAGGGCTGTAATTAACAAAAGAAATAATTCAGAAGGTCAGATGGGAACCAAAAGGGAGAAAATTCAATCCACCACTCTCCAGCCAGGTATTCACATTCCTCTGAAACAGTCACAGATTATTTGCCCCTCTTTCAGTCAGAAAATTTTTATATTTCCTAACAAGTCCTGTTCTCAATGAACATGAGGAATTTTGCAACTACCTTCAAGATCACAACTTCATACAAAACACTTGACAAAACTGAAGTACAAATTGGCTGTGTGATGACAGATTAAAATCAGCTCTATATTTAGCAATAAAACACAAGTGGCAAAGCACTGGTGCACTTGACCATGTGCAAACTCACTCTAGGCACTCACATTTGTTAGGAAAATGTTGCTGAGTTCGTTATTCTCCTCGAAGTTTTTGTACTATTAGTTATTTTTTGTCCAGCCAGAGTAACTTTATGCCTGGCCAGGTCCAGCCTGATCTTCCTGCAGCAGACTCAGCAGAGAGCTGGTGAAGCCAGCCCTGCACCACGTGCCTGTGCTGCTCTGACAGAAATTCAATGCCATGCCCACACCTGATCCACCTCAAACTGGTGCCCTGGCTTCATTCCCAAACAGGGGTAATGGCTGTGGAACTGAGGTAAGAGCAGAAAGCAGAAGAGAAGAAACCACCTCAACACTCAGTGTTCATGGCTGTGGAACTGAGGTAAGAGGAGAAGGCAACACCCCAACACTCAGTGTTCATGGCTGTGGAACTGAGGTAAGAGAGAAGGCACTAGAGAGAAGCCATCCCACCACTCAGTGTTCATGGCTGTGGAACTGAGGTAAGAGCAGAAAGCCACCCCACCACTCAGTGTTCATGGCTGTGGAACTGAGGTAAGAGCAGAAAGCAGGAGAGAAGAAACCACCCCAACACTCAGTGTTCATGGCTGTGGAGCTGAGGTAAGAGCAGAAAGCAGGAGAGAAGAAACCACCCCAACACTCAGTGTTCATGGAGCTGAGGTGGAACAGGAGAGAAGAAGCCACCCCAACACTCAGTGTTCATGGCTGTGGAGGTGAGGTAAGAGGAGAAGGCAGGAGAGAAGAAACCACCCCAACACTCAGTGTTCATGGCTGTGGAGCTGAGGTAAGAGGAGAAGGCAGGAGAGAAGAAGCCACCCCAACACTCAGTGTTCATGGCTGTGGAGCTGAGGTAAGAGCAGAAGGCAGGAGAGAAGAAGCCACCCCAACACTCAGTGTTCATGGCTGTGGAGCTGAGGTAAGAGGAGAAGGCAGGAGAGAAGAAGCCACCCCAACACTCAGTGCTGTTCCTGTGATCCCCCATCCAGGGCTCACCCTTCTCATCTCCAGAGGTGATGCTGTACTCCACAGGGAGCTTGTACAAGGCTCTGACCTCCACAACAAACGTGTCTGGGGGGCTCTGCTCTGACAGAGGGGCAGGGTGGTAGGCTTCTTCCAGGAACACTGGGAAGGACACATCCATGGGAGCAACCACGACTGACACCTGCAGAGAAAAGGACGTGGCCATGGGGGGATGTTTGCAGCTTTAGCAAAAACCTTTCTACTGAGGTGTGGGACAGCACAAGTCCAGGCTTTGGCCAGTGAGGAGAAGCCTGGGATTGCTGCCTGCTGTGTTTGACGCTGCCCTGAAGGCAGCAAATACTGGCGGGGAACACCAAAAACCTCTTCAGTTTAGGTTCACCTGGGTGCTTTGCTAATGCAGAGCTCCAGTTCCTCACATACAGCACATTTCAAAGGATTTGTCTCAGAGAGATGCACTCATCTCCAGCCTTCCACGGGAGAGGTGTAACCAGAGCAGGAGTTTGCACACACAGTATTTTAAAACTATTGTGACTGATTTATAGCTTAAGAGCAAAAGTTGAGAGGTGGTAAATAAAAAATGCCTACTGCTTCACAAAAATAGTTTATTTCTGTTTCCAGACAGCTGCTGTTCAATCCTCTGAAGAATGATGACTTGTAAATCTACATTTTAAGGTTGTTGAAGGTAATTTTCTACATCTTTATCCATATAGATTTCTAGTTCTTTTTTTAAATTCTGCTGTGATATTTAGTGGCAAAGATCACCAGCAAGTTATAAGCACTGTATAAAAATAATTTTTAAATCACATTTACATTTCTCACTCTTCAATCTAGAAATTATTTTTTCTTACATGATTGGGAAAATAAACAGGAACACTTAATTTGCCATCTCCTGTTTATTTATCACATACTTCCATTACATCCTTTCTGGCTATTCACTCTTTGACCTTGCACAGAAATCTCTACTGCTCTAACCCTCCTCCCTCACAGCCTGGAGCTTCTGTCTGTCTTTTCTGAAATGGAATGATCACAACCATTTTGGGTGCTGTGCCAGCAATTGCTGGGGCAGCATAACTTGGTAACTGTTATCTTGTAGCCTGAAACAGAAATAAATCCGACATTTATGTTATTCATGTCAGAAATAAATCTCTGACATTCTGATTCCTGGTTTGCATCATTTTGCCTGACTAATACCCCTCCTCCTGGTGTGGCTGTGCTCAGTTTAGAATAAAGCAACCTGGGGAATTAGCTGTGCAGTAAAGAGAGAGCCAGGCACAAATGTTGGTACCTTTACAGAGGCTGAAAGAGGCAGCAGACCCGAATCCGTCGCGGTGACGTTCAAGGAGTAGTACAGGGGAACAGTTTGTGTGGATAAGTCTCTTGTTAGCCTGAGCTCTCCTGTGGTACTGGAAAGACTGAAGAGGCCTTCTGAGTTTCCACCTGAAAACAGAAAAAGAAGTGTTGGAGATGTTCCCTGGAACCAGCAGAGGCAAGTGACTGAAGTGCATGCCCAGGGTGAGGAGGCACAGGTTGAAATCCTACACTTGGAGCAAGACACCCCCTCTAGTCCAACCTCCTGGCTCAAAACATGGCCAGGAGTGAATTCAGCACAGGCTGTTCAAGGCTTTGATCCACCAGGTGAGAATCTTCAAGGACAGCCTCTCTGGGCAACCTCTTCCATTAATTACTGATCTTCACAGAGGATTCCATGCAGTCAGAACCCACCAGTTCAGTTCATGACCTTTCTCTCTCATTCTGGTGTCATGCAGCTTGCTTTAGCAGTGTCAAGTATCCCAGGATAAACAGCCCTAAGATTTTTTCCTAACATACCTGAAATATTGTAGAAAATGCCTTCATCATAACCCTTGCCTTCATCTCTTGCATTGATGTCTACTACCAGTGTGCCATCTGTAGAATTGTCTAGGAGGATCTTGTGATATGAGGACTGGTCAAACACGGGTCCTTCCTCATTGACATCTTCCACAGTAACTGAGAAAATCATCACATTTGGTGAGTTTTACCTAAATGGTTACCAGGTTTTTTTTTCAGCTAATATAAACCAACACAGCTCCTCTGAATGAGAATATATCCAGTCATACTGATCAAAAGTAGGACTGGCCAAGAGCTAGGATACCAACTTTACAGAAATCTTTATGTCTTTTTTTCTCCAACAGAACAAATTTATTTAATTTTTTTTAAGGAAAAAAAGACAGTAATCAAGCACTGTTATTTTAACGAGACTAAAAATCACTGTCAGTACTGTTTATCACCCTAGAAACTGCCCTTCTGTATAGAAGCAAAAAAAAAACCAAACCTGAATTATGTTTTTGGAAACCTTTTCAATCAACGTCCCAATAGGTTCTCAGAAAACAGAAAAAAAAATTATTACTATATTGGAGGAAGTAATATCAGTTTGTGTGAAAAATCCTCATTTTTGACATGGCAAGCTTTTTTTAGAAAAATTTCATTTGGCTATAGTGAAAAGATCATACTATCATTTTTGATCATTTACTCTAGCAGACTGCATTAGTATTGGTTTATACCTCAGAATTGCACATGCTGAAATATTTCCTAGGGCTGTTAATGAAAGTTCATTTTCTGTGGTAAAGTAGAGCTACCTGTAATGTTTGCTGTGTCCTGGAGATGTGGCTCTCCAGGATTGAAAGCTTTCAGAATAAACTTGTACTGGGGTTGAATTTCATAGTCCAGAGGTTGAAGGGTTGCAATATCTCCAGAAAGTTCTCCAACATGAAATGAAGTTGTCTCTCCAGTTATGGTGTAATGAATGATGGCATTGTACCCTATATCTGCATCTGTGGCTACTGCACTCAAAATCTAAAATAAAAGGAAAAAAAGTCAGCAACAAAAGGTTTAAGCAGAACAAAGAGAGTGGCAAAACATGCCCACAAGACTGGTATTGACCCACAGAGTGTTTACTGACTGAATTTCTCATTAATTGATTAATTGCATTGCTGGAATTGTGGCACAGCCTGTGGCAGAGCAGTTACAGACTGTCAGGTGCCACCTCTCCCCTTGGCTCCTGCAAACCTCTAGGGCACATCTGCAAGGCAGAAACGGAGCCAGAAATGGATGCACTGGGAGCTGCCCAGGGAAGCTGGGATGCCCCATCCCTGGAAGTGTCCAAGGCCAGGCTGGATGGAGCTCTGAGCAGCCTGCTCTTAGAGAAAGGTGCCCCTGCCCATGGCTGAGGGGTTGGAACAAGATGATCTTTAATGTCCCTTCCAATCCAAACCATCCCATGATTCTAAGAACAGAGGGATGCTGGACAAATGCACAACACCTACAGCACCAAACATCTTTAAAATATGTTACCCACAGATCCAGTGAAAAATCAATCTGTGCAGTGTGGAATCACTGCTGAGGACAAGAGGGAAAGGGGGAGCAGCTCTCACTCTTTGGGAGAGCTTTAGGAGGAATCAGTGGGACAGGTACTCCTCTGTCATACAAACCAAACACACTGTGGGATTCCACAGGCCCCACAAATTAAAAAATGCTGTTCACCAATGCACAGCCATGAGAGGTTACTGCCCATTCCAGGTGCCCAGAGAGAAAACAAGTGCACTGTTTATTCTCAGTGCCTCTCACCACATGTGGAGGCTCATTCTCCCTCACAGTCACGGAGTAGGATTTTTGGGGGAGCACTGGTGGGTTGTCATTCACATCTTCCACAGTGATGCTCAGAACTAAGCTTGCAGATCGTGGTGGCTTCCCAGAATCAGTGGCCTGTGAAGGAACAACTTGTCATTAAAAACAGCATTACTTTGACACAAATTTACTCTGCCAGTTCAATTTTGCTCCAAAAATTGTGAGTTTTTGCCTCTGCAGTCTTTCTGCTGGAGCAGTTATCCCTCAGTGACACTTCTCTACCCTGTGCTTGGTTAGTTGCCACATCTTCCTGCAGCTGGATCCTCAGCCCATCACATGCTCTGCCTCTCATTAACAATTAATCAAAAGCTCCAGCCTGGATACAGATCAAACATGTCATGTGATCAGATGTGGCACTAATCAACACAGGACTGTGATGTACAGATAGCTGGGCTGTGGTAGTTGGAAAAAGGAGGAAATCCCTTGCATTTTGAGGGTTTAAAGTGCCAAAATAGCAAGTTGTGAAAAGCATCCAGTATGTGGCAAATTCACGCTCAGTTTTACACTGCTCCAACATCTGCCAGAGAAAATTCTCATCTGTAGGTACATATGTACAGTTTTCAATTAGCCTTACAAAGTGTTCACGTTTATTAACTTGAAATTTTTCTGAAGACACTGCTCAATTTTTAATATGTCTCCTCTTTATCTTCCACAAGCTCTTTGACCAGTAAAAATGTCCTTTAATATATTTGTACTCGATGGAATAAACAAATATATTTTGTCAGTGCTGGAACATTTCTTTGTGTGCACAGTAATTGATCTGATTAGTAGCAGTAAAAATCCATGAAATCAGCTAGAATAAATAGATAACCTCATGGATGTTCAGTGAAAGTTTAAAGTTTATACTTTTTCTTTTTTTTTTTTTTTTTTTTAACTTGAAAAATCTCATTTCAGGTATTTTTCAAAAGATTTAAGGACATATATTTTGGAAAATGAAAAAAAATAAAGGAAAGGGACAAATAACATGGATTGGCAAGGCAGCTGTATGGTCTAAAATGGACCCAGGAATGTTTGCAGCTGTTGTGTGACTGTGACCTTTAAGATTTAGTGTTCATAAGTCATTTATTCACTAATACAAATTTACAGAGCAGAAAACAGAGCTCTGCATGCAAAATATAAGGAACAGTCAAAACTCATTCATAAATTCAAATGGAATTCTCTAAGACTAAATTGTTTTCTTGTGATAGTTCAGTATTTCCTCTTTTTTAATGCTGAGAATTGTGTGAACTTGCATCAAATTTGTCAACTTACAATTATTTTCAATTCATAACTGTTCATCACTTCTCTGTCTAAGGGTCTTTTTGTCATCAGCTTGCCAGTAGAACTGTTAATATGGAATGTTCCAGCAAAATCATCTTGCAGAGAGTAGCTGATCAGTGCATTATCTCCTACATCCAGATCAGTAGCAGAAAATGTGCCCAAGTCTAGATCAGCTGCATTTTCAGGAGCTGATAAATGAGTTTGGATCCATTCTGAGAAAACTGGAGGGTTGTCATTGATGTCTTCAACTCTCACAGTTACCTATATTGAAAAAAAAAAGAAAATAAAGGAGAAAAAGACACAAATTTGAGCTGTAGAAGCTGTATCCAAAGGAGAATTTTGATTTATTTTAGTCCATGGAAGCCTATAGCAAAAGAAAACAACCAAGGAACAAAACCCAAAGGGAATAGAAAACAGTTTCAGCATTTCTCAGCATTTGAGCATTTTCACAACCTCTGAATTTTTAATCTTTTTTAATTCTCAGCTGCAAGATAACATATATGTAAGATAACACTCTCTAACTGGAAGAGATGAACAGAACTAATAACCTGGGGCTCTTTGGCTCATCTGCCTCTTGCATGTGACAGAACCATGCACAGAACCAGTTTTGGTGTTAATCAGTTTCTCTGGTTATGAGTTGTTCATAAGGAGCTCTCAGGGAGTGACACAATCTGTGAAGCTGACAATATCTCCAGATGGTAAAATCTCCTCAGGCTATAAAAAAAAGGGAAATTCAATAGAAGGCTCTCAATGCTTCACATTTGCATGACAGAAGACACTTATCTGGATTTTGCTTGATTGTTAGTATTTTTAAAGATATTTCATATTCTAAAAACCATTTTGAGATGCATATTCCATACCAAAGCAAGAGCTGTGTTGGGTGGCACCAGGGAATCCACAGCTTGCACAAGGATGCTGTACAGGTCTCCTTGCTCCCTGTCCAGCCTCACCAGGGCCACGATGTCTCCTTGGTCTCCGATGGAGAACTTGTCCCAGTGGGATTTCAGGGAGTACCCAACCTGCACAGCAATGCTGCCACTCAGAGCCTTCACTGAGCCCACTGCACTCCCTGGGGCTTTCTCCTCCTCGATGCTGAACTCGTAGCTGGAGCTCTCAAAAGTCAGCCCAAAGCTGGTGTCATCTACCAGCAAGTAGAGAGTAACAGAGGCTGAGGAGAGAAAACAAATTAAAATAGTGGAGTCACTGCTCAGATCATCAGGATCCGTGCTCTGGATCCTTCAGCTCTTGAGGAGCAAGTAGAAACTGAAAGGAATTATCACACAAGAAAGGGAAATGATAAGAAAAAAGAAAACAATAGTAATAAGGATTAATATGTAACACAAAATGTGATGCTTTTGCACCTAATTGATTTTCCAGAATAATCTCACTTCCCTGATTACAGGAGTGTTGCTCCAGCGTGACAGGAGAGCAAGGATCACCAGTCTGAAGCTAATGGGGTGTGCAGGTATTTCACACTCCTTAAAAACCTGACCCTTAATTGCTTTGTAACAGGACAGGAGGGATGTACATAAAGCCACGAGTGCAATTTCTGTGGTGACCACTTGTCCTATTTTAAGAAAATCAGTTGTTTTCTCCTGTTCATGATAAATCAAAGTTAACCTCCAAAAAACACATGAAAAACTTACAAAAATTACTACATGATTGAGGAGCAGAAACTCAGTTGAGGGTGATTTGCCAACTTTTGATTGTTTAAATGTTTCTAATTTTAGGAAGATAAAGGAAAACAGAAGAAGAAACATGTTAACAATATTATTTGAATACATCTTTTTAGAGTGACTACAGCTGTGAAGTCCTGGGGTTTGTACCATAAGTACAACTGTAATAAATGAATTTTAAAGAATTATTTCTAATTGGGGTTACTAAAACCAAGTTTTCTGTTAATATGATCAGCACGGAGGAGATCAAAAGGTAAAAAGCAAATATTCATCATTGTTCAAATGCAACTTTTTTTTTGCTAGATTCAGTTTGGTTGATGGCAGTTGGATTAATTTCAAATTTAAATGTTTGCAAGGGTTATGTTTATGTGGGAAGAAACAAAAGGATAAAAAAGATGGTAAAAAAGATGGTGTACCACTTGAGGTAAGCTGAGGAACTCCATGGTCAGTGGCAACAACTGTCAGTGTCACAACTGTGTCGGCTGTGATGTGCTCCAGGTTATTGCTGAGAGAGATTTCTCCAGTGCCATTATTTATATGGAAATCATCAGAATGGTTCATGAGGCTGAGAAAGGAGCAATCAGGAGAGCATTCATATTAACGACCTTGGAAATGCCATCTAATTACTGCTACCTCTGCAAGGAGCACTCAACAGACAATATTTGCCTATTTATAAAGAGCAGCTTTTAATCGCTGTCCTTAGCCTAAAATATATTGGCCTTTTATTTCCAGTAAGTTTTCCATGATGAAAATGTGCAGCATTCATGCCTTCAGTTCCCATTACACCCCAAGGCTTTGAAGCTCCCACCAGGAGAAGGCAGATCCTGCACACTCAGCTGCATGTTCAGCAGTGGGAGAAGCCCAAGTGACATTCATCTGAAGACCTGCTAATTCCTGGCCTTCTATGACCTCTTACAGAAAACTGGATTGCTCACAAGTGATGTGGTTTAGGTAGAATGCTATCTCATAGTTAAAAATAACTTCTTCCAAGGCAGTAGTTCTAAACATCCACAAGTTCACTGCTCGTTCATTTGTCCTTCTCAATCTATGGTCTCCATGTCAAGGTATCCTGGTATTTTCCATGATTTAGGGCTCACAGAAATATCTTTACCCACTGATTTTTGTATGCATAGTGCATTAAGGAAGTTGTTTTCTTATCTCCTCCTCCCAGCAAACAGAAGATATGTAAAAAGAGTCAGAGATTCATTTACTTCCTACCCAGACACTTCAATGTGTTATTCAGAATTTCAGAAACTGAACCAAATGTTGGAATTTCAGAAACTGAACCAAATCTTGGCTGTGGGTTTTTATTGCCAGTTTATCATTTGGTGGTGCCCTCTTATGACATAATCATGATTTGATAAGCTCTAAAACACCCAATAATGACTGTCCTTCTTCCTAAGTATAGAAACCATAACCGATTATAGCACTTGTAAAATATTTATGAAGAGATCTTATCCTTCTCAAGACCAATAAAAGTACCTTTCTGTGTCTGTCACAACAGGTACTTATTAACCTGACAGAAACGTACCTGTATGAAATGACAGCGTTGTTCCCAAGGTCGGGGTCAGTGGCAGACACTGCCAGGACAGACTGTCCCTCCTTTGCTGCTGCCACAGGGATGCTGGCTGAGTACTGTGCCCTTGTGAACTGAGGGGGGTTGTCGTTCACATCCAACACTCTGATGCTGACGTGTGTGAAGTTCTGGGGTGTGGCAGGAGACAACCATGATTCAGAGAGTGCACAGGCATTTAGGTGTACAAATAAAAGGCAGCAATGATAAATCATAACCTGCTACTCCTTACCTGCCTCAGAGGCACTCCGTTATCAGATGCCAGCAGGAGCAGCTCATACTTGTCTTTGCTTTCTCGGTCGACAGAGCCAGTAACCAAAATGGTTCCATCCTAGAGAAGGCAGGGGTTCAATGCACAGATCATTTGGAGAACTTTTGTTCCCTGAATTCTCAGAAAGGATGAGGGATTGAAATAATCTATTCTCCTTTGGGCCAGTCCACATTCCCAGCAACACCTGACCAGGAATGTCTTGTTTTTTTGAATATCAACGTAGATTTCCAACAGGGCACCTCTTGGTTATGATATGCACTAGAATGGTACAGCCTATTTTTTTTTTTTATCTGATGTATCTTACTATGCCAAGTCACTTCATGAACAGCAGGATCTAAATTTTGTTTTCAGCATGCCCAAAGCCTTACCTGCTGGATGCTGTATGGGTTATCCCCATCCTCAGCTGACAAGTAATAAGTAATTCGTGCATTCTCTCCCTCATCCAAATCAGTAGCAGTCACATGTCCAACTGTAGTGGCATTATTCAAGGTGTATTCCCCTTCCAGAGCCTCAAAACTGTATGGCAGATTCTGAAACTCAGGGTTGTTATCATTGACATCCAGAACAGTGATGTGGAACAAGGCACTTGAATTAAGCCCATTTGTTACATTATCGACTGCCCATACCTGACAAAGTAAGAAAAAAAATGTCATTTTAGTTGACTGTGTTATAATTTTTAACCTCTTATAAAGATATAAAAAGGCATTCAAGGGAATGAAGTAGAGATGAGCCAAAGCTGCAGAGTCTCTCCCCGAATTTACTTGTAAAGTGAATGCGGATGTCGTCTCCCTGTCCAGTTCTGTGTCATTCCTTAAGGAGAGTGTTCCAGGGAAATCCACAGTAAATGAAGTGCTGCTGAGAACAAAGTATCCCTGAGAAAAGCCAGCCTAAAAAGAAAACATTGCTCTTGTAAGTTTAAAATTGTTAAGATTTAAGCTAAAAAAAATAATCTTGTTAATAGTAACACCTGACCTTTTTATAAGATTTCTCATTACAGAAGTAGAAGTGATTTGCCAGGTTTAATAAATGAAATCCTGCACCATGAGCTATTGGAAGAGACTTCTTTGGCTGTGTGGAAGCACTTTGTGGGCTTCCCTGTTTGGGTCCCTACACATTCTCTTTCCTAAAGCTCTCCAAGACTTATCCTGGGGTGGAAAGTGCAGCAAAACAGTTCAGTGGAGTATGAACCAAGCATTTTGCTGCTCTAAAACTGACATGAGCAAGAATAATACTGCAAATCAAAAAATCTCTTCCACCAAAGCATCTCCCCAATGCCACAGCTACGTGCAAAATGCCTTTATAAAACAAGGGGAGAAAGAAACCATTTGTTATAAAGCAGAGGGAAATTTTGTAATTTCCTATTACAAAGAAACAACTCTATCAGTTGCCTCTTGCTCTGACTAAGCTGAGACTAAAGGTAAGTTTATCAAGTTTAGTTTATCAAGCAACATTCAATCAGAAACTATTATTGGTATAATAATATATAATCAATTCTCTGTTTGGTATAGTAATAGATAATCTATTCTATGTGGTATAATCATATATAATCTATTCTCTGTCTGGTGTGATGCATGCATCTCACATGCACATTAAGAGAGGCAAACACCACCTCCTGTCCTGGGTCACACATGCAGTGGGAGAGAAGCTCTCCCCATCTTCTCTGATAGAGCCACTAAACTATTTTCTACAAAGTCCTAACTTCCTTGGGTTGGGAATGTTTACTGGTGGCTCCAGAGAAAGCAAAGTTTTCATGAACCAAAACATACTTAGTGCCAACCATTTAAGAAATCTCCTTTTGCCCATCTACTACTAGGCTTTTTTTTTTGCAGGTTAACAGAGAAAACCATGTCATTTTGATTTATCAGGATGAGATTAATGTGGTACCTACCTCATCCTTGTCAGCAACACTGAATGTGTAGACAGGACTCCCCTTCAGATGGTTTTCAAACACAGATACATCATAAGCTGCCTGACTGAATTCTGGTGGGTTATCATTGACATCTTCTACACGAACAACTACGAGCGTTTCATTGCTCAGAGTTGGCTGACCTCCATCTGATGCCTGCACTTTCACTTCAAATTCCTTTATGGTTTCATAGTCCAGCGGCTGGCTCAGGCTGAGCTGGCCCGTGCTGGAGTTGACAAGGAACACCGGGGAGGAGGTCTGAGGTCGCTGCTCAGTGACTCGGTACGTCACGAGGGCGTTGGCCCCAGCATCCCTGTCGGTAGCAGACAGTGTCAGCAGGGCACTGCCCAGCTCCTGGTCTTCAGGGACCTTCACTTCATACCTGCTCGATGAGAAGACCGGGGCGTTGTCGTTCTCGTCATCGATGACGACGGTCAGGTTGAGCGCTGTAGATTGCGCGGGTTGGCCTTGGTCACTGGCAATCACAGTTAAGTTGTAGAAGCCTTGTTCTTCTCTGTCCAGCACCTTTTGCAGGAAAATGAATCCTGAACTGTCAATATCCATTTTTCCTTCTCCACCCTTCAGGGTGTAAACCACTAATCCATTGAAGCCCTCATCCACGTCTGTGGCCGACACGCTGGTGACGTTGGTCCCTGCTGGCATGTTCTCCACAGAACAGTGATGTGGAACAAGGCACTTGAATTAAGCCCATTTGTTACATTATCGACTGCCCATACCTGACAAAGTAAGAAAAAAAATGTCATTTTAGTTGACTGTGTTATAATTTTTAACCTCTTATAAAGATATAAAAAGGCATTCAAGGGAATGAAGTAGAGATGAGCCAAAGCTGCAGAGTCTCTCCCCGAATTTACTTGTAAAGTGAATGCGGATGTCGTCTCCCTGTCCAGTTCTGTGTCATTCCTTAAGGAGAGTGTTCCAGGGAAATCCACAGTAAATGAAGTGCTGCTGAGAACAAAGTATCCCTGAGAAAAGCCAGCCTAAAAAGAAAACATTGCTCTTGTAAGTTTAAAATTGTTAAGATTTAAGCTAAAAAAATAATCTTGTTAATAGTAATACCTGACCTTTTTATAAGATTTCTCATTACAGAAGTAGAAGTGATTTGCCAGGTTTAATAAATGAAATCCTGCACCATGAGCTATTGGAAGAGACTTCTTTGGCTATGTGTGGAAGCACTTGTGGGCTTCCCTGTTTGGGTCCTACACATTCTCTTTCCCTAAAGCTCTCCAAGACTTATCCCTGGGGTGGAAAGTGCAGCAAAACAGTTCAGTGGAGTATGAACCAAGCATTTTTGCTGCTCTAAAACTGACATGAGCAAGAATAATACTGCAAATCAAAAATCTCTTCCACCAAAGCATCTCCCCAATGCCACAGCTACGTGCAAAATGCCTTTATAAAACAAGGGGAGAAAGAAACCATTTGTTATAAAGCAGAGGGAAATTTTGTAATTTCCTATTACAAAGAAACAACTCTATCAGTTGCCTCTTGCTCTGACTAAGATGAGACTAAAGGTAAGTTTATCAAGTTTAGTTTATCAAGCAACATTCAATCAGAAACTATTATTGGTATAATAATATATAATCAATTCTCTGTTTGGTATAGTAATAGATAATCTATTCTATGTGGTATAATAATATATAATCTATTCTCTGTCTGGTGTGATGCATGCATCTCACATGCACATTAAGAGAGGCAAACACCACCTCCTGTCCTGGGTCACACATGCAGTGGGAGAGAAGCTCTCCCCATCTTCTCTGATAGAGCCACTAAACTATTTTCTACAAAGTCCTAACTTCCTTGGGTTGGGAATGTTTACTGGTGGCTCCAGAGAAAGCAAAGTTTTCATGAACCAAAACATACTTAGTGCCAACCATTTAAGAAATCTCCTTTTGCCCATCTACTACTAGGCTTTTTTTTGCAGGTTAACAGAGAAAACCACGTCATTTTGATTTATCAGGATGAGATTAATGTGGTACCTACCTCATCCTTGTCAGCAACACTGAATGTGTAGACAGGACTCCCCTTCAGATGGTTTTCAAACACAGATACATCATAAGCTGCCTGACTGAATTCTGGTGGGTTATCATTGACATCTTCTACACGAACAACTACGAGCGTTTCATTGCTCAGAGTTGGCTGACCTCCATCTGATGCCTGCACTTTCACTTCAAATTCCTTTATGGTTTCATAGTCCAGCTGCTGGCTCAGGCTGAGCTGGCCCGTGCTGGAGTTGACAAGGAACACCGGGGAGGTGGTCTGAGGTCGCTGCTCAGTGACTCGGTACGTCACGAGGGCGTTGGCCCCAGCATCCCTGTCGGTAGCAGACAGTGTCAGCAGGGCACTGCCCAGCTCCTGGTCTTCAGGGACCTTCACTTCATACCTGCTCGATGAGAAGACCGGGGCGTTGTCGTTCTCGTCATTGATGATGACGGTCAGGTTGAGTGCTGTAGATTGCGCGGGTTGGCCTTGGTCACTGGCAATCACAGTTAAGTTGTAGAAGCCTTGTTCTTCTCTGTCCAGCACCTTTTGCAGGAAAATGAATCCTGAACTGTCAATATCCATTTTTCCTTCTCCACCCTTCAGGGTGTAAACCACTAATCCATTGAAGCCCTCATCCACGTCTGTGGCCGACACGCTGGTGACGTTGGTCCCTGCTGGCATGTTCTCCACGACGGCAATGGTGGTGTTGGTTGCACCAAACACGGGGCTGTTATCATTGACATCTGTAACTCTGATAAACACCGTGGCATAGTCAGCAGCGCTTCCATCTGACAAGGAAATATTGAGAGTGTAACTTTTCTGGGATTCGTAGTCCAGTCTGGTTTTGGTTGAGATGACTCCCTTGTCGTCGATGGCAAATGAAGCAGATTCCGTCAGCACCTGAAACTCAACTCCTATGTGGGGATTTAAAGCATCATACTGGACCTGTGTAAGATACAACATATCATCAATAAATGAATTAAAACACATAAACCACTGTCTGAAGAAGAATAGCTGTTTTAACTATGTCCAGACTCATTTTATGGTTGATATTGTGGATTGATATCAACTTACAGTTAATACCATATCCTCATTTTTATTCTTTTAATGAATTTTTGTTCAGATACTTGTTAACTTCACAGATTCTTTAAAAGAAGTAAAGAATCAAACCTCAATATACATAAAAATGCAGAGAGGACTGCCCTTTATTAAAATGTGAATAAGTATAACACAAAATAAAAATAATGGACTGCACTTTAACCTTTGGTTCTGCCTTTCTTTCCATGAAAAAAGGGGGGAAATTAATTCAAGATGTCTATAAATCAAAACACTAAAACACATTACCTTCTCACTGCCTTGATATGAAACCTCCCATGTATGTTCAGACCTTTATCCAAGAAAGAGTTATCATGGTGCATTCTGGTGCTCTGCTTTTCTGAGCATTTTTTTTTTAACAAAATGAAGAGCAAGCTCCAGAGCATTCTTTGAAAATGCCTTTATGGCATTCCTGATGGGAATTCTCATATCATGGCACAGGGTTTTAGGTTTTTGACCAAGAGATGAGGGAATATTGCCTATCCCAAGTTTTGAGCCACTAAACCCTTTGAAGGTTTAGTCAACAGAGGGCTATGCACAAAAGTTTACTTTCTCAAGCAGTTTAGGGATTCATTTTATTTGATTTGGAGAGCTGCTTTGGGGTTTTTTTTAAATGCTAAATGGTAGCAGATGCTGTTTAAATATTTGCAAAGGTTTAACTGGAAGCAAACCCCCCTTTGTAGGTGATAAACTTAATCTGAGGGATGAACTGCATGTGAGGTTTGATATGTAGAACACACAGTATGTAGTTCTCCATAACTCAGGGAGATTTGGCTATTCAGAGCACATCCAATTCAAAATTAGGAATTTTTTAGAGCTGCCCTGTCCTATATAGAGATAGAATAAGTTCTTCTTACTTGTGCTACTTCAACAGGAGGAGCCAGCTCTTCTTCCACAGACACATTGTATGTTTTCTGAGTAAACTGTGGTCTGGAATCTCCAAACGCATTGATTTCTACTGGCACTGATGAACTTCTTGGAGTGACCCCACCTGCAAGGAAAAGGAAAATGTCTCAGCAGATGCACAAAATACCTACTGACCACCCCAAAAATACACTTTTCTATGGGAACTGCCTTTTAAAAAATATTTAATCCTTGGTGCTGCTGTTATGGTACTGCCTCAGAGCTCCTCACCAAGACCCCAGACAAAGGATGGACTGAGCAATCCCTTTGGATCCATATTCCCCACAAGACCCATTTTACCCATGTGACCCTAAATTTGAAGACACAGAGCTCATATTGACCAAATAATGGAAAAATCAGAAGGCTGAAAACCACTTTGTATTTTCATTATACCAAGAGTGGGATGCCATTCCTAGGTTACATTTATTTCTGCCCTTATTGGGGTCATGAATGTTCACTGAATTCTCTGTTATTCTTTTAAAACAAAGAAACCCTCAATAACTATGGATAACAAAATACTGTTCATCCTAAAAATGGACTTGGCATCTCCAGTTTACCCACAAGGATGTGCAAATACTGACCAAATTACTCAGCACATTTTACTTTCCTTTTACTCCTTATTGACTGATGAGAGAGTTTTATATGTTTGACTTCTGCCTGAATTTCTGTTTCCTATGGTGTGCAACACCAGTCAGTAAGTTAAAGAAAGATGTGATCATATTTTATATATATAAAAAATTAAATTATATAAATCATATATATAATTATATAAATTTATTTTATATATTAGTGTATAAATATAATGTGATTTTATATATATATGTTATTTCACATGTTCTTCCCACAGCCATAAGGAAAACAGATTTACTATCATGCCATCAGCAGGAAGTTTTACCAGAGATGCAGCAATTACTTTGGATAAATAAGACAGTTTCTTACCTTCAACAAACAAGAGCAGATAAAATATGTGGTATTATTCAAACAAAGCCTGTGAATTTAGCATTCTGTCAAGTAAAAAAATCAAACAAAACCAAAACTCATCACCAGGAATAGCTGTGTTGATGAGTACTAAAATCCTCTCTTACCATCAGTAGCTGTTATCCACAAGACAAACTTCTTATGCTGGTCGATTTTTAATGGGATTACTGTTTTTAAACTGATTTGTCCTGTGGATGTATCCAATTCAAAGTGTCCATCTTCATTGCCACCAGCTAAGATGAAGCTTATCTCTCCATTTATACCATCATCTGGATCAGCAGCAGTAACCTGGAGGAAAAAATATATTTTTTATACTTTAGGTTCTGTGCTTTCATCAAATTTTTTCCCATTTTAGATGTACAGGAAAATCAGGTGAATATTGCTGCATTTAAATTTGGTTGTACCTTTGACTGTCCACTTCCTATGTAATTCCTGGGTCAAACCTCAGTAACAAAGTTTGCTCTTGGGTGCACACACATGATATCATTCCAGCAGCACAAGCAAAATCCTGCTCCTGTGGAACTCATGTGAATTACACCAGGTTTGTATCCCAGAGGTTTGGTTTCATAACAATTCCAAAGGCACTGGAGGCAGATTGTTCAAGAGATTTCATCAGGAGCCATGAAATCTGCACATCTGGGTATGATCTCAACTCCTATTTCCTGTTTTATTTGGTTAACTGGTTTACTATTTTAGAAAAAGTATATTGGATCTAAAAATTATCCCTAATGCTCCAGCATTCAGCAGCCTTTCAAAAATATTGTGCCCTTATTTGAGTTCCTGGACTCTAACTACATTCAGTTTTTATTAAACGCTTTATAGCCAAATTAAAAAATATGATTTTCTGTCATATATTTGCGGAATTGAGGATGGTGCGTAGTACCAGAATAAAAATCCTTGATAATTTATTCCCCCATCTGGGATGTGATTAAAATATCCAGGACACTGTGATTATGGAATATCAGTTGCTCTGAAATGAGAGGTGGATTGTTTCTGAACTGAGAGCTGATCCAAAAAGATTTCCTACTCCACAGAACTGCTTCACAAGTTTAAGCAAGGACTCGTGCATGCATTTAACACAAAAATGTCATTTTTGCTCAGCATTTCTAGTACCTGAAGAAGGGCCATTCCTGCAGTCATGTTGCGGAAAATGTCTCGTCTGTATGGTGTGTCCGTAAAGGTTGGGCTGTTGTCATTCTCATCCAGCAGCACTATGTTGATAGGAGAGCTCACATTTTGGTGAGGTGCCAAATGATCTGTAGCAGTGACCTGCAAAAACAACGCAGTGAGAAGCCTGTGTTGTTCAAAGGAGTGTTTTGGAAGTTGTAAAAAGGATGAATGAGAACTACAAGCTGAGGAAGCTGTGTCAGCAGAGGTATTTCCCTCCAGATAAAATTGCTGTCAAAGTCTGGATTTGTTCCTTCAATCAAGCTGCTGATCCCTACTCAAGGCTCAGCCTCCTGCCAGGACAGATCAGGTCTCACCTGCTGGCCTCAGGTTACCTTGGACAGGAGCAGGTTTGGTGCTAGTACCTGTAGGTGAATTGAGGACACTCTCTCCCTGTCCAGCAGCGAGGAGTTGCTCACAGTGAGGATCCCAGTGGGACTCAGCTGGAAGGGACTGTCATCTGGAGTGAGGCTGAGTGTTCCCTGGAAACCTCCCTGCAAACAGGAAACATTTGTCATTAAACAGGACAACCACTGAGCTACTCCCTCAGGATGCTTTCTTCTTCTTTTCCACATGGAGAAGATGAAATCTCCAGTTTAATTGAGATTACAGTTCCAAAAAAACCCCGAAATTAAAAAGAGAGGCAAACAACATGGAAGAAATAACGGGCTGAGAATGATTTGCAGCTTTGTTTTCATTTTGCACTTGCACACTTCCAGATTTGGGACCTTATGCAAACCAGAGGAGCTCCAAAGAGAGACAAAATTTATCCTTTGTCTGCAGTGCTCTAGCCCTTAAAGAAGTGAAACTAAGTTTGCTTTGTTTAAGCATATTTAGGCAGTCAGAAAAAAAAATCTATTCACAATAGCTGTATAAGACAAATGCATTTTATATCATATTTCAGAAGTGCAGCACTTGTAGCAGCCATAAAACCATCATCTTTTCACCTCATCTGTGTCATTAGCTGTTATTTGAAGAACTTCCATCCCATTTGGGAGATTTTCTGGAAGAAAGACATCATAACTCGGTCGTGACAATACTGGAGCATTGTCATTTTTATCTCCAATAGTAACCAGAACTACTGCATCGGCTGTTTTGAAAATCTTGTCTTGCTGAGCTGCCTAGAAAACAGAGTTTACAGCTGTAAATTCCATGCCCTGATAAAAACAAGCTTAACACAAGGACATGCCAACTGCATATTGATAATTAATTACTTTTTCCTTTATTTTGATTTTTGAATGGCAGGATGGAGCCTTGATATCAATGACTATGAGAAATACTATTAGCAGCGACTTGGATTTACATATTATTTTCTGAAATTGAGACTAAAATACCAAAACAATCTTTACCTGAATGCCCACCACAAGGTTTGGACATTTTTCTCTGTCAATTGAGGTCTTGACTTCCAACACTCCAGCATCATTGATTGAAAAGTTGTTGTAATAGGCTGGGGGGTTCACTGAAAAATGAAAAATTGGGAAGGGTTAATGAGAATGAACCAGAACTGGAAGTCTGGTCTGTCCTTTGTATGAATGTTAACTTCTCAGCCACAGGAACATGAAAGGCTGTTTTTCAAACACTCTGTCCTCAAAACAAGTCCTGGAAAATGCACTCACACTTCAAGGGTCTCAAATTAAGCATTTCATAAACTTCTGGCAATTTCTTCAGGAGGAGGAACAGCTTCTGATGGAATTCTCTCTCTAGATGGTCCTGAATGGAAATTCTTTGATCAAATTAAAGCCTCTAGAGTGGCTTATACTTGAAATCAGGAATTGATTTTTGTTCTTTGGAAGGAATCAAACATTTAGAAGTAGCTGGACCCCACAATAATGACTGAGATCTGATTTAGCTCATGGAGCAGCTCTGCAGTGAAGCTGTGGGCACTTCAAGGCATCTGAATGGACCCTGCACTTCCTTATCATTCCCTCCAGTAAGAGATAAATGAATCATCCTGAATTACTGTGCAAATGTCTAGAAGAAAATAAAGGCTCTTACCTAGCTTAATGCTGTAAATTATTTTTTCATTTATGCCTTTGTCTCCATCTTGAGCCAAGACCTCTGGGAAAACAGCCACAGGACCCACCTAGAAAACACACATTAACCTGAATATCTTGGAAAAAAACCCACATATAAATTTCAAGTCTTTCCTTAGATAAGTCACAGTTTTGATTAAAGAAACAAGAAAGATGTATTTAATCAATGTAATCCATTAAAAAATTCTTTCTTTGCCATATGTGCTTTACAGAGGAGAGTGATGACCAAGATATGGATACACTGTGTTTAAGAAACACCAGATTATGAAGCTGCAGTCCCAGATGGAATTTATGGTTAGAACATTGACTATTTCAGTTCCTTTCATCTCCTGGAAAACAACACACAAGTCTATACTGCAGCCCATATAAAACCAGTCATTTAAAAGATAAAAACATTTTAAAAGGGCTAAAATGATTCCTTTCAGAGAATTACAGATGAACTTCTAAGAAAAGGAACACTGGAGGTCCAACAGTAAAAGTATATATTATTTGAAATTCTTTAACAGGAAGATAATGGCACAGAAATAGGAATAATAATGAACCTTTTCAATTTTAGTGGGTTACTCTGATAATACTATACTGTTTTTTTTTTTCAGAATACATACAGAAACCTGAGTCAAACAAATACATTTCACTAAGAAATCTCTATCCTTATAGAAAAAACAAGTTACAAAAGTAATATAAACTATGGATTGCCATTCAGATCCTTACTTTTGCTTACCTGATTGTAATGCTGTATGAAAGAATTACACTAATTAAAACTAATATCAGGACTGATGGACAACCAGTTGCCCTTTGAATTTTACATTAAAAGCTCTTTTAAAACAGGAATTTGGGTGGTTTTTTTCCTTTTATTTTTTTTTTTTAATTTTTTCCCCCAAAATACAAAATGATGTGTTTCTATCACAGAAAATTCTATGGTTCATACAATACATGGCCTGTTTATCTGCTAGTTGGAGATCTACAGCTGATATCTTTTTCACTGGTCAGCACAGAGGAAAGCAGCTCCATCTATCTTAAACTTCTCAGGGAAGAAGAATCCTTGGAAGAAAAGCCCTATGGATAAGGATAATTTATTTACAGCAGCATTCAGAGAAGAGCTTTTACCTGGTTTTCAGGGATATTCCCATTGTATGTGGATTGACTGAAATAGGGGTTCAATGTATCATAATCTTCCACATGAATTATTAATGGTGCAGTGGCACTCTGGTTTCCAAATCTTTCCTGCATCCCAAGGGAAAGAAGAAAATAAGAACAACTGTCTTGAAGAAAACCCCATATCTCAGTGGAAAATACAGCAGAGTATTATTACATATATTTTGCAGCATTTTTAACATGAGAACACTCCGTTTGTCAGATTAATCCTGTTCTAGGAACAAAACTATCCACAGGTAATCTTCCTTTAGTTTCTCATTTTCTATCAGGCATGTAGAATATAGAAGAGAACATTTGCTACAGCTGTACTATTTGCTAGGTACCACAATAATCCTAGCAAAACCATTTATTTTTAGTTCTAAAAGCAAATGAAGGCAAATACATATTCAAATCTCAAAAAAAAAAACCCAAACAAAAACCTGGTAAGATGCAGCAAAAATTTGAGAGATCTGCCAGAATGAATAGGTGAATATGTGTTACAGTAGTGGAGAATGAATATGCACAGTATTTATACTTAGAAAAGTACAGAAAGAAACTTGGGCTGGTATTTGAGGGGAAACAATGGCTGAAATATTAAGAATGTGCTACTTTGTCTCCAGTATAAACCAAGTTACAGACACAACATTTGGGTTGGGAACTCCCAAAGCTGTAAATTTGTAGAAACTGGGATGCTAGAAAACAAAGGAACTATCATTGTAGAACTGTTGTGGGTCTCATTCTTCTTTTAATTTGTATCATACCTTTGCTTGGACTGTTAAATTGAAAAAGTTGACCTCATTGTAATCCAGTGGTTTTTTCACCATGACGTTTCCATCTCCTTCCCTTATAGAAAAGTAATCAGAGTTTGGGCCCTATTAAATGAATAAATCAAATATTTTATATGATTGATGATAAAATACATTTTCTTTTCCCTTGTTTTTCACCTTTCCTATTGGACTATTTTCATAAAGGTGCAGGAATGTCTCAGCCACCACCAAAGAAAAAGGCTGATCCTCCTCCACACATGCCTCCCCTGTCAGTGCCAACAGAATTTCTATCTGATTTATCTTATCCTATGGCACACAGGGGAATGGCATCAGCTTCCCTTCCCCAGCTATAAAAGGAGCAGAGACAAGCTCAGATGTGAAGATATCGACATTTAGTTGAGATGATCTTGAGGACTGGAGACTGACAGCAAATCAAATATAAACTTTAAAAAAAGAGGGGAAACTGCTCTCCCTCCTGCTACTGCAAAGGACCACTGAGTTCCTCAGCTGTAGCTGAAGAGTGCCATAAATCATTCCACAAAAGTTAAGAAACAAGATTCAGGCCTCACTGCCTGCCAGGCTGATCCTGTGGTATAACTTGAAAGGTCTCTTGGAAGTTTTGCAGATTTTTAATCTTCACAGTGCAAGGGAGCACCCTGGGATCAGGCCCCAGGCTATGGATCTGTGAAATTCAAACTGGTGTTCACAGTTCCCAGCTAACAAAGGGCACTCACCCAAAGACTGTAAATAAGGATGCTGAATTCTGGTGAAATGTCCTTATCCTCAGCTTCCACTTTTACAACTGTGGAATTAATTCCAGCTACCTAAGAGGAAATAGAGACCATCAAATATTCAGTCACAAGCCACCGTCCACATCCTTCTTAAATTGGGGCAGGAAAGTTGTGCCATCTGCTTAGCAAATCACCTCCTGTTGCCATTTTTGGCTGGGAATGTTTGTCCATTTTTGGCTGGGAGTGTTTCTCCATCACCCCACTCCCCCAGCTGTATGTGCAGCCCAGCCTGTCCTTTCCACATCCATGGGATACGGCAGATAAATCCCATAAGGGTGCACATGAGGAACTAATCTCAGTGTGGTCACATTAGAAGCTCCCCAAAAAGTAATTTAAAAATGTCCCAGGAAAAAAGTGTCAGCATTTGGCAGAACCCACCTCTGACACTGAAGCACTGTAATTGGCTTGTTGAAATTCAGGAGCATTGTCGTTTACATCTATCAGTTTCACATTCCGCCCGTTCTCTATCTCATCAGTCTTGGCAGGGGAAGAAATGACAACAGTGAGGTGGCAGCACTCTGCTAACATTTAATTTCATCTAGAATGAGATCCTCAAAGAGACACCCTTTCATTAAACTACCATTTAGAATTAGACTAGCATTCCTAAAATTAACTTTTTAAAGTTTACCTTCGTTTTCTGTGAACAAAACCACTCCTTTCAATCAGCAGACTTCAACAGGTTATCTTCTACAAGGTACTCTGAACTCCCTGCATCATAGCTTTCAATTAAATACTATTGCAGAAAATAATAATTTGCATTAAATTAGACAATAAATATAGCTGATAAAGCATGGTTTGTACTCACTGTTCCAATCCTTTGGCAAACAATAGAATACCAGAGCATATCACCCTAAAATTGAACAGACAAGCCAATAAATAATCTAATTGGTGAACTAATAATATGATTAGCAAAGATAATTTTTGCCAAAATTATATAAAATTACTTCTAGTACTTGAATTCTAGTGCTGTACCAAAACACTCTGCTTAAAATTAACACTTTGTAATTACTTTGCTCTATATTATAAGGTTTATTGGACAGCCATGCCTCTACTACTGATACCCACCTACCCAGACCCCACCCTCCTCCTGTATCAGATTGTTCTTCCCCAATAGAAGTTGACAGAGAATACAGGAGAACTTGTGCAAGAAGCATAAAAAGAATTTTAATCCATTTGGGAAATATCCAAATGAGAAATGCAAATGTAAAAAAAAAAAAAAAATCAAAAGTATCTTTTCATCCATTGCAAACACTGATTGTAACAGTGTTTTTGAAGCCATGTCTGGTCCAAGTCTGTGAGGTACAGTGCTTCTCTGAGGTGGCAGTGTCCAAAACACAAATCCAATGGTACTCTGAAATAGCACTTGTGTAATAAATTTTGTATATAAAAATAACTATATAAATAAGCTTGTATAAGAAATATTTTGTGTACATAATAAAATAAATAATATATAAATAAAAATTAAATTAATTGACTATTAAAATAAAAATAAAATTAAATATTTTGTACATATAATAAAATTTTGTGTGTATATATAAATAAACTTGTATAATAAATATTTACTCTGCAGTACTACATCATTTTCATATTCAGAGGCAACTTCAGCCAGGCAAAACACTGATGTTGCTTCCTAAATTCCTGGTAATCCTCCAGAGCAAGAACTGCCTAGGAAGAAGGATCTATCCCTTTGTGCATCAAAAATCCATAAATCCATTAGGGAGGGAATTGCTTGTGATTCAGGATTACCTTCTAGCAAGTGACACCTGCTCAATCTCACTTTGGTGAAATATTCGTGCTCCCCAGAGGTGACTTGTAAGGCAAGTGGCACCTGTCACAATGCCTGTTTACCTGTCTGGCTGTCAGATGACAGCAAAGTTGAGTTATAGGAAACTGAAGACTTTTAAGATATTAGTGAGAGGTAGATACTGAATTCTATTCAGACAAATCACTTTTTTGAAATACCAGCCTGCATTGTGAGAGAATGAACAGTTAAAATGCATTCTTAATGCTATTTCTTTTTCACTTGTCAAGAAAACTTTTCTCTCTAGGCTTTATATGCAGTAAAAATAATACCTCAAGAGCCTCAACATCCAGTGCCTTTTTGGTTCTCACAGTTGCATTGCTAAATTGAGAATCAGTTATCAGCTCTACATAATTCAAGTGTTCAGGGAATACAAATTCTTGTAATTTCAGATGCACATTGGGTGGGATATCTGTAATCCATTCTATAACACCTGTAAGAGAAAATGGAACAAAATTAGATTGCTTTATGGAAAAGAAATCCACAGGTTCATTTAATATGCATTGATAACTTGATTACTGGTGAATTTTGGTTGCATTTTACATCATTTTGGCATTTTTAGTTAAACTGTAAGATCTGTTAAAGTCCCCTTGAGTACCCTGCACAAGTGTATTGATGCATTTTTAAAACCACATAAACCAAATTTTTCCAATATATACACAGGATACATCCAGAATTTAAAAGCTTGGCATAATTTACACCTAAATTTCCACCATTTTTTTGAAAATAGCTTTATGCTGCAAAACTTTTTTTCCCCACATTTACTGTGAAAATGTAATCAAAGTCAGCCAAAATCATTGAGGGGTTGCATGGGGCCAGTTTCAGTATTTTCCAGACACAAGGGCCTCTCATATATTTTAGCTGCCTCTATCAGGCAGTAGAATCCAGTGTGAATCTGGATTCAGGTGCAAAGTGTGGGGCCTTTCCCTTAACGTATTCCTGTTTGTACAGGACACAAACACAAAAGGCTGCAGCCTTCAAATCCATTTTTGTGAGATTTTCACAAGCCATGCATTTTGGAACTATCCTCCTGAAAAGAGGATGATTTGTTATTTGTAGTGATCAGGATTCCTGTTAAACTGACTGTGTACTACTTGCCTGGTTAAATAGCAAATCTGTTTGAAATTGCTTTGGAAATGTATCCTTTTAGACCACCCAGCATGGTGTTACTGGCAATTTTATTAAAGAAAGTTCCCTCACTGACATTATCAAGACATTTGTGTTTATGTAATCATACTTATCTTCTCATGGAACACATTATCTGGATTACAAACCCATAACCCCTTCTCCTTTCCAAAGTCTTCCCTGAACAGCCCAAATATTTTGCATGATATTCAGGAAACTTCCAAGCTGTGTTTCTTCCTTCTCCACTAGTTTTGTACCCCATCACTACTAGTTTAGGTTAGCAAATGCTTTCTGCAGCAGCCCCATCTCTGATCTCCATGCACAGCCCTGTGCTCTTGGTCTCCAGGAGTTTCAGGAATAGAAGCTCATCTTCCCCAGCAGCAGGGAGTGTCTGGAATGCCAGCAGCCCAGAGACACTGGATTTTATTTGTGTGTGAGAACAAAGTGCAGTGAGCTGGGCTGGGTCTCAGGGGCACAGCTTTGGGTGGTGCCACCCTGCTGGGTGCAGTGCTGAAAACCCTCCAGGAAAACAAAATCCAGCTTTGCCTGTTGCCATAGGCTGTCCAGTGCTCCAAGCAGAGCTGGATACATCCAGCCAAGAAGTATCAAGCAGCTGCCTAGGAAATAGCATTCCCTCCAGAGGAGAAAGCCAAAAAAAAGAGAAGTAATGGGGAAAAATTAAAGTTGATTAGCCCTCTTGCTTATTCATCAGATATGCCAGCAGAATCATTCACACATACAATGCACACAGAAGGCCAGAGTTCTTGCTGGCTGATTAAAAATCAAATGGAATCAGAGCGAAATGCAGTTATCCTCCTTTCAAACTCCATGCAAGAGTCAGACACAGCAGCTAAGCTTCCACAACTCAAAAAGAAACGTTTCAATAGTGATTGCAAAAAAATCACTGTTCTGGATCACATTTGTTTTCTGTATATTGTTGAAAGCCAGAAGCAATGAAGTTTGCCTGTGGACAGTCAGCATGAGATCCTAAGGGTTGTGACATACCCCAAAGGGAAAGCTTTGGCCATAACGAAATGCTTTGCCTTGTAAAACTGCTGGATATCCATTAGGGATATCAAATAATGGCTGGACAAGGTGAACTGAGAACATTTTCTGTACTCCTTTTTTTTCCCATTGATGTGTCTATTCAGACAATGAAATCCTTGGATCAGGGAATTTGGGGGGTTATATTTATTTATTCCACTATATGTATTTATTCCACAGTGTTTCATGTAGGCAGCTGCTGCATCCAGCCACAGACACTGCTGTAAATCAATTAATAATACAGACTCACTATAAAATCCACTGGCTACGTGAGGCAATAAAGGGCATTTGGGAGGAGATCAGACAATTCTAGGTTAGAATCCTGATTTTACCTGTATATTCATCCAAAAAGCCTGAGAGCACCAGTGGCCTGGGTGGTACATCACAGTTGATAGTTGTGATTTCTAAAAAGAAACAGAAATGTCATGTACAAAGAACACAGAGGGACTGTGTCCAGAAATAGAAGAAGGTAAATAAGCTGATGCTATGTAAACCCAGATGCACACAGGGGTTCAAATTAAGCTCCCAGATATTTATCATGGTGGCACCTTGAAGGGTTTGAAGCAATATCTGAAGGGAGTAGGCAAACATTGGTGTCCTGGAGCCAATCTGGGACTTTACAGCCTGACAGGAGTGACTCACTGTTCAATAGTGTCCTGATGAACCATTTGTGGAAATCGTGATCGAAACAACTCTTGGACCTTGGCCCTGGAATTGTTTTCTGCTCCCCAGACAACTACAAACACAAAGCTACTCCCCACAGAAATGGCAGCAAGAATTCAGGAGCTTTTAACCTAAAATTTACTCTCCTTAAACTTTTAGAGAAGGAGCCCTTTGGGAGTATATTTTTTGTTCATGAGAAGTGGCTTTCCTAAGTGGCTTCTTGTACCTCAGTCACCGCTCTACATTTTCTCTGTGTGACAGAAGTGACAGACTTTTTGTTTTAATCATTAAGACCTGCACACTATACACACAAAAATCCAAAAATCGATGAAAACTTTCCCCCCTTCTCTGATTAGACTTCAGCAGCAAAGCTTCCAGAGTGCAACCCATGCTCTTACAGATTCCTGTGCAACTCTTGTGGTCTTTGTGTGGGTTTGCACCAATGCTAAGAACGTCCCCTACTCCTTATCCTTGCCTTCCCTATGGATACTCAAAGGGACATTTGCTATAAACAAGGAGTGGGCTATTTTCCCCTGGCTAGGTAGATGCCTTCATATCTGCATCACTTGATATGACCTCATTTAGAAGTGAGCAGATTTCTACCCAAGTCACTGAATAGAAACCTAATGACTGTTTCTAGTCAGCAGCTGTTGGTTTTAGGTTTAATTCACCACCTCCATCTCTGCGTATGCTAAAGCCTAGGTTCTGGAGCAGTGAAAAAGAGAAAAATTTGGCAGTTTTCACTTTCAGGAAGCCTCAATTCATCAAACAGAACTTTAGTGAAGTATTTATCACTGTGAATAGCAGAAGTAACAATGGTAACTACTCCAATCTAATTTAGCTGAGCAGCAGCAGCAAGGAATGCAACTGATTCCAACTTCAAAATTTTCCATCCTCAGACTCAGCTTCAGCCTAGGTACTTAAATTATAGACTACTGCAGATATAAAATAATCAAATCCCCAAAAGTTAAAGAAAATTTGTAAAAACCCTTGTATATACAAGAGCATGGTTTCCACCTGTCCATCACTCAGTCCCTGAAAGCCCAAACACCACTTACAAGGGCACCAAGATTGATTGTTTAGAAATTATTTTATCAATAAATCAAAGCATTTGAAACTTCTAGGTTTGTGATTTGTATGAATTTAATGAATTTTATTTTGTTCAATTTCACTAAAAGCAGTAAAACAGTCAGGCATTTATAAACACAACAATACTCACTTTGTGCATCGAGACAGAGGAACGTAACCCAGCCAACCACGGTGAAAACCAGAGCTCTGGAGAGAGCCATGAGCACTGCAGGACAAATATCCAACTCAAGGCAAAACCAGATGGTTGTTTCTCATATAGAATACTAGCAAAGAACCATTTCATTTGCCATATCACAAGTTTGTTATTATCCTGACAAATGCTTCACCGAGCACAAGGCAAAAGACTGGAATGAGCCTCTGAGAGCAACCCACAAACCATATAACGTGCTTATCATCTTCAGCTTGTGAGATCAAAGTCCTTCTGGGCAATAAACAATAAACCAACCAGGAAACCCACAGCTGTGCTGTGACACAAAATGTGACAAGTGCATTTTTATTGTAACTTTCCAACTGAGAATAAATGAGCAAGGTGTCCTGGCCAATGTGAGAGACTTGCACATATTCCCTGGGAAAGGAAATTAACGGGGTGGGTCAAGAGGCAAAGGGACCAGCGCTGCCCCTTTTGATCATGTACTGATGGCAGAGCATCTTCACATAACTCTCTTCCACAAGGAATAAATCCAGAATTCCTGTTTGAAAACTGGTTACTATTTGATGAGATGAAAGCAGACACCTCTGAAGCATGCCTAGTATTTTACAGATACTACACACTGGAAATAAGTTCAGCAGGCAGCTAAAACATTTTACTTCAATGAAGTTAACCAAAAAAACCCAGCCAAAACCACCAATAATTTAAGCTTGTAGAGAACTTCAAAGACTACAAACTACATGATTGAAAATATCACTTGCAGGTAAATATACCTTGAATTGGAAGGAGCAATTGAATACACAGAAAATGCTGCCAGGCCAAGGTCTTTCTGTAATTGTGCCAGCATGTTTAGTCATTATGGACAGTAAAGTAATTACTGTAGGCTGAATGAGAACACAAAATACAAAAGAACTGCATAAAACAACTAAAAATAAAATTACCATTATGCTGTCCTAGCCTTGAATAAATGAAATGTGGGAGCAACTCGAGCAGCAGCAATTAAAGAAATACTAAAAGAAGTTCAAGCATGGGAACGTTTTTTGAACAAAGGCCACATGCAGCAGTGATTATGCCTTCAGTAGTGTTATTTATTGCTGGTGCCAATCTCAGGTAGGTAATTTTCCTCCCTGGGCTGACGTTTCCCCATATCTACAATGGCCAAGCCTTTGCAAGTTTATATAACAAAGGAGGAAGGCAGGTCTGTGCGCACAATATCTCCTGTGAAGAAGAAAAAGGAAAAGAAATTCCCTTACCTAATTCACCAAACACCTTCAGACTATCACAGCCAGGCCAGAGCCTACATAATCTGATATTTGTACCAAAAAGTTCTAGCAACAAATCCTCTTGACCACTGGAAATATTCATGTGCTGGATGCCTTAATCCACTAATAACTCCCTACTTTTGGATATGCCAAGGCAGAGGGAAGGCAATGCAGCCTCAGTGCTCTCTGCGAGCTCTCTCAGCAAGAGGCCCACAGAGAGCTGGAAGCTCAGCCATGAGAGATGGCATTAGACCTTAGAGGATCAAACTCCAGCAAGATCTCCCACATCACCCATGGGGAAGCAGCCCAAAAGCTGAAGGAAGAAGGCCCCGGCGTACACAAACCCCTACAGGCAGGTATAGGATGAAAACTGCTGCTGACATTAATTCTGTTCATTCTCTCTTTGGAAGCTGCAACAGTGGCTTTGCTGTGAGGGTCTTGGTCCAAAATAACAGCAGCACCTCCCAAATCTTGGCATTCAATGCCCCTATGATTCCCAGAGTGTAGGATCTCACTGTCCTGTTAGACTTTGCCAGTTGCTGTAGCCTTCCAGCAGGCTGATGGATCCTTCAGTCTCACCATGGTGCTGCTCAGAGCCAGGACGAGCCCTGACATCAGGGACATGGCCATTCTGTGTGTCACTTGGCCTCAAGCCTGGAAAAGCCTCTGGCTGCTTTTATTTATAGATCCAGCCAGAAGGGGACTCAGCAGTGAATCTATTCCTATGAGAAGATAAATTTAGCATGAGTCAAGTCTTCTTTACCTGCTCAAAAATGGGACTCGATCGGGGAGGTCTTTTCCAACCTAAAGGATTCTGTAGTTTTCTCCATTTCTTAATAATTAGAGAAGAGCTCAGAACACAATGGTACAGTTCATGAAGGTTAGTTTTCACTGAGCTGAAGGGGAAATGTCTGCAGGGTCTGTGTGTGCTGCTCTCTTGGACATCAGCAATAATTTAAGGTGTCACACTGGCCTGGAGTGGGGAGGGAAGTGCCTAAATGGAAGCAGAAATTTCATATATGGCTCAAAGCAAGCATCTGATACACAGGAGCAGTTTCCCAACACAATCCCATATGTCTGAGCACTCAACAAGAACAGGAAACAATGATTTTTAAAACATTGATTCCCTTCTGGCCAAGAGAAAGGTGTTACTCAGTCACATCAAACATGCCCACGCTATTCACAGACTGGGGCAACCATATGTCCACACTTCTCCTAACACAACATCTTTTTCCCTTGGAGCCAAGACTGAATTTAAGATTCTGTCCCTTTCTCCAAGATTTCTGGGCATCCAGGAGACAGGCACAGCTCCAGGGTGCTGCAAGTTCATTTATACCCACGTGTGACAGCAGGATGTGCACTGCAGCCTTCCCAATATCACCAACGGTACAAATACAGGACATCCAAGACATCCATACAGCAATTCCTAGAAACAGAATCATGGAAACTAATTGTATTCACAGATTTAACAGATTGCACCCTTTAAACAATCTGTGGCAGTGCAAAGCAAAGTTGTATGTTTTTTTAAACATAGCTTAGCCTGACATTTTGCATACTTGGGTCAGTTGTAGTGCAGCTCACTGAGGAATTTTTAATCCAGCTTCAAAACTTGATGCAGATAAAAATTCTTTGAAGTTCTTGTAGATTTGGAGTAGCTCTGCATTTAATGATATCCTGTTCTTGACAGATAAAAAGCCTGTATGAGGATACTGCAATTTAATCACAAATACACATGCATGATTGAGACTATCAAACAATATCTATGCACATACTTAGCTCTTAAAAGCATCTATAAAAAACTCACACACTTCTTAAATTAATAATGTTTATTTCCATTAAACCAAGACAAATTTTCAAAATTAATACAAGATAAAAATTCAAGGTGGTTGGCATGGGGAATAAAAGTTAACACTGCACATGATGTATATTATTTGTATATGCTCAAAAATATTTTTGAGTTAAACAATACTGGCATGTAGAACTGGCACTTCCCCACAGAATAAAACCAGCAGAATTTTCCTTTCTCTTCTAGTCAGTAGTTCTATGAAAACTAAACACACACACATGCAGCCTGCAACTTTCACCCCAGGTTTACCATGGGAATTTGGAACAACCTTCTATCAGAAGCCACAAAATTGCAGCAAAACACTTTTTCTACTGCATTTTTCATACCTGATGGGTTTTATAATACTTCCAACAACAATCAGTTTTCCAACATTGATTCCAAGTGCTTCAAACTGCATCAGTACTTGCAAACAGGCCTGAGGCATTCACAAAACCTTAATTATTGGATAACAGATTAAAGCACTCCTGCAAAGTTACAGCTCCTGCCCGAAATCAAAGTTTTGCTTGTTGGTTTCACTGGGCTCCAAATTTGCTACAGCATTGGACAAAACACAGAAGTAACACCGATTTTTAATTGTTTCAATAAAAATCTTCCACCTTGACAGCAGTATTTTCAAGTATTGCCATCCTAGTCTTCTAACACCTACAGAAAATCATCAAGAAACAAGACAGACAAAAAAAGCCCAGTTGGAGAGAGGAGCATTTAAACAAATCTCCCTCTCCTTACCCCACCCCACCCTCCCACCCAGGAACTTGCTGACTTAATTCCAAACTCCCAATTTATTGTACAGCCAGGAGTTGGAATAAGCTTTCCCTGAGCTCTCTTTCTACCTGTTTCAAAAAGTCAGAACGTGTTTCCTTGAATTCAGCCATCATCATCATCATTATTATTATTATTATTGCCATTTTCTCTGCTAATATGCAACATATTTTCTAGGCAAGTTATTTCATTTTGGTAGCCCTGGATTTGTGTTCTATTGCTCCAAATACAGAACTTGAAAGTGCATCTGACTTCTAAACAGTGTTAATCAGGCAGGTTTCAGGCAGTAACTAGACCCAAAAGATCTACGTGCACAAGCCTTTGTAATGATACATCTCTGCTGAAAGATGCAGAATTAATAACAGATCTGCTCAGAAATGTAGTGGCATAGCATCAAGTTAGAGAGAGAACTGCTTTGCATCACAAGGTTTGGGTTTTAGAAGGGAACAAAGCCCTGTCCTGTGCAGGAGGGGTCAGGAATGGGGATGGGTACAGATTTCATATCCAAGAAAAGCAAGTGGCTCACATGCAAGATGCAATGCTGCACCATCACAGCACTGAGAGCATCTTTGGAGGTCTAGTCCCTACCTGCTACCCACCTTCAGAGGAGTGGGAGTTGTGTGATGTACACAAGAAAGCCTCAAAACTGCATGAAAATTTTGCTTAAACTACTCTAAGTCACAGGTATTGTCATGGACTTTAAATGCAAATCCCCAGAAGACTGACCTAAAATGTACCATCAAATACAACACAATATAAATACACAAGGAGACTTGGGTTAATGCTGCCGACTGCATTCAGAACTCAGTAGTCTTGCTTTTGTCCTTTTCAGTATTTCTAGCATACCAAAAGGCATATTTGTATCTTCCCCCATAAATAAAGCTAGTCTGATAATTTAGTTTTGTAGATTTACAAAATATTTTCTATGCAACTTAACATAATAGCCTAAAAAAAGCAAATAAATTTAACTTTAACAAATAGTATATTTACAATTAAAATAAGTACAGACCTTATTGGCTTGCATTCATTTATAGCACAAAATAATTTACAAGGCTAAAAGTAATAAATAAGTCACTGGCAAGGTTTCAGAGAAGTGCATTGTCCATATGTCAGAGTGCAGGGGAGTTTCAGGAAGCAGTAATGAGTTCTGGCTAAAGCGTGTCCGTGACTCCTTATGTGGGACGGCCTTGGCCAAAACGGGTTTTTGACCTGGGTTAAAAACACATGAGAAACATATTTACATTATTAATGTAGGGGTTTTTAATTATTAATGCAGGTTTTTGATGTGTGGGGGTTTGTTAGTTTTAGTTCTACAAGGTGGACGAAGAACAGGATAAAAATCTTGGCTGACACTTTTCCAATTTTCCGTAGTTTCCCAAAAAGAAAATGATGTTGGAGCTGCAGGGAACCTCCCCCACAAGAATTTCATTCTCCCAGCTCTATTGGGAGACAAAGGGAAGCTTTTGCACCTCATATGGCTTAACCTGGTGAAAGCTGATCCATAAAGTGTGTGAAATGAAGCATGGTTTTTCTTTAAAATGTTTCTTTAAAACCCACCATCCCACACTCCCAAAAATCCAGGAGTTTTTCTTGCTTTTATTTGAAAATCTTACCTGGGATTCTTCTCAGCATTGCTTTGTCGTGCACTGACCTGTGCTGAGGCTTTTATCTGAGCTTCAAGTCTAGAATAAATGCCTCCTGCATACTGGAATCCAGAAAAACATAATCAAGTTTTGACATGATTTCAATGCAATCAGTGACTTTCCATAAAATATCACTAATATTCAGCACAATCTATGGCATAATTTGTCCATTATCACAACCCAGTTCTGTATTGTTAAACCCATTCTACTTTCCATGAGCAGTTTTTAAAAGCAGTGAACTTTAAATATTATTTTAAACCCAAATCCTCAAAAAATCATGCTTGGAACAAAATGAATATTGATAAAATTAATTCTATAGCTTAAGTGTTGAATAGACGTTATTTTCATTTGTGTTTAATATTTTTGTTAAGCAAGGATCACTTCAACCCTGCAAACACCACATTTTGCCAGGACAAATCTTACTTCTTTGCTGTCTTTGGACTTGACTCGATCAAGGTCTCCCAGTCTCATTTTTATTAAGTGCCCTGTGATCTCAGACATTCTTCTCTGATCTGTCAGAAGTAAGAAAGGATATTTAGAACAAAGGTTTTCATTGCTACAGAACACAAGGAGGATTAGACACAGACTTTAGCGATATGGATTTGTAATTTTTTTTAGTTTATACAAAAGTCTTGAACAGCCAAGCTCCTAAATCCTGATGTAGCCTCAGCAGCCTTGGCAGATACCAGAATCAGCCTGAGGCACTACACTGAGATCAAAATCTCAGGAAATGGTTTGGAGGCAGAAGTTTTTAAAACAGTAAAATTGCACAAGAGTTTCAGGAGAGATTAAAAAAGGCAGAACAAATTAACCCAATACTGAATATTTTTAGTCACAGAGACTGGGAAAGAGATGGAAGTGGATGTTTCTCTGTTTATCTGCACAGACAACAAATGCCACAGGGATGCAGGAAAAAATATCTGCATACTTTTATAATCATGAGATGACACAACTATAATCTCTGTCGGTTCTATGCTGACATTCCAAATAAAGCACATAAATCACACAAACACCCCAAATCCCACTGCTGGATCTGAGATTAAATTCACCCTACAGGGATGTAACCAAGTGAATTTTAAGAAAATTAGCTGGATCATTTCCTTTGCATAATGTTAACTTTATGAAAGCCAAACTCATGCAGGAACAGACCATCTTCTCTTTGAGCATCCTGGTTGTATCTCAGGGACCTGGAGGCATCCCATTTGTTCTGCTGCATGCTCACACTGCAAGGGAAAGGGGCACAAACCCTGCATCAGGAACAGCTTAAGAGAGGGAGATACTAAAATGTGCTCTCAAGGGCTTTGAAAATGACTTACATGAAAGGAGAAGCATCTCGGGAACTCGACTGTTGAAGGAAAAAAACAGATTTAATGTGGTTTTCTAGGGTCAAGTCCAAAACTTAGAGAAAATTCCTCACTATTTAAGCCAGGCAGAGAGCCTGGGTTCACAGCTGTGATTTTACCTTTTCAGCTGGCTTCTCCCTTTTCTGAACACTAGGTGAAGAAACTGCTTTCTTTGGATGCCTGTAGGATTTCTTCAATTTCTCCTTTCTTCCTGCTAATAGAACAAATATCTACTCATACCCTCAGATACTTGGAATTTCTCAACTACAGAGCTACTAAATTATTTTTCCCCTCTTTCTTTACAAATAGTGTAAATCAATAGGCTGTTTTCCTTTTATTAGTGTTGCAGGCATGCTAACACACAGTACTCAAATGCTTTTCTATGAGAAATACACAGAAACTCAAGTGTGCATTTAAAATGCAGAGTGATTGCACATAACAGCACACATTTTTTACCTTTAAAAATTAATGCACATACAAGCTACACTTTGGACCATATTAATTCAGTGACTAAATTCTGAGCAATATCAGATCAAACAAGGTTAAATTTAAATGACAACATTTTCTTTCAAAATTTATATATATTTTTAAACTGGTACAATTCCAATTGTCTTTGAGTAATGACAAAAAGAACAAAGAAATCATAGGAAGCTTCTCTTCCAATGAATCATTAGTAGGTAAAAAGGAGAAGTTGGTTTTTGGCTTTCCATGTTCCTAAACCCATTAACACATTAAAAAATGAATAAAGGTATTTTTAGATCATATACAGCTTAGCCCCAATGCAGACACAATTTTAGCTACATTAACCAGTCATTCCTCTGTGTAATCAAAAGACAAATCTGCCTTTTTTTTTTTTTTGCATGTAAAAGCAGTCATGTAAATGCTGCCTTTTCTTCCAACATTTATTACATGAAATCTCATTAATTTGAGAGTTTCCTGCAAAATAAGTGCTTGATAATTCCAGGGAGCTCTCAGACATGAATAGCTGCAGCTTTTCTTGTTTGCTAGTGATTTTTGATGGCATCAAGCAGTGGGGTAATTTGTATCTGACCACAGGAAAACCTGGGATAAAATTCAAATAACTTTGGGTTTTATTTTTGAAACACCTAATATTCAAAATCTGCTTGCAGAGGACTTCTGCTGCCTCAAATCCCTATCTGATAACTCGAGGAAAGGACTGTAAATATTTGAGGTACCTGGTTTCTTGCACACTTCTTCTTCATCCCCCACTTCATCCTCAGTGACCTCTGAGCCCGTGGTGTACTCCTCCTCTTCAGAAAACAGCGATTGCTGCTTCTAGCCAACACCAGGAGAGGCCAGAGATTTAAAATGAGCCTGGGCTTCTATTAAATTATATATTAAATCTGTCCTGCAGGTGCTGACATCCAGCATAGCTCCCTATCTCAGGGACCAAAGAGTGAATCAGCACAGAATCATGGAAATGTTCAGTAATGTGACGTTTACATTGTTTGAATATTTACCTAAATATTACACATTTACCTAACAACTGATAATGAGTGCCCAGTAATGAGAAATGATGAAGCTTAACAATGAAGACCTGAAGCACCTCAGACCAGCCAAGAGAGACAGATACTCAAAACCTTGGATTTTGATTTATGTTTCTGCCAGCCTAAAAAAAACTATTAATAACTGATGCATGCAGTGCTAGTGTGGCTTGCTGCCATTTATAAAAATATTTAAAGGAATTTCTCATTTCTATTAATGCCAAAGTGGTGCTTCACACTTACCATACTTTCTTGTAAAACTTGTTGCTATACTGCAATCTCCAAATTAAAGTAAAAAACCACATTTTTGTCTCATTTATTAAAAAATACAAAAATCAAAGCTAGTTCTTTGCTAGTACAGAAGACCAAATATTTAAAACTAGCAAAATATTTTACTAACCAGCTGCAAAGTCCAGTTCTTCAGAGACAAAAACTGTAGTCACAAAGAGAAAAAAGGCATATAAGTTAAAGAACTAATAATAACTAAAATAAAAAGTGAGAGGAATTCTAAAAATAGCAGGGGTATGTTACAGTACAGCACTCTACACTGGTAACTCCCAGGCCTCCTCCATCTTGAACTCCAAATTTTGGTGGAATGATTAAACCCAAGAAGGTTGAAAACCACTGACCAATTAAATGCAGTCAATTCATGTTTTAGTGAAAATAAGCTTAGCATTAAAAATATTTACAGCTGATTTTTTGATCAAAAACCAGGGAAGTTATGTACTGAAATATTTCCAGCAGACATGGGAAAAGTTTTGCCTTTTCACTAACCAGGTATTTTGTACCTATGTCTTACTCCAACAACGTATGAGGTTTATTTTTATTAAAAATTGTTCAAGAACTTCTTCAAAGAATCCTCATTATTAGAAAAAAGAAAGAAAAGCATCAGCACTCACAGCATTGATCTCTCCAGTTTTGGGGCCCCATGGTGTATTTGGTTCTACAAGCACATCACATTCAAGGCCTTTGTCATCACCAAGCCCAATACCAGAATCACTGAGAGAAATACAGAAACCAAAATTAAATATTTCTATTCCATTACTTTAGAATCAGTCTCCATTGACTGGACATGCACCAAGAGAGCAGACAGACCTCTGAGTCAGACACATAACATCTTGACAGAAATACATTAAAATATAAAGATAGCAGTGAACACCTATGGAGGAATGACTAAAAGCCTGCTTGAAAAGTAAAAGGAGAAAGTACATGTTCTTCAATTTTCAAGTAAACAATCAAAAATAAGTTGCCCTTACAAAGACCTATGACTCATTTTGAAATGGGAGAGAACTCCAATATAACAAGCACATGTGTTCACTGTTGAGGGCTAAGCTATTTCAGTAACACAATAGGATGTTCTTACCTATTCTCATCCTTAGTGAAGGGAACAACTATAACATCTCTATGATGCAGCAGATCATTCAAGATCTGAGCAGTTTGAGATGGCAAAGCATCCCCCTCTTCACTCTGAGATGGCAATGCATCCCCTTCTTCACTCTGAGATGGCAAACCATCCCCATCTTTGCTTTCTGGAGGTAACTCCACCAGATGATCCCTCACTTTGCAGCCCTGCAATACACAGAGGCAGACAATCAAATATTGGAGCTAGTGGGAAGAACTGATTTCAGTCAGTATAACAACAAAAGTTCAACTTTTGAATTACAATCCTTATTTTGGAAAAGATCCATTTTCCTAACATGCTGTTGCCCACCCCAGCACGTGCTGTGCTCTTTAAAGGAGAGCTGAAGTACCTTTGGGAGGGTTGTGGGGTCAAACCGAAGAACTTTTTGGTTACAGCAGGGATAAACTCCTGTGCCAGTGGAGCCCAGAGCACTTGCTACACCCGGATAAAGAACTGGCTGCGAGTGGTACTGGCAGTGGGAGAACTCAGTGCACAGGAAAGACTACATCAGCAAAAAGACAGAGAGTGAGAGGTGAGACAACCTATGGAAGTAAAAGTTCTGCACTGTAAAGAATGTGTACCTAGCTTTGTTAGCAAATATTATCCAAACACCTTTAATCCCTGCTTCACCCCTCAAAAGTCGCCCCCCACAAGCCAAAGTGCAATTCCCTAACCTGGTTACCACAGGCCAAAGTGAAATTCCCTAACCTGGTTACATCTTGAGCAGTTCAACCAGTTGACCGTCCCCCAAAGACGCCAGTAAACATCCCGCCAGGATTTCAGTTCCTCGTGAAGGCCAATTAAATACTCATGAACTTCCCAGGTTTTGTCTCTGAAAAAGCAAAACATCAGAGAGTTGACTCTGCTTTGATCCTGCCACCAGGATCACAAGGTGGAGAAAGAGCAGAAAAACACTGGTGAAAAGCCTCCAGTAGTTACAACAGGAGGGATGCGATCAATGTGAAACAATGATTACTAAATTCAGAGCATGACAGAGGAGACTTTATTCTTTCAGAAAATCCTAAATCGACTCTAACAAAGAATTACAGCTTGATTCACCTCAAGATCCATATACTGCAAATTTACAAGCTAAGATAAACATCTTCTATCTATCTGCAACACAACAATAGCTAAGAAATACAGTTTGAAAACACAAGCTTGTGCCCTTTTGATGAAGGTACATACCTGGCAGTTCTAGTATTAAAAATACAGAACTTTGTTCCTTCCTTGTGATCAAATGAGACACACAGTTTCCGAATTGAAAAGAAAATGTGCAACTTGCAGTGGGGCATGTTATCTTCAGAAAGAGCAGATAAAATTTCCTCCCAATTTTAAGCCCTGGCCTAAACCATTTTGGTTAAATGTGTGCCTATCCTAGACTAACTAACTCTAGGAAAAGTAAGTCTAAGCACATCCAGTTGGAAGTCAGTTCTAGGCACCATTAGAGGACCAATAAACAGAAACCTATTTTTAAATCATTAAAGATAGAACTGTATTAGCTCCTGAGCCTGAATTCATTAGTGGCCAGCATCACTTCTCAGTAAACATATTCTGTGTAGCAAAGCACCACAAGTAGCACAAAGCAAATAATTAGAATCTAGATAATCCTCTGAGTAACTGTAAAGCCCTGCACATTTATCTGCTGGGAATTGCAGAGCAGCCACATACACTCAGCTTAAGTGAAGTAATACAATTAATGAATTTTATGTGACTAATCACCAATGATCTTAAATAGGTCAGGACAGGGGCACAAGATGTGGTTCTATGTAGATGCTGGGCAGAACTGAACTCCACACCTTGGAATAACTGGTGGGAGCTATATGGGACTGTTTGGGCTGTTCTGAACAAAAGGGATGTGATGAGAAAGGTCTCCTGTCATTAATGTCCCACCATCCCCCTTAAAATGGGCATGTGGGGAGGGAGGGAACTGCAGCTGTTCTTGGACTGATCTTCATTAACAGGAGAATCCAGCTATTCACAGCCATGGATCAGACAGACAGAATTCGATTGAACATTTGTGCCAAATGAATCAGGCTTGCATACAGAACAGGTCCTGCAAGCTCCTCTGACAAACACTGCAGGAACAGAAAAACAACTGGCAAAGTTTACTCATAGCAGCCTTTAAGCAGGGTGAGCATTTGATTGGACAGTATAAAGTCAGATTAGAAAATACCCTTTAGTTTTTCTTTAGCTTTGCTTTGCTGGCATAGTGGAGTCTCTCTGTCACTACAAACCTTGCAGAAATGCAGCATTTCATTCAACGTCTCATCAACTGCACACATCTTAAAACCATCTGATGAAAGAATTAGCTGAGTATTTTCTATTTAAAGCAGTGCAACCCAAAAATAGCCCCTCCCAGTAATCATGGCTGCAGTATTCCCATTTCCATTCAGCAGCAGCACTGCTGAATGAATTTCAGTAGCAAATCATCATAATCACATTCCCCATGTTTTATTTTTTGCTAGGTAACACAAGAAGTTGAGATGCTTAATACACTCTTCACATATTTAATTATGAAATGTATCTGAGTATGTAGCACTTCTAAAATCACCCAAAATCAGAACTGAAGAAACATTTATGTATGTACATATTCACTACCTTATGTGAACATAGACAATATTCCCATGTTGGTCTATGTTGATTTTTCCTGGTACACAAGGAATTCTCCTTTCAGTTTCTTTGGTTAGCAACTTTTTACATAAACAACACCTAGATTAAAAAAAAAAAAAAAAAAAAAGAAAAGAGAAAGAAGGAAAGAAAGCACTGGAGTAAGAGCAGGGCTTCTAAACACAGGGGCTGTCCTTGCTATTGAAGCAGCCATATAAAAATTCCATACCTGTATAAAGTTGCTGCATTTCCTCTAGAATCTGGATTTACATACTCAGGATCAAACAGTCTCTCAATCTTCTTGCAGAAAAGCTTACTATTAATGACAGCAACACAGCTCACCCATTAGAAAAAAACCTGAAAATTGCTTTATGTATAGTGAGATTAACAATCACATTCTGATAAGCAAAGTCACTCACAGAATCTAGCTTTTAATACAATTTTCCTTTAAATCATCCTGTTCATCTCATTTTTATACAAGCGTGACAAAAGTGGTATTTTGATTTTTTGTTTATTAAAATCGCCAATATTAACTTCCAGCTTCTACCTTGGCTAAAAGGCCTTCAATTAGTGAATATTGCTGTGAAACTTCACTGTGTTCTAGGATTAAACCTTCATCCCTACAGACTAAAATCCTCCCTTACTTTCATCTTGTTTGTCTGTCAGTCTGCCCTCCAGTAACTGGCCCTTATCTTGATACTGAGCTGGGATCCTGATGCATGAAAGAACATTCCAGCACAACTCTTCAGCCTCCCAGCCACCCTGAATTCTAAGTCCAAACATCCAAGTTTACAGGATGCTGAAGCCAAACCATTCTCTACCAATTAGGAGCATGTCATCCCATAAAAGGTTTCTCCCCTAATCCTTGCTCCCATGTGAGAATTCATGAATAATTCTCCCATGCCATGCTCCTAGTGTGGCCTTTCTTTTTGCTCATTTCCTATAAAAGCTCTTTCCTTTTGCTCATAATTTTAATATAAAGTTCTGAGCTCACACCATTATATTCTGCATTAAAAATACATTCCATGAGAATATATATAATCTATAATTTCAAACTGCACAGTTTTAGCTGTTATGAAATATGATCCCAAAGCTCAACAGCACTTCAGAAGTGTTTTACAAGGCAAAAAAGTTACCTCTTAAATTTGTCTCTTTTGTCCTTCAGCTCTTCCACCTCATTGTGCCTGAAGAGATCAGCAATGTGTGTAACAAGATTAGCGTTGATACAGTTCATGTTACATGGCGTGGCTACAATAGCATTCATATTTTTGTGGCAATAATGAATACATTTCTCTACCTAGGAAAAATAGAAATATCAATGTTAAGGAACTCTAGACAAAACCCCCCTATATTAATTGCTTCAAGACTTCTATTTTAAGTGTGGTGTTTTGGAAAACTATTTCAAAATTACTTAAAAAATTAAAAACAAGCCTCAGATTTACCTTAAGTTGATGCTGGATGGCATGACTTAGTTTATGTTCTCCTCCAAAAATTTCAGTACCTTTCCAATTTTTTGTTGAAATAGAACCACAAAACCCACGGATCTCAACTGCAACAGCTGTGCTTTGCTGTGGGCCACCCCAATGACAGAACTTTTGACAAATATTTTAACAAAATCAGCAGCTATTCCTTATACAGAGCTGGAAAATCAGATCCTGAATTGCAGATATATCATTCATGTAGTAAAGGATATAAAACAAGCACTCTAGATCACACTGTCACATTTAGAAATAACATACTCTTTATTGCATTGAGATTCTGCAAATATTGGATTGCTGCACTGAACAGAAGTGTTAAAAATCTCACAATGTTCTCCTTGCAGCACCTGTTTATGTAACAGCCAAAGCACAACAAACAAGCTGTTAGGACACCTGGTAATTAACTGTGCCCTCGTGCCAGAAAATCAATCTCTCTTAATACTTACTAATGAATCCATCTTCAAAAACTCAGAAGAAATAAGGATTGAGATGACATTTGATGGTTCTAGAAGGAAACAGAACAAAGGTGGGGTTTTTCACATGGATTTTTTTTGTAATTTCACATCACATCCCTCTCTCTTCATATTTAGCATCTGTTAGCTATTATTTTAGCAATCAACTTGTCCTTCCATCTTCCAGTATACAGAACCTTTTAATCATCTTAAGAAATAAACTTTTGGTTTACCATTTCAGTGGTCAGAGTAGAACTATAACCTGGAAAAATTATTATAATTATTATAATTGGAAACCTTAAAAAAGGAGGCTTCCCAGGGATGCAATGACTAAACAATTACACGAGATTAACTTCCATCTGTAGCCATCACACCCAGCTGAGATTTTTTTTCAACATAACCTTCACATTGCAAGTTATAAACAAAGCAAGAGAAGAAAGTTACATTTTAAAAAGTGGTAGCAAAGGCTCATTAAAAAATTAAAAACTTGCCTCAAAATCCACAAAGACTCTTCTACCATTGTATTGAATTGCATTGAAATTGTAGAAAACATTGCAATTGTACCAACAGGGAGCAGAGGAGAAACAAACAAACAAACCAATCATCAGCATTTAAAATCTACCATTCTGCCCCTGGTCAGAAGAGGTCTGAAGAGTCTTAATTAAAACCATCACATCCCAAAATATATTAGGACTTTTTTATTGCTTCAACTTTCAGCAGATTTCCTCAAAGCTGTCAGGGCTGGCAAAGCAGAGCCATCTGCTGAAATGACCAGAGGATCTCTGCTGCAACACTCCTCTAACAACTGCTGATGCCTTGGGAAGGCTGCCCTAGAACAGAGGCTGGACAGAGCTAAAGAATAAAGCAGGGATTTATTAAAAGGCCTCCATGGATCCCCCTTGGGCAGCACAAGAGCCCAGCCAGGGCTGCACCCCAGGTGAACCAAAATGGTCACAAAATGCATGACCAGGCACAGGGTCTGTCACTGGGATCAGTTCTGCTCCATTTGCATATTGGAGCTAATTGCCCAGTTACAGCTCCAGCCCATCAAGTCCCATCGTTCTTGTTTTTCTCTCTTCAGCCCACATTGTTTGTGTTCCTGGGCCTGAGATTTGGGTCATTTGTCCTTGGTCTCCAGCTAGAGAAGGAATTGTTTTGTCTCCCTGCTCTGTGCACAGAGCTCAGCATCCCATAATATGAAGCCCAGACCCAGACACTAAAGCAGCACAGAACCTGAAAAATAGAAAAGCCAAACCTGAGGCATCACTGACAACAGTCAGAAACAGAATGGGGCTGAACTGCATCAAAACCATTCATCTTCAATTAGTACAGAACATAACAAACCTACAAGAAATGATCTGCTTTTACCTAACGTGGGCATTTCATCAGCCTCAGACTCCTTGGAGTTCCTTTTGACATATCTTATCAGCCAGTCAAAGATGTGAACGTCACAGTGCACAGAAATATCCACCTCCTCCCAGCGCTGGGCATCCACTGACAGGTACTCAGCAAAGTATTTCATCTCTGAAATCAAAAGGTCTCGAGGACACACAAAATCTTCTTTGAGGTTTTTGGCTTCGTCACACACATGGATCACCATATTGGGCCTCCAAAGGAAAAAAGCCACAAAGCAAATTAGGAGCCAAAGCAATCAGGACACCAAATCCCAACAACCTCATCTCCTGCTCTGGGTCATGCATTGCAACACTGATGGCACCAACAGAGGGAAAACAAATTGCAGTTATTAACTATTAATAGAAACTGTTGTTGGACAGGTGAAGAAGACAGAGGCATATCATCTACACATAATCAGAGTGATTTAATTAAGGGAGCAGAAATAGAAAGCTTCTAGCTCAATGCCCCAATTTTGTCACCTGTTTGTTATAGGATACTACTTGAGTTATATGGAGAACTTGTTTGTTCTCCCTTCCTAATTTTCTTCAAAAAATAACCAGATATAGATGCCTAAATCACTGAGGCACCAAGGGCAGTAACAGCAATTTTCATCAGTGGAAATTAAGATTTGGTTTATTGTATATTAAAAATCTCTATTTCTTAAGGAATGCTTTAAGCTAGACTCAGTAAATGCTGTCTCTAAAGAGAGATGCTTAAGTTTCAAACAAACATTATTCTATGTGTAATTATATATTGTGGAAAACAGGGATATGTGATGGAATAAAAGTGACCTGGATGGCTACTGGAATGCATGGGGAAATTTTTCATTTACAGCTCTTTTCCTCCTTTTACATAGGACAAATCTATGCTCAGGACTATTTTCAAAAGTGTAATTGGCCATCAGTCTTGTTTCATTCCTTTATAAAACCAGGTATGTTTCCTGTCACAGCAGTGATCAATCACTCAGAGGAACATAGTTTTATAAATATCTTATTGCACATAACACATTCTCAAACCAAGTCCTTGAATTTCTGCAGCAACAGAAGGTTTCCAAATTTCTTACAGCATTCATTAGGCTGTTTCCAGCTGTTTTCTTCCTGGCAGTAGATGAATTTCAGCGATTTAGACATCTTTCTGTCAATTCTACAATCCCCTAGATAACAAACACACAAAGCTCTTCTTACCCCTGGGTTTCATCAGTGCTTTCCCCACTGTTATGGACAGGACCTTTCTCAGATTCTGAAGAACAGCTCCTTGTGGAGGCTGCACTGGGCCTTCCTTCAATGTAAGGAAAAAAGGCTGCATTAGAACAAAACCCCCTCATCTTTGGCTCTTCAGCATCTTGGAAATGCAACTGACCTATGGCTGTCACGGTGGAGCAACGGCACAGCCAGCAGCAAATCTGCTTCCCTAAGGGCTACTAAACATCCCAGATTCCGGCTCTGAGTGCCAGCCATGGGAACTCACAGCAGCAGCACTGCCAGCCTGCCCAGACTCTCGGCTGCAGACCCACATCACTGCTGGCTCAACACTGAGCATGACACTCATGGCATGAGGCACTTCCTCCTGGGAATGGGACCCTCTCCTTCAGTCTCCTGCTCTTTGGGGGACGTGGCTCCTAAGACCCTGCTGCACCAAAGCTTCTGCCAGGACAGAACTTGGGGCCAATGCCACTCCTTACCATCCTGTGCCAGCTTTGGGAATAAGCAGCTTCCAAAGAGAAGCACAGCAGACTCTTAGGATTTGTTTGTTTTTCCATAATTTCTCACACACGAGGCTTAAACAAGCTGATCACATCAAACAATGCCTAAAGAGAGCAGACCAGGAAATTTGCCTGGTCCTAGAGCTCCATCACTGAGGTTGTTCCAGGAATAAAGGACGGGTGCACTTCAAATAATTCATCTTCACAAAGGTACTACAAGCAGTGGAAGGTGCACACAACAACCTAGCGAGGTTCAGGAGTTCAGCCACCAAATCACTGAGTTCTGAACCAAGGGTTAAAGCAGTGACTGTCATTTCCAGCTGTGAATGGATTACTGCAATGTGAAACTTCAATAATCTTGCTTAGAAGTCAGAAAGATCATTATCTTTTTTAACAATGGAAGGGTGCTGTATCTGTCTTCCACTGAAAACCCTAAGGTGGTGATTTTCCATGATTGTGCCACTCTCACAGATTTCTGGGAGTTCCAGAAACATCATCTCCCTCTTGAGTAATGTAAGAGGCTGAAGAAAATTAAGACAGACCTCTTCATCTTCATCTAATGGCTGAACAACTACAGCAGACTGACAGCAAAAATGATGTGGTTCAGAACACAGCAGTCATGCCCTTCAGGAAAGCAAAAATACTGCACCAGAGGCAGAAGAAACTAAACTTCCTCTGAATTTTCAGCCAAAGGCCTTGCACAGTTAAGTCTTAGTAAGGCCTTAATAGAGGGAGCAGAGTTAGCAGAAGGGAAGAGTCACTCAACAGATTCACTCCCAGTAAAACCTCGGGCAGGGCTGCTCCAGCCACAGCTCTGTGGGCAGCCATCCTCACTGCAGGAATCAAAGGTGTGAGTTTTACAAGAAAAACTGTGGAGATACATGGTATGAAAGAGCTCTGCCTGCAAATACATTAACAAGTCCATTGTGAACACAGTGATTCATTGAAGGCAGTAATGATGGCAAGAATACACAGCACAGCCGAATTAATGGGGACATCTGAACTTCACCACCCATTGCTTCGTATCTTCTTTCCTCCCCTCCAAAGCTTACAGATTGATTAACCTTGTAACAAATCCTTCAGGGAAAGGCTGTCCTCTGGGTTTGTTTACTGTCATGAGATGCAATCAGAGGGACTTACCAGCAGTTGGCCTTATAATTAGCAAGTATTAAATGAGCTTTTATAACTCAGCCAAATCCAGAATCCAGCTCAGAACGAGTATGGTCTGATTTGCTTTTTCTTGCTCTTACTCATGACTACAAACAAATGCAAACAGGCCCAAAATTCTTGATCCTAATGTGAATAAATCCACTAGGAAGAAATTAATGAAACAAAAACATTTACAAATAGGATTGTCTCAAATCCCCAATCCTGAAATGTAGAAGTGCCTCACAAATACTAAGAAGGTGAGTTCACCCAAGCCTGTGAGAAAAAAAGATTAATTACCCTAATTTCATATCAACAAATTACACTCATACAGAGCAAATGATTTATCCAAAGTCACGGAGAAAACAGAACAATCTCAGGCTAGGATCCTATCAAAGGAAACACTACATTAGTGGACTTGCCTGCATTAATACTCATTACAAGTACTGCATTGTTAGAAAGAAAACATGCACTAATTGTCTCAGGAGTTCTAGAAGCACAGTTAGCTCGTTAACTGCCCCCTGGGAAGCTGCTAATCCTGTAAACAGGGACCTGTGGGTGCCAGCAGCATTCATCCCACATCAGGCATGGAACACATAATTGAAAGCTGATGGGAAGCACTTCCAGGCTTGACAGTCCATACACATTTTCCAGTATCATCCCTTGATTAGAGTTATTAAAACCACTTGGAACAAAGGTCAAACAGCTCTTTTTCTGCTGCAAAGGGGACAGTGAAAGCTGCAGTGAAGGACATTTTAACAGAGAACACATTTATATGCTTCACTGTCATCTTAATTTTTAACAGAAATTATTCATTCATCACTGAAGCAAATTTCTTGTGCAAATACATTTACCAAGTTCTAAAGTCACTGGAACACCTCTGTACTGAAAATCAGAGAATAACACACACACATATTTAATTACAATTTCTGACAGAAGCAGTACAAAAGGAATTGTTAACAATATTTAACTGCTATGATTGAATTTACAATGATTGGGTTTGGTCCCTCTTCTGCCCAATAATTACTGGGACACATAATTGACCAAGACACATTTTCTCATCTCAAGATTGTCTTGAAGCAAAAATTAGCTACATTTTGCTCCTCTGTACCTATCCATTGCAATTACAGGTCTTGTAGCTGGGAGAGGAAGGTTTGCCCTCAAGGGATCCCCTCTCAGCTTCCTGCAGCTTTTCTACACAATTCTCTCCAGTTATTTTAATAATGCTCCTGAACGTGACTTCAAATGCCTGCAGGGTTAACAGCACACCACCAAAAATCCTGAACAGAAGTCAGCACAAAGATTTTTGCCTCTTGGAAGGACAAGTTCCCAAAAATACCCAAGCAAACATTGATTCTTAAACTAAACTAATGGCAAGCGCCTTGTTGTATGCATTATATTCATACTTTACCCTCCAAAGATGAATGACTACCATTCCTGGGTGGAATTAACCACTCAGGCCAGAAGCATGCACACACTGATTATCAAAGCCAATATAGGTCAGAAGGACTAAAAACATACCAGTGATAGTAATGGAATCCTGCCCAAGAGCAGGCTCCTGAAACTCTGTCTGGGAATGGAGCAAGGAGGATTTGATGTACGTAGCTAAAGTTTCCACAGGACTCCCACCAGCAGCCATCAGGGGGTTATATTGGTTGTCAACAGGTGAACTTCCACTGCTTTTTAGCTCATCAAACCTTTTTGCACACTGTCACAAGATTAAATGATAGGACAATGAAGCAGTAGCTTTCAGCACATTTTTAATAACTGTGATTTGAGATGGATACTGCATTGCACATTTTTGCACGTGATATCAAACTCATAAATGCTGCCTATGTTGTTAGTGGTATCAGTATATATAAACACAGTAAAATAATAGCTACCATAATTAAATAACAGAAAGAGAAAAAAAAATAAGTAGAACCTGTTTAAACTTTCATTTCCTTAAACCCTGTGAGATTTTAAGCCAAATTTTCAAAGAGAAAGTTATGGGGAGAGTTTGAATTCTCACTTTGTAACTAGTTCTTCCACCATAAACACGGTCAAATGTTATTAAGAGTGGCTATAGAAACTGGTTCACAATTATTATTCTTTTACTTTATGACTTCCATTCCAATTTGGACAAAAGGGACTGCTGCTTTCCACTGCAATCCTATAAACTTCCCATCCCCTGTTTTTGATGAACTTTCTAGAAAGTCTCTGTTCTGTAAATTTGTACCAACACAATCATAATTACAGATTTGGTTCAGTAAAGTCCTACACAGGGGAACTTGCACATACAAATAAATCTGTTTAATTCTACAGGTGCTCCTCCTGTGACACAGGTGTGGGGCTCCATTAGCAGCTGGTTTTATTTATTTATTTAGGGATGAGTTCACAGACATGTCATGCCAGTGCCCCTTTGGGCCAGGGGCACACAGGGACATCCTTCTGATAGTCACAGAGTCTCAAATTTGGGATGCCAGTCACAAAACTGATATATCTGTGCTTTTATCTAACTGCCTTAAAAGTGGACTCCTTAAATAGAGACATATTTGAGGCATTCAGTCCTATAAAAACAGAGTAATCAGACTTGCACCAATCAATCACATGAATTAATGTGAAGAGAGGGCTCACTGGTACTGTTATTTTATTTAACATGCACAGTGCTGTCTGCACATTGAAAGGTGAACAATAGAGATGTCCCCAAGCCTCTGCCAAGAACTTGAAAGGCAGCAGCATTCCACAGAAGCTTCTACACCCAATCCTTCATTTTTCTGTTTGAAATCCAAGGTTCCAGCAACACCCAGTAGCACTGCTATAAATGGGAGCTGACACACTTGATTAGGTTTGCAAGAAAGTCAAGACCACTTGTCTTGTTTTCTTTCAGCCTTGCTGAATCACAAGGGCAAAAGACATTTTCTTTTCTTAGCTTACACCCTTTTTAGACAAAAAGTCAAAATTATTATTATTTTTTTAAAAAGAGCATTTCACCAGGAAATTCAGCAATCCAGAAAGAGAAGTATACAGAGGTTCTTCCAACTCTACTCCAACCAAAGAAAGAAAAATCCACACCTTGTAGGATCAACAAGGCAGCAACTGCACTCCTTACCCAAGAGAGATCTGCAACCCCTCCTTGTCCAGAGTTGTAACAACACACACAGAGTTTTCAGGTTTCCCAGGAAGGATACTACAACCTGCACAGGGTTAGTGGGTACTGGCATCCCTTCCATCCAAGCCTTAGCTAAGGAGTTTGGAATGCAGTAGCACAGCTACCTTTTTTTAATTCCACTTTTTAATTTTTCCTTTCCAGTAATTTTCATTCTTATTCTGTGTAAGTTGTAATGAAATACAATGCAGAACACATTTCTCAATTTCATTGCTCAGGTTCTGTAGAAACAAAACAAAACCCTCCACCTCTTTTCAATCTACTGCTCATTTAATATTTTCAATTAGGTGCAAATTACTTTAGGTAAAAAAAAAACCTTAACTTCAATTTCCCTCCCTTCCCCCAAGAAATGCTTTCTACTCCATATACTCCATAAAGCATTGCTTAAAGCATACAAATTCTTTTATTAGTGAACTCACTTCTTTGGAGGTGTATCCTGGAACCAGCCTTGCCACACTGTCCCAGTTGATGGGCTGAGGAACCCCAATCAGGGAACACAGGATCATATCCAAAACCATTTGGTTGTTGTCATAGGGGAAGTTATTGTTTTCTGAGAATCCACGACTCATCTTTGGCTACTTAAGCCTGGAAGAGAAAGAGTTTTTAGCAGGTCTCAGTGCATGGTTTGCTAAAGCTTGATCTGCTTTAGCTGCAGCACTCCATAAATAACTGGGGATAAATTACCACAGCATTACAGTCAAGTACTGAGGCTTTTTGGACAAAATTTAGATATTCTCAAAGCCCTGAGGGAGAAGCAGATGTGCAAAGCAAGAGGAAGCAGGTATTATCCACCTTTCCTCTGAGCTGCCCCTTTCCAGAGGGCAAATCACACCTCTGAGGCCTCTAACACAGGAGAAAGGCTTCCAAAAGCTCGGAACAAACAGCCAAAGTTACAGAGAAACATCTCAATGCAAATTTACAAACAAACAGCCAAAGTTACAGAGAAACATCTCAATGCAAATTTACAAACAAACAGCCAAAGTTACAGAGAAACATCTCAATGCAAATTTACACACGCTCAAATACTTTTGTCTGTTCCCACAAACCTCCTACTCTCAGCTCTGCTCTGCCCATGTGCTCAGCACACCTGACTGCCATCATTCAGAAGCCAAGCCAGGATACCAATTTAAGGGCCAGCAACACTTTGGAGCCAGGAAACCACACCTGAATCTCCTTCAGCTCTCATCCCCAACACCTGACATTGCCAACTCCTCATGAGCCAGGATGAGCAGCTCCAAAAACCTCCTATTCCTCAGCTTTAGGCTGAACACTAGAACAAGGCATATAACAACAGCAGAAAACACTTTATAAAACAGGATCACATTTAGTTTGGTTTTTTCCTTTTTCCAAATGGATTTTATGTATAGCACCAGGAACAGAGTAAAAGTTCAAAGCACTGATTTAGTTTCTGCTGGGAAAGAACTGTGGGCATTAATTAACAGTTTCATGTTCAATTAAAGCACAGCCAAAAAGCTCAGAATAGAAATACTTAATAACAGAACTTAAAAGCCACACAAATTTTTGACTTAATAACAAAACTTAAAAGCCACACACAAATTTTTGACTTAAAAAGCAAAAATTATAGGGAATTTGAGAGAAAATGCACCTGATAAACTTGTTACTAAAAGCATACCATACACAGATGTTTCCTTTGCACCATCCTCTTTCTAAAAGACAAAATGCTTGAAATACACAAAGTAGTCCTGGTTTTTTCTCCCTCTAGAAGCTGTTCCAGCCCTTTTTTCTGCTTGTTTTGTTGGTAGAAACAGAAATCACAGCAGAGGTAACTGAAAGCTTTCATCCTCTCCAAAGAGCAGCTGAATTAAACCAGAAGGAAAAAAATCCCAGAACCCACCAAGAGAACTCTTTGGTTTCCCACAGTCATGAGATTTAAAAAGAAGAGAAAAAAGCCACAAAACAGAAGACAAGTCCTATAGAAAATTTCATACCATTCCAGCAGTTCTGTCTAAATGAAATCTGCTGTAAAATATGCCAAACAGCCAGTTTTAGAAGAGAAAGGTCCTCACAGGTTCCACGAGCCTAGAATTCTGAGTAAAAGAGGACTTTTACACTGTCAGGTGAAAGTGGATCAGTGCCTGTGTCCCCATCCCTGGGAGCACTTTGAGGCAGTGTCACTGTGGTGATTCCGTGGTGCAGACTCCTCTCTGTCAGTGTGCAGACAGATGTCAGCACCAATCCCAGCCCTGAGCATCTCCTGTTTCTGCTGCCAGCAGGAGAAATGACCCAGCCAGAGCAGGTCAGCCCCAGTGGCAAAGCCCAGTGCTTATGAAACACAGGGCTGACTTCTTGTGCTAGCTCGTACACATGGAGCAGCTGGCTTAAAAATATGTTTGGATGAGATAAGTAAGTGATGGAGTATTATAATCCCTTGGTTTCCCACCATAAAATAGGCTTAATGTGAGTAGAATTACCAGCAATGTCAATATTCCATAAATCACCATTTTGAGGGCGAGTGCTGTGGGATGATTACACCGGGCAATCAAAGAAAGAAAGGGAGAAGGAAAACTTTTTGTTTGTTTGTTTTTGCAAAAGAAAGGAGCACGTAATTTACAGGGGAAAATTGTGAGTGCTTCAGTGGTAACAAGTTTACTACACATCAACCCTGTGGACCGTGAAGCAGCCTGAGCATGAAGGGATGACAGGTGCTCTAAAACGTGATGACACGTTCAGACAGAATCAAGTCTTTGTCTCTCAATAAAGGTTTCTTTATTTGCTTATTCAGCACACTAAAATACAGTTCTGTATATGCTTATTACTGCAAAGACAAATGAAGGAGGAGACTTAATTACAGGCATACAGAAGTATTTTTATTTATATTCTGGAAAGAGCACGGGACTCCTCTTTGCAGCTTTACACATGACATTCAATATTTGCCTTTTTGTCCTTTAGGAAACCCTGTTGGAAATATAAAGACACATGCAAGATTCTGTCTCATGCAAGAACTCTCTAAAAGCAGCAACACAAAGCCTGTAAAAATGATATTCTTAAGAGAAAAAGCGACTTGTACAGATTCTCTGCACTCTGTTACTGCAAGGAAAGCTCAGGTTAACCCCTTCCTCAACTATGACAATTGGAGGAATACAAAGTTTCCAAATTATTTAACTCCGACCAACTCATTTGAGACGCACAACATAGAAAGATATGTGAGAACAGAAATTCCTATTAATACTCAGAATCCCCAATCAAGCGGCGCAAAGGATTCCCAAGAGTTAATTCATGATGGAAACGCACAATCTGATTCGACTTTTTAATGGTTTACAGCAAGTCATTACAGCAGGCAGGAAGGATCGCTGCCCCTCGCGCGGGCACGGCGTGAGGGAAGCTGAGGATGGTGCCATGGATGGGCAGAGGTTCCATCCTCAGCTGAAACGCAAGGAAGTGATGGTGCAGAATGAGGCGGCGGACAGGAACAACAGCAACTTTGCTGCTTGCCCGCGTACCAGCCAACGTTAAAAACTACAAAGCCTTTAAATTAAAAATATAAAAACCCGTCTCAGACGATCTACAAGTGCGGCAACCTCAGAGCGGGGACCCCAACGGCCCCCCGGGCGCTCTCCACCGGGACCCCTCCCGGGTTTACCTGGCGGTTCCCAGGCGCGGGGCCAGCGGGACGGGATGGGACGTGCAGGGGAGCTCCTCCTTGGGACGATCCGGTGGGGCAGCAGCGGGACGGGGGCTCGGCTCCACCGCAGGACGAGCGGGACCCGCGGGCGCCCCGTCCGCACCCGCCGCGCCCTCATCTGCCGGCGCCGCCCGGGCCCGCCCTCAGGGGAGGGGCGGCAGCGCCGTGAGGGGGGCGGCCCCCGCCAATGGGAGCGGGGCGGGCGCGGAGGCCCCGCCCCCCCGCGCGGGGCGCAGCCAATAGGGCGGTGCGGAGCGCTCCCGCCCCGGGCGCGCGGCGGCCCCGCCTTGCCGCAGTGCAGCGGCGGCGGCGCCCCCTCCCGCCCCGCGCGCGGCGTCCAGTCGCCCTGGCAACGCACCGCCCCGCGCGGCGTCACGGTGACGTCACGGCGCGCCTCGCACTAGTGACGCGGTCAGCGTGACGTACGCACAGCCGACATGACGTCACGCCGGCGCTCTCCCTCCGGTGGTTCCGCTTCCCGCAGCCCCAGCTGACCGCAGCGCTCCCGCCCGCCAGAACCCCACGGGGAAGGAAGAGCCCGGCCAGGGGAGCTCGTACCGAAATAATGCATCGGACATGAGAGTCCGGCTCGTGACGTCAGCACAGCTAATTAATTAAACAGCAGTGTGTCAGTGCACTCCATGCTCCCACCAAAGAGGAGCTCCAGCTGAAGCCCTTCCCAGGTTTCCAGCTGATGGAAACTCTTGAGACGCTGTTAGCATAAAAACCAGCATCAGAACGCTGAAATTGTTGCTAATTACACAGCACAGCCCCAGCGCTGGGAGTGGCTCAGCAGAGTTACTGTGCACAATCCTGTTATTTCACCCACACAGCTCAATTCCTACTGCATGGCTGTCTCAAGCATTCCCAAACATTTTTAAATTACTTCCTGTGGGAAGCCACCAGTGCCTGATAAAGACCAGCCCGGATCTCCATTTCCCACATAACAATCCTTCCCTTCGAGGTCATTTGGCAAAAATCAGGGATAGTAATAATTTTCTTTCCAAAAACCCCACTTGTAAACTCTGGAATAACACAGTGAGGACAGAGAAAAAAAAAAAAAAAAGCACAGAAAAATTCAGAAAAAATGATTCTGCCAATCTAGAGATGTATGTGAAGTCTAAATTCTCTAAGTCAGTCTGAAAGCTTCCCTCAGGTCTCAGGGAAAGCAAAACCCACTGGTTTCATACCACCCACAGAATAAACTAAGGCTGGGATATTGCTGCATGATGATGACAGCCAGTCATTCCACAATGAATGGAAACCTGATGGTGTGTCAGAAAACTGGAACATGGTTTTTTCATTAATCTGTGCTATTAGGCAGAAGTCAGTCCCCTCCTGTTTTTATTTTTAAATAAGAAAAAACATTATCAGGATTTGAGCATAAACAAAAAAATCAGCATCTTAAATTTCATTCATTTGCTGTTCTAGAGACTGTGCTAGGTCAGTTACAATAATTCAGAGCTAGTAGAGTTGTCCCTCTGTATTTTTCATTTCTAAAACCACAAGACTGTATTTATATTCTGACAGCATAAATAATCCCTGTCACTTGCTGGAGCCTGATGGTTTTGTGACTGTTATGAAATTCAGGGAATTGCTCAAAGCAGGTAAGAAGGAGCCAGAGGTGCCCTGCACTGACATCATGCCCTGTTACCAGTCAAACCAGTCAGACCACTGCAATTGTTCCAAGGAGAGATTATCCAGTAGTTAAAGGCTGAGCTGCAGTGGTCACAGAAGCCAGGGGACAGATTTATCAGCCCAAAGCTGCTTCAAACTGCCCTGCAAAGGAACCAGTCCAAGACGTAAGGAGAACAGGAAAGGATGTGGGGACACACACAAGTACTACCTGCCTTTACAGCCCAAAAATGTTCACCAGGCTCAACACTCAGGCCACACCTGCATGGATAAAAATCTGGAAGGAGTTACATAAGAACATCACTTCTTTGTGTAAAACAAGAACAGTTCTGCTATGATTGCACACAAGAGCATTTCTACAGTGGTTTAGCAAGAAATCCCTGTGCTGGTTTCCAAGTTTGCACCTCTTCTGGAAGGTTTTCATTGCCAACAGAGGAGATTGGTAAGAAACTGCATTTGCTTTGTATTTACCTCAGCAGCAAATTTCACCAAGTCAGAAGAACTTTAATATCCCAGATGGAGTCTAATTCCACACAAGGAAGAGTTTTCAACCTGGGCAAAGCGGCCCATTTATTTCTACTAGACAAACAGATGATTTTAAACTGATTTTTCAGAAAGCTGAACAAAGCTTTGACTCTATGCATGCTCTTGTTTTGTTTGTACTCTGAGAACCACTCAGCAGTGGCATTTGTCAGTAGCTCACATATTCAAGCAGAAAATTATCTACTGAACAGTATCAGTAAGATTCAAAAATAAACTAATGTCTTATATAAGCAGATGTCAAAGTTCTGTTACAGACTCCTGGCTCTGCTACAGGTATGTAAATAATTCAGAGGAGTAACATAAAGGTAACTTATAAGTTAAATAAGTAACTTTTAAGTAAAAAAAGGTAACTTTTAAGTAAATAAAGGTAACTTTTAAGTCAAAATAAGAGCTGCTTGCCTAAATGCTTAGGTGAAGCAGTATTTCAGGCACCTCTCTTGGCTGATCTCTTCCAGGCTCTCCTGTTGCAGCCACACCTGCTCCTTTTGCTCTTCTCCCCTTCCTAAAGCTCTGCAAGTCTGGAGCAGCCTGCCCACCAGCCTTCCTTTCCAGCCAGGGCTCATTCAGGTCTTTTGTCTGTAGCCTGCCACGTGGACAGAAACAGACAGTAAATTGTGGTGCATATTTCACTTCAATGAACTTTAATACCCTTCTGCAATCAATACAATTAATTGGGAGTTAAATGACTGACTTCAATTCTTCAGAGCCTTCTTTTCCAATTAAGGTAATTGCAAAGTTGAAAGGATCAAAATTCTTGTTGAGATTTAGGAGATACAATGATGACAGTGACTTGTAGGCTAAGTCAAACAAATACAAAGACAACTGAGGTAGGAATAACTTATCTTCCTGCTAAAAGATTTGTTGTCAAAGTAGTATGACCTGGAAGTGAAATTAAACTTATCTTTCTAAAAATAAGACTTAAAACATTCCAACAAGCATCATGGCATTGTCATCTCAAATTGTTCTGAGCCAGAAAACAGAAGAGAAAACAGGAAAAAAAAACCCCTAAAATGGCCAGAAAGCAAAAAAATCTACCTGAATGGATACTCTTAAAAAAAAGGGTTTTATTTATTCATTCATTGTAGACCCTTCCTCTGACTGAAATCTTTCACTGGCAGGAGAGGCTGACAGTCCATTAATTACATCTCAGAACTGTAAATGAATTCCCTCCAGGGACACACTCTGCACACAGAATTGTGCACTTGATACATCCCTCCCCCCTTTTGTTTCTCTGTATTTTAAATTCCAGATTTTTTTTGCTATTTTCATTTCAACAACAGATATAATTTTCAAATACAGATAATTTTCTGGTACACTGGGCAATGTCTCGGGAACATTGTTCTGTTTTAGACCTCAAGGTTTTCATCTGCCCTTTAACTACTTTTTCCTTTATATCTGCACTTGAAAATCTAACAATTTACTATAAATTATTCTAATCACCATCTCCCAATACTTGAGCACAACCAGTTAAAATCATGTTCTATTTATTAACAACAGGCATTCAGAGAATACTTTCAAATCAAGGTTCCAGCATAATATTTGTCTTTCCAGCCACTCTATCTCAATAAAATTGCGTTCATTTTTTTAGAGTTTTGTTGTGTTCAACAGACTTCTAAGAACCCAAGGCCAGCAAATGCCATTAAAATATAAATACTGAAAGCTTTGTTAACACATCATGGGTGTTGAAGATCCCTGTAGGAATGGTCCAACTGAAACTGCTCAATCAATTAAGAAAAGGCCTGTGCCCTACTTATATTTCCAAGAAACTTGAAAATAAAACAGCTATTTTAATGATTAAACTTAATTATTTAATCCACCGATGTAACCTTCAGAAGTTCAACATGTTATACATACATACTACAAGCAAAAAAAAAGTTTTAATTATCTTTGCTTCATTTAACAAAAAACCAAAACAGTATTTCAAGACAGAATTCTCAAACACCCATATGAAGAAAATACTTGGAACAGTCTTAATATTTTTATGGCTTTTGATAAACTGGAGCCCTAAAATTTTATGGGCAGATGCAAAATTTACCACCTGAAAGGCAGCATGAAAAGTTTGTCCAACTCCAAGACCTTCTCTAAGTGACACAATTAAGCAAGAAATGTTACTTTTTCTTTGATGCTCCAATTACTTCCAGCTTCCCTAACTCAAGGCTTTCCTACTGCTCAAAACCACAGGAGAGATATAAAAACACTGATATAAAATCAATAAAGGACAGAAATGAGCTGAGATGCAGATGGTAGCTGATAGATAGGCAGCTAACAGGCTACATCACAAAGTGGCTAAGAGTGATGCAAAGTTAGTTCAGGGAGTAACAACTAATGGGTGCCTGACTGCAGAACACCCTTAATTCCAATGTCCTTTTAATAAACAAACCAGAACCGCTTGGAACTACTGGTGATGCCTCACTGCTCTCCTCCTTTGTAACTTCTATTTCTCCTCCCTTCCTCCCAAGTCCCTTTTTTCCTGAGAGCAAAGTTCTTTATGACAGAACCCCCACTTCTTATGAAAAGCAACTTGAACCTTCTCACTATTCCATTGTGTGCATCTCCTGCAGCTCTCCCTCCTTTCAGGGGAGACAATTTCAGTGCTGTTACTCCTTTATGGTTCTGAGGGTGATGTTTTGGAGGGCATCTTACAGAAATCAAACTTCCCTTTGCACATCTGTTGAAGAGGCTCCAGACTCCTCTGAAGAATGGTGTTAATCTGTCTCCTAAGCAAGAATGGCAGTCCCTATTTATTTTTTTTCCTTTGTTTGCTATTTTATGAATGCCTCACTATCTCAAGATCTCAGAGTGGCTGCCAGGTGGGTGGATAAAATCACTGACGTACAGCCTTAGGTGAGTCAAAAATAAATACCACAAATTTGAGCAATCATTTCTCCATCCCTCCACCAGCCAGTAGCAGCAAAAACTGGTACAGCCCCACCAGTGCTCCACTACAAACCAGATTTTCAACAAGCCCTAAGTGGAATCAATAAAGCACAGTTCAGTTGCTTTGTTGATCAAAGTGCATCAGAGCTCCTGCTTCTCTCCTCCAGCCACAGCGGAGTCCGACGCCGCAGCAACTTTGCTGCTTCCAGCAAAAACAGTCTCAAAAGCTGCCTCCTGCTCCTCCAAAGTCACAGCAGCAGCAGCAGCAGGGGCTCCTCTGACAGCTGTGCTGGGAAAGGCTGGCCTCTGCTCTGCAATCCTCTCCAGGTCCACTGTTCTCCTGCCTCTTCTTTTGCCCAGGATTTTGATGTAATTAGCTGGCACAAGTCCTGTTGTTTGGCCATCGTAACTAGCCAGGAGCCAAGCCACGGATCTTGGGCTGTTGTTCTGGAGAAGAGAATGCAAATGCATCAGGTTACAGGACAATCCAACAGAACTGAACAAATCTACTCTGCAAGTTCTGTTAGAATGCAATAATCACTTCATGGGGAGTAAAGATCAGTGTGGATGAGGAATTTGGACAAATAAGGTGGTTTGGGGGCTTTTCTGTTTCAATTTTCAGACTCTTGCACTCACATGTGTTGAGAAAAGAAAAAAGTTTACCAGAAAATCAAAAGTTTACCTTTGGGTGCTAATCTTAGCATGTCACCAGCACGGAAAGAAATTTCTTCTTCTGAGAGAGCACTGAAATCATATTCTGCTCTTCCAACTACATGGTCATCTTCTCCACTCGCCCAGTTACTAGACGCTGTTTGCAAACAAAAACCACAAGTTTATCTGCTTGGAGTTACAAAGTTTGGTGTGTTTTTCAAAGGAAAATGAAGAACACACTTCAGCTTCCTTGCTAAAACTTTTCCAATAAAGAAGTGACAGGAAGTAAAATGAAATGCAAGACTTGGGGAGCAAATCCAACCAACACTTGTCCCACCCAACCCAAACTGCCACATCTAAGAGGAGGGAACCAGAAGTTGAGAGGAAGCATGATTCTGGAATTACAGAAAGCTTCAGCAAGAAACCACATCTTAACAACAGCTTACTTAAGCAGGCTGCATCACATGCCTAAAATTCAGTACTGTGCCCTATCAATCTAGCATCTATTAATTACTATTGCTGTAGTGTGAGACTAATCACTATAGAGGCAACAACAAAAGGAACAATACAGGCTGCGGGTCATCTTTACCTGTTTCTTCCTCACTGTATGTAGAAAGCAGCTTCCAAATCAGGTAGGGGCCTCCCAGTATGACAGCAAAGAACAGGAAAATGGGCCAGGATTTCGCAGAGTTAGCCACCTTGTCTTCAAGGCCAGCACGAGCCACTTTGCCCTCGCTCTCAGCCCACAAATCCTCGTTGTCGCAGCCCTGCCGCAGACCCAGCAGGCGCTGCAGGCGCTGGTAGAGGTACCTGATAGTTCTCACGAGGGCAAAGGCTGAGAACACCTTGGTGAAGTGGATTTTGAGGCGGGAGAAGTGGTTTGCCACATCCAGCACGGCCCTGAAGCTGTTGTAGACGGCGGAGAAGGTGGCATCCATCATCATGCTGACGGAGGCGAAGGCGTGCACGATGCTCTCGATGGACTGGAAGGCGCCCCGGCTGCTCTCCTCAGCCTGCTGCACAAACCTGCTGGGGGGAATGGCCTCGGCGCAGAAGCGGTTATAGCCCAGCCCGCCGTAGCCATAGCTGTAGGGACTGTAGCTTCCGTAGAAAGAGGAGCCATAGGAGCCGTAGGCTGGGGAGAAGGAGCTGCTGTAGGCTGGCCTGAAGGCGCTCAGGCTGCTGCTCGCCGTCTGCTGGGATGGTCTTGGCAGGATGGGCGGGGGGATCCGTGCCACCGTGGGCTGCCCGGGCCTCGTCAGCAGGTTGTCACCCAGGTCAGCAGACCTAAACAAATTCAGATCAGCAAGATCAGCACCCAGAGTTTAGGTTTTCCTTTCCACTAACTCCTAAACACCACAGAGAGTTTCAGCAGCATGGGCGTGACGGTGTTCACAGGGGTCCGAGGATGAGGGAAGAGACAAGGATCTGACTCCATGTTTCAGAAGGCTGATTTATTATTTTATGATATATATCATATTAAAACTGTACTAAAAGAATAGAAGAAAGGATTTCATCAGAAGGCTAGCTAAGAATAGAAAAAGAAGGAATGAATAACAAAGGCTTGTGGCTCGGACTCTCTGTCTGAGCCAGCTGGGCTGTGATTGGCCATTAATTAAAACAACCACACAAGACCAGTCACAGATCCACCTGTGGCATCCCACAGCAGCAGATAATCAATGTTTACATTTTGTTCCTGAGGCCTCTCAGCTTCTCAGAAGGAAAAATCCTAAGGAAAGGATCAGAAAACACGTCTGTGACACATGGGGACAGAGAACCTGGCAGCCCAACACTGGTTATGTTGAACAGGGTTTGAAGGAAGTAAAAGATCTGGACAGGAAACACAGATCCTTCAGGGGGAAAAAACCCCCAAAATCAGACATCCAGCGTAAACACAGAACTGGAATGTAAACATGGAAAACCTTTGCCTGTTTATTATTTCAATCCATGAAATACACCACCCAGAGCCATCAAACCTGCTGCTCTAACACCCACATCATTCTTCTGCACATGAAAGCCCCTAACACAAACTTTTATGAACTTTCCAATCTGAAAGTTTTATTCCCAACCCTTGCTCCCAGCTCTTCTGCACAATGAGCCAATGATACAGCAGGAAGAAAGCTTGAGAGCTCCTCTGAATCCACTCTTAAAGGGTGGCACGACCTAAGTGAGAATCCAAGTAATTATGCAACAATATGTGCAAGGGCTTTGGGGTCCCCAATTTCCCTCTCTACCCAAACTACCTGATCACCTGTGTGCAGATTGTCAAGGGGTTAAATCTACTACTGAGAAGTTAGATACAGGTCTTAATTTAGTAATTTTCCTTTTCCTTTGCATGCCCATAAATTTAAATTATTTTATCAATGAGTAATACAACTCTGGAAGTACTTGATTGGCATTTGAATTCTGTCAAGCAGCTTTTTGTCCAGCTTCTGCCAGTTCAATAAAAATATACGTGTTTCATTCACACATTATCACCTAAAAGTCAAACATTCTATTTCCCATGCTTACTGCCTCGACTCACAACTTCCCACTTCTGCAGTCCAGAAAAAAAGAAGGAAGTCAAGCTGGAATTGCTAAGCAGCTGCTGCTGCTTGCTGCACTATTTCCATACATGGTAGGAAACAGCTTCCTCTCAGCAAAACTTACAGGTTTCCACAGCAAAGAATAATATTTGTATCTTTACACTGCTGCCTTTTCCATCACAGACTGTAATTCTCTCAGCAGTTGAAAACAGGAGGAAAAATAAGTTATTACCCCAGCAAAGAGAGCTAGTGTAATTCAGTAAGTCACACTATAGTCCTCTGTGCTCTAGACAACTTGGGACACCCTGCTTCAGAGCTGCTTGAAGCCGTTTGAAATGGGGTAAATAAACCCAGAATGAAAAACCAACACCACCAGACTGCTGGCTCAGCACTCTGCAGAGAGCACAGCGAAGTTTCTGCTCAATGCTTAGTGCTGGGCCAACCTTTAGCCCAGTTTCAGCTCCCTCCAACTGCAATCACCAGCACCAGGAGAAAAACAAGACGAGTATTCAGCCACCCAGCGGGCTTTCCTTGGCTTCCCGTAAAAAAGGAGTCGTTCATAAGCCCCTTCCTGTGCATCCTTCTCCACGAGCAGGTTGGGTTTTCTGGGAGAGCTCCCAGAAGCCGGGAACACACACACGGGACTGACAACACACAGGGATCTCTTCCAGCTCCTGGGGCTGACACGGAGCTCCCCCCGTCCTGCTGAGGCTCAGGGGCTCACAGAGCTGCACATCCCCAGGAAAGGACTGCGAGTGTCCCCAGGAAAGGGCTGGGAATGGCCCCAGGAAAGGGCTGGGAATGGCCCCAGGAAAAGGACTGTGAGTGTCCCCAGGAATGGACCTCTAATCCTCCCAGGAAGGGACTGTGAACTCACTCTACCCCTCGGCGACAACACGGCTTTCCCTCCCACGCCGCATACGCAGCCTCCCTCTGCCACCAGCGGGGTTTGAGCCCGCAGCCCCTCACGCCGAGCCCGCCCCTCCCGCCCGGCACAAGCCCCTCACGGCGCGGGGCAGCCCCGGCCGGGCCCGACCTTTGAGCCCGCCCCAGGGAGCGGGCCCGGCCGGCCCGAGGGGGTGAACCCCCACGGCCTCCACGGCGGGGACACCCGGGGAGGGACGCCCGCACTCACTGGAAGGCGGTCGCGGTGCCCGGCAGCCGCCGTGACTCCCAGGGCTTGGGCGGCGGCGTCGCCGCCATCGCGCCCGCTCGGCCCCGCTCGGCTCCGCTTCGGCCTCGCTCGGCTCAAGATCGACCCCGGCTCGGCCCCGCTCGGCTCCGCTTCGGCCTCGCTCGGCCCCGCCCGCCGGAAGGCGACAAGCGAGAGCGCCGAGCTATTCCACCAGCCGCCCTACGGGCGCACCGCCCCGCCGCGCCGGCCGAGCGATGCGCTCTGCCGCTCTGCTGAGCGGGCCTGTGCCGGCTCCGGGGGACGCCGAGCGAGGGGTGAGCGGGAATGGAGCGGGAACGGGAACGGAGAGGGAACGGGAACGGAGAGGGAACGGGAACGGAGAGGGAACGGGAATGGAGCGGGAATGGGAATGGAGCGGGAATGGGAATAGAGCGGGAACGGGAACGGGAATGGAGCGGGAATGGGAATGGAGGAACGGAATGGGAACGGAACGGGAATGGAGCGGGAACGGGGCTCCTGTGCCCCCCTCCCCTCACAGATGAGGGGCTCTGAGCTCCGCCCTGAGGTGCTGGGCCGGAGCGCGGCCGCGGTTCCTCCCCTCACGCTGCCACCGAGTGTCAGGAATATTGAGTGTCACATTTACCAGGTGGAATATTGTCACATTTACCCCCGTGTGCCACGCGGTGCCCGTGTTTAAGTCGCACGGAGCTGAATTGAGGTCGCAATTACCTAAAATCGTGTTTATTTGTGTTTGTTCTTTCCCTTTAAAACCAGCTTTGGAGTTTCCCAGGCTGCCCTTGGTTTTTAGAGCTTACCCTGAAGCGTCCAAAGCCAGACTAAAGAAATTCATGGAATTAATCACTTTTCCGTGCTACGGAGGCTCTCCGTGGCTGCAGGATTCCTGTGCAGGATGGGGAGTTGCAGGTGTAGCAGTGGCTGGCATGGAGAACATGGATAAATCCATCCCTTGGGACACAAGAGCTAGCAGAGTATCAAATGTTGCTTAGAGGAGCTAAGCCCAAAGCAAAATCGGGTGGTTCATTAGTGCTGTGGAACTCCTTGCTGAATTTATTCCCACAATGGACTCGTTAAACCTTTGGTCTGAACAATTGTGGTTATCCTTATGTGCCTCCTGAAATTCCCTTGATGTCCAGTGAGGGTGAGTGCCTCACTGGGATTCTCTCTTCTTCCAAAAAAATGCTGAGTTCACAACATTTTGGCCAAAAAAATAACCCCAAAACCAGTGTTTTCTAAAGTTCTGGGCAGAGAGAATGACAGGAAACCAAATTAGCCATAATATTAAAAAAAAAAATAAAAAAAGCATTGTGAGATTTCTCACAAAAACATGAGAAGGGAAATAAATTTTTATAAATCTTATTTGTCTTATAAATCTTATTTTTTTTCCCTGTGCTTTTAACACACTGGTTCTTTAGTCACTGCAATTTGAGGAGGAATTCCCATTTGAAATTTGCCTTAATATGTCTCAGCTCTGCCCTCCTTCATTCAGTAAAGATTAGAGTGCCATGTACTTTATCCAAGATAAAACTGGGTAAAAGCTCAGCATTTCCTTGTCAGAACTTGAGTTCACGTTTCCTAGGAAAAACCTAAGAAATACAGAAGCTTTTCCTGCAGCCAGTGATCTTTTTGGGTTGGCCTTCCACTTCTCTGTGCCTGTGATTTAAAACAAATGAGCATCCAAGAGAGGCCAACAAAAACTCCAGTTGCCCTGAACATGGTGCAGTTAAATCTCATCTGGGTGCTTTGTTTGTTCTGAGCTTTTCTTCTTGCTGGATTTCAGGTTTGCCCAGCATGTCTCCAGTGGCAGAGAAGGACAGAGCAGCTGTTCAGCTCCTGCTCGGCGCTGGCACGTGCCCACGATGTGTTCTGAGGTTCTGCTCTGTGGGCTCACAGCAGCTCTACAGACACCCACAGCAGGTTTGTCCTTTGCTGGGCTCCTGGCCTGAAAGGAAAAGGAGTTGTGTAAAACTCTGCTTGTGCCTTCAATGGGGAGGAAATTCACATGAAATTTCAGATTTGGTGGGGGGATGCAACTGAAGAATTGCAGGGCAAACTTTGAGGATAAATTAGAGAAATCCTCCTTAGCTTGCTCTAACCCCCTGTCTTTATGCTTTGTGGCTGCTGGTCTTTGTCTTGATTGTTTTACCTTTGCTCAAGTTTAGACTCTCCACAATTCATTTTTAACATCTTCCCTATCCTTTTCCATCTTTTATCAATTATTTTAGGCGTGTTCGTTCATCGTACCGTTTTTTATCCTTTTGCATCTCTACCTTTTCTACCCTATCTCTGCTTTTCTGCCCTATCTCTGCTTTTCCTCTGAGTTGCAACTGCACAGTAACTGCTGTCTCCCCTACTGAAATCCTTTTAAGGAATCCTTCTTCCTGAGCTATGTCTTGTCTCTCATCCTCCCAGGAATCAGAGCCATGCACGGAATTGTTACTTCTTGAGGGCTTCTCTCCTCATACAAAGTTCTTACTCTGTGTGTTTAATTTCACCCCCTCTCTCTTCTTTTTGTTATGGTGGCCAACTCTCTTCCTGTTGAGGTGAAGGAATTAAATTCTAACACAATCTAAATGACAAGAAAGCACTAAATGTCTCTTTTCATGGAATAGAGTTGGGGCAAAAATAAAAAATGTTTCTGCAAGCCAGGTCTGGAAAACGTTTTCATTCTTGGATGATAGACAAGTCTATTCAGCAATATTTTCTCTGGAAATTTCTATTCTGAGGGAAATGCAGCTTGGAGCTGTTGAATTGTGTCTTAAAGGTGTTTTTGGGCATAAATTCCCTGTTGTTAACGACATACACTGAGCCTCAACTGGAGCAGTACTGCCACGTGGAACGGTGTTTGTTAAAGAGGAGCAAACAACCAGGCTGTGTTTCCTCTGTTTGTGCCAGGATCTGCTGAAGGATCTGCAGGAATTTCTGAAGAACAGCCAGGAGAAGGAAGGCACGGTGTGTTTGGATGTGGCTGACCCCCCTTGTAAGAGACTCAGGCTTGAGCACCAGGAGGAAGGAGCTGATGAGCTGAACCACAACGGGGCCATCCCACAGCTTCCCTCTGCTGGGAATACTGGGAATACTGCCCTGGACAGCTCTGCTGGGAGGGTTTGCAACGTCTGTTTGGGAATTCTCCAGGAGTTCTGTGAGCCTGACTTTGTTAGAAAGGTACATTTTTCACCTTTTGGAGGGACTTTTTTAGAGCTTGTGTTTGCTGGGGCCTACAGGATACAGCTGGTGACTGAAAACACTGAGCAATTTTTTTGTTGTTTCTTCAAAAAAAAATGTTTTTTTTTTTTTTTTTGAAAGAGAGAACAAACAAACCAGACAGCAAACCAAAACATTTGCCCAATGTGAAGATTTGAAATGTAGATGGCAGCATCCTGCTCCACCCTGCTCCTGGGCAGGGTTTGCACAGCCAGCAGTGCAGCTGGGAAGTTGTGTCTATTCTGGCACCAAATTTTGCCCAGGCTTTGTCACTGTGGCACTTTTTTAATAAAAAACCAGCGGTGCAGGTGCAGTGGAGTGACTGCAGGGAGCACACTTGCCTAAGGAAAGGAGTAACAGCCACGTGGTTCCATGGATTTAGGAGATGACCTGAGGTTCAGCTGCTTTCAGGGAAAACCTCTGAGGAACTCTTCACTTTTTATGTGACAGGAAAATGAGGAGTCATCAAGTGCTGCTCTCTGAACCACATGTTTCTAATGACAGCATGAACCTGTCTTCATGAAGTACCACAGGGCAAGAAAATGTTTTGGTGATGCAGCAGATTGTGGATAATAGAGAAAATGTGAGTGAGGAGAGAATGTGGGCACAGAGCCTTGCAAATGCCATCTCTGAGCAGTTGTAGTGCTCATGTGAGCAATATCAGCTAGATATTTCTAGCTGAAATATCTTCTAGAAAGCTCAAACTGGCATCTGAGATATTTAACAGAGTTTTGATAGAAAAAGATTTGATTTAATAGCAGGAATGTATCAAAAATGAGACTAGACAGAAAGCACCATACATAGTTTCTGTTGCTGCAGAACATAATTGTTTCTTTTTTGTTTCCATGGGCAGAACATGTATCTTTTTACAGAATCCACTGCTGAGATTTGTTTCAGAGCTGCTCTTTTCAGTAGCAATGGAAGATCTGACAGCTCTGGTTAAGCACCACAAAACCTACGTATTTAATAGAGAAATTTCCTTATCTGAGATGCTGATTTCACCTAAACTTTCAGTATACAATTGGTCCTGGCCTTAAAAGAGTGAGTTTGGCTGTTTCAGAGCACCAAGGATAGTGGTGATTAGTAACTTTTTTTAACAGGACAGAAAAGCTTGCATTTCACTAAGTTGTTGGTGATTGCTCTGGTTTGTATGTTGGGCATCTCTCTGAGTGTGTGATAACATGAATTCACAGTGATTATTCTAGGACAAAAATTATCAGCTCAGTCCCATTGCTGTGGTTTCATATTAAGCTCCTTCTCTTGCAGGTGTGCCAAAAAGTTAATTCTGCTGACTACCAGTTCACCAGTTTTGTATTTTCTGTGTCACTGCCCCCACAGCTGTCTGTCAGGGAGGTAAGTAACTGAAACAATAACTTAAATAATAACTTAAATCAATAAATATGTATTTAAGAAAGTAACTGTGGAATGGATGAGCTGGAGGTGGTTTGATTTTTAATTGTTATTGTTTAAAAAGAAACAAAAGCCCATGCTGGATGTGAAGTCTGCTCTCCCCTTCCTTTTGAGTGAGCATTATTGTAATTAATAAAGGGCCTGAGTCACTTCAGTTTTCAGATAGCCCAGGAGTTACCTTCCATCTGAAGACCTAAAAGGAGTTTGTGAAACCCTCAGTGAGTTGTTCCCTTTGGTGCAGATGCCAGCCCTGCTTTGTGGATCTTCTCAGAGCCAGAGCTGCCCAGCTGGTCCCTTTCCAGGGATAAAGGATAATTGGTAGTGCAAAAGGCAAATGAAGGCATTTGTGGATGAACTCTTGAAGCGTTCAGCATTTTAAATGATGGGAAAATACACTTAGTTGTGAGGTATTTTGCAATCTTCCTCTGCTTTCTGATGTAAAATAAAACACAAGTACTGTTCTAAAAGTGATGCAAAAGTGGTGTTTTAAAGGGCAGCACGTAAATGTGTGCAGGAGTGGCTGAGATGTGGTGGAAGCTGCAGTGAACACAGCAGAAAGAAGAGAAGATGGAGTTGGATTTCTGTGCAGAGCTGTGGTGAGGTCTCTTGTGCTCCCACACAGTTTGTAAATAACCTGCTGCACGTGTGGTGCTGATTTGTGCTCTTAGCTGTGGCATCTCGGGCAAGTGCCACTGTCACAGCTAACAAATGTTCCACTCCTAAATCCTCTGCAGCACAACATTCTCTTCTTCCCGTCCTAAATTGGGCATAGCTGGTGTGTTTGCTTTGTCCTTTCTTGCTGGCTGAACTGCCCTGATTCCCACTTTGGGCTTTGATGCCTCCGAAAGATGAGGTCTGTCAAAAAGCACTTCCAGGCCAGGTGAGCATTGGGATGCCTGTGATGCTCTGGCAAACCCCAAACTTAGGTCAGGCTTTAGTGAGTTTGGGTCCAGCTTTAAGCCCGGTGTGAGCTGAGGTGATGCAGCAGCTGATGTTTGCAGGAAGCCTCGGCAGAGGGTGGTGTTGCATTGCAGTTCTGCTCAGGGATGGCCTCACTGCCTGGGGCTGGTGCTCCAGCAAAGCGGCAGAGCTGGGGACAGCAGGGGAGTCAGAGCTGTTCCCTGGGCCCACACATCAACAGATGGAGTGAAATGAGTGAGTAGGAAGCTCCAAAACTGGGTCTGTTCCCTTTGGAAGCACTTTTGGTTGGGCTAGGAGAAGGTTTGGATTAAGTTCCTGCTGTCCCTTCTACTCCATCCCTCTGTCTTGTCAAATGCTGAAGCAGCATTATGTTTGTTCCAATTGCAGGGGTGAAAAGGGATGATGATGGAAGAACAATTTTAAAAATCATGGAGCTTTATTTATCTCCTTTTTAAGTTTGTCACTTAAAAATAAATAGGTGAGAACCTGTTCTACAGCCACAGAAAAGCAGCAACACAGTATGTGAAAATGTCTGAAAATGTCAAAATCAGATATCAGAATATCTCAACGTGCTTTGTGCTGAACAGAGGCTGTTTGTTAAATTCTGCTTTTAATTCTTTGACCTGCTGTGTACAAGAACATGTGGAATCCTGTCATCCCAAAGGCAGCAGCCTCTCTCCCACTGCCCTCTGGTGTGACACACAGATTTTGTCCATCATCTTTTTTAACAAAAAAAATCAGAAACTGCCTCTCAGTGTTACCTTCATCCCATTTAATTATGACACTTGTCATCCTGCCAAGTCTAAAATGTACGAGGGGAGCTGGAGAAGAGCAGGACATAAAATCTGCATTTGCATAGTATTTGTGTCTGTGATGCAAGGAAGCAATTGCCTCCTTCCACAAGCAGGAGATTTGATTGAAATAAATCATAAATCCAGGAGTCCCAGGTTTCTGTCAGACAGCTCTATTAGGATGTGAGGTGAGTGGTGCCCTTCAGAAGGGTGGCAGATCAGTCCTGATCCATCATCCTGGTGCCTGCTGCAAGGACATTGATGCAAATAACATCTGTACTCATTGCTCCCTGCAGGGCTGCTGGGCCTCATCCTGGAATTCCCCATCTCCAAGCTCTTTGCTGATGCACTGAAGCAATGCTGGGGCTGGGATTGCACCTGGGATTTCAACCGTGCTCCCTCAGACAGCACCAGAATCCCATCCTGCAGCTCCTGATCAATAAGTGCCTTGTGTGCCACAGATGTGTTTGCTGCTGCTGAGCATTGCCCTGCAGGCTTCAGCTCTGTAATGAGCATTTTTCATTTTCAAACCACTTCACAAACATGAAGTAATTAGGAAGGAGAGGGATCTGATCCCCATGTTCAGCTGGGAGAGAGACAGGGATTTGGCTGACTTGGTGGTTGGATGTGATTTGGAATTTGGGATCTTTTGGCTTCTGTGCTTGCAGTACCCTCATCTATTGTTTCCCCTTAATTGAAGGGGAAAAGTAATTTCTTTAATTCTCTTTCAACTTGGAAGTCAAGAGAGAGAGGAGATGAAATTTGACCTGTGCTCTCATTTTAGCATAGCTACTCCCATGCAAAAGTTTTGTCTGTTTTGTAGTTTTATCCCAAGAAAGCAGGGGTGAGGAGTGTGATGAACCTTCCCCTGAGTCCCAAACATCCCAAACCTGCAAGTGCTCTAAATAAAGGTACGAGAGGGGTTTCTTTGTAAATTGGCATTTGTCAAATGCACCTTCCTAGGCCCAGTTCTGTGGTTGTCACATCCTGTAGTTCAGAGCTACGTTCAAGGAATTTCAATTGAAGCTATTTTTATTTATGATTTTATCTGGGTTATTATGCAAACAGGATTACAGTATGCTTCAAGTGAAGCAGCCTTACTCATCCTGTCTTCAAGTGCAGGATAATGAATCACAGTGGATTTGAGCAAACAGCATTTCATCACCACAACTGCATTGTTTTGTTCAGCAGTGTGAGGGTTTGTGTCCTGTCTCCACCATCTCTCTTCCCTTTTAATTTCCAGCACTGTTTTTAGGGTTCCCTCATTCTTTTAGGTGCACCAAAGGAAGGAAAACAGACTTATTTTGTTGATTGAGCTCCTTATCAGCATGGAAAAGGGATTTCTGATGTGCTTCCTTCTGATATCCATGTGATCCTGAAGTTTGAGAGCTGTTTTCAAACCTTTCCTCAGAATTATTTCCTTGACAGTGCTCAGTGATTCTTTCAGCAGAGTTTGGGGGAGGTTATCTTTAAGTACATGAGAAATAAAAGATGGGGAAGGGGTTTAAAGCCTGCAGCCTACAGACTGAAAACTCTTTCATTGTGGAGGATTCAGATCAAACAATTTGATTTTTGGAGTTTGTCTCCAGTGGGGAGGGCGACACAGGCTGAATTAGATGAGTCCTTTCCTGCCAGCCCTAGTGCAGTTTTTGAGTAGAGGAGAACTGAAACTGTTGTTGTTCTTCACTGTAGGAAGTTCTGAGGGGAGTTTTTCTCTTTTTACTAATTGTTAGTGAACTTGAGTGTTTGTACTGAAAGTTCCCTCTGATTTCTAGAATTACTCCTTCTGTTCCTCCCCTTTTCCAGATTTAGCCTGTTCACCTAAACTGTGTTGGGTGCAATTCTGTGATTACCAAGTAAGACCAAATATATTTTTAATTCCATGTTTTTATAATGGATGATAGCTGAATTTGGGTTTTTATTAATTTATGCCAATCAGCTTTCATATCCCATTCATTTAGACAAGTTTTTTTAATTTTTATATGGAAGATAACTGATGACTTAGAATCTTTTTGTAGTTACACTATTAATAGCAAGTTTCAAAGTGTTCAATGGTGCCTCTTTTTTTTTAACCCAGATAGGATTTGATGTGAAGAACAAAGTGATGTCTTAGAAATAGGATTTGATGTGAAGAGCAAAGTGATGTCTTAGAAATAAAAACTCACAGCAATCCCATCTTTCCACTTCTGAAGCAAAAGCTAAATTCCTGATACTTTTTTTTTTTTGGTCAGGAATTTTAAAAACACTTCTCCCTTTGCAAAGAGTCTCTCACATTGTTGGGAGTTCTGAGCCTTAATTTCTCTTGCTTTTATTTTTTCCTCTCTTTTCCCTGGGCGTGGCTGGTGACCTGCAGCGTGCTGCTTGGCTGGGGGTGAAGCAGCAGATGAGGTGAGCCATGCTGTCTGTTTCTGTCTGTCTGTCTGTCTGTCTGTCTGTCTGACAAGAGCTCTTCACACAGACACCATTTCTCTACATTATTGTTGATTTATGGCCCCATTTACCTGGTGCCTACAAACAATAAGGTGGCAGCTGGGTTTTGTGTGTTTTGTTTTTTCTTTTTTCCCTGGTTTGACCTCATTGGGGTTTCCTATCTCTTTGCTCTCTAACCTCCCAAACAATTGGTTTGAAAAGCATCTCTCCCTTCCTCAGCTTTTCTCTGGGCAGCCTCTGGAAAGACTCTTGCAACTTTTGATCTCCCAGCAAGCTCTGGCATCAGTTTCCTCAGTGCACAGAAAATAAAATCCATTTTACTTGGCAGTAGCTACTTAAGTTCCTCTTGAAATATTGTGTGTCATGTATCTATTTTTGACAGACCCCTGTGCAAGTTATTATTTCTTTGTGATTCAGAAATCTGGGCCTTCCCTTGGCAAAGGATGACATTGTTCAGCTGAAGGAAGCTTACAAGTGGATTATTCATCCCCAGCTGGCAGAGGAGTTGGGTGTTCCTGCTGATGGAAAGGTCTGGTATAAATAACAGAACACTTTGGTTTCTTCAGTCTTATTTCATATGGGGGTGTGTGTGTTTACACACTTATACACGTGGTGGGGAGATAAAAATGTATCCTTCTTTCCTTATTAACAGAGAAACAAGATGAGTGCCTCCTAAATTCACTGCAGGGAAGAGCAGGGGGGGAAGTTCTTTTACCAGAGTTCTCCAAATGGGAGTCCCGAGGGGCCCAAGGTTCATTTTTGTACACACAGATCTTTGCATCTTCTGAAAACACCACAGGCCTGTGCTAAATCTCTTGTGTGCCATCTCCTTTTGTTGATGAGACTTTTCCAGTTGTCTCCTTTCCAGGATCCCTGTTTTGCAGAGGCTGAGGAATGCTCCCGCATTCCTTCCCTGCTCTGCTGTCACTGCCAGCACTTGTTCAGGTTCTGTGGATAAAATCCATGTCTGAAATGTACTGAAAGAGCAGAGACTGGTCCTTGTTCACTCTAATGAACACTAGAAATGGGCCTGTTGGGGCCTGCAATAGCCAAAGTAGGCAGTAGAAATGTTTTTTTCAAACTGTTTCCAACTTGCAGATTCTGATTAATATCCTTAAAATCTTTCTGCAAGGCACTGACTGAACATGGCAATCAGGTGTTGCCAAATTCAGCAGCATCTTGAATTTGCCTTGAATGTAGATTTTCTGCAGCTGTGGCTGCCTGTAGATTTTACTTGTCACCAGCCACAGCACTGACCCTAGGACTAGATTCACTTAGTCTGCATGTTGGCTTTGTCAGCTTCCATAATAATTACAGGCTGTGTTTTCCCAGGAGTGCTAATTGAAAGCATCCCTTTTGTCTTAGTGAAGAAAAACCCACTCAGTTGCTCTGAAGATGATCCAGGAAGAGCCAAACTTCTCACACACCGAGTTAGCAAAAGCTCCCCACCACCAGGCAGGAGCCACCCCAGCCATCCCTGTAGCACAAAAGTTGGTTTTTAGTGCCCTTTATCTACAAGGCCCTTGAATATGAGCCAATCTTTTCAATAGCCCTCCTGAGGTGTTCTGCTATCTGAGTAACACAAGTAATGAGTGTTGTTTGCCCAAGGCCAGAGAGGGAATTGGGGCAAGAATTGAGATTGCACTGGAGTTCCTGGGCTAGCTGTCAATCCAGCAGGATGTGTTGCCTTGCTGTGCCCCAAGGCCATGCAGGCACTGCAAAGAACCCCTGACAAAATTTACAGTGGTGACTCCTGCAGGGTTTTTGTCTTTACTGCCCTCCTGGGAGGGCTCTGGGGTGTGTAATAGGCTTTGAGCCTTGGCTGCCTCTGCCTCAGCCTGCACAGGGTGGCACCAGGGCAGGTCACTCGTGGCTCTGAAGTGCTCTCATGTCATCCTTGGTGACTTCAGAAAGGCAAATGCTGCTCTGGCACACCTTGTGATGTCTTTAAACATAAATGGATGGGTTATGCTCTCTTTTGTCTCTGCTGTTTGCCTACAACTGCAAAAGGGGTGCTTGAGAATATCCTCCCTTACCTCCTCCTTGTTCTTTTCTGTCTTTTTTTAATTTAGAGTTTGTTTGAAGTCAGTGTGGTCTTTGCTCACCCAGAAACAGACGAGGAGTGCCATTTCCTGTAAGTTTTTCTACATGTAACAAAAGATCTTTATCTAAATGTTGTGCAATGTTGTTGGTTTGGATTTGTTACAGAGGACAATATGCAGTGTTTATAAACTAGAACGTGGCCTGCATCTAGATTTCCTCATATCCATGTGAACTTGTAGAGCTTGAAGTTAAACCATCATTCTGCTAACAAAAAAAATCATCTGGAATTCTGATTTGAACTGAAGGAGAGCAATCAGATAAGTTCTTCAATTTCAGCCCTCCTCAAAGTCATTCCCTGTGTAATTTTTTAAAATTTGAACAATATAATTGCAGATGGGGGAATCTTTAGAGGTCATACTTAAGTTTTCCTGCACCTGTAGGACACATGGACAGGAGGAAAGGATTTCAAGTGAGTTAATCCAGCTTAGCTGGTTGATGAAAGCAGACAGAAATTCCCTGGCCACTGCACACAGCCCCTGGCCTGGCCCAGCAGGGCACCTGCTGTACACAAAGAAGCAAAACAGTTCTGTGAATTTAGCTGCCATTTAATCTGATTTCTCAAAACCTAGCTGTAGTATATTCTGGAAAATTAGGGTCACTCTTCCTGTTTGTTGATGCTTCCTGGAAAACCTAAAGTTTCACTCGGTTAATTTGCACCTCCTGCAAGTGAAATCTCAGCATGGAAGGAAGCAGAGACGTCTCTGTGGAAATGTGAATTCATTTCTTGAGACTGCAGATTTCTCTTGCAGCCTTCATTTATTTCCTGATTTCTCTTGTGGCAATTTGTGATCTTTGAGTGCTCAATCCACCACCTTCTTGGTTTTCCACCACTGCATCTTTTGTTTGTCCTGAGGTGGGGATGAGGGAATGGAATTTGGAAGGAAGCAGTATTAGGAACAATTATTACCAGTGTTTGCTGAACATCTTTCCTTTCCACCTTCTTCAAGACTGGGCAAAAGAGAGAGAAAATTGTGGGGCCAAAACACTGTTCTAAATAATGGTTGCTGCAATCCTGTAAAGAACTGATGAGTTTCTGCATCCTGCACCCTTTTGTTCTAATTTATTTAATTTTTACTTCCTTCCTCTGAAACCTTTTCACTGGTATTTTCTGTTCATCCTTCCATCCTTTTTCTGGCATTTCAGGAATATTGATGTTGAACACGTTATGGTGCCAGTGTTGGTGCTCCAAGCAGAGCAGCTGTAGAGGTGAAAGCTGTAAAGAAGTTCCATTCCACTTTGCAATTACTCAGTTTATTCCATGTGACCTGACAATATCCCTTTATTTGCCTCCTCTTTGTAGCACACTTAAGCAGCAATTAAGGCTTGAGACACTTTCTGAAGTGAGGCACATCACCTGATTTAATTACACAGTCGTTCCTGAGGTGCCAGGGCATTCTGCCTGTGGGAGTGGCTGGCTCTGGGCACATTCTGAGGCAGTGCTTTGGTTTTCAGGGAAATATGGTGAATTTGGGAATTATCACAGTAGTTTGACAGTCACGGTTTCTGTGGAAGCAAAGCAGGGCTTTGTCTCAACCTGGAGAACTCCAGGTGTGCTTTTGGACTGGATTTCCACTGCAGTTTCTCATCTGTTCTTACACAGTTGTGTGGAGGTGGGTGTGCTAAAGGACCCACGGTGTGACAGGGAATATTGAATTGGCTCCTGTCAGTTCATATTTAAGGGTGACACTGAAATTTTGGAAGAGGGAGTTTGCATTTGGGTCACAGACTGGCAGGGAAGTTGTTTGTACAGAAACAACAAAACCTGCTTCCTTAGAGTCTGAGGGAGTTGAAAAGCACCAGCAAGACATGATAACTTGCGTTGGAGGTCAGAAATATCTCTGCCTGCATACACAGAAATCCAGAAACCATCTCTGCCTGCATACACAGAAATGCACTAATAGGAACAGCAGCTTCCTCTACACTGCTCAGAAAAAGTGTTTGTTTCACTGACTGGGCTTTCACTTTCGTGAAACAGCCAATAGTTTCCTTTCAAACAGGCAAAGCACAGCTCGTGAAGAGCACCTGGGGTTACTTTTTCAGTGGGAAATTGAATTTTCCTCTTCAGAAGGGACAGTTTGAATCTCAGGGTGTTTGTGCAGGGTGTTGTATAAGAGCAGCAAGTACAGATTTCAAGGTGTCAGTGGATCTTGCCTAGAATTAAAATATTAATCATGACCTTTATTGAGAAGGATTGGAAAGGACTGAAAGCTACACTTGTGTGCTTTTCCATCCCATCTCAAATCTGAGACATGGTGTTGATAAGAGCAGGGCTTTGTCCATGATTTCCTTGGATCAAGCAATGCACATCCTGCACCATTCATGGTTTAGGATAAAGGGAATTGGAAAATCTGCTCTGAGCTAAGCTGTGGAAGTGAGACACTGGATGTATGTGTACAAAGACCATTTACATGCTGTGCTTGTGAGTCTGTCTATTTCTTTCTCTGTAAGAGGAGCAGCTAATTTTCATTTCTGTGTTTAGAGCCACAGCCTGCCCAGACTGTTTCAAACCAGCAAAGAACAAACAGGTAAGATCTCATCATTGTATTTCTGCTCTGGCATTCAGAATTTCACAGCAGTAGCCTACAACTTACCTGGGTATTCAGTCAGTGCTCAGTGTCTGCTTTCCCTTCATCAAAAAGCTCTCTGGTTTCCAATTGTGTGAAAATAAAGTTCTGTCCTTTATTCACTTCACAATTCTCAGCTTAGGAAAACCAAGAGCTCGGTGCTTTTGTTTAGGTTGTTCACGTTCCAGGCTGTCCAAAGGCCATCATTTTAGGAAGGTTCTCTGTAAATACCTCCCTTAAGATCTAGGAATTTGATTGCCATGCATTAAAAGCAGCATAAAAGGTGATCCTCCAGCTCTCTGTGGGTGAAGCAGTTCAGATAAGTCACGTTGTGAAGATGAGACTCAGCAGCCAGAAGGGAGATGATCACACTGCAGTTTCCATGTGCTCTGATCTCAATGAAAGCCAGGATACACGCAGGATGGTTTTATCCTGCCTGCCTCTGGAGGAGGGGGGAAAGAAAAGGGACCTTGCACTTGCTGCAGACCCTGAGCACGCTCACAGCCACTGATGGAAAAGGGGACACACGAGGATGAAAAACCAATCAGAGGGAAGCTGATACAAGTGGGACAGTTGGTGTGATCAGAGGGAGAAAAGGAACTCCTGTCAGAGGCCATTGCAAGGCCTTTGATGCTTTCTGGTGGAAGAGTCTGCCAACGTTTGGCAGAGGCAGATCTGGCCCAGGAATTCTGCTGACTCTACTCCACCTGACCAATAAGCAGCACTCTTTTTTCAGAGATTTGTATTGTTATAACTCACTGCTTGCTGCATTGCTGCCCTTGAAAAGGGGGAAATCCCACATAAGGAGCTAAAGCAGCAGGGCCTGGCTGTTAAATCCACACAGGCAACAAAATGTAGGGGAATCTAAAGAAAAATATCAGCTCTGAAGAGCTGTCAGAGGTTTGTCCTCACAAAGAAGCTGGGCTTCAAGGGCTGTGTTAATCAGAGAAGTAGTGTAAAAACTGGCTTCTGAGGGAAAATGTCTGTGCTGTGTGTGTAGATAGTTATTTAAACCTGCTGCTGCTTTCAGGGCTTTCCTGCTCATCTGCTCTATGAGGAAGGGAAGTGCTGTTATCTCTGATTTATGCTTGGAAGGAGAAAGAGCAGCTTTCCTGAAGACATCCAGGAACTCTCCAGAGCAGAGACTTGAATTGTCCAAAACTGTGACCATGGGGATTTTGTTTGTACATTTTCCTAAATCCCCAATCCAGTTTGCAAAAAAGACACCATTAACTTGGAAATTCAGCAGAGAGCCCTCAGGGCAGTCCAGGGCTGGAGCACATGGCTGGGATGGGAGGCTGAGGAACCTGGACTTCTTCAAGGTTCTTGGTGGAGGCTCTGGGGAGGATCCATTGAATCTCCTCCTGGTGCCAAAAGAGATTCCTGAGAGCAGGGAGCCAGGCTGGTCTCACAGAGCGTGGTGGAGGGAGGAGGCACAGCAGGAACAGGTTGAAATGACATTCAGAGGAGATGCAAAAAAAAACATTTCACCTTGAGGAGCCTCAGAGTGGAGCAGGCTCCATCCCAGGTGGATTTCAAGACCTGACCATGCTTGGTTAGAAGGTTCATTTAGAGACCTTCTCCTGAGCAGGATTTCACCTCAGCTGTTACAGCACTTGTTCTCCTGTCCCAGGGATGTAAATCCCTGCTGGAATTACCCCAGCAGCAGCTGGCTGTGCACAGAGCTTGGCACTCTGCTCCTGCTCCACTGGCATTGCTGCACCTTGGGAGTGGGGAGCTGCAGGAGGGACTGCCCAGCCCCACTGCTCAGAGCCCTCAGCTCTGAAAATCAATCCATTTTTGAACTTCAGAAACAGATTCCTGCTCAACAGGCTTATCTTCAGCACAGCTACCTGTCTGCTGCCACAGCAAAGCTGGGCTTGGGTATATTTAAGTCCTGGAAAAGAAGCTGGTTTGGGTTTCTGTACATGGATTTAGGATTCTGGTTTTAAACTGTTTTGGAAATTTGGACCTGGGCTCCCAAGTGAGCAGTGACAGAACTGCACAGTGTAAGTTTCAGTGCTTTTTTCTTCCTCGGGCATATCCTTTCCTTGCTTTTCTTAGTTCTTGACTCATTTTTTTATTTCACTGTGCAGTCTGTTTTCACCAGAATGGCAGTTATAAAAGCCCTGGAGAGGATAAAAGAAGAGGATTTTCTCAAGTAAGTAAACACTGAAACTATTTCTTGGTATTGTGTTTTAATACAGAATTAGGGAGGGGAGGAAAATATCCAGTGGGTATGTAGTGGTATGGTGGCTTTAAAAAAAACTTTTGATTGTTTAAATTCTGTTGGTTTACTGCTTAAAACATGTTTTCTTTCTGGTAATAGAAGATCACTTTTGTTCTTTTAATTAAAACTATGATTTTAAACTTCAGAGTTTTTAAGGTAGGCTTCCCTTTACAAGAAATATTCCCATATTTCCAAAATGTTAGGAGTTGAGTTTCAAGAAAACACCAAGTGCTGTTAATATGGTAAAAAATCACACACAATGGGAAACCAAAATAGGCACTTTTTACTGCTCTGGTGATGCTCCATCATGTTCTGGTAGTGATAATGCTTTACTCTGTTTTTTTCTTTTAATACAGGCATTTTCCATGTCCCCCAGGCTCACCAAAGAACCTCTGCGATGCTCTGGAAATCCAGTGCAATAACGGTGCAGTTTTTGTGGCTGGTAAAGTGATCCATTTCTTTGCTGCTGTGTTGTCTTGAAGAGAACTTTGTAACACTGCCCTGAGACCCAGAGGATTCTTGCTGTTTGTTAATTCCTGTAATGAAGTGTAAGGAGCAAAGAAACAAATCCAGCTCTGTCCCAGAGTGCTTTGAAAGGGGAAAAATTATGTTTGAGCTCCGCTGAAAATATTATTTTGTCAAAAGTTAGAAATGACAGATCCCCTCAGAATGGTTTGAGAAAGGCACCTCCACACCAGCAAGCTCCCAGCAGTGCAGTTCCCTTCCTTGGGGTTTGATTTGGATTCAGATTTTCACCATCTGGATTTCTCTGCTTATTATCCCATCCAAACCTGCAAATCTTTATGGGATTTGTCAAGGATTGGGTGAGACAGGTAGTGCAGCAACAGCTCAGGTAGTGCAACATCCCTGAGTTGAGATGATTGAACCTTTCTATCATCTGCCTGTCAGAGTGTCTGCCATTCTCCTTGTCCTTTGTAGGAACAACTTATTTAAATACATGCAAACTGATTATTGCTAGAAAGAACCCAACCTTTAATTGAAATCCAACATACTGTGATGATAAAAATCCTGAATATAAAGAAATGGAAAATGGAAAAGTGTGAAAGTGAATGGCAGGGTAGGTGATGTTCTACATAAACCATTCCTTATTTTTAATTCCTGATCAGACAATTAGATGTACACTTTTGTGAATCCAAGATATCCAGTTCATTTTAGGCTTTTCCAAACACACTGCTTTATTTTAAGTTACTTTCTTGGGTAGTTTTTATCAGAATTCAACAGCATGAAGAGCAAAACAGAGGGTTTGCTTTCTGCCTGTTATTTAATACTGGTCTTTATTTATAGTTTATATTTTGCTCCAACAAAAAACCAATCCAGGCAGGTGTTTAATTTTTGAAGAACTAAGACCAGAATAGAATTTATTGAGTACAGTCCAGATATTTTGCTTTTTATAAATGAGATGGGATCTTAATTTATAAGCACAACATTGTCCTCTTGACCTCACCTTTAGTGTTTACACCCCAACCTTTTATAAGGATTATGGGGCTGTCAAACCAAGAAACACCTTCTGTTTTTTAGACCTACTCTTATTCAGATCAAAAGTTAAAATTATTAGAATGGGGAGCTGAGAGGAAAAAAGAAAAAAAGCAAATCTAATTCTCCTTTTTCTGTTTTATGGAAAGAGAATTTAGCACTGTGAGGCTGCTGTCTGAATGATGAGTCATTATTTACCCCAGTGAAACTGTGTTACTCAGTTTCCCCATTTGTTTGTGTGGCTTTTTCTACTGCTCAAACTTGCAAAAAGGAAACATTGCTTGAGATAGGAAAATATGAGAGGAAACCCCAAACCCCGGAGATGTCAGAGGCACAAAGCAATGCAAGAGCTTCTCTGAGTTCCTTTGCTTTTCTATTTGCAAGGTTTCAGGTTGAAAGCAGTTCAAGCAGGGGGGGGTGGTTAATTGGCCTTGATGAATTATTTCCTTGATTTGGGAATATTTGCAGTTCTTATCAAACCTGTCCATGAAAAAGCTCATATTGGTCATCCATGTCAGGTTTGTTCTTGTGTTATATATAGCCTGCCACGGAGGTGCCACCAAAACATCCCTGGGACCGCCCAAAGATGAAAATCTTTTTACATGGCACCTTCCCAAGACTCCTGCCATTCCTCCTCATTTATTGTGGGGACTTTTCACTCCTTGCATGGTGCTCCTTGTAGCGAGCCAAAGCATTTTAGTGTGGGTTTCTTTCCTTAAGCCTTCAGGCAATGGAAGAAATGGCTTGGAGCCTGGGTTATTTCCCACAGCAGGGTGGCACCTGGGGGTTATTTCACACAGGAGGGTGGTGCCTGGGGGTTATTCACACAGGAGGGGGCACCTGGGGGTTATTCACACAGGAGGGTGGCACCTGGAGGCAGGGCTGCAGCCACAGGCTCTCCCAAGTCCACTCTCAGTGCCCATCCTGCCCCTTCCCTGGACACAGCCACGTGTGAGCCACGGTGCTGGTGTAATCTCCTGCCATAAAACAAGCTGGAGCTGTCAGAAAAAGCTCCCATGGAAGTGAAATGTGCTGGGCAAGAGTGCAGCTTTCACTCATGGCTGTGGAATGGGTTAGAAGTACCATGGTTGTCTTTTGCAGGAAGATACAACAAATATTCCAGGAATTTACCTCAGACTCCCTGGATTATTGATGGGGAGAGGAAGCTGGAATCTTCAGTGGAAGAATTAATTTCAGAGCATCTGATGGCAGAATTCAAAGCAGACAGTAAGTCCTCAGGAGATCTCCTACCATGCATATTTTTCATCACTACTGGAAGAGTTTTTTACTTGGTAGCTACCCACTTAATATGGGAGTATAATGGAAAAAAAATTAATGTTTCTTTATCCCTCTTATTTCCTTCCAAGTTAAAGCTTGTAAACTTTATTTAGCTGTGATCTGGGAGTAATTAGATCCTTTTATCCTACTAAAGTGGCTCCTCAGTGCATCTGATGATCCAGATATGTTGGTTTCATGTGGGAATGTTTTTGCTAAACCAAACTTCTTAACAGTTGGTAATTCATAGAATGACTTGTACCAAAGGTTTTGGCATTTCATGGGCTCTGCCTGGCTTTTGAGCCCCTCATGTTTCTGACCATTTATTCTCCTCAGTGCACATAGTTCCACAAGCTAAATGCTCATCCAGGGATTGTCCAGATGAAATATTCACTGCCCATCATTTGTCATTTAACAGATTGGAATTAGAGACATAGAAGGCCTAAGGAAAAACTGCATTAAATAATAGTTTGGAAAAAAAACCCTGTTATTTCCTCCTCTTCTCCCACTGGACAAATTAGTCTGGTTGTAGCATTCTCACTCAGGCCAAGGAATTGGGAGAGCTTTTCAAGAAACTTGGGAATAAATAGGAATTCCCACAGTTGGTGAAGTGCAGGCTCCAATGTATAAATGGAGATTTTGCAAACAAGTTTAGAAAGAAAGTATTTCACCTCTTAAAAGCTGTAGAGAAAATTACAAATGTAAAATAAAAGCTCACCTGCCCTGTTCAAATCTGTTACAGGCTTTAATTTTAGTTCCTCTGGAAGAGAAGATGTGGATGTAAGGACACTAGGCAATGGTAAGGCTTGGGGAACCACAGAGATGAAATGGGTGTGTGGAGCTCCTGTGACAGATCCTGCTGAATGCCAAGCGTGTGACCAGGCATGCTTTGGGATTTTATCTCAGAAGCATTTTAGTGAAATTTAGATATTTATTCCCAAAGTCCAACAGCTTCATAAAACCAGCTGGAAACAGGAGCCCTTTTTCAGTGGCCTTGGCTGCATGGGAAGGCATAGTTAGTTAAAAGTATTTTATTTTATTCACTCCCTACTTTTAAGCCATTTATGTCAGACTGATTCCTCTCTTGTTTTCTGCTGGATCCTTCAAATTCCCTCACTGCAACTGTGTGAAGGAATTGTTTTCTTTTTGAACTTGAGTCCTTTCTAAAGGTCAGCTGCTTTCCAACACGCTGGAGCTGCTGAAGCCAAGGGAGGAGGGAAAGAAGAAGTAAAAATGAACAGTTCTGTGTTTCAGTAGCTGTCTGATCTGTAGTGTGATTCTTGGCATGGCTTGTGCTGGGGATTGTCCTGGCCCTGAGCACAGAGTTACAACTCTGGCAACAGATGTTGAGCTGAGGGAGTGGGATTTAACATTGCTGTGCACCTGGGCATTGCTGTAGGTGACAGAAAATAAGCTAATTAGCTTTTTTTTTCTTATTTTATTTTTTAATTAGCACAGACTTGTACAAGATGTCTTCTGGGAAGTCATAATTTGCACTTATTGCTGATACCAGGGTTTAGTAGCCAAAAAAAGCCTCCCTTGTTTCTTGCCTTGCATCTGATGCTCCATCCCTCAGCCTGCCAGCCCTGTCCCTGTTTGTGTAGCAGCAGACAGCGTTCACACCTTGCAGCCTGGCTGTGGAAATGCAGCATTAATTTAGAACAAGATGTGTTTGTGGTTTGTTTCGGTGCCTGCTCCAGGAAGGCCCTTTGCGATGGAGCTGGTGAATCCCCGCAGGATCCATTTCAGCGCCGAGGACATGAAGAGGCTGCAGCAGGTAAAGCCCGCGTGCAGCACGCGCTGCCTCTCCAGCCCGGCAGCTCTGCTAACTGAGTGCTCTCTTTCAATATCACAGGCAATTAATGACTCTTCAGACAAAATACAGGTTCGAGATTTGCAGCTTGTCACCAGGTCAGTGTTTATGGTCGCCGGCGAGGGATTTCAAAGCGGCGCTCGGGGAGTTGGGAAATGCTCTTGCTCACAGCCTTGTGTAATTATGCTTCTGTTAAGTGAGTAATTCATTTCTTTTGTTTAGAGAGGCAATTGGTCGTATGAAGGAAGGTGAGGAGGAGAAGACAAAGACCTACAGTGCCTTGATATGGACAGACAAAGAGATACAGAGAGAGGATATCGCGTTTCTCGATGATATCAAGGTAGCAGGAGCTCTTGTGGCTCATTTCAATGTTACCTGTCCTGGTGCCCTAGGGAAGGGTTACATACAGGCCACCCATGGGCCTACCTCTTGCTCTGTGCTTGGTTTTTGGTTGTTTTTTATAATTTCTCTTGCTATAGGGACTTCCATACCACCCTTCCTTCCTTCACCAGTCACTCCAGCAGGACACGGGGGTTGGCTGTCAGCAGAGACAACAAATCCTTGTGCAATGTTCACCTTCCAGGAGACCAAAATCCTGGGAGAGGAGGAAATCTCCACCCCTTTGTTACCTTGATAGTGTCCTGTGTAAGTGAAAGGAGCAGAAAAGCTCTTGTGTTCTGCTCCAAAGCCATTCTCCCACAGCTGCAGCACTCTGGAGGTGGAAATGTCTATGTCACAGTGCAAAGAGGCCTAAGGAAGGCTCAGCATGTGCAGGAATGAGAACTTTCTCCAGATGTTGCCCTGATGGAGAAGTGGGTTCAGTTTTTGGTGTGTTGCACCATTTCCTATAGGAACTGCCCACGAGCTCATTCTCCATTCTCAAAGCCATTACAGCTCAGGCAGACAACTGTTGGGAAGTTCTTCCTTCAGCTTCCCTTGCTCCTGAGAAGTTGCCTTTCACACTGCTGCCTCTCCTTGGGGAAAGGGAGTTGGGAATGAACTTTTGAAAAGACTGTTCTGAGATCTAATCTCATTTAAGGTTTTCCCCCTTCACTTTTATTTCTAGGGGGTTAGCTGTAGTTTAGACAAAGCATTTTGTGGGTGGGATTTATTTTTTTCTTCTGATTGCCCTGAGGCTCTGAGCGAGCTGCTAAATCCTGGAGTCATTCCAGCAAAGGGCTATGGAGATTTCAAGGTTATTCCTCTGTATTTGTGATTCCATTAGTTTGTGTTCATGTGAGGCTTCTGAGTGGGCTGTCCTTTTTCCTTTGATAAACTTGGGAAAAAAACCAGCCTTGCCTTGAGATTACTCAACTGGTAACAGTAACTTAACTGATCCTGAGCACAAGAGAGAAGAGATGGGACCGGTTAACACCACACACAGTTCCCACAATGCAGGCAGCCTTTGCACATTTCCTCCCTCGTGTTTCCGGTCCCTCCTTGCACCAGGAGCTGAGGCTGGAGCAGAAGACCCCGCTGCGGGTGCTGCACCGGCGGCCGCTGGCCGTGCGCTGCCGCCTCATCCACAGCATGAGCAGCGAGTACATCGACCAGCACCACTTCCGACTGCGCCTCAGGACACAGGCAGGAACGTATCCTTGGCACCCTGGAACCTGCCAGGGAGGGCCCAGGCAGCTCCTGGCGGGACTGGCTGGGATAAGGGAGTGGGAGTGATGGGGGTAGGACGGTCGGGATGGATGGAGATGAGGTCATGGAACTTGGGGTTTCAGGGCCCTGCTGGGAGCTGCCAGCCACAGCTCAGGCCCAAGAGAAGCAAAGAGAGAGGTAAAGGGAGAGAAGGCAAGAGCATGGTAAAGAGAATGAGAGAGTAAAAGAGAGGATAAGAGAGCAAGGTTCCCGTTACAATACCATAAACCTTCTTCTGTGTTGAATATTCCAATTCTCACTAACCAGTCTAGTACAAGATACAAATCCTACAGCATTTCCATACAGCCTACAAGAATCATTACATTACCACACTGGGTTACATTTTAAACCCTAAAAACTCCTCTTTGGCCCCTTCTGCCAAGCTGTAGGGTCTGCTCTGCCCCTTGGAGCTGTCTGCAGGCAGAGGGTGTTGTTCCATCAAAAGGGGATCACCTTCAGCTGCCATGCCATTGTTTTCCCGTTGTTCAGTAACTGAGGGATCTCAAAGCTTGCTTTCATTTCAATCTCTCATTTCAATCTTCATTTCAATCAAACTCTAAGTTTCCATATTCTCAAAATCTTTTGCCAGACAATCATATTTATAAGGCTTTCCTGTTTCATCTTCCCCAACATAAGGGGAAGTTCCCTGCTCGGGTGGCTGTGGTGTTTTGAAACCCCTGCTCCCCACAGTGGTGTCTCTGCACAATATTTGCTTTTAGGTCACAATTGTGCATTATTAAGTTTTCATTAAGTATGTGACAGATATAAAATTGTGCTGGTTAAAATACATTTCAGCTTTTTCTAATTTAACTGAAAACTTTTTGCCTCCAAAAATGACCTTTCCCACAGTATTTCATGCACTTCAGTGCAGACTGGAGAGCACAGCTAATTACAAGCTACAGTTTTGTCCTAAAGTCACTACTCAGTTTGAATGAAACAAAATAAAGGCACCAGAGTCAGAAGCCAGGAATTAGGTGCTCTCCTACAGAAAGGTACGGGTTCAACAGGATATTGACTAAGAAATTACAAGTAGAAAAACCAATTTTTTCCCACCCCTTTTGATTTCTTTGGTGTGGAATGCACCTCTCCTTAGCCAGAGTTTTCCAGCTACATTAAAGAGTTTGTGCATGGAGACTTTGGGAGAACAAAGCCCAACATTGGGTCCCTTCTGAACAGAACTGCTGACATTCTGGAGCTGGATGTAGAGGTAAGTTGGTTGCTGTTTGTCTTTCCTGGAAATTACTAAGGGAGTTGCCCTGGTGAGATGCTTTCCATGGAATTGCTCCAAGTGGATCAACATTCCTTACCACAGGCTGCATTTCCTACTGCTACTCCCCTTTGTAAATGCAGCCCAAGAGAGAGTGGAGCTGCCAGGTAGAAGCAAAAGTTGTTGTGGTTCTCTTGGTATCTGTGAAATACCAACTCTGCTGCCTTTTTCCCCCCTCTGCTTTTCTAGTCTGTCGATGTTGACTGGCCTCCCAAGCCTGGCTGATTAACTCCTGGAGCTGGGATGAGGAAGCAGCAGCTCCCTGGCAGCAGCTGGTGACCAGACACTGTGCAGGATCTGTTACAGCCTGGGTGCCAAGGGTGCCCCTGGAACACTGGGACCATGGTGACCTGCCAAAGGATACCCTTGGGCACCACTTTACACACTCAGGACCAGGTAGTGCTGGTTCAATCTCTAGCCTTATTTTTATTTCTTCTGTACATAAAAAAGATTTTGGAGAGCCAATGTCTATAAACCTTCATCAAGCCAGGTTTTATTTTAAACTCTTTTTCTATTGGATACTACAGCTTTCCTTGTGTGGATGCAGGTAACACTGAGCTACCTGAAGCCCACTCCCAACTTTTCCTGAGACACTGCTTTTTTTTGGTTTTGGTCAGTGGCCGTAGAGATAAGCAGATTTGTCTCTCAGAGTGCTTTTCAAAGGGGGGGAAAAAAAGTTTTCCGAGGAAAACTTTGCACTTAAAACCAAGTTCTTCTCATTTAAAAACATTGGGGATGCTTCCTAGAAACAAGAGTTGAGGCCTCCTCAGTCCCTTTTGAGGAGTAGGAATTCCCCAGTGAGTCACAATGTACCAAAAGACTGGGAACTCCTGGCAGTGGTGGGTGATGGGAATCTAAAGAAAAACAGGAACACCAAGAATGTCAAGGAGCAGGCAGAAACAGGAGGTACCACAGGGTGCTGGTATCGAGAGAGAGAGATAAAAACCTCTGATTTAGCAGCATAATACATTTCTTCTTGTACTTCACCTTGGATGGATGCCTGGAAGAGTTGAACACAGCCTAGGAACTGGAATAGGGAAGATCTGAGGTTTTCTTTGGTTATTTTAAATGTTTCCTACTAAGCACCACCAACGTCTTTAGGAAGTCATTTTTTATACCAGTATCATGTTAATCCATTAGGGAGGTGCTTCCCTGAAGTACAGAAGAGTTAAACTGTCAACAAGAAATTAAGGTTTGGAATTTCAGAGCTCTTTGTTCACGTTTTGGGGCTAAAGAGGGTAAAATTTTCCAAGCCAAACCACTGTCTGGGGACAGGGAGGATGACTGGGATGTGTTCCCTTGAATTCAGTGATGCTAGGAACAGCTCCACGAGAGCTGGAGGCTCAAAAAGTGTTAATAAATACATTTTTGAGGAGCTCCTTTAAGGCTCTGCCTGTGCTGGGCTGTCAGAACTTGTGTCTGTAACACAAATAATTCAGAAGCTTCTGTTTTTCTAACACAGACATTTGATTCAGGCAGAAATACTATTTTTGGTTTTAGTATTAAAGCTCTTATGAGCAACACATTCCATGAGTACTTCTCAGATAATAATCTGCAGCCAGGAAGGAAATGTCATTAATGAGGGAAAGCTAAAGAAACTGAATTCAGGAAACAAAAGGGAATTTCATATCTGCGTGATTTCCTAACACTCACAGTGAGCTAAAATACAATTTATAAATTCCATAATCTACAAGGGAAAGAAAAAATGTAAACAAGACTGTGCTCTCTGGACACAACAGGCATGGGAAGAGCTGCTCCAAGGGGAAATGGAGCCAGAGGGGGGAGAGGGAAAGGGCTGCCAAGGACACACAAGGCTCTTCCCTGTGGGGATCCCAGGCAGAATCCAGGATGGCCCTCAGGGTGCTGGGTCTGAGCTCCTCTCTGGGCAAGGCACAGAGCTCCTCCCAGACTCCCAGGCTGGTTATTTTTTATGGGAAATCTGAAGTATCCAAATGGTGGGGTGGAAGCTGATGTGCAAATATCCCTGAGCTCTTGAGGCAGCTCCTGGGCACCAATCACAGGCAGAAATGAAACTGAGAAATCTAATCTGGGGCTCTGAACTTGTTTCCAGTCCAGTTTGGCAACCATCACATACTGAATATTGCAGCAATAATATTCATGTTGCACTTGGGCCTTCAGCTGATTTTTAGGAGTATTTGTGTGAGTGCTCTAACTGGGTGTTTGGTGAGAGCCAGATTTCATCTTGTGTTTCCCCAGCTGGACACCTCTAATGCCTCCCCCCCGCATTTTGGTTTTGCATCAGCTCAGCTGGGCCTGGAGAGAGCTGCACTGGCAGCACAGCTCAGCCAAAAGCATCTGTGCCCTTGTCCCCTCTGCCTAAAAACCCAACAGCTCTGCCACAAAACCTGCTCAGGCACATCAGCCCTCACATGCCTGACGTTTTATAGTGGCCACCAGCAACAGGGAGCAGAAAATACCCCAAAACACCCCAGGATAAGCAACCAAGAACTTACCTTGTCCCTTCCCCTGCCTTCCCGTGGTGAGGGACGTCACGAAGCCGAGGAGGCTGCAGAAGCTGAGCACTTGGTATAACCAGTTCTTTTTAATTACCAAACCAACTCGTTTACAAAGGAAAACAGAACTTTGAAAATATTTAATTATAAGGTAAAAACAAATTGTACTACAAAGAGCTTTATAAAGTGAGCAAAGGGTTTTCTGAAGTGAGCAAAATGTTTACATTTAATATACTTAAAACTGAGAACTTCAAAAAAAAAGTAGAACTGAATAAACAACACAAATCCAACTTTCTGTGTATTTCTTTGGCCTTTCTGTTGCTTAGGAGTGTGGAGGAGAGGTGCAGAAGTGAGGAAAAACTGCTTTAAAACAGTTTTCAGTTTGTTGTGCACCTGGAGTCAGGGGCAGCAGTTTCCAAAGCTCACCTGACTGATGGAATTCCAGCAGCAGCACCGGAGTGCTCCCAATGCAATGGATTCCTGCAGGGAACGCATCCCTGCTTTCCTGAAAGCCACAGAGGGGTTCTGGAGCACCTTTCCTTGTGTACAACTCTACATCTCAAGTGGATTGTTTGACCCGGCGGCTGGGTTGAGGACACGTTGTTGCTTTTTTTTGTTGTTGTGCTCATAGTGCAATTTTACATCATCAAAAAGTGACAACGGGGACCTTCCCTGCCCTGAAGAGCAGCTGTGTCCCTTAGAAATACTCAGACATTTCCCTGTGTTGCTTCTTAAAAAATAACAGTATAATAAAGTTGCCAAGGCCAGAGTGTCTTACCCAGCCAGGTACCTCCAGCTGGAGGTGTCAGGAACAGCTCCTGCTCAGGCTAAGAGCGAAGACTGGGAATCAAGTGGGTGGGAAGAACTTCTGGTTCCTGATACAGAGGACAGAGGAGTGGTTTTAATTAGTACAGACTGAAATGGCTTTAAAAGTTGTTAATAGAGGTGAGGCTGCAGCAGGGCAGCCTCTGGCTTTGCCCTCCTGGGAGGGGGTGGTGCTGGGGAGGCAGGATCTGAGCCTTCTTTGAAGCAGTCACTTGCATAGCAGGAAACTGCCAGGATACCTGAGGAAAGACTAAGTGGGTACTTCGGCTCCAGAGATTCCTGCCTTTCCAAATCTCACTTACATGGCAGCTACACACACACACACAAGCTGCAGAGCAGTATCAGCTTCATTCCTAAAGCTACAGGGGCACGCCTTGTGAAATTGTGCAGTCTGGCTGAAGTGCAGACAAGTCCTCGCTTTCTGTTCCTTGTCTTGTGCAGTGATTTGCTTTACAACAGAGCTGGACTATTTAAAAACTCAAACCTTCCGGTCTTTTTAAATATATCTAACAATGACATAGTCATTATAGAAAATTTACGAGTAAATTTGCCTTCAAAGCAAACGAAGTGTGGTGACAGTGTGGAAAATCAATACATGTTCTCATTTTAGGAGAAGAATATTTATAGAAAGGAGGTTAAAAACCCAAATCTTTCAAGTAAGTTGAGCAAAACTCAGGTGCCATTCATTAGACGAGACTGAATTAGAGTGCTCACGTGCAGGGTTTTTTTCCTAATTTCTGTACTATCAAAATTTAAACTTGATTTCTATAGCAAAAATGGCTATTTCAAAACAACTTCAACCCTGTGAAGTACTCAAAATTTTAACCCTTCTGAAGATGCCAGCTTTTACAGTCCCCCAAAGGTAAGGAAGCTTTTAAGTGTTAACAGTTCCCACTTCCAAAAAAGGTACAGAAACCCCAAACCCTACTCCCACCTCCCTCTTTAGGGGCACCACTGTGGGCTGCAATAAATAACCTTTAAGTTATAACCTGAAACTTGCACAGCAACATTCTGAAAGAGAAAGCAGGGACTCCAGAAGGGTAAATGACTCCTCTCCGGTGAGCTCTACGCCGGCTCACGGGTGATAGCTCTGCAGGATGTTATCGAAGGGGAAGGACTGGTAGAGCTCCTCGCTGTGGACACCGTCGGTGGTGTCGTAGAAGTGCCCGTCGGCCAGGCCGCCCTGCTGGCCCAGCCGGGGCTCGCCCAGCCCCTCCGCGTCCATGAAGCCGTAGGTGGGCTCGGCCAGGCCGGGCTGCGCTGCGGGGAAGGCGGCGGCGCCGCCCGGGGGCAGCTGGAGCTGCGGCTGCTGCCGCTGGCTGCCCGTGCCCAGCGCGGCGCTGAAGCGCTCCAGGCTCAGGCTGCCGCAGCTCATGTCCTCCGTGTCCATGGCCAGCCCGCCCGGGCCGGGGAGGCTCTGCTGCAGCTCGGGGCCCGGCAGCACCACGGCCCCCAGCCCGTTGGTGCTGCCGAAGGTCCGGAAGAAGCTCGAATCCTTCTCGTCGGGCCAGGCCAGGGCGCCGCCGTCGGGGAAGGCCGGCAGGGAGGCGCTGCCCTGCGGCTCGGCGTTGAAGCTGCCGCCGCTGTGCGGGAGCGAGCCCAGCGCCCAGAACGGGGTGTTCAGCAGGTCCTGCTTGCTCGGCCCCGCCGGCGGCTGCGAGCAGCTCGGGTACAGCTGGCTCGGGTTGGACAGGGCTCCCAGCCCCGGGGACAGCATCAGCGAGGAGGGAAACACGTTGGGTTCTACGGAGAGAATGCCATTTTTTAGGGGCTTTTTCAAATTACAAGCGGTAAAAGGCAAAGGAAAGGCAGCAAGATTGCACGGGTATTTCCACTGCCTGCTTGCTTCACTGCTGTCCAGGATGGACCCCAGAGTTGTGGGCAGCAGCAAGAGAGCTGCTTACTGTCACAGACATCTTTTATGAAAAACCCTTTCCTTAGGATTTTTCCTCCTGAGAGGCTGAGAGGCCTCAGGAACAAAATGTAAACAATGGTTCTGTGCTGCTGTGGAATGCCACAGGTGCATTTCTAATTAATGGCCAATCACAGTCAGCTGGCTCAGACTGTCTCAGTCAGTCACAAGCCTTTGTTATCATTCCTTTTCTATTCTTAGCAAACCTTCTCATGAAATCCTTTCTTCTATTCCTTTAGTGTAGTTTTAATATAATATATATCATAAAATAATACATCAGCCTTCTGAAACATGGAGTCAGATCCTCGTCTCTTCCCTCCTCCTCGGACCCCTGTGAACACCACCACAGCTTACCTCACCCCTCTATGGCCCTTACTGAGGTGACACAAAGAACTGATACCCTGAAGTTTGTACAGTCAGAAGCATCACTGTCTTACAAGAAGAAACCCTCAAGAGATTAGAATTTCAAGCAAAGAGAGGGCACTATCTGTTGAAAGCACTGTCAGACTGCAGGCAAAAACCCACCTTTCTTAATCGCTTTCCCTTCAGGAGTGACAACAGGGAATGAGGCTACCTTGGGCCTCTCCATCGTGTTGGATCCTGTGATGGAACACAACGTGAGTGTGCAGCATTTACAGGGAACAACTCCATCTAAATCTAAGCTCACTCAAACAAGAAGAAAAAGACATATTTTCCTTACCACAGTCCTGTATGAGCTTCTGCCAAGCCAACGTTGATCTCTGCCTTTTTGCTTTGTTGCCATATGGATCTACAGAGAAAGGAGTGGAAGGGGAAAGTGTTGCATTTCTCTTTAAGGAAGGCCTAAAGGAACTCCCTAGTGGCACCAAGTTGTAGTAGTAATTACTTAAAGGAAAACAGGAAAACACTGCAGGCATGGCAGCACTAACAAACCATGCCAGTGTTACCCAGCAGTAATTCTGGTACTTTCACTGGAAGAGGGAATAACTGACCGCTGTAACTTTCAAAACCCCAAACTCTGCTTTGCCGAAGCAGCGTGGTGGATTTCCTATTAATTAAGCCACCACCACGAGTCCTGCATTGACCATGGCTGTTCAGAAGCTCATCTCATGGCTGGAACCATACCCTTTTCATCTGGCAGGTATCTGAAGTCCATGGGCTCACTGACTTCCTGGTCCGAGGGCCTCCGCAGCTGCATCTTCACGGTGACGGGCTCGGAGATGTCCCTGAGGAACGGCGGCGTCCGGAACACGATGGCGACCTGGCGGTGGACGTCGGCCTGGGAGAAGGAGCCCTTGGCCTCCCAGTTGTCCAGGACAAACCTGACTTCTATGTCATCTAGGCCAGGAGAAACAGAAGATGCCTGTCAAGCTGGAAAACTGAGAACTTACAGCAGAAAAAAAAGGGAGCAAAGTGAGGAGCTGAGATCCCACGAACCTGGAAGCTGTTCCACCCAGCTCCAAACCCAAACCACTCCAAGGTGTGTGCTGAAGGGTTTCAGCCCCCCAGCTGGTCATGGAATGCGTCCATTTGGGGAAAAGGGAGAGAGAAAACCTAGTCCAGATTACCTTTCTGAACTTTGTCACACAGCAGAAATATTTCGTCTCCGCCTTTGACGCTTCCACAGTTCTTGTTCACACGACAAATTCTCAATTCCGCGGTGTTGGGAGCTCCTGGAAGCAAGCAGGCAGATTTAATGACCCAGAATTACTGTGGCTCCGTCACTGTTGGATAGGAGGTGCTGGGACTTCAGGCATATGAAGGAGGAATGAAATCCACACAAAGCAATTTCCTCCATACAGGAAATTCAGGGTCTGACATTCCATGATCCTACAGCTTATCTCCAAACACAAGACACCAGCATTGCTGTGCCACTCACTCCCTAACCATTGTAGAGCAGTCCCAAATCCTTCCCCCACTGAGGTGGTTGTGCTCAGCCCCACTGCCCTTCAAGCTGAGGAATTCAAGGCAGTTCTGTGGGTGACAGATTACCTGGTACAGTCACACTGCTCTGGAAAGAGCTGGGCTAGCAAGCCAGGAGAATTCCCCTCTCTGAGGATCTGGCTGTAGTTCTGTTCTCAGAGCTGCCTGGCCATCCAGCCTCTCCTCTGTTCCCCCCTGCAGGTGTCCAGGAGCAGCTCCATAATCTCACACCTTCACTGAGGGCAGCAGTTTCACCCCAAAGCACTCAAACTTCCAACTCCAGACTGTGGCTGTACAACATCAGCCCTCAGGACAGCTGAGGACGGAGAGCTGCCTCTGACTGTGAATTAGCCCCTGCTGAAGGCTGCACACTGAATTCCAAACTATCTCATGGCTATGGGCAACTCCAGTGGGATGGAGCCACGCTCTGCCTGGTGGTGTCTGGCTCCATTCTGGAGCAGCAGCTCCAAACACATTTAAAATGTCTGGAATGATCCAGCTGCTGCTGCTTTGACACCATGAAACTGATCCTCCATGAGGCTCCACCACCACAGGCTCCCCATTCCAGACACAGAGGAGAAAAACAAAAATCAAAGCTCATGGTATCAACCTCAAAAAAACCCAACCAAAACAAACAAAAAACCAACAAACAACCAACAAAAAACAAACCAAACAAATCTGCTTTAGACTCTCAGTTTGAATCAATTCCTAGCCAAGTACAGCTAGACACAAGACAGACTACACCTAGAGTTCCTGGTAACCTCTCAGCAGTCCCCAGTTACGATCTGCAGTTCCTACTGTCGCTATTCTAAAGTGGAGCTCAGCCCCATGTCCTACAGGACACACACCACTTCATTTGCTGAATGAATCAGAGCCCTTCAAGGGAGGGGAAACCAAACAAACCCAGAAACAGCACAGGGCCATGTGACTGACAGCGTCACAGTGAGCTTTTCACAGGAAGGGTAAATTAAGAATTGTGAGGAGAAGCCTAATTTTACCATGTTTCACTTCTGTGTGCTTGAATGGCACTCAACAGCACAGAATTACAGAGTGGTTTGGGTTGGAAGGGATCTTAAAGATCATCCATTTCCAACTTCCCTGCCACGGGCAGGGACACCTCCCACTATCCCAGGCTGCTCAGAGCCCCATCCAGCCTGGCCTTGGACACTTCCAGGGATGGGGCACAGCTTCTCTGGGCAGCCTGTGCCACGGCCTCCTCCCCACCCTCACAGGGAAGAATTCCTTCCTAATATTCAATCTAACCCTTCCCTGAGTCCATTTGAAGCCACCACCCCCTGTCCTGTCATTGCATGCCCTTTTGTGAAAAGCTCTCTAGCAGTTCTCTTTAGGTCCTTGTAACAGATTTTTAGGACAGTCTCCTTCAGTGGAATCTGCTGTTTTGTCCTTAGACAAGGAATTCAGAAGAGAAATCAACACACAAATGCCAGCAGATGTGGATGCACCACTGTGCTGTCAGCAGGAGGGGGGAGCCCAGCACCCTCCTCAGAGGGAGATGTTCCTCACCCCCTGCCACCTCAACTCCTGCCCAATTCCTGTTCCTCACTCCCCTACACAACGTTCCTGCTGACAAATCCCTTGAGAAACAAGCTCCTCACTGAAAATCACATTGTTTGCAACAGGGGCAGGACAAGATGCTCTACCCAACCCCATTTCTCAGAAATGCTGAGCTGCCTCATCTGACTCTTCCTAAGAGATTTTGACATGCAACTTGGGAAATTGCTGTTCCAAACTAGTCAACTTTAGGAACATCTGGAAACAGGTGGTGCCGAATTTGAGACACTTGCAGCCTCTGCTAACGGGGTTGCCTGCATGATGTCAATACGATTCCCCTGTGTCTCACTATCCACATGAAGACTGTGTAGAGCAGTCCCAAATCCTTCCCCCATGAGGTGGTTGTGCTCAGCCCCACTGCCCTTCTCTGAGGCTGCAGAATTGGCCAAAGCAGTTCTGTTCCCCCTGCAGGGTGACATAATTCACACCTTCTAGACTCTCAGTTTGAATCAATTCCTCAGGCTCCCCATTCCAGACACAAGACAAAAAGACTATCAACCTCAAAAACCCAACCAAAACAAACAAAAACCAACAAACAACCAACAAAAACAAACCAAACAAATCTGCTTTAGACTCTCAGTTTGAATCAATTCCTAGCCAAGTACAGCTAGACACAAGACTCAGAGTTCCTGGTAACCTCTCAGCAGTCCCCAGTTACGATCTGCAGTTCCTACTGTCGCTATTCTAAGTGGAGCTCAGCCCCATGTCCTACAGGACACACACCACTTCATTTGCTGAATGAATCAGAGCCCTTCAAGGGAGGGGAAACCAAACAAACCCAGAAACAGCACAGGGCCATGTGACTGACAGCGTCACAGTGAGCTTTTCACAGGAAGGGTAAATTAAGAATTGTGAGGAGAAGCCTAATTTTACCATGTTTCACTTCTGTGTGCTTGAATGGCACTCAACAGCACAGAATTACTGAGTGGTTTGGGTTGGAAGGGATCTTAAAGATCATCCATTTCCAACTTCCCTGCCACGGGCAGGGACACCTCCCACTATCCCAGGCTGCTCAGAGCCCCATCCAGCCTGGCCTTGGACACTTCCAGGGATGGGGCACAGCTTCTCTGGGCAGCCTGTGCCACGGCCTCCTCCCCACCCTCACAGGGAAGAATTCCTTCCTAATATTCAATCTAACCCTTCCCTGAGTCCATTTGAAGCCACCACCCCCTGTCCTGTCATTGCATGCCCTTTTGTGAAAAGCTCTCTAGCAGTTCTCTTTAGGTCCTTGTAACAGATTTTTAGGACAGTCTCCTTCAGTGGAATCTGCTGTTTTGTCCTTAGACAAGGAATTCAGAAGAGAAATCAACACACAAATGCCAGCAGATGTGGATGCACCACTGTGCTGTCAGCAGGAGGGGGGAGCCCAGCACCCTCCTCAGAGGGAGATGTTCCTCACCCCCTGCCACCTCAACTCCTGCCCAATTCCTGTTCCTCACTCCCCTACACAACGTTCCTGCTGACAAATCCCTTGAGAAACAAGCTCCTCACTGAAAATCACATTGTTTGCAACAGGGGCAGGACAAGACGCTCTACCCAACCCCATTTCTCAGAAATGCTGAGCTGCCTCATCTGACTCTTCCTAAGAGTTTTTGACATGCAACTTGGGAAATTGCTGTTCCAAACTAGTTAACTTTAGGAACATCTGGAAACAGGTGGTGCCGAATTTGAGACACTTGCAGCCTCTGCTAACGGGGTTGCCTGCATGATGTCAATATGATTCCTCTGTGTCTCACTATCCACATGAAGACTGTGTAGAGCAGTCCCAAATCCTTCCCCCATGAGGTGGTTGTGCTCAGCCCCACTGCCCTTCAAGCTGCAGAATTCAAAGCAGTTCTGTGGGTGACAGATTACCTGGTACAGTCACACTGCTCTGGAAAGAGCTGGGCTAGCTTGAAGACTATGAAGGATGAGAAAGTGAAGAAAATATTGAAGTGTCCAAGCTGGCTTCCACAGTATCTCTTTGCTCCTAGTCCGAGCAGATCTGTGGAGGCTCAGACCTCAGAGCCCAGGGGTGCCCAGCCTGCCGTCCCTGTCCCCTGAGGGCACAGCCTGGCTGTGGGACAGAGCAGCTCTAAGCAGGCTGACGCTTCTAAAAGCAACTGGGATGTGAAACTGAGCAGGGCTGCTCTTTACAGTGTGTGGTTGGGTTTATTTACAGGGCTGCTGTGCTACAGGGAGGGCTCTGGGTGCCTGCAGAGCTGCCCACAGACACCCAGCACCGCCCCTGCTTCCCCCACAGCAGCTCTGCAGGCTCTGACATCAGCCCACCAGCGGTAATCATGATTTGGCACATTTCTAAATGGCATCTGAGGCAGAGCTGCAAATCTGGTGCATCAGTTTTTTTATCTCAGCCCTGATTATTTCAGTTCTCAGTGACACAATGCTCGCAGTTCCAGCTTCTAGATTGTTCTGGAGGAGACTCTAATTATATCAGAGCCATCTGAGTTCATACTCAGCATACTCACAATGGTTTGTGCCCACATCAACACAATCCTAACAACTTCAGGAAAGGCAGATCTCATTTTATTCGGTATTTTCTACTAAAATGAGGATGTCAAATATTTAGCATGGAAACACTCATGGTGCAGAAATGAAAAACGCTGCAGCAAAGTTTTTCAGGATTAAGAGTTCTTTTGCTACTCTGCTCCAAGAGAGGGGTCCAGCACGCACTGGGGGCTAAAACCCTCAGCTGCTGATGCCCTAGGGATGTCCAGTTTTGTGGAATGTGGAAAACAGTGCCAAGGAGGAGTGTCATGTACTTCTGCACCCTCCTGTGTGACCAAGGACTCCTCCATTGCCCACCTGTACATGAAACAGCCACCAACCAGGACACAAAAGCCTTCAGACAGCTTCACACTGGCATAAATCTCTCTTGCAAGTCCCATCCAGAGCCCTCACAAGGCAAAGGTAAGATTCCTCAAGGGTACAAACAGGCTCCAGAGGACTCTTGGAAAGCAGATCAGCCTTGAGGCAGCCATCCATCTCACTACTATCACCTTGAATCACTTGGCACATCAGGCATGGGCCCTTCCTTGCAATCACACTGCTGTGTGTGAACACGGGCTGGAAAAACACCTGGGTGTGAGTCCAGGAATGCCACAGACAATCCTCACTCTGGCTGGCCAGAGTTTCACCCTGGAATCACATCTGAATGTTTGCTCACTGTGCCTTGCCATGGGACACTCATGCACCTGGCAGTCCCAAGCCACAGAAGCCACCCAGAGCTGGCACCGACCTCAGGAAGGAAGCTGGCATTCCTCATCCGAGCTGAAGAGAAAACCAAAGGGGAAAGCAAAGAGAGCCATGTACTGGTACTCACTGTTGTCATAGATGGGGTTGGAGATCAGAGGAGGCAGGGCTATGCTGTAGTTGCCGTGCTCATCGGGAAGGAAGGCCTGGAAGCAGAGCCGGACCACGTTCAGGTCGTACTCGTCAATGTTGTGCAGCTGCTCCTCGGGCACTGAAGGACACACAGCAGCCAGGGTCAGGCTCAGAACCAGCACCAAGTCACCAAACAGGGGAGGAGCCCTCGGCAGTACAAGAGATGGTGTGGCCCAGCTCACAGGGGCTGTATGAATTCACCCCTTGCTCACACAAACCATGCTGAAGCCTTTCACGCCTTCCCCGCACCCAACAAGGCTCGGCTGTCTGAGCTCTCCAGCTGTTCCCTGTGCCTGGGTTCCCCACCTCACCTGCCACAACAGTTTCATGTAGCTATAGCTTAAAAGCCATTTTTATTCTTCTTTGTGCGTGATAAAATTTACAAAATTAATGTTGCTGCCCAAGATAAATATTTTGGTACAAAGGGATCCCAGGGTCCCATTAAAGATTTTCTTTGGCTACATGGTATCATTATTTTCCTCTGGAGACTGAGATGGAAGAAGAGTCACAAGGCAATTCCTGGGGCAAGAATGAAGCTGAAACAACAGAGACCACCTCCCCACCCCCAGCAATGCACATCCCAAACTCAGCATTTCAATTCTGTTCACTCCTTATTTTAATTACAAGACACAGGGCCTGGGGTATCATTACTGAACATTTCATGTATTCTCAGCTTAATGGACAATTTTGGGAAGAGCAGCCCCCTCTGAATTTGACACTTTCCTTTAAGATGTGACACTTAAACCATTCAATGCTAGTAAAAATGAGAAACTGGCTCAATTTCACTTAAGTAGAAGTACTGATAATTAAAATAACTGCAAGTATTTCTGTCTCCCCAAACCCATCCCAGCAGCAGTTCAGCTGTTCCACACTCCTCACAGCTACCCAAAGCCAGCATGTGCCAAGCCACCAGATCACCAGCTCTCCACTCTCCTCCCCTCCCTTTCAAAGGGGTCTCGCAAGAACAGAAGATTAAACGTGGCTGTGATAAGCAGCCTGGGGACCACGCTGTACTGGTTAGATTGCCTGCTCTGACCTTTAGCATTTATCACTGGCTCAGGTCTCCACCCTGCCACGAGTGGGATTCCACAATGCCCACTTGAGTGGCTTCTTCCTTTTACCTTTTGCTAAGTGTGAAATTGTAAGTGTGATGAGCTCAGAATACTTTCCACTGGGCGCTCTGAATATCAATTTCTCCTGGTCTCTAGTGCAAAGGGAAATCAAGTCACCTTTCCCCTTTCCAAGCCTGTGATCTGCAATATCTCAAGGCAAATACAGCAGCGAGTACAAAACTAAGCAACAGCTGGGGAGCTTCAGAAGTGCTGAGGCCCAGGGGAGTCCTGCCTGTGAGCTCTGTGCAGGTTGGTGCTGGCTGTGTCACCAGACACACACAGTTTTATGCTTCAATGCCCTTTGTTAGCTCACCTGCCACCCTGAAAGAGGATCTTTAGGAAATGGGTTTGGAGCAGAGACAGCTCCTCAGCCTGACCCGGATTTGGCTGACTTACAGCCCAGCTGCCTCTGGGTACAGCCTGATTCAGGGAACACAGAAGGAAAAGTGCGCTTTCCAAGGGGTGCCTTGCAGAAGGGCTATCAGGAGAGCGGCTCTAATCCACGCCCTGACACCAGGGAAGCTCCCAAGGACACCCTGACATCAGGGCTCTCATTCCTGCGCTGTGTTAGCCATTGGTGACCACGTGGGTCCCTGCAGAGAGCCAAGGGGTGCTCAAACCTCAAACCTGTTCACAATCAAACCAAGCACACAGGTTCAGTACCTTTGCCTGAGTAAGCTGCCTGTGGATGGCAGCTGAGCACAAAATCTGGATCTGGCTCCTGACCCTGAAGCCAAAGTGAGGGCAGTGTGGTTGTGCAACCAAGGCCCTCTCTCACGCTAAAGGAGCCTCAGCCCCGCTCCGGGCCTTCCACTGGGAAATGTGACTCTTCCTCAGAAACATACAACACCAGACTGAAGCCTAAGAGTGCTCTATAAAAGCAAAAATACTCTAGATATGGAGAAAATTAGCAATGCTAATGTTCAAATGATGTCATTTCCTCTGCTACAAACTTGCGCAAATTCCCAATAAATCTGTCCAACACCTGACACGGGAGTGGTGTGCCAGGAATGGCAAGGGACAGAATCACTGAGTACAGCTCATTCTATTGCAGCAAAACCACTGCTCCTGATTTGCATGGTTTCATAAACCATTTAATAGAATCTTTAAAAATCTGGCGTTTGAAAGAGGAAGCGTTCAGTCAAGAGTGATTCCTCTTGGGCTATTTTTAACCCCACAAGAACAACGCAACAGTGCAAGAAAAGGAGAACAAGACAGCTGCAACTCCATCTTGTGATGACACGCTTCAAAAAAGAGAGAGACACCAGATTCCATGTGCATTTGAAGAAGCACACAGCTTTCACCCATTTCAAAACAAGACAATCATCCAAACAAAACAAAATGCTGTTATTTTTAACAAACATCTAATCCTGCTCCCTCTGAAGTCCATTTGAGAGCAGCCACTGCCTTGGAATGGATGCTGGCTTACACCTTGGGAATATTAAAAGCAAACAAAGCCGAGGCAGACAAACAGCCTGAGTAACGCCCGGAGCGCGGCCGGGTGGAGGATGGCCATGTCACCCCATCTTATTCCACCAGCTTCTGTGCAGAAGGACAGCAGAGGGGTTAAACCTGACAAACCTGAAGTCATTAAAGTTAGGAAACGCTGTCGAAGATTTTGGGAACGCTATGTACTGGAGAGGAGGAGCAGCCACTCCACCAAGCAGGACTGAAACCGGGGGCATCGCAGGTGGGAAGGAAAAACACCATCCCATGTGGCACCTTGGGGGCACAGGTGTGGTGAAAAAAGGCTCCAACACAACACAAGAACAAAAAAAAACAAAAAACAAAAAGGGAAGAAGTTCTCTGGTTTTGGCAAGGGTTCAACTTCCTCTTCTGACTGCTGCTCGCTGTGTGGTACCACACCTTAGTGTCTTCATCTGGATCCAGCTGAAAGAGCTGGAGCCCGACCAAAAGCCTGGGTATAGTCCTCTGATGGCCCAGTCTAATTACAAAAAATAGCCTTAACCTGGCAGAAATCCCTTAACTGCAGTTATCTCTGCACACAGGAACACATGAAGGACTATTCGTAAGCTTTACAAAGAGCTTTCAGAAGTAACTCACAGAAATTAAAATAATATTTTAAAAATAACTAAAATTCTAAGGTAAATATGGACTGTGATGTCAAAAAAGTTGATAAAAATACCAGCAGCACCATGGTAAAAGAAATCCAACCCTGCTCACCAAGATTCTGGCAAGAGGGTTGCAAAAGGAGTACTTGGAGTTATGGTCAAACCTGGGGAGGATGTGCTGTTCATCTGGAAAGGCACTACAATAACCAGTAAATAATTTCATTATAGATCTGTTTACAACTCTTCTGAACAAAATGCTGGTTCCTCAGCTTTACTAAATAATTATCTTGGAAATAATTCCCTAATCCATTGTCTGCTAAGGTGGGAAGGGACCAATACAGTCCCAGTGTGGGCACAACAGCCCACGTGAGCTGAACTGGGAACTCCTTCCAAGCTGAGCTGGCTGATCCAGGCAGCTCCCAGGCATCAGGTTTGGGCTGTCCCTATCTCCAAGATTCTGTCTCTAAAATCCAGAGATGCCCCGCTGGGATTCCACTGAATTCCACTGAGAACCTGCTGGATTTGCTTCTGTAACACAAAATTGGAGACTTTCTGGGTTTAACACACCAACATGCAAGTCCAAGTTTGGACACAAAATTAAAGATGCTGGTAATGTCAGGCATCCTGTTTATTAATTTCTAATTATAGTTTTATAGGTTTTTTAGTATTTCAATAGCTTTCAGCATCCAGCAAGGCCAATAAAATGCCATTTATATGATTAAATTACTGGGGGTTAAGGGCTCTGATGTTCACCCATAAGGTGATGCATCAGGGAAAGTGGAAGTTTATTCTGAACACTGAAGAGAAGAGATCAAAGGGTTTGGTTTTTGACTGATAACACCTATCAGACAGCACATACCTCACACAGAGCCCATCACCCAGATAATGATGTCACCCTTCTAGAGTGGGCAGAGCTGGAGGCATCTCAACTTAACCTGCATGGAAACTTCCAGGGCAGTGTGGTGTGGGACAGTCAGAGAGGGGGCTCTGTGGAGAGCACAGCTCACCCTGCTGCAAAGGGACATCCTGTGACCTTCCCCCGCCAGTGAGGGGCTGCAGGGCCACATGAGCCACATGAGATGTCAAAGAGAATGACCTTCCACGAGTTAGAACACCCCAGAGATCACACCTCATTAATAATCATCACACATCACTCCCCACATGTGTGGGGAACACACATCATTAATAATCATCATGAGTTGTTTCTCTCTTACGCAGATGAGGGTTTTTAATTTAGGGATATGCTGGGAGCCCAGTTTCATTTAAGGGATGACACAGAAGTGGTTTGCCTGCAGGGCTTTGCTCCTGGAGTACAAAGATACCCCCCTTGGCCCTGATACCGACTGGGCAGCTGAACTCGGCCCATGCCAGAGGTGTTGCTGCCAAAGGTGGCTCTGCCCAACCTTTCCAGCACTGCTCGGGCTGGCTCAGCTCTCATGTGGTGAATCAGATCAAGGAACTGCTCTGGCTCAGAGCTATCTTGCCAGAAGGGAAGAGGAAAAGGCTTGTTTGCAGCCAGCTGGTTCCCACGACAGGCAGCCCTGGCGCAAGGGAATCGGTGGAAGCAGAGCTTCTTCCAGAGCTGCTGCTGATTTCCAGCAGGCAGGGAAATGGGCTGCAAGGCACAGGTCCCTCGTGGTGCCCAGGAGGTCCATTTCAGAGCCAGCTCACCCCCCCAGCCTGTGTCCCTGCTGCAGCCACACCTGTGCTGGGGTAGCCTTTTACTAACACTTCCCAAGGGGCAGGATCATGGAATGGTCTGGGTTGGAAAGGACCCTAAAGCTCATCCAGATCCACCCCCTGCCATGGGCAGGGACACCTTCCACTGTCCCAGGTTGCTCTGAGCTCTGTCCAACCTGGCCTTGGACACTTCCAGGGATGGGGCATCCACAGCTTCTCTGCAGGCACCCTCTGCCAGGGCCTCAGCACCATTAAAGAATTCCCTTTGTATATCCAACCTAAATTCCACTCCTCCTGTTTGAACCCATTACTCCTTGTCCTCTCACTGCAGTCCCTGATGAAGAGTCCTGGTGAAGCTGGGAACAAAGGGAGGGAAGGACTGTGGCAGCACTGTGTTTTTCTCCCACTACACCCACACCTGTTTTATTCCACTGAGATCCATAAAAAGGTAATTTTCAATCAGTTCTGCAGAAAAAAAGAGAAACTTTTACCTGTACCTTGAAACAGAATGTGCATCAGCAACACCCATTTTTCAAAAAGCAAAAACTCAGGGAGTTGATGAATGCAAACAACTAAAATTCAGATGCCATTCTACAGTCAGTAAATGCCCAGACCTCCGTGGATACATTTCCTGGTTTACAGAAGAAAGAAATGCAGGGGAGGCGAATGGCCTGGCCAAGGGAAGAACTGGGAATACAAACTACAACTTTCAAAACTCAGCACTTGTTTTGCCTAGACAATGTTACTCTGGCTTCTTTTCCTGGTTTAAGCTCAATTTGAAAAAGATAAAGTTGGAACAGATTTAAACAAGTGTATCCATCAGCCTCCGTACATTCCTGATACCTTTCTTTAGCAGTTTCTGTTTCTATCATAAAAAATATAAACAAGTCAGCATTTTTGTCTTGCTACCTGGTAATTTTCCTTTTTAAACCATTTGAAAGGGGGCTGTCCTTTATTATTAACACACGCATTTTGGAATGAGCAGAAAGGAGCATTTGCACGAGAGCAGAGGAACAAAGGGCTTCCCAAAGCTAAGCCAGGGCCACGCCACGACCAGGACACGCAGCTTCCCTCGAGTGGGTTTGCTCTGTGCCCCTTCAAAAGCTGATGAGACTCACTACTAAAATTTTACACTTCAGGATGTAACTGGGGGGGGCTGCACATTTGCTTTAATACAAGAAAAGCAGCTCAAAGCTTCTTGTGATGTCCGGGGAGATCCTTACAGAGGACACCTTCAACCCATTGCCAAGAGCCGCTCACGGAATCCACGAAACTCTACAGAACTCCCTAGGGAGCTGGCACAGGTGGAGAGGGGGATCCTGGGGACGCCACAGGAGAGCAGCAGCAGAGGAGAGGGGGGTTCTCGTGGAAGCAGAGGCGGAGGAAGCCGCGGAGAGGGGCCGGCGTGGGCAGAGCGAGGGCGTCACGGCACGGCGGTGACGAGCGCGGGGTCAGCCGCCGGCGGGCGGAAAGGGGAAACGCAAAGGAAACGCTGCGGAGGCACAGCAGACGTGCTGAGGTGTGGGCTGCAGGGGAGAGCCTAAAAATGAACTGCACGCTCCTCAGCACAAGCAGCTGCAAAGGAGCAGGAAGATTGTGGCAAGCTCCAGGGAAAGTCAGGTTATCCCCGCTGATAAAAACCGCCTGGAATTTGGGGATTCTCACTCTGCGACAAGTCCAGGGTTTTTGTGCTGCCATCCATTTGGCTAGAAAAAGGTCAGTCCTTTGTAACACTGCACTGAGTACAGTTTTTCCATAATTTAAAGAAAACATTTAGGGCTTTTCCTCATTGACAATTAACTCCAGTTGTTATTAACTCAATTGTTGTCTCTATGTCAAGTCACACCCACTCACAAAAGCTCTTAACTGAAAACTGGCTCTTCTTTTAATTTGAGTTGGCTGTACATCAGACAGTGCATGGGAAGACAAGGATATGGCACAACTCAACAGCTCCTAAAAGAAAACAAACACCATAGAAAGCAGACATGGACCAGCTCCACTGGAGGAGTAACTCTGCTCCTTCGATGCTGTGCTATTTGTATCATCATCATCACCACCATCACCATGCCAAGGAGTCCCAGTTGCATGTTAGGCTGACACTGTGCCCCATTTCCCCGGAGTGCTCAGAGATGAGAGACAAAAGGGATTTCTAGAATCCTTGAGACTGTTAGAGGATAAAAATATATGGTGTGTGCTTTGGGAACTCCACGGATCACAACCACGGTGTGGAAAGAGCAATTCCCTCTCTCAAACAAGGCTAACACAAGAGGAGCAACCTGATTGCAAGTCATCCATCCTAGTGAATGCACACAGCTCCCACAGCCTGTGCTGAGCTCCACGAGGGACAAATGCTGCCAGCCAGCACTGGGAGTTCACAGGGAGACAGCCTTACCCAGGTGCCCAGCTGGGCACACAGCAGTGATCTGCAAACAAGTTCTGATCATCCAGGGATTCCGAGGTAGGCATCAATTGTTTAGGGTCAATACTCAAACTCTCTTCCCCAAAACAAGGCTCAGGACAAGGAATGCTTGTTCCAGAAGAAAGTGGGGAAAGAAAAAAGAAAAGCCTGCCAGCCCACAAGCACCCTGAAGGCTCGTTTTCCATGAAGTTCCTTTGATGATGTCATACAAGAAATGAGTAACACCAACTTGCGACCTGCTCCAGAATGTCTCTAAACAGGGCAGTCAGATGCCTCTCTGAAGGCACAGAGGTAAAGCACAATGCAGGATGGATTCAGCACAGCCTGCACAATCCTGGAAAATGTACCAACACTCCTCTGACCTTAAAAAACAAACTAAATCCATACACAAAACTCTCAACCTTGTCAAGCAGTAAACACTTGCAGTGATTGCTGCTCGCAAAACCCTGTTCTGATCAACTAAATAAACACATAAAAACATTCCTGTCACTAATTCTGTTTTATTAGACCTTGGTCCCAGGCCTTTCTAGGCTCTGCTCAGCGTGGGACTGCCCTGGAGGCCGCTCTCAAGTGGCTCTGCTTTGTGCTGACACGCTAACATGTGCCAAAGGGCAATGACACAGCTGGGGATTGCCAGCGGCCCCTTCTCAGCACAGCCCCTGCCCAGAGCAGGCTGCTGCCCTGGGTGTCACCCAGGCAGGCTCTCCCCTGCTGCCAGGGCAGCAAAGTGGCCTCCTCCACTGCTGGACTGGTGGGAAGCAGCCCAGGATCTGCCCGGATGCTACCGAGCTCAACTTTCTGTAATCGCCCAAAATTTATTAGTGGATGTGGAGTTCAGTGTCAACAACTGTAAAAATCTACTTCCTTCTAAAGAAAAGTTCCCCTTTTATTGTTTGAAATCAAGGTAGAGCTGGCTGAGTCAAGGCAACATAATTCAAACCCTTAAAGTGTTTAAAATGAATTAAACTCTTGTCAAAATAGTGTGTGCATCCATTATCTTAACTAGGGTAATTGTTCAGATCAGGGCCATCAGCCTGATTCCAAACAGCTGCTCTAAAGTTAAGAAAAATAAGACATTTCTTATTCTGTGATAAATTCAGCATCCTTCTTTTTGTCCCAATTCAGGGACATGTATTTTTAAAGTCACCAGAAACCCAGCTCTCAGCTCTCCATTAAGGATCTTACCTGAATAAAGCAAGAATTCTGTGGGCATTAGGAAACCCACTGAAGTGGCTGGAGAATCTCCAAGCTCCTGCTTAGGGAAATACATAGGGAACTTCATTGACATTGCTTAGCTAATAATTTGGGGGTATTTATGCTTTTAATTTCATTCCCCCCAGTTGTGCCTGCATTCTGCATGTGTTGGTCCCACTGCAACTGGCCAAAAAATTTCGCAGTGTGCTCCCCACCCCCTCTGTGCAGAGAACTTGGCAGTTAAATTGCTGTGAGGGGAGTTGGTTTAGCAAGTTGATCTGAGGGGAAACCACTCTCCTTTTTTTATTTTTTGCTTTCAAGTTGGTTTTCCACTGGAGCAAGTCGCTGTGGGGCCACGCAGCCCCTGTGTGTGGTGGTGTGAGGAAAGTGGTGGGAGTGTGTGAGCAGGGATGGAGGGAAGAGCAGGATGACTCCTCCGGAGAGCAGCCCACAGATCAGTCACATCAAACAAAACCTTGTGGGCAACCCCTCACAGGTGTGGTTCTGCAGCAGCAGGCCCTGCCTCTGACCTTGATGAGCCCAACCACAGCATCACAGGATGGTTTGGGGTGGAAGGGACCTGAAAGATCATCTTGTTCCAAGCCCTGCCATGGGCAGGGACACCTCCCACCAGACTCCAAGCCCTGCCCAGCCCAGCCTTGACACTGCAATCCTGCTGAGCTCCCATGCTGTGAAATCAAGTGAGGGGCAGTTCCCAGGGGGCCATCAGCCCCCTGGCCTGGCCACAAGACACACAGCAAGAGAAGAGATGAGAAAGTGGCAAGTGAGATTTGTACTGGCTTAAGTTGTTGCAGTTATGCTACTTCCATCTTTTACTCTCATCACTGCCAAAACTGGGGAAATCCAACTCCCAAGATACTTGGAGAAGTTTCCAGGAAAGGTTTCTGCTGCTGTCCCATTCCTTCTGTCCAAGCAGCAACTCAAGACTGCTGCTGGGAATTACAAAAACTCAATATAAAAAGAAAAAGGGCAACTATCCAAATAGATTCATCATGTGATGACTGGGAAGAAAGACTGGGAGGGACACAGAAGGGGAAGACTGCTTCTCAGAAAGAGATTTCTTTGGAGAAGAAAATTAAAGCTCCAACCCAAAAGCAAAGGCAGGACAGGACAAACAAAACCCCATCACCCTGCCAAGAGAACCAGCTGATTTCCACTCACCATTGAAAGGGTTAATTTTCTTTGAGATTCGTAAAGAAATGGATTCCTTCAGGTCTTTCTTCTTCACACACTGAATGCCCAGGTTCTGAAAACTGAAGCATATGTGGCCAGATTTCAGTAACTAATAACATCTTCAGTGTAGACTATTAAATAAAATATTCATGTTAATTAGTGTGATAACATCCAGTGTAAGAAATGAAAGAAAAGCTTCTTTTGAGAAGGGTGTACAAGACCTGAAGAGCAAAGATGCTGTTTTTCCTAAAGTAAGGGCAGACACAGAAGGAAAAAAATCCTAAAATAAAATTCTAAATCATTTACATTCTTGAAAACACATATTTCTATGGTAAAATTTATTACTCTGCAGTAAACCTACAGTGATTCAAAAGTAAGATACTCAGTTTGGGTGATTTATAATGACAATCATTTTTGTAATCAATAAACCTGGTAATTTGCATTAGTTAAAGGATTTGCTCTCCTGCTTTTATCAGGGAATGTAAATCTTAAACACTACTATAAAGGGGCTTTTTTAAACAGGTCAAAACAAGTTTTTAAATCTCACATAGTTATGGAAAAGTTCTGAAGAGCTCAGCTCCTCCTGATTTGCATAAAGGGCAGGTCACCCTGATGCAGGAGGTGGGGGGAGTCCCGGGCAGGCTGACTCTTTCCCACATGGAAAAACCATGACATCATCAAAGCTGAGTGGATGTAAAGCAGGAAGTTTAAAAAAAAAAAAAAAGAAAAAAAAGAGAAATAATCTGTGTTTCATGATGTTATATATAATAAGCTCTGAAGATGGGTTGTGCCAGGCATCTTTCTCCACAAGTCCCAGCCATTTCCCTTCCTTTGAAACTCCACAAACCTTCTTTGCTTCAGCAAAAGAACACCTTACTGCACCTAAAGATAGTCCTTGCTCCTGCCAAGAGTGTTTGTACACTTCTGAACCAGCCTCTCCTAGCAGGATGTTAAGTTTAATCTCCCTAAACTCCCCTGTCTGTGTCCAGAGGCTCCCAAACCCTCTGCCAACAGGCTCCACTTCCAGAACCTCAGCTGGCAGAGGAAGGCACAGGCTTCCTTTGCAAACTGAACATGGCATGACCTAGGGGAAAATAAAACACAGCAGCATCTCATCATTCACTAAAGCACTTTGCTTTCCTGCCGTGGCTACTGACACTCACACTGGGACTGCACCTCGATGAGCAATCCCATTGCCACCTGCTCCTGGAGGAAGTACTTGCTTTAGGGCTGGATCACAGCACACATTATTTTTCCTCCCCATCTCAGAACAGTGAGTGTATTCCACAGATTGTCTGAAGCACACCTCAAAGTCCACAAACAGGGGCAGCTCCTCATTATACCCCCAAATGGAGCCTCTCGTGGACAGGAGGCTTTTCAGCAGCCTGAAATTGTCAGGTTATCAATTTATTATCAATTGTCAGTTTTCAAAGGCTGTGCTGTCACAGTGAAAGTGTGTGTTTAGCCATGCCTAGGCAGAGCTGGGGCAGAGGAGGAACTGCTGAGAGCCCCAGCAGGGCTCTGGGGTTTCACATCGATGGGCGCTGATAGGAAGCAAGTGAGATAACGAGAAGAGAGAGGGAGAAGTAGGAAGAGAGAGAGAAAAAAAATTAAAAACAGATAAGAAAACTATGATATCATCCTTGCAGAAAGAAGAAACTAGGAAGTAAAAAAATCTGAGTACACAGGCAGCCCCACAAGCTCTGACTTCCATAGCCTTGCCTTGATGTCTCGGCCAGGGAGGGCTCTGATCAAGTTTGGGCAGCAGTACAAAGATCATTATACCACAGGCAGCACAAAATGCTTGGGAACTTTAAAACATGGGGAACTTTGAACAGCAGAAAGCAGAGTAATTACTCAGAGCAGCCCAAAATCTGTGATTAATAATTCCACTTCTACTGAGAGGGAAAAAAAAAGGATTTTTTGCTCAATTTGGGATGCTCAGCAAGAGTAAAGAGCCAGAAACACTATTGACAGAGGACATCTGCTCACTAATACTGGATGAGGCTTTTCTCCAACACGGACACGAAGAGAAGAATGTGAAGGTTGAGTCACCAGCCACAAAAAGGAAAATGACTTTAAACATCCAGATCCAATTATGGATCCTACTGTTCTTTCATCTTAAAGCAACCAATGATTTGTTAAAAAAAATGAGTGTACCGATGCTGGAAACATTTCAAAGGGAATGTGTCGAGCCTCCTCCCATCAGGACCTCCAATGTCAAACACAAAGCTCACAGTTTCACATTATCAATAACATGAAAGCAGCCCACTTACTATTCTGTAGGTAACTGAGAGGCTCATATCCTAAAAATATTGAGAAGAATTCATGGATGGAGCAAACAAGCACCAGTGCTTGAAGTGAAACAGAGGCATGGCACTATGCCAGAGGACAGGATTTGATGCAAACATATAATGGAGATGAAATCACAATCTGCAAATAAATATTTGCAGAGCATCCCAGTGCTTCTTGGTGGGACATCCTGCAACAGCTCTCCAACAGGCTTGCCTGTGCCCCAACACTGAACCTTGTGCAACCAATGCCAAGAGAAGAAGCAATCCTCAGGGTCTGCCTGCACTCAGTGACAGGAACACCCGGCCAGAAAAGGCATTAAGCAATCAGGCTTTTCTGCTTTGGATCACCAGGCACAGAGCTGAGGGGGGGATGTGGGATGGGCCAGAACAGCAGACTTCCTTTGACCTTGCCTGAGGAAGCTTGAACTGAGAAGACCAAGGGGAAGCTGGTGAATGGATGGTCAGAGGAAGGTGCAAGGTCCTGCTGGAGTTTAGGATGTTTGCAAGTCAGCGTGCCCTGTGCCACTGGAGCACGCTGCAGCACACCTCTGATCCTTGAGCCTGGGCTGGATGCTGATCCCATCCCTGATCCCTTGAGCCTGGGCTGGATGCTGATCCCATCCCTGATCCCTTGAGCCTGGGCTGGATGCTGATCCCATCCCTGATCCCTTCAGCCTGGACTGGATACTGATTCCATCCCTGATCCCCTTCAGCCTGGGCTGGATGCTGATTCCATCCCTGATCCCCTTGAGCCTGGGCTGGATGCTGATTCCATCCCTGATCCCCTTGAGCCTGGGCTGGATGCTGATCCCATCTCTGATCCTTGAGCCTGGGCTGGATGCTGATCCCATCCCTGATCCCTTGAGCCTGGGCTGGATGCTGATTCCATCCCTGATCCCCTTGAGCCTGGGCTGGATGCTGATCCCATGCCTGATCCTGTGAGCCTGGGCTGGATGCTGATCCCATCCCTGATCCCTTGAGCCTGGGCTGGATGCTGATCCCATCCCTGATCCCCTTGAGCCTGGGCTGGATGCTGATCCCATCCCTGATCCCTCCAGCCTGGGCTGGATGCTGATCCCATCCCTGATCCCTTGAGCCTGGGCTGGATGCTGATCCCATCCCTGATCCCTCCAGCCTGGGCTGGACGCTGATCCCAACCCTCCTTGAGCCTGGGCTGGATGCTGATCCCATGCCTGATCCTGTGAGCCTGGGCTGGATGCTGATCCCATCCCTGATCCCTTGAGCCTGGGCTGGATGCTGATCCCATCCCTGATCCCTCCAGCCTGGGCTGGACGCTGAAGAAGCATCTCCACTGTTTATTTCACCATCAGTGAAATAAATCACCACCTTCAAAACAGATGGGTGATCTTCATGCCTCTCCTCCTGGGCTTTAATCCCAGTGTCCCTGAGCCTGGGCTGGACTAAATCCCTCCAGCCTGGGCGTAAACATGGACTGTTAATTTCACCATCAGTGAAATAAACCCCAACAGAATCCTTTAATAGTGGCCTGACTAAAGCTAAACATGGTGTAATTTAAGATTGGCCTACTTATACACTGAAATATTCACCTGATTTTCTTCCCAGCTCAGTTATGCTTACCCCAAAGCAATAGCCTACTTCCATATTTCCTACATTGCAAACTGTGAACCACAAACAGCTTGCCAGTTCTAAATTCCCTTCTCCAGCAATAATCACTCCATGTTTGCAGCAGCTTATTCTGCTTTTATTTTATTACATGAGATTTGGTAAACTTAGAGGAAACACCATCAAATACAACTACATATTCTTAAGGGCACTGAGAAATGTCTTGCACACATTGCATCCACAAGCAGATCCTTCCCTTGCACACTTACTCTTCAGAGCTGGGCCTGAGCAGAATCTGTATCTTCAGTCAAAAAACCCCAAGCCAAACAACAAGCAACAACAGTGACAGCTACTAACATTTCCAGATGGGTCACAATCACTGTCTTCTAGATTACATGATACTCAGCCACTACAAACTTTCTCCAGAAAGTCCAAATACAATTTCCATGGAAGGTGTGAACTTCCCTCATCACCACGAAGTACAAATTCTAATGCTGTTACCCTTTCTATTACTCATCATTTTTACATATAGGAAAGAGTCATGCTCAAGAGTAAGATGTATTAATGAACAAGGCTAAAAAAAGTAAGTGGGAGAAAAGAAGACAGACATTGGGAGAATGGTTGAAGGAAAGAAGAGGGTGACAGGAAAGAAAAAGCACACCGTGTAATACCGAAAAGAGAAGGAAATACTTCCAGGGGAAGTTCCCCAGCATGGATTAGTAAACTACAGCAAAGACAGCATTGTAATTGCTCTTTTAATCATTAATATGAGTTTTAAAAAACAAGATTAGCAAATCACTTGCACAATTACATTCCCAAGCAACACCATTACTCACGACAGGACTCGCCGCTCTGGCCCAAACTCGGCTTCATAGTAGCCATCTCTGCAGTCCTTTCCAACCAGATCATGGGGGTGTGGCTTGTAGGGCTCATTCTTCGTTACCAACGTGGTTCTTATTTTGATTTTTCCAAAATAGTTTAGAATCTACAAAAAAAAAGTGGGATATTGTCAAGGTTTTAGGTATCAGCCCTTGCCTGTTACAGAAAATCAATTTTATCCTGAAATGCTCTGTGGAAGAAACACCAGAGCTACAGAGGGGACCATACAGAAATGCTGCCTGAAGAACAAGGCTACATCCAAAGATTCTAGGAAAAAAATTCATAAAACCTCAGGGATGAGGATACTACCTGTGCATGGATCACTCACTAAGCAGTGAAAGAGGATCTAAGCAGATACAGGATAACATGACACAATCCCCTCTGAAGTTGTTGGGTTTTTCCCAACTCATTCTCAGGTGAGTACTCAATCTTACACTCAGGCTGGGCAGTACCAAAGTCTCAGGCTCCTACCAGAGCTCTCACAGCAGTCATCAGCCAATGCTCCTTTCTCAGGTGCATGAAAGCAACCTCAAGCTGATGGCTACCAGTGAAGTCACCGAGTGTGGGGGAGTGTAAAAGGGAAAAAAAAAAAGGAGGAAAAATAGTTTGGCCTAAATTGTTTGACACATAAAAGCTTGAAAGCAAATACAAGACTTACTCAGGCACATGTTTGTGCAGAGGTGAGCCTTCCTCCTCCACTTCCCCTGCCCTATAAGTAACAGTCCTTTCCTCCCCCTGAGACTCCAAAGATCCACCATGTATCCTTTTTAGCAACACTTCAAATCTTTAACTTGAACTGTGCTCTTTTACCTGTAATCGTCTGTTTGCATCAATCTCCAATTTGGCTCCATTCAGTCTTCACACAAGCCACTGTAACTTTTTACCCTTAAAATGATACTTCCACTGCTCCTTCACTTTCTTCAACCATCACATCATTTCTCCCACACTTTACATCCAGTCCCATGAATGTGAAGCCTGATCTGGCTGCTTTTCGTTCTCCAGTTCCCCCATGATGTTCATCTTCATAACCACACCATGAAATTTAATCTCTTCCTGGCCCCTCTCTTCACATTTCCATCTCTAGAGGGGACTCCCCTGGAACCCAATCAGCACTAAAGCCTCCCAAGCTCCAGGGAGGCAGGAATTCACCTAGAAATCACCTGCTATCAGCACAATCAGCTCTGTCATCAATAGTCACCTTTCAAAAGAACAAGCTTGGCCAGGCTTGCATGGTCACATACCCATGTCCCACCTCCCCTCTGGGTTCTGCCTGGCCTTCCTGCGCAGCACAGTCCAAGAAGAGAAGAATCAAGGCTTGATTCAGCCCATTCAGCCTTGTGCCCTGACACAGACTGGGGCTGAGAGTCTGTGCAAGCCTCTACTCTTGCCAACAGCCCACACAGTTCCTTGTTCAATTGGCAGAGTGCTGAAAAAATGAGTCTGGCACCATCTCCATTTCCTGCATTCCCTAACCAAATCTGGCACTGTGATAGTCAAAGGGAACCTTTCTTTGCTTCTTCCTTCACTAATTCTGGCTCCAGGGCTGGACCAGCTTCCACAGCTGCCTTTATGCAATAGAGACTCACTCTGCTGCTCAACACATGACTGCCAACACTCTTCCTTCTCAAACCCTCCCTCTTAAAGAGCTTTTTTGCCTCAGCATAAAACATCTCATATTTCTCACATCTTCTCTGTTAATTTCTTGCTGTGATTCCAGAGACTCCATTTTGGGCTGCCCATTGGTTTTTATATGCTGGCACACTCTGCAAACACAGATACACAGCCTCTGTTCCTGGCAGAGAGAAGGCAAGCGCTGATAACTTCCCATCAAATTTGAGCTTTCTCCTCTAATCTCAGCTCTGACAGACTTCCTCCAAACCGAAAGAGATCAAGCAAACACTGGCAACTTAAACATTGGAAAGGGGATCAGAAATGATCTTCTCTTACCCTGCCTGTTGAGGGTCTTTGTCCAACCTTTGAAAGCTACTGTCCAAGTGGCTCCATTCCAGCTCTGCTGTCTCTGTCTTTGTCCCTGCTTTGGTCACAGCTCTCAGAGCTCCTCTGAATCCCTTTATTCTGGATTTCCCATCTGTGGTGCAACCACCCAACTCATCATCCCTACAGATGCTCTGAGGACACAGTTCCCCCTTCTGAGCTCATTGTGAAGTTCTGTCTCCCCACACTTGATGCTGGTGTCCTTTGCAGAGCCCATTCTCCCCATCACGGGTGGCTGTTCGCTCGTACAGAGCGCCTTCTTTCATGTTGTGCCCAGCAACGTTTCAAAGCCTTTCCACATTTTGTAGGCAAATTCCTTCAACTCTCTCCCAAAATTCGTGCTGCAGTCCAAACCTTAAAACCAAACCCACGTCACCCAAGTAAGAAAGCAGAGCAGACGTGCACACAGAGAAAGCTGCTAATGAATGGCTCCCAGCCCTGGCATCTTCACTGCGGCCCCTCTAGCAGCACTTTGCAAACCACCTCTGCACCTTCTCCTCCTTCTGGAAACCAAATCTTTTTGTGACCAGGAGCAAGTAACTCTTTTCCCACTCTGCTGCAGCTCCATTTGCATGCCAAGGAAAGAATCCCAGAATGTGAGATGAAAAGCATTGTATTTACAGTGCAGAGTCCAACACATAGCTACGAGCACCACGGGCACTGGTAATTCCTGGATAAAAGCAGTATTTACCTGGATGGAAGGGAAGGTCTTGTTGTTCTCAGTGCTGTGTTCTCCTGGAATGCTGCCTGCTGATCTTCCCTCACATTTATATCTGAAACGCATGCCCCTTTGCCTGGGTTGCTCAAATATTTCAATGTAGGGCTCAGGGCCACCTTCAAAATAAAATATTTTCAATGTTAGGACAGAGTAGAGCTTAAAAAGTAGCAGAAGATGCAAGAATTAGAATTCTGGGCTTTTGATTCACATCACCATCTTTCTACTTGGTCTACCCTATCAGGAAATCTACTCTTTATTTTTAGGTACATGAACATGTTGAAGGTGGGGTACAAGGGAAGAGAACAGATTTGGATGAAACACCCATAGTATCAATGCCATAGAAGTAATTAGCAAAAAAAGACACCCTTCTCTCCATCTCTCCTAGAGCTTAGCACCTTTAACCAATGTAGAAGATGTGTCTGATGAAAGAAGATTTTATACAACAAAACCCAAATCATTATTTGGGGTTTCTCAGATCATTATCCAACATTTTTAGGAATAATTCAGTTTTAAGAATGGCTGTCCTCTCCAAGCACTGGTACTGTAAACTGTTGTGTTCTCTTCTCTTCCCTCTGGAAGGGAAGATGTTTGCTCAGAATTCCTTGATTTAGTTCCTATCACAGCGCAGCAGAAACTATTCAAATTATGCAAAAACCCCCATGCTCCTACTGGGTGGAAGCTCACTGTCACTGTGAGCTCCAAAAATACCTGCTTGCTTGTATTGAATTGTACATTTTGAGCTGCCCATCTCCCACGGGGCTGGTTTCCAGTTGCAGTATCTCCCCAGACAATGAAACCCCAGAAAAGCTCTTGGGCAGCTGTCAGAAGGGAGGTTTTCAGGAAACACAGAGTGATAGATGAGAACAAGAGACAGCAGAACTCTTAAATGGGGGGGTGGGTTAGAAAGACATTAACTTAGCAAGGGCCTAAGTACTTTTCAAGTGATGTTTTATTGCCAGACAGCAACAAGCTATTTCATGTATCTGAGAACATCAAACAGGACAGTCAATCAAACAGTGACAACAGTGGGATGGCATGTGAAAAACAAACAAAAGAGGCTAAGTAAATATTGTTGAAGCTGAATCATCACAGTGCTACACAATCAGAAGAACGTAGCTTATGGAAATGTCTACTGAGCTCTCTGTCATCTTCATATAATAGCATCCTCCTCAAGCAAGGCTGAGCATCACAAACAAACAGGACAGACAATATCCTGTGGCACAGCACTGAAAAAAGTGCTTGGACTTCAACATAATAAGCAAAACAGTTATTAAATATATTGAAAGTGCTGAAAGGGTAAAAGAACCCCTACTTCCTTTTGCCCAAGGTCTGTGCTGCCTGTGAATCCACAGCACACAGGTTCTGGCCAAGAGGTGGATTCCAACCCTAACTCCATAATAAAGGCTTCTCTTTTGCTGCAATGGTTTAGGCACCTCTGCCAACACAAAGCTTGAACTTTATGCCTGGGATTTGTTGATCACAAAAGATTTCCAGTGCTGCAGCAGTTCATACCCAAAGTAGGAAAATATTATAACCTAAGAGATAAAGTAATCAAGAGCAGCAGAGAAGGGATGGATGGAAAGAACGACATGTGAGACATCACCTCAGTGTGACCTGAATGCACATTTATCTGTCACACACCTACAAGCAGGGGTGGAACTGCATCTGCCACCGTGTCAGAGCAGCTCTTGGATGGTCTTCAACAACTGGAGCCTCTGCAAAACCTTCACAAGCTCAATGCACTTCCACTTGAGACTGTGTTTGGGGTCAGAGCCTTTGGGAACTGTGGTTCAGGGCTCTTTACAGACCTTTCCAACAGTCAGTCAAAAGGCAGTTTCTAAACCGATCACCTCCCATTAGGTAGATTTTAAGTAACTTTCTGATCACCAGCCATGAGCTGTCACATTAAATACACATTAGTCTAGGTGCAGTTCCTCAGAGGGATGGTCCTTTTTCTAGATACTTCCAGCTCTTTGCCTTACTCTCCTTTAGATGAGCTTTGCATATTTTCTCTTTCTGGAAAACAAGCAAAAGGGAAGGGGAAGGCAGGCACTGATAACAAAAAAGTCTAGAAATGACGTAAAGCTGGTTACAGAGAGAGCAGAAGTCTGGGCTTCTCACAAAACCATGCTCATGCATCTGTGTATGGCTATTTCAACTTCCACACTTCAACTTATTTCAATGCTATTGCATTGATCAGCACAAACACGGACACGTATCCATACGCTAAATTAAAAATCTGTGTTACAAGTTAAAATGACCACATTACAGCAAAGTGCCTCCTAATCTGGCAGTAATCCGGGAGATTCTCATGCTTACATAGCTGCCAAGCAGACAGGCAGGACACCCACAGACATTGTGTATTTGTCAGAACCAGCCAGAGCCTCCCCGCTCACTACAAGAGCGCAATCACTTGAGGTCTTTACCTCTTGCTGCTTTAACCAACAATTTCCCTTCACGTTCTAGCAACACTCTGCTTGAGAGGGCTATTTTCTCACCTCTCAAGAGCCCTTTATTTTAAGGCTCTGGGCTCAGTGATCTTTACAGGGCTGTGGTTGAAACAAATGTCATTGAAGGTAAACCCACCGCTCAGCAGCAGGTGTGTTTGTGGGAAAGTAAAGCTCGGTGGTGATGCAGCAGCCTCCAGAGATTAAACATTAAACTTCATTTTGTCTTGGCTGCCTCCTCTCTATTCAAGAATCACGTTATCATCTCTGCTGTGATTATCGGTGTCATCATGTTTTGTGTAGAGAGGAAACACACAGAAGTGTGAGAGGTATTACCAGCACTCTGCAGCCAAGTGTCCGGTGTTCCCTATTTCTGTAAATCAGCAATGTGCTTGGGAAGTGGCACAGCTTAACTATGTCACAATCTGCTCTCTCGCACACACAGAGGTCTGTTAGCTCCCACACAGTCACTACAGACCTGCCCTCCTCAGGTCTCACTCGGTGTGTCCAACAAATGTGAGACACACCAAAACCCAAACTCTCACCAATTCTAGAGGAGAAACACACAGCTATTCCTATTTATTACCTGCCTGCCCACAACTACTCCATAAACCATTTGAAATGGAAGAAAAGAAAAAAAAATTTAGCTAATCCTTCATCTAAGTTCTTAAGAGTTTAATTTGTCTTTGTAATTAATTCTAATTGCCTATACACATGCTAGCAATAGAAACATTGTGCTGCACATTATAACCTGCCTGTCATTCTTTTTGTTATTGAATTGCTTTTTCCCCCTCCTGCCCTGAACACAACACTGAATAATTTTAAAGACAATATAGGAGATCAAGTGTCCCAGTTATATATGCAAGGAAAAGAGGCAAAAGCAATGACAGCTCTGAGAGTTCAGCAAGGAAAAGAAGTAGAAGCAGTGACAGCTGTGAGAGTTCAGCCAGTTATGCTCATTCAAGAACTGAAGGGTGTTTTATTCTCACATTTTGAGCAATACAAAAAGGAACAAAAGGACAATCCCTAAAGCTCGGAACAGACTTCCATCAGACCTCTCCATGACAAGAAACCTGTGAGAGTTTGAAGTTTAACACAGCCTGTGCCACGAGGGAGGAAGTGTGACACGCTGCCACCAAGCAAAGTGACAACCCCATCAAGAGTTCTGTCTCGTCCCTTTGCTCCAAGCAAGCAGGCTCGGGAGGAACTGCCCAATTTGTCATTTTCTTGCAGGGCCAGGAGTGCCGGTGAACAGATTCTCCATTAACACCTGCGTGTGAAAGCAGAGCAGCTGCGGGTCCTTGTGGAAGATGTGAAAGTATCACCCGAAACCCTCCGGCCCGAGGCGACTGCAGTGAGACACAGATGGGACAAGCATCGCTCTTGAGCTCTGATGTCACCGCTCTGAACAAATCCCTGGTGGCACGAAGTCTGTCATTTCTAAAAAGCAAGAATCTATCCACTTGTAACCACTCTGCAACAACTCAGGCAAAGCGGGAGGAGAGCAAAGCTTTGTCACAGCACACCCCACCCAATTTAAGCAAAAGCAACTGGAAACACAACACGATTTGATTTGAAAAAGCAGTAATCTACCTACAGCCCCATAAACTGCACAAATTCTAACAGAGACCGAACAACGCTCACGAACTTCCTCTTCACTATCGTGTTACATTACAAAACGGTAACTAACAGGAAAAAAAAAAACGACAAAAGCTAGCTAGTACCAGGAAGTTATAAACTTCCCCCGCTGAAAAAATTCCTTATCTTCCTAATTACACTGAAAATACATAAAGACACGAAGAAAGGAAAAAAAAAACCAACCCGAAACTGCTCTCTCCTGCTTCATTGTTGCGACTTTAAAATACATCATAACATTTAAAGCACAAGCCCAGCTGTTTTCTCCCCGCGCTGATAGTTAGCACACCTATAAATTTATCAGGAGTGAAAGTTCATACTTTGCCAAGTGGGAACAGAACACACACTCATGTTCTGAAAAGCTCTGCCTAGAAATACTAGTCTAATTAGTGTAACCAAGTTTTAAACTTAGGGGCTTTTTTAAACCCTAAGAAAGATACCAGAGAGACGCCTCCCGAAACGATGACAAACTCGGTTTAATTTAGCCTCTAGAAACTTAATTGTGCATTTTGTTGTAATTACTCAGAGCACGATCCCTTATCTGCATTACTTTGCATTTGTGCCATCACTATTTCTCATTCATTTGCATTCTCACAGGCGAGTTCCGATGTGAACGGGATCCCGACGATCACGACCCAACCTCCAGCCTGTTGTCTCCATCCCAGACTGGGACCCGCGCGCTTATTTAACACCTAAACGCTCCCACCGCACAATTTCAAGACCTGAGAGATCCATTTGAAACGGAACAGCCTCGCAAGAGCTCATCCGAAACGCCGGTCCGGCCTCGCGGAGTAAACACCCGCTAAGAGATCCAGCGCGGGCGGGCGGGCAGCGCTCGGAGCCCCCCGCCCAGCCCGGCCCGGCCCCGCCGCTGCTCACCGGCCATGCTGACAGCTCCGCTCCGGCCTCTCGCCGCGGGGCTCCGGCCCGGGCCCGCACGCCTCGCAGGGACACTCGCACGGCCGCGGCTGCGGGCTCGCCGCCCTTTTCAGGGAGAATTTCCCGTGGGCCGGGCGGGCGGACGTGCGCGCTGGGCTGTGGGGCGGGGCCGGGCCGCCCCCCGCCCCGCCCCGCCGGCACAGGCACAGGAGGATCCATCCCTGAGGCACCGGCACAGGAGGATCCATCCCTGAGGCACCGGCAGACCCCGCTCCGGGATGGAGCACCGCGGGCAGGGCACGCACAAGTCCGTGCTGCGGTCCTGCCCTGCCCGGTAGGCAAAAGTACGAAGGAAAAGTTCAGCTGCTCTGATTCCAGAGCAGGGCAGGTACAGCGAGAGCTGTTTCGTTCTGAGGGCATCGCCCCGACACCCCCGCACTCTCCTTATCCATCTTTTGCTCGGTTCTATGGAGCCTTGTGGTCAGCTCAGGGAAGGTAAAGCTCCAGGCAAGAACTACTGCAGCCTTCCAGCGCCCACCCAAGTCCCCCACGGGGTTTATAAGACGGACAAGGATAGAGTTTTCCCAAGGCCTGTAGCGACAGGGAAGGAGGAATGGCTTTAAACTGGCAGAGGGCAGGGTTACGTTAGATATTGATAAGGAATTCTTTCCTGTGAGGGTGGTGAGGCAGTGGAACAAGCCTAGCCAGAGAAACCGGGGATGCCCCATCCTTGGAAGTGTTCTGGGCCAGGCTGGATGGGGCTTGGAGCAGCCTGGTCTAGGGGAAAATGTTCCTGCCCAAAGCAGGGGGTCAGAACGAGACAGGCTTTGAATGCCCCTTCCAGCCCCCTCTGATTCAGTAACTAAGCTGTACATAACTAGGGATAGACCAAGATTGCAGCTAAGGTAAGAAATAATCACCAAAAAACCCATTCAGTCACAATGATCAACTCTAAATTTACCAAAGCTTTGGAGCATCCCAGATCCCGCATCTCACAGCTTGGCCCCAACACAGCGGGGTGAAGCCAAGGAGCTGCACACTGGGAACAGCCCCGTGTTTGCATCAGGTGGAGAGGTCAGCAACAAACAAACAAATCTGGGGGCACATTAAAAAACACCTGACAAAAGAGGAACACAAAGGCCACACCTAGCTGCAGTGTAAGACTGCTTAGTTAACAATAAAATTTACATTTCTTCAATCTTTAATCTGGGAGTGGAAATAAACTGTCCTGTGTGAAAATGCAGTTAAATCAATTAGTATCCCTGAAAAAAAAGATTAACAAAACGACAAGAAAAGCCTGAAAGAACACTCAAGTGAGGTACAAAACTGATAGGTTTCTGCTTTTTTCTCTCCACTATCCTATTTCTAAAGCTAAGGTTATTGGGATGTACAGAAAGGAAGCACAGCTGAAAATGCTGTTCTGGAATCTGCAAATTCACACACCAATCCATGTAACTAAGCAGAAGAGGCTGCCAAATGCTTATTATTCTTCCTGCTCTGTACTCCATCTCAACAAGACTTTTCTTTATAACCTTAGGTTTTGCTCAACTATCTTCATATTTCCTATAAACAAAAATTATCTTTCTCCACCTCACAAGCAAAATTTTCCTTATTAAAGATTCATGGTTTGTCACATGGTAGGATTTTTTGCACCCCTGTCAAACTTATAACTTAAACTGGAGTAGAAGAATCCTAGGGAGAACACAGGATAATAAAAATGTCTGTGACATTAGCCTTAGAGGATTGAAGGGAAGAAAAACTACATTATTCAGATGTTATAATAAAATAATTCTATGGCTGTGGTAGTTTCTTGCCAGAAGAATGTAATTTCTTATTTACTTTCCCACAAAAAAGCCCAAACAAAACAACACAAAAGATATAAACCAGCAATGCCCTAAAAGTATAAGAAATTCAGACTAGACTTTTACATCTTCAGGGATTTCTTGGATCCCCTATGATTGATAATGTACAATAAAGCAGGTCTAATATTTTAAATCAAATTTAGACTTTACCTACACAAGCACAAGTGACCACAAAGCACAAAGTGACAAAGAGACCACAAATAAAATTGTGCTGCTCTACAACAAAGGCAGCAAATAGGAAAAGTGCACACCCTGCATTCTCTGTGCTAAGTGCCCCATCCAAACAATCAGCTCCTCAACACCTCGTATTAGAAGATACTTCAGTTTTTAAATTGCTCACCTGGTGGGCAAAGTTTTGTACAAGCCTTTATTCATAGGGCTGAACAGCCAGAGAAACACTCCCAATTTGAGGGCACCCCTGCAGATCACAGGACTGACCAGGACAGGCTTTTTAAAAAGGAAAGGGGAGCAATTCCTGAGGGATAGCCTAACCTGTAGATGTGAGTTTTGAGTTTGGATGTAAAGATAAGTATTTAGTTTATCTTCAGGCTGGTTTTCCAAATCTCTGACAATAAAAACTGTGACATCTCAGAAAGAATGAATTTAGTTTCTCCCCTAAATACAGTTCATATCCCTGGTTCCCAGCTATTTCTCCAGCCCATGACACTACTGAGTAAACACAGACCAGGGAGGCTGTGGCTCAGAACAGAAGTATCCACTGATTTCTTCAGAAACAATGTGTTAGTGTAGGGCACACAATCCAAACTGATGTGAAATTAAGGGCAGTATTCCAGGCAATACAAATACTGTGTTATGACTAAAACATAGTAAACATTCCCTACTTTTCCCCAGCTCTTTTGAACTCTACCTCTTAGGGCTTGTAGGAACAGGCTACTCAAAGATAATCCTTAAGACTGCACGTTCGAAATTGGGGTGGTATCTCACATACACAGCAGGGTCTTTGGTACAAACTGCTCCTTGATATTATTCTAAAGAAAAAATATTAATGGATTGCACTTCTTATAGCATCCCAAAAGCTTTATCTCTCTTCCTTCAAATGAAAACGAACTTGTGATAAACAACCAACCATGTGAAGAGTTTAATTGTGTAAAATCTATGAGCTCCCATCATCAGAATACACAGACTAGATGTGGCTGAGGAGGATCCTCGACAAAGTGATTGGAGGAAGGACAGCATGAAAAGGAGATGTTTTCTTGATGGTTTTTCTCTAGCAGTAGCCATAAGCCAGGGGAAAGCACAGCAGTGGGACAAAAGGAGCTTTTAGTCTAAGAGCAGCATAACTGTTTTTATAAAACATTCTATGGAAACCAAGAAGCCTTCCCAAAAAAAAGGCAAAAACCTAAGCAAATGAAGAGGCATTACTCAAAGCTGCGCAAGTATGAGGATATTCCTCTGTTCCTGACTGCCCTGGATGCAGCTCTGCTCTGCTGCTACTGGAATCCCTGGCACAGGGATTATCCCAGGAGAGTGAGGTGAACTAGAGGATTGCAGTACAGCTTTGGCAATCACAGAAACCTCGTCAGCAGCTGCCATGAAGTGCAAGAACATGTCATAGCTTTGGGTATATGCAGATCTCTGCAAAAAGCAGGATGGAATTCCCCTCCTGCAGCATTGCATAACAAAAGCCAGGTGCTTCACTATTATTTTTGTCAGCTGACTTTGGCTATAGCCAGAGGCGAGATACCAGAATTCTTAGGCCAGTCTGATCCAGTGCTCTACTTCCTGTCTTCCAGTTAAAGCAAGTGTTTTAAGATCCCATTTGTCTCCACTTATCAGGTCCAAAGACAAGTCCTACCCTCCTGCTTTTCACTGGCTGCTGCTCTAGCACAGTCAACACCTACATTGCTACAAGGAGTAAAGCTCCCTGTTCTGGCAGGGAACATCATGAGGCAAGCAAGGCTGGAGTGGAGGGATAAAAAGCCAGCACTAAAACCTCCTACAGCAGAGCACTGAGTGTTTGACAGGGTATTTGTCAAGCCTAGGAGGATGGCTATTCACCGGTGCTCAGCACAGGCATTGCCCAATGGAGCTGTGACAGGAGAGCAGCACAGGCAAACCATGAAGTCTTTATTTCCTGTTCCCAGCTATCTGACTTTGATCAAAGATAAGGCCCTTGTCACTGGCCTGATTAAGCAGACACTAAGGTACTTTCAGCATATGGCTCTCCTAATAAGGTACATCACTAGGAGCAAGAATAGTGTTAATAAAAATCATTCTCTTCTTTAAGGAACAAAGTTAAGTCCTGTTTTCTTGTCCACTCTATCTCAAGCCTCACCTAATGCCAGATTAGAAATTCCCACTCCTCTGTGCCTTAAGAAACGTTTTGCTGTTAGAAATATGTTTTTTTAATCTCAAAGGCATCTTACTTACACACTGTCAGACCTTTTGTGCTTATTGGTCCTGAGGAAGGCTCCAATGCAGGAGCCATTCTCAAAAAACTCATGGCTTCCAGATTAATGATAAACTCCAAGGTTGTTCAAGTCACTCTGCTGGAAGCGTTCCTGTGCCACACTTCGAGTTTGTTTGACATTAGAACAATGCTACTGTGCCTCCCTCAAAACAGGGTGGAGAGAAAGGAAATGCTAATAGAGAAAGGTAGGTCTTGTGGATAAGGCACAAGGCTGTGATTCAGGAGACTGGAATTTGGCTCTTGGCAAGTCAGCCTTTCTACTCTTAGGCAACTTGTTTGATTCTCTAAGCCTCAATTTCCCCAATAAAAATCAGAGAAGATACTTCCTTGCTCCCACACTTCTGCCTTATTCACTCATGATGCAACTTCTTCAGGGGATGACAGCTCATTACATGAAAGTGCCAAGCACAAAACAATGATAGTTAAATGAGCACTGGGGTAGTGCCAGAAAAAGTGAACCCTTGACAGACTCTCTTGTCAGAGAGTGTCCCCTGTGTCTCCTTCCATCCATCCAGGTAATTCACTCCTATGCATTCCCACACTGCTCCAAGCACTCCTTTGGAGACACAGGAGCATGCATAACACTTACCTGGAGGAAACAAGATTATTGGTTTTTTTCTGCTGGCTCAGTTTTTCTGCTGGAGCCAGTTCCAGTACAGTCAGAAATGAGCTGCCAGCAGGAAGGAATGTGGTGGCACCAAGGCCAGAACAAGTCTCTGGAAGACAAACTTGGGCAGAGGTGCCTGCTCACATCATGGAACTGTAGCATAACACTGTATTTTTAGCCTGAGAAATTGATAAACCTCCCTGAAATGTCTAATTCACACTCCTTCTTTTCCAGAGTTAGTACTCCTCAGACACTTTCTCCCCCAGCCCTCTCAAGCATTTCCTATTCCCTTCTACTCATCCCAGTGCTATAAACACATACCACGGTTTGGGAGTTGGGTTACTTAACAGAGAAAAATTTAAATGTTTGTTGGCAGGCAGAGAAAAAGATGGAGCAGTGTTTTCATTTTCCACTGTGCTACATAAAACACAGTAGCTGATTTGTGACCTCTGAAGTGGTCACTAAAACTGCAAACTCCTTCCTTATGCCACAGTCAGGATTCACCTGATGCAGTAGAGCTGTAGGGAAAGGACTTCTAAAGAAGAGATGAGCTCAAGCTGAGCAGAAGGAGCAGAGTCAGCAGAAAACAACCTTTTTCTGCCCAGAATGATTTTTTTTTTCGAAATAGATTACCCCTATAAACCAGATCACTGTGGCTGCTTTCAAAGGGAAGCCACAAAGCACAAGGAGGCTGAAGGAAGGATAGGAATTGTCCCTTTGGCAACAGCAAGCTGTTAGAGTACCTCAGTTTACCATGAAAACTGCATAAAAATACACAGGCAATGTATGCCTAAAGTAATTCTGCTGCTCCCCAGAACTCCAGCACACACCAGCCAGTCATCGTGCACTGGGGCCACTACAGAGGACAGCAATCACTCATCCAGGTTTTTATTACAGGACTTCCCTTTTTCCTCAGGGCTCACAAGGAGTTTAAGCTACTTAACATCACCTTGAGCTTCAAGAATCTCAGAAGACTGTATCAAAAATAATCAGACTCAATTAGGCTGGAAAGGACCTTTGAGATCAGAATCCAATCTTTGACTGAAAGTTACTTTGTCAAGCAGACCACGGCAGTGAGTGCCACATGCAGTCTTTCCTTGAACACCTCCAGGGTCGGTGAATCCAGCACCACCTCTCTCAAAGCCAAATTTAGTATCTAATCACCCTTTCAGTGAAGAAATTCTTCATAATGGCCAACACAAACACCCCCTGGTGCTGCCTAAGCCTGTGTCCTCCTGTCCTATCCTTGCTTGCCTGGGAGAAGAGCCGACCCCCACCCGGGCACATTTTCCCTTCAGGGAGCTGCAGAGGGTGACAAGGCCACATTTAAAGAGGTGAAAAGGTGCCTCGTTTCAGTACGGCCCCACCAGATATAGCTCCTCTTAATCTGAAGTCTCACACCTTGATTCTCACCCTCCAGCCCAACGACTCCAGCAGTTCTGATTTGGGCAGTTAAAGGATTACACCCAGGAGTGACAGAAAGTGACATCATTCTCCAGGCCAAAGGTAAACACATAACACCTTCTGGGACAAGTTTACACATCAAGTCCTCCTACAGATGCAAAGCAAACCTGCCGTTTGTAAATGAGCCATTACACAGCTTATCTGGCGCTGCAGGAGCCCTTGCTTACAGATTGCCCGGGGCTGTGTGTCACAGGTGCCACCTCAGCGTGCAAAGCCTTACCGGCAGCACTTGGCCACAATGAACTCGGAGTGAGCCACAACCAGGCTGCTCTGCTCATCCCGCTGCTGTCTGTGCATCCAGCTTGCTGCCACCCTGCAACAAAGTAATTCAGATTTATTAGCGAGTCCTACATCTTAGTAAGGCTACCATTATTAGTGTGAGCTTTCTGAATGACAGGGTTGAAAGCCTTGGATTTCTCACCCAGGACAGCGATGAGTTTTGCTGTTTCATTGTCTTGTTCATTTGGCAGTTGCTACATGACTTGTCAATTTTGCTTTTAGGACATCTGGGGAAAGTGTGACGTCGCTTTTGTAATCAATGTTGTGGTTTGCCTCTCATACAACAATGAGTTTGATAAATACTCGTTCACCTGTGCAGGATTTTCACTTGTGAGCCTTAATATTGTTGAAAACAGATCAAATCCAAACAACAGCCTCTGGATTTTCAATCTGAAATACTGAGCCTTAGGTATAGTAAATGTGTCAGGCACCATGAGACTCAGAACATTTTCAGATGCCTGAAAAAAATACTCCATGTACTTTACTCACTGTGTGTAGGTAAAGAATACACATATCAATTTTATTTTTTTTTAATTAAAAAGAACAACAAGCCAAGAAGATGATTACTTATTCAAGAGATCTCTTGTGCAATACAAATAATAATAAAAAAAGGAACTGAACTGATTTTTTGCTCTGTGCAGTGGAAATAACAGCTCTAGACACAGCCTGTTGAATGGAAACACAGTAGACACCACAAGCTGCTTCTGGCAAGTACGTGCAGGAACCAGAGGAAGGAGAAGCCTAACCCAAGAAAGAGCTGACAGAGAGCAGCCAGTGGCCAGAAGGATTAATTAGGACAAGGGCCAGAGTTTAATGAAGGTTAATGTCATATATAAAGCTGAATATAAAGAAAAGGCAACTGCTTCACGGAAAGGTTTCTTAACTGGCAGATGTAAAAAAGCCAAATTCTTAAGGTCACAGATGTCCCAGCTCCAGTTCTGATCAGTCTCCAACGAGACCCTGGGCTGCAAGTCAAGTCAGCAGTGCTGAAAGCCAACCTGCTCAGCTCTCTGTTCCCAAAGGTGAGACAGGTACCTGCCACCTAAACCTTTATTGCACCAGCCCCAGGGATTCCAACATAAGTATTACAGACTCCAGTATCAAAAGAGTAGAAAGTAAGGAATGGAGGGCATTTGGAATAAAGTCTCTGATTACAGCTCCACTGGCTTGACTCCTACTTGTCACAGCAGCTTGTCCCTTCAGGGCCTTGATGCCATTGTCTCGGGGATGGTGAGTAACACCACCTTTGTGGTGTCTCAATAAAATGTCCCCTGGTGGTGACAAATTTCCTCACTGGGCACACGAATCCTGCTTCCCCCACTGCTCCTGGAGTCCTGGCTTAGTGCTTCTCCCAGAACAACAGGGTCAAGATTTACATGTGCAAAGCTGAGAGCTTTTGTCTCTGTGCACAATCTCCAGATCTCATCTCCAAGAAAAGGAGCCAAAGAGAGCTGACTGTGCCTTTTCCTGAGTTCCCATTAAAAGGAAACCTGCATAAATACCCATCTGTGTAACTGAAATTCAACTGAGACCAACGTTCCCACTGAATTTGAAAAGCAGTTCTGTCCATATACATAATCATTTGTTAAAAAAACCACCAGATAAAAAGCCAAACCTATTGGTTTAAAGAAGATTTTTTTTTTAAAAAAGAAAACAGCTATTTCAGTTTTTCTTATCACCTTCTCATACCCTGTAAAAGCAAAATCCTGAGAGTTAACTATGCCAGATTTAATACCACTTCAAAGTTTTAGAGATACTAGAGACTCATAGTTCAGTGAGAGAGAAACCAAATCTGTTCCCAAAGGCATGGATGCTGTAGAGAAGTGAATTCTGTAGCTGGCTGATTGCAGGAGATTCAGACATGGTAATAGCAGAGACACTTGCCTAAAGTAAAACTGGCTACCACACTTAATTAGTATTCATTATGCTCCACTCCCCCATAAACAGCCTGCAGAGAGACTGGTGCAATTGTGAGATTGGTGGGGAGACCTGATTCACATCTGGATACTTTTCACTGCCCCAAGTCTTTCAAACTTCCCAGACCCACCAAGTGAGACTCCCAGGAAAAGCTGCTGCTGCAAGGAAAGCTTTAATTCCACCTTTCCTTAACTCCTCCTTTAATTCCAGCTTTCTTTTCCCCAGTGCTAGACGCTTCTGAGATTCAGCTGGAAAGGGCACTGGGCCATCTTGTCTAGATTGTGCTTTTGCCAAGAAAGGTTGAACAGGATGATCCTGAGGTTCCTTTCCAAGACAGCATTCCATTCCATTCCATGACAGATGCAGTCTTGGCAATCGCTGGTGCTACCCTTTTTCACCATTTTCACCTGTTTATTTTGAAACTGCCAGGGCTTTGGGACAATCTGGGGAGGGATTTTTCTTCCTGCCTCCACAACAGGGTGGTCTAAGGCTACAGCTCCTCATGTGATGCACTGATTTGTTTTTGGGGCTCCTGAGCTCTCTTATGCTATTGCTCCTAATTCTCTTAGCCCAACAGTGGGCAACGTCTGTGCTTTTGGGATGCAAAAACCCCATTAGGAAACAGATCTGAAATAATGACATTAATTCAAAAATCCACATTGTTTAGCTGCTGGATTTTTTTAAACTAGAATTTATCTTCCTTTTACATATCTTAATTACACACGGTATTGTTTCTGCCTCCTGAATATGCATCTTTAAGTTTCAATGTCAACATAAATACTGGTACAGCTATGCAATTACAGCACTTTTGCTTCTGCAAATATTCCCATGACCTACATCACAAAAAACTCTGCCAGGCGACCCAGTTACTACAGACTTGGTCAGTTCAGGACTTCACACTTGCAACATGGTTAAAACCTTATTTGCAAAACAGCTCTGCTGTAACTGGTCAAGTGGAAACCATGTGACCTGACATGTTTTTAATTGCAATGCAGACAGAACTTTTAATTTACATAGCCTAGGACTAGCACAGACTTCTGTTCTGATGCCAGAGGACACCAGAAATGTAGGAAGTTAAAAAAAAGCAAGGCGGCCACTTGGATAATTTACTCAGACAATTACTGTCTCATCATTACCATCCCTGCTTAGAAGAATGTTTACCAATGCCCCTAGAAGAAGAATGGAAAAATAAAATTAAATATATAGCTGAATGGAACCACAGAATAAATTACATTTAGCAGAGCAATTACAGTTTCTCCCAGACTATATGCATTATGAACAGCCTGTATTTGTGTGGTCAACAACCCTGCCTCATAAACACCCCTGTAATTAATTTGAAATAACAAAAACCAGGGATAAATAAACATGGTGTTCTTTTTGCTCCCTTTACCAGTGTTTGGCTCCTTACCTACATACAGGCAGCCCATTCACTGCAGCTGATGAAGCAGAACTCTCCAGCCAGGAAAGGAGGACTCAAGTGTGCTGGGGATGAAAGTGGCAGCAAGAACCTCCTGAAATGATAAAACTCCAATTGATTGTGGCTTATAAAAACAATACAAAGCAATACATAACAAAGTAGCTACTGCTTAATTATAGTTACTAAAGGGTTTTTTTTTCCTCTCCTTAACAGCCATTTTATGCTCTAGCAAGCCTGTCCACTTCTCTTTTGCAATATCCTCCCCCTCACAAGCCTCTAACCCACCATGCTTTCAGCTTTTGCAAAAGTTACTGGCCGTCCTCCAGCCCAGAGCTCCCCACCACGACATGCACAGCACTGCTCTAGGAACAGATGTTTGGTATCTTCATAAACTCTGGCCTGGGCTCAGGAAGATGGAGGGCAGCCACAGCTCTCTGTGGTTCCCTTTATAAGGGAAGCTCCATCTTGGCTCATAACATGCTCAAGCAGACACTGCCCAACAGCATTATTTGGGAATTTCAGAAAGTTCACACTCCTAAAGCTGGAAGAGGGAAGAGGTGTGTCAACTTCTCTCAACTGAGTGTTTTCCCAGCTTTATTTGGGGGCTTTAAGAAACTCATGCAGCAATAGCACATTCTTGGTGCTTATTGTGCATCTTCACTGCACTGGACAAGTTTGATTCCAGGAATAAGTTTATTAAATTTGGGGTCAGGCAATGACACATTCTCAGTTAGGAGTCAAGAACCCAATCACACACCTCACTTTCAGACAATGCTTCCACTTGAGTTGACTGGAATTTTGAGCGATAAAAGTCCATGGCCCTAAAAACAGAACATTCATGTAAGTATTGAAGCATTGTGAGGGGGATGGATTCCAAAAACTTGCTGTGAACTCTGCCAATCTTTCAGAAAGATACAGCAATATACTGGTTCACACATGTAACATTAAAAATGTTTTTAAATAAATATGTACCCTTAGCATCCATTCCTTTTCTGGAGATACTCCTTAGAAAATAAATCACCCTATTTTTTTTTTTTTTACAGTTTTACTATCAAGAACTATTGGGATTCTTCCTCACCACTCTCACCCCACAATATTAGGACATAAGAACTTACCCACGAGTACTTAATAAGGTGTTAATTTGCATCTGGCAGTCCTGTGGCACTGTGGATTGTGCTAAAATTCCTAGTGAGACTTTTTTACGGAGAAACTAAAATAAGCAGGAAAAAAATTTTGTGATTTTTTAATTATTGTTGTTAGGAAGATAGTCTGAAAGGAAAAGTTGTTTTATTTGCAAACTTACAAAAAAGCAACGAGAAAGAATAGTGGGCTATCATGTAAATAGTGGGTTAAAAATCAATAGCTGGTGTCAGTAGTCTTTAGAAATACAGAACCCTTAAAGCAGTCCTCAGGCAGATACAGTAACTTGTGCACTGGGAATCCCCACTGTGGGCATGGACAGCCTGACTAAAGAAAAAGGGTCTCGCATTCAGGGAACTTGGCCTCAGTTTCTGGTCTTAGCCACAAAATTTCTGTCTGGCCCTTCATAAATGGTTAATCTCTACACCTTAGGTTCATCTGTTAAAGCAGAAGGAAAGCCTTGGAAAAAAATGCATGATACTTAATTCCAAAACAATACAAATAAGGAACTTCTGGGGAGCACTCTGTCCAATTATTTTGGATAAGAAGTCATCTTAAACATTGGTGTTAGCGGTATCCATCATTTAAATAGATTATCCCATGTTTGTCAACAAAACAACTTTAGAAGTAGTTGAAAACCAAAACAATCTAAGCTAAAGAAACAGTGACTGAAAACAGACTGAAGTTCTCATACAAGCAGGAGCTCATGAGATATTGTGCTGCTTAGAAGTCACTGAGACTTGTGGTTAGTTTCTATTCTCTAGTCTTTAACTTTTCTGAGTAAAGGCTTTGCTTTTGTTTGACGTTTTTAGACCTTTGCGCGAGGACAGACAAAAGTGCAGCAGGGTTTCCCCAGTGACATCACAGCCGCTAAAATCAGGGGTGACCTTTAAGGTTGAACACAAGATTTGGGTTAGAACATACAAACCTCTGCTGGAGCTCCACAGCTGGGCTGCCGGACAATCCACCTCAGCTTACTTGTTACTGAAAGGTGAACCCAAACCAACTTCAAACAGCCAGAGTCTAGAGAAAATTGAGGTATTACCTTCACTGAATTTTCCCCATTTGAAGTCACAACACGTATGAATGGGAGAGAAAATGAACATGCTGCTGCTGACTCATTTCTGGAAGAGGAGTAGTATTTAGTAAACTGATTGATCATTTTACAGGCATGTACTGAACATTTACCCTGAATTACAGCAGAGTGAACATCTCTGTACTTGCACAATTTACCATTTGGTGTAAGGCAGGATTTATTTAGTGGGTGAACAGAGGAACAGAAACAGGGGATTCCCTGGCCTTCTCATTGCTAGTACTTCACTGCTTGCAACACGGTCATTTTCCTCAAAATACGACTCCCAGGAGTACATTTTTGTCTCATTTGGTTGTAACTAAATTACTGCAAGCAATCACTCTACAGAAGATTCACCGTTTCCATGATTTTCCAATTGTTTATGATTTGGCAAATGTGGTAAATGCTTTGAACAAAAGCTATACCAGGTTTCTTTACAGACCCTCCCAACATGTTATCCTGCAGAGCAAATAAGATCCAGAATTAATTAAAGAGCTGTACAAACATTCAAAATGAGTAGAGAAAAATTAACATATGCTGTACCATCTAGACAAAACCAAAAGTGAATGTGATGACCGGTTCCAAGTCATGCAAGAAACAGAGACTTTACATTCAGAAATACAATTCAGAGCCAGCACCAGCTTTCAGTTTCCTGACAGCCTAATGCCTGTTTCATTTGAGAGAGCAGAAAATGCAGAAGTGTAACATAGCTGGTATTTCTTTGGCTTAGTTATTAGAAATCTCTGTAGGATTGCTCATTATCACAGGTTTCTGCCTTTCTGTTTAAGGCTGTACACAACAAAATGAAAATTCAGGATCAAATAAATAAAAAGAGGAAAACCAATCTAACAAAAATCACAACAAACATCATTCCAAAGCAATGCTGATGGCATTTAGCCAAGAATTACACATCAGTGATTCACAAAACCTCAGCTTTTCTTCCTTGCATGCATGCACTCAGAGTAGGTGGTATAACCTTCTGTTCTGGTCAAGTGACCACACTGGAAAAACAGAGCAGAATTAAAACTGCAGGGATAAAAGAAATTCTAGCATGTTCTAGCTTTAGTACCTACTTGCTACAGCCTCTTATTTTTATCGTATTATCATCAACACACATTGTTGGTTATGGCTAGTCAACACTTCCTATTTTAAGGCCACATTTTCAGTCACTCCCAGTTTGCCAACACCTTTTCTTCACATGATCACACACACTGCCCCTTGACACGATTTTTTAGGAAAAACAGAACAAATATGACTCAGTCATTTTTCTACGAATGACCATGGGGAATGTATACTTCAACTATATTCAAAGAATTCTTAAACTTTTAAGAAACTCCTTTGCATTTCAGAAACAGGGACATGAAATTTAGCGAGGAGGCCGTGCTGGTGTCACTACTGGGATTTTTTTGCTCTTCCTTGGAAAAGATTGACCTTGCATGTTTGCCAGACTTGCTTTTAGTAGCCAAAATGTTCAGTTTTCTCTGCGCTGCACAGACATGCAGAGAGTGAGGTGGATGGTGCCCACAGTAGGCAGCTGATTGCCACAGGCTGAAACTGAAACAGGGCAGGTTATTTCTCCTCTAGTTTCAGGACTCATGGGAGTTTTACTCATCACTACCAAATAGTGCATTACCCAGTTCAAATTCAGAAAGAGGGACTCAGGTGCAAGAGGGAAATGGGACTCATCAGAGAGAAAAGGAAAACAGGCAAGAAGAGTCTGAGAGCAGAAGGAATGAAAAAAAGATGAGGTGAGAATAAGAAACAAGGTTGGGAGAAGACAGCAGGAGGAATCAGACAGCGTCTTCCCAGGAAAGAGGAACTGCCCAAGGATGAGCAGCCCATATCAATTTCTTGAAGGTCAGACAGCTGAGAGCTTAACAGGCTGTATTTTCCAGAATAAGAGAAAAATCAGTCCCCAGGCTATTGCTTTGTCAAGATCCTCCCATAATAACACCCGAGGTCCAAGAGCCTGGAGCCCTGAACCCTTGGGCCACGCTCAGGGGAGATGATGGCTGGAGAAACCTCATCCATGGGACAGTCCATGGAGGCAGCAAGGAGTGCAGGGCGGACACCACGCCCGGCACTCAGGGCAAGGCAGGCGCGGCAGGGGCGGTGGTGTCCCCGCAGGCAGCAGCAGCAGCCCGGGGCAGCAGTGACGCTCCGCGGTGGCCACACGCGGCACTGTCACCGCACACGCAGCCCCGGGGCAGGACACAGCCCGGGAAAGGACACACAGCCCCCAGAGCAGCCCCCAGAGCGGGCACGGCTCCCCTGCGAGCCGGGAAAGGACACAGCCCCCAGAGCGGGCACGGCTCCCCTGCGAGCCGGGAAAGGACACACAGCGGGCAGGCAGCCCCCAGAGCGGGCACGGCTCCCCTGCGAGCCGGGAAAGGACACACAGCCGGCAGGCAGCCCCCAGGACGGGCAGGGAGGGAGAAGGCAGCACCCGGCTGGGCTGGGCATGAGCCCGTTGCTTGCAGCCTCCGAGCACGGCTCTTCATTTACTGGAATAACGCACAGGATCACACTCTTTATAAGAAGTGTGATGAGGTAATTGCTAAAATACAGCCAGGAGTTTTTGCTGGTCTTTTTAGGCTCAGCAGCTTATGTCACTCAGCGTTACATAAGACAGGGTTAGTAAGCCCCCTCTCTCCCACAACCAAGTTTAATAAATTTCAAGATACCTTCTTTCCTCTTTGCTTTTTTCCTCCTTAAGGCAAAAAGTAAGCACTTTCTCTCACTTCCTACAGGAAAATCAATTGCTACAGCCAAAATGTAGGTGACTTCACATTAACTGCTTCTTTGCTTGTACCTAATGAGTAAAACCACAGATGTTAACTCCTGCAAGGCAACTTCTTGCTCAAAGCTACTGACCAGACACAATTTCAGTGCAGAGCTGCTCCTCTTGGAAGAGACTGAGATGAGGGACCCATGCTCAAGCCAGACACCCAGCAACCAGCTAAGAAAGCAGAGAGAAAAGAACAGTGTTTGGAGGAAGTCTGATAGCAAAGAGTTTCCCTCACACAGGAGTAACTTCCCTTCCAATCACTTCAACAGAGAACACCCAAGTTGAGTAAGTTTGAACTTTATTTACAAACAGCTGAATTCTAATCTGCAGAGTCCTGGGGCAGCATCGAACTTCTGCAGCATCCAGGGAAACTCCAGAACACTGACGTCACTTAACATCACACTTGACATCCTTATATGTCAAGACACATTAAGATAAGACGTGTAATTCACCAATGGATCAAGTCTGAGAAACTAGTAACCTAAATTCTTCCTGAATGCTCTTCTCAAAACCCTGAACATTCTTCTTAAAACCCTAAGAGTGAGGAAGAAAATAAAAAAAATTTATAAAGAGCAATTAGAAGATTAACCACAAAGCAAGAGTAAAATAAAATGATCTGTGTAAAGGTATACCCATAGCTAGGTTACTTTAGTTTGAGAATAGTTGCATAAGTGCATGTGCTGACATAGAGCCTATGGGAAAATCATCCCTTAAACAGTCTTGGAACACTCATGTGGAAGAACTTAAAAGCATGGGAATATTACAGGACTGCAGTCTACTACAAAACACTTCCCATATTCCTTTTGCTGTTTATCTTATCACCTACTTCAGCTTTAGTTCCTTCAGATTCATGATGGATTTGTATTTACACAGGTGCTGAAGTTGTAGACCTACTGTAACTGGTACACAGAAGTGACAATGTTTGAGTGCCACTGGTTTAGAACAGGTCACTAAAAAGGAGGCAACCATTCTATAAACCCAAGGTGTAGTTCTGCTAAAAGCTACTTAAGTAACAGGGGTACTGTTTCTTAATTTTAACCTGAATCAAAGCCTTGCAGGCTCAGTTTTGGGGGTTTTGGAGGGTAGAAGGAAGAACAAGGCCTAAAACTCACTAAGGTCAATTTCTAAGGGATAAATTGCACTTGAAACAAGCTGGAAACCAGAGAATAAGGGGAAAAAAACCAAAACAAGTAGATTGTGATAAATGCAGCCACGCTTTCTCCAAGGGTTTGGGATACTAGCAGCAGAGAGAATGCTAAGGAGCTAAGACATGACAAGATAGATACCACCTCTTATTTCCTTACAATCCTTCACTCTCCTCACTAGGGTGGATACTTAAGACGTTGAGAGCTCAGATTTGCTCTTTAAGACAAGCAACTCATTTTAAAACAATTCAGGGGTATCTTTGTCCACATATCAAACTGGGACTTTAGGTGAGTCATGCAGTTTGCACAAACTACAAACAGCAAAATGCAGAGGGCATTAAATCAAACCCCAGATCTAGCAGAAGCAGGAAAGCAAAGCAGTGTTCCTGGTCTCCTCAGATTTACTCTAGCATGGCAGTTTAGTGGTAGATTTGGCAGTGTTAGGTTTACAGCTGGACTCTAACTTAAAGGTTTTTTCCAACCTAAATGATTCTATGATATTAAAATTCTGTAGAATGTTTTTTTTTCTGGCACTGCCTTCCTCCCATCCCTTTGGAGTTGGTTTAGTTGTTTAGATTTTTTGAGGAGATCCCATCTGCACTAAAAAAAAAAAAAAAAAAAAGAAAAAGAGACTAAAGATTTTAAATTTCACTTTGAAGATAGTTTTTTACAGTACATACAAAAATACTCTGGAAAAACAACTTACAAGTTCACTTATGAAACCACCAAATGATAAAGAAATTACAATAGAGAAATAGCGTAATACTTGTTTCATGTAATCAGAATTTCTCCCCACCCCCCAAAACCCCTAATGCACTTAGCTAGGTAAGCAGTGTTATCAGTTTACAGAACCAGACTCAAGACTAGGACAGGTTTTCATGTAAGCTTTTAGAACAGCTTTCAGGGTTTCTCTGAAACCACTTTCTGCATGCATTGCAGGTGGGCAGTAGTGTCAGGACAGCCTCAGCTGTTGCAATGTTTCAGTGCATCATCGCTGTGCGCTCAGAGTCGGGCTTTACTACCCAGTGACACAAAAAAACCTCTCAAGTCTCATGCTGGAGCAGTCTTGAGACAAAGAAAAGTATCAGATAACACAGCATGGGACATGTCTGTCTCATCTCCATACCTTGGTAGCATCCTCTGCTGCATTTCCTTCAATACTGAACTCATTTAGGGGCCTCCATGGGAGGCAGCACCTGTGCAGTGCATGGCTGTGCAAGGCAGGGGCAAGCTGCAAGGAAGCTGAGCACCATTGTGAGAGGAGCACAGGAGTGCGTGGTGTGCCAAATGGGAAAATAATCGGAGAGGAGAACAATGCATGCACATGAATTAGGCAAGCACAAAGGAATACAAGCACGCTCGTACACACTCAAAACCAGAATGTGGTTGCAGCAACTAATTAACGCTGGTGGTATTTATACATTCTGAATCCAAGGCACAGGACAGGTTGGTTTTTGTAGCTGTTTCAGCTGGTGACAATTTAGACTTTTTAAAAAGCTCCTAAAGGTAACTGTTACAAGCACATGCAAAGGGTAGTTCAAAAGGAAGCAAGCATCTAACAGCAGTATAAAAATCAGACCATGATTTCAGCTGGTCAGTCACAGTAGGGCCACAGTAACCTTCTACCTTTGTTAGTAACTACAACACACATTCAGAATAAGGACTGGTAACAAGTGATTATCCTCTTCACCTGAAGATCAACCACTTACCCATTAAGGGTAAGTTTGATGGATCTTTTAATAATGCGAATGCTATTTGTTGGAACAGGAGATGAAGAATCTGGCAGTTCTTTACTGGAAAGTCTCTGTAACACACAAAAATGCCACAGGAAGAAAAAAGAAATAAGGATTTTTTAATTAATTATAAAATTAATTTTGAATTCATTAATTCAGAAGTAGCAGCAGATAAACCCTTTCCTAGCTGAATATAACATTCTTTGTGTAACACTGTTTATGTACCAAACCTGTATGGCTCAAACCCATTTTTAGAGAAGCCTTTTTTATTAACCACACTACTCATTTAATTACCACCATATCCAGAAGAAGAGCATTTCCCCCTCTGCACAATTCTTTTCTTGCATGAACTGAGACCAGTATATCCCTGATGGGGGGGAAATTAGAGTTGCTCAACAGCACAGTAAAGAAAGATTTTTCTCAGATCCATGATCAGGAAAACAGAGTCTCTGCTGTCTGGATCATTTCCAGTCTCACAGCCCTCCATTTCACAACATTCTCCACGACACAGAGCAGTTAGTCACCTACAGACTTCAAAGCTTCCAAGTCTCATCACAGAAATCAGTATACAAGTACTTGATAACAGTACAAGAAAACCAAACCAGGACACAAACTCAGTGTCTGAGGGCATGGAAATGTGGTTTGCCAAGTTCAAAACTTGGAAATTTCGGCTTTTGTGAAGGTCATGGCTCAGTTATTTAATTTGTTGGAAGCACAACAGGCAAAACCCTACTAATCTTCAAACCACCAAGTGTAACGGTACATAAATCTTTGTACATGTGATGAAAACACTGGCTCTGCTTTACCTAGGAATACAAATGCACAATAAATACCTGTGATCTTGATGTGATCACTGGAATCTGCATGGATTTTCCATCAAGGACACCCTAAAAAAGCCAGAAGGGATTTGTTAGGCGGCATTGCCAGGTTCCTGACTGAGAGGCAGCAGGTTCTGGCAGCGAGGATACCTTAAAATCATACATGCATTAACAACCTCCACCCCATGGGGCGTGGGTTTAGGTATCCTGAAGCCCTAAAACCGCACACACAGCGGTTCAGGTATTTCAGCCCTCACCAACAAGATCTCATCTTTATTTGAGGGTGTGCCCTCAAGAGTTTATGCCTCAGTAACAAGCACCATGAATAGCAAAGCTCTTTATCTTCCCTCTGAGAAGCCAAAGGATTTACTCTTTACAGCAGTTTCAATTTACATCAGTGAATCAAATAGTTTTGAAAAGATAATTCAGTATTATTTCAAATATGGAAATTAATTAGACACTACCAAATGAACTAATAGTAACATTTAAAAGATAGGTCATACAAGTGTAATATTAGGGGAATGAGGACCGAAATAAGCTAAACTAAAAAGTGTATTTTTGTTTCCATCAGTAAACATGCAGAGAATTTATGTGAGGCAGTCTAATGACTAAACTATTGAGCTTTTCAATTAGCCCACTGAGAAAATCACTTAAAAATTACATTTTTTGTAGCTCTCTTCCTCCCATCCTGAGGGTATCCACTTTCTGTGAAATCCGAGTCCCACACGTTTAGCTGGAGGAATAAAATACACAGACTCAAAATAATTGCTGGGCTAAAATTCTCTTATTTGGGTACAGCTTCCAGTCAACACATTAAATGCATTAGGGGCCATTCTAAAAGGAGTATTTACACAAGTGCACCATGACCCCAAAGGAATTTCAAGCCTCTGAAAAAGCCCTACTACCCAAACCTTAACACCTGTACTTGAAATACTCAGTACTAGATTACAGTTCTACAAGAGGATTCTTTTTAAGTGTCAAAACTGAGGGTTCTTTCTCTGGTTGTTCTTTGCTTGTGCCTCAAATCAGAGGTCAAGCTCCAAGAACAGCTACTTAAGGATATTTACACATAGGAATAAAACAAATGAAATACTAATCTAGAAGTTCCACAAACCAAGATTTAACAAGAAACTCCACACTATCATTTCAGAAGTAATGACCTATCGAGTAGGCTGCTGATTTCTAAAGCAGCACAACTATCAACAGGCACTCAAAAAGCATCTGCCAGAAACAGATTAGCTCACACTTTTACAGTCATAAGATTCCTATCTTCTTTGTTTGGAGATAGTTTTTTTCTGAATTAAGAACTGCTTCCAGATGAGACAGTTCATTCAGCAATTGGTCACTGCAGTGACAGATAAGCACAGGAGTATTTAGATAACTTGGCACCTGATGAGAAGCAGTCATTAAGTTCCAGATCTTGAAAATATGTTAATAGTGACACATCATATTCATTACAATTACATTCTAGTCCATCTGGAATGTAAATTTAGATTCCCAACTCCTTTGGGGATGTATAGATGCATTCATTTTCAGTTATTTAACTTGTTCTACATCAGTAATCAATACTGCTTTCAACCCTCCTTGGGCTACCCCCCCCTTCTTGCCTTTTCTCCATCTATGGCTTTTTGGGGGCATTCTCGTGCTGTTGGTGGAGATACTCTAGAGCTTGGTGAATAATGCTGCTTAGGTGAAGCACTCCTAGGATCCGTGATTAGAGTCCCACTTAATTTATGCTGCTCTTGCACAAAACACGTTCTGAGTTGACAAACCGTGTTATATCCTGGAATGGTGCAACCAGTGGGAGGTCCCGATGTTCTTAGTGCAACTGTAGCCTCCATTTCTGTAGGAGACACCTGGCTTTTAGAGTTTGGCCGCGAAATTAAACACTACATTCCACCTACCACTTCAAATACATACTTGGGTCAGTCACAGGAATGCAAAGTCCCTTAGACGTGGATGGCTCAGCTACACTGTTGGCACCACTACAACTCTGACATTCAACATTTCTATAAAAGTCAAACACTTGAGTTATAAAATGCTGGTTTGTGAGATACTGTATATGTCATTTCCAGAAAGTGCATGCAAGACAAAACACCGACCTCCTTAGCCCCTTGTCAGAGCTCTATTAAACAACACAACCTCCCGGGCAACGTAGCACCAGACCATCATTTTGCTGGATTTTGTAGATTTAAACTCAAGCATTTTCTTTACTGAGTCTTTATGTGCTGATATATTTTCCCAGATTAGTCCACCCGGCACACCATGCTGCTTTGAACCACTGTTCTGTTCCACCCAGACGTCCACACAATTTTTTGTGGTTTGTTTTTTTTTTTTTTCACGTGACTCCGACAGTATCAAACATTCTGAACAGAGCAGGTACCACACATTTGGTAGGATTGGGCAATTACTCTCAAGATTACATATTCTTCCTGTGCTTAGGGATAAAAAAGACTTCCCAGGAAGTGACAGACACTTTATTGCCTGAGTTCTCATACCACTCCACTAAGTCAGCAGCAGCTCTGGTGTTTCTGACACCAAAATCAGTATGTCATTAGAACTTAATCTACTTGGCATTAGCAGTACTTTTTTGTTAGAGAGAACACTCACTTGCACATAAAATACTCCAGCTTCAAGCTACCCCCTAACCTGTGAAGATTTACATTCAAGACTAAATAATTTGCCTGGTGTCAAGGTCTCCATTCCTACATGTTCATGGATATTTCTTAGATTTTTTCAAGGATTCCCTTTAACCTGGTCTCCTACCATATGCCCAATGGAGATTCCAGCTTTGTTCCTGAAGCTCTTGGAGCCCTCCAAATGCTTATGATCCACATAGATCCAAACTAGAAATCCTAGACTCATTTACAGTATGAGTCAGTTAAAAGCAGCTTCTCCACAGTTCCAAGGTTATGGCACTAACCTTTCTGTCTCTGCTGTAGAGATGTCCAACTTAGATATCTTATTTAACGAAGAGGAATTAGAGGGTGTTCTGGAATCTCTGTCTTTGGAACCATCCGAACAGCTTTCACCTAAAGAAGACCTTTTGCACTGAAGTCCACTATTATTTTGACTAATATCTGACACCCTTTGCTGAAACGACAGTTAAAAAATAAAGTCTTCAAGTAATCATTAAAGCTTTTATTAAAAATTACCAGAAGCGCTGAATTTTTATTATACCTTCTTTCTTTTCTGTAAGGTTCCTGCTGGCAAAAAATAATGGAGTTGCTTTCTCTTCACATAAGTTGCCTCAATCTTCATACCTTCCTTTAGGATGTTGAGGGCACTGGCCTGCCTGTAAACTGACATCAAAAACAGCGTTGTAGCTTACTGGGGATGTTTGCATTAGTGCTGGTCAGTTATATTTGGTTTCTTTAGAAACATGTCTGCCCAGCCCAAATGAAGAGTTCCCAGCTTATGTTTACACAAAACACTGCCCAAGCACTCCCATCATCACAAGAAGTTGACTGTGACCTGTGATGCCCATTTCACGTTCACTACAGCCCAGCCACAACAGCTGTTTGAGTTCAAATTTGCATTTTTAAATTCTATCTGTCCAAGGAAGCCAGACTGGATTTTAGGGACACCTGACTTAACAGACTCACTACAATTTAAACAGGTTTTTCTCAACTGCCTGCAAACAGCCTTTTATGCAACTGGCAAAGGCCATAGCAGCACAAGAGTTATTACAGAGTTAAGGCACATTTAGATAAGCTTATCTAACTGGCCTATCACTGGAGCATAACTGGAAAGTCAGCTTACTGACACACAGAGTGGGAACCAAAGCAAGGATATGCAACACAAAGGCTTTCCACAGGAGACCAGAAGTGAAGTAAAAGCACAGAGATGAGCCCACACACCAGTATGGACAGTTCCTTCAAATGAAATTCAATAGTTTGTATGTAAAAGTAAAATAAAGTTCACTGAACAAAAGCCCTCCAAACCGAGCCTTCTATTCCTGAGCTCCTCAACTTGAAATTAATTTTTGCCCTCTGAAATTATTCTCTCAAAGTCAAGGCACACAGTAACAGCTCTCCAGCACAGAACTAGTGGTCCTCCCCACATGTGCCAAAGGATTTCCCACCTCTCAAGGAACAGCTTTTCTGTTCAGTTCTCTCTGGATTCACACCCTACATCCAGCACATACCACAGGCTGTGCTTCACTAAAGAAAGAGCACACAGCCACACTAACAATGTTTGTGCACAGAGGATCTACCATTAGTTCTGGACTCTCAGCAGCACATAAATCTCATTAACATAATTCACATTTGCCACTGGATGTAACATTCAAGTACAGATAGCAGTGCAAGCCTGAGGAAATCACCCTGCCTGGCCTGTAATTCAGATGAGAGTTGTGATGCATTTTTCTGTGCTTTTCTCATATCCCAAGCACAAGCTATGAAGGAGGTTGGGTTTTACTGCTTTTACTCATGCCATCTGAGCAAAACAACACAAAAAAGTCATGCTGATGCTATGGATAAACTCCAACAAACATTTACAGGATTTCCCTGTTTAGAACTCTTTGTCCAAACACACTCATCACTCAGAAGAATAGCCTAATTTCCTTATTATTCTAGCATTACCTAACAACACCTGCAATATGAATTTATTCCGACATCTATCAAAAGTAGCATCACATTTTGGACATGAAAATTTACATGCATGTAGTTACTATGTGACAACCCAGCGATTTCCACAGTTCTGGGATCATATTATACACAAACTGTTTTGGAAAAATACCATCAACAACTCCTTTCAGAGCCTGACACAGTCACTTCCCACTTCCAAAGTTCAGCAGCTGACTACTGTTTGACAAGTAATAGCTACCCCAGCAAATGGGCATCCCTGGGCTTCACAGCTGACTGTCCCCTACAAGAAATGCCCTTTTGTGAGGACTTATTTCACATATGGTACATGGTGTATGTCAGTAACACGCTTTTGTTTTAAGATGGCCTTACTGTGACAAAGTGTCAACACAATGTGTTTTTGAAGCTGATCTTTTATATGTTGCTAGCTACAGGGATAGCTAATAACAAAAGGAAGAACTTTGTGAAGCAACTTCCACTGGAATAAAAGGAATGACACTCTACAAGTCTAGAGCAAAAAGAGCCTTACCTGTGTCTGTGAATGACTGTATCCCATGTGTTAGATCAACGTTAGTCTTTACTGCACTTTCTGCTTTCTTAAAGACAAGCCCAAGAAACCACATTGATACAAATCCACTCCTAAAAAGAGACAGATTCACAAACCTGAGTTGGGTACAGACAGCAGGCATTTGGATTCTGGTACATTTTATTTGTTCAGTTTAGTGCCAGCCCAGACTTAATTTCTCAGAGCACTTCTCCCTGAACTGCTCCCCTCTTTTAGAAGATTTTATGTGCTCAGGACCCCACCAGAGACATACTGAGCCTTTCTCATCAATGAGTTGAGGGGAATGAAGATACAATTTGGCCAATGTGTTCTTCAGAAAAGTAAAACAACTCACTGTTTATAGAGAACTTCATTGCCAGGGAAAGACTGTGGCTGCACGTGAGCAATAGTGATAAATTCATTCCTTTCCAAGTTTCCAACCAGCACACGGATTTTAGACTCCACGAGGCCAATCCTAATAAAAACAAGAGGTATTTTATTCATTTTTAACTGTTTCCAGCTCAGCAGTTAGATGCCTTTTTGTAACACAGTGTTAACCAATCAACAAGGACCAAGTTTCATACAGCAGACACTCGATCTTTATATCACAAACACACACTGTAATTTGAGATGTTCCCAGTGACATTTGTGCTTTTGTTTCTAAGGACAGAGGCAAGTAAGTTTTACATGTACTCTGCACACTGTAACCTATGATGAAAATAAGGAGCAGATCCCAGCACCTCTGGGGGCAGCAAAACTCCTTTTTGCCACAAGGATCAAGGAGAACAGTGGTTTTAAAAAGGCTCAAGCACAGCTGTTCAGTTACACCCCAGTAAAGATGCCATTCTTCTTGCAGAAAATCAGTGATAATGTAAAAATATTTTAATAAACAAATCATCTAGTCAACACTCCCTTCAGAAACTTCCCTAAGAGATGAATCATGACCACAAGAGCTTTTATTTCAATAAAGTACTTGCATTTCAGCCTCCTGCCTAAAACTCTGTTAGCTTTAAAAGCAGTCACAAATCTGTATGTTCTTCAAAAACATCTTATGTTGATGAATAACAGATATGTTATCTATTTCCAAATCCACTCAAGAATTGGTGAACTAAACTTTTCCTTATAACAGACTGAAGCAAATTTATCTTCTGCTTATCATTTTCCCAAGCTGCAAAACTGGAAAATTTGCCTCTATTTCTGTCACTGAAAAAAACAAACCATCAGCTCTTACCACAGCCAGAATGTCCCTTGTCTTTATTGTGAGGTACAATAAGCTTTGTTCACTCAAGAACATTTCACATGAAAAATTATTTGACCCTCTGCCCATACACCTTGTTGTACAAAACTGTAACTGATATCAAGCTGCAGCTGATAAGATTTTTAGGTATTTTAGAAAGTTCAGATAAAAGGTATTACCTATTAAAACTATTTTTAAACATTAAGCTGTCTTTTAGAGATAGCACAAGAATTATTTGACTTAAGGCACAAGCCAAACTTTGAAATAAAAGTAAGTGCCCTCAGAATGGGTGTCTGCTACAGAGAGGTGTTTTTCTTTCCTACTTGAGCAAAGCAAGCAAAGTACTAATTTCTTAAAGAAACCCACTGGAAAATCAATAAATACAAATTACAGTGCCTTAATTCCTCACCATTTCCCCATATTTCAAAATTCACAGTGACTCAGCACATTCACATGGGTTAAATAAGTAATTATTGGCAAATCTCCTTTCATTGAAGAAAAGCAGGTCTGGAATAGGCTGACTACACACCAGTGCAATCTAGTCCTTAAATATTACAGTAAAACTCTTTATGAAAACAAGTGTAAGGCTCTGGAACAGTGGTCTTCAAAGCAGGGAGGGAAGGGGGTGTATTCCATGCCCAGCTGCATAGTTACTGACTTTATTTGTTAATAAAATTAACAAAAATATGGTGCAACATTGAATTGAGTTTCAGTTTTGCACTGGAGCCACATTTAAAGCAGCACTTACCAGTTTAGGTGATGCTCTTCTGTAAAGGCACTGGCAGTCAGCACAATGTAATGTCTAGAAGAAGAAAGGCAAATGAGTACACTAACTCAAGATTTTATTCTACATTCTAAATATTGGATGATTTTTTTCCTTGGTAGGAAAGATGCTGTGAGTGGCATAAGACAGCTTCTCCTATCTTCCCTATGCTTATACATATCAAAACTTATATGACTACTTCCAGTTTGTTTAAAAAGCCATAAACTGAAACACATCAATCCAATTTTCTATTTAGATCCCAAGTTAAAACTCATCATGCTAACCACTAAGTAAATAAATAAGTTCAAGTTCAGACAACAGATTTCATACATACTTGTACTTCTGAAAGAAGTTCAGTGGCTCAAAGAGCTTTGACCAGTCTGATTTTCCTTTGAGAATCTCATCTGTAACTTCAAGACCTACAAATATGGTTGAAAATCTCATCACTATTTTTTAAAAATCTCTTGAAAATTTTTTTTTTAAATATTATGACTATTTTTTAAAGATGGACATGACAAAGTTTAGAAGATTGTAACAGTAATTGACAGAAAAAAAAAAGCAGGAATTCCCCTGACAAAATGCAGATCCCACAACAACTTATTGGAAAACTGGTCCCTTATTGCCTGCAATGGGCATTATTTCCCAGAGAAATCTTAAACCTACAACCCCTCACTGAACAAAACGAATTCAGATGACATGGTTTCATGGAGCCAGGACGAGACTTTGACAAGCACAGAATGTACTTTACCACGCTGGAACTCCTCCACCATGACTGCTCGTGTTGACACGGACACGTTGTAGGTGGAGTTCTGCTGTGGATAGGCCGGGGTGATGATGGGCATCACGTGGTACCGGTCTGATGGGTTCACCTGCGAGGTTACAGCAGCTCTGTTCAGCACCAGCCCAGGGCAGAACAAACTTTTAATGCCTCTGATTGCAATGGTTACCTACCCTGGGGTCCCAGACTGGTAAATTAAGAAAGCTCTCTTCAAGTCGTTTCAGCAATACTGGCTTTGGCCAATCCCTGTAGAAGAGAAAACAGTGAAGTGTCCATTTTAAGCTCTGCTCTGCAATTCAGGGCTGCATGGGATGCTCTCAATGTACATCTTGATAGAAATAACTACAAGTGTTACTTCTTCATGCAAATTAAAATAAACAGCTTTTACCATTTTGAAAAAATCAAGAAGAACTTGTTAACGAGAGTAGAGGCCAAAGCATTTGGGTAGAGTTGACATATTCTTGCTACCAGCATGGCCCAGGAGACTCCACCAAGAAATCCCATGATGTTGGAGTAAACACCACGTCCTGGAAGGGATACCACACAGTTAGTCTGTGGTCTTTCAAATTTGCAGCACCAGCTGCACAAATCTATAGAATATATAGATTAATACATTCCAGCCTCCATGTCATGTATTTTTGCAGTGCAGTGAGGCCAAATTGCTGGTCCTTACAAGGATGAGAAAAAGAATCAGTACAACACCACATCCCAAAATATTGCTACTGTGCTGCTTGCACCTACTGCTTCACTTCAACTCCCCTTAGGAGAAAGGTTCTGCCATTCTTCTAGTACTGGCTCTAGCCACGTGGGCAAATGGGACTCTCTTATTCCTTTTATACTTCATTGGGAATTTTTATCATTTGTAGTCAGGTTCCTGGTAAGCAATGCAGCAGTGTCTCATAAGCACTCCCCTCTTCTCTGAACGCCACCTCCACAAAAAAAACACATGGAATTTACCCCGTGGACAGACCATGAACCTAAACTGAGGAGATTTCAATATAACAACTGTCATTTACATAGCAAACCAAAGCTGAGGTACATCCGAGAGCGAGCATGAGGTGCCTCTCAAAGGTTTAAAGGCCACAAACCAGGCTGGCACTCACGTTTTGCCCACAGTTTAACTGCACGGAGCGTGAGGCGGAAGTTCTCCAGGTTGGGCACCAGGCGCAGTATTTCATCTGTGACCCTGCTGCCTGCGAGACAAAAGGGGAAGCACACGAGTTCCCAGCAACAGGCACATGTCAGGTGTTCCTACACACTGGATCAACAGCTTATGGTTCAAGTCTAGGAGAACAGGTCTGGAGTATTTGTTTTGTATTAAATTATCAATTGCACATAACCTTCAGATCACTTTAGGTAACCGGTGCCCTCAGCAGCTTTGTTTAGACTACAACTAACAAATTTTAAATAAAGCCTTCCCACAGGATGTTTTGGCCATAAACTACAACCCAGGAAGCTCCACCTCAGCATGAAGAACTTTACATCACAGGGTGGCAGAGCACTGGAATGGGTTGCCACAGGAGGCCGTGAAATGTCCCAGTCTGGAGGGATTCAAAACTCACCTGGACACATTCCTGGGTCAGCTGCTCCAGGTGACCGTGCCTTAGCTGGGGGGTTGGACTGGATGATCTCCAGAGGTCCCTTCCAACCCTAAATATTCTGTGATTCCAGAAGCCTAAATAATCTGTGATTCCAGAAGCTAGGTTTCTTCTGACAGCCAGCAACCATTAAACCAATTGGAGCTAAACACTGAGCAAGTCAGACTTCAGGTATTTTAATGACTTTTTTTTTTTAATGAAAGACCTTGTTTATCCTTCATACATTCTTATCAAGTGCCCTACTTAGTCATCTGAATTTCTGGGGCAAGCTGGAGCACCTGCTCACAAACCAATCAAACAAACATGAGACAAGTCTGTGTAAACACACAACTCCTTGAAATGCCTAAATTTAGGCTCACTGGTCACCTCCTCAGAACTCAAGTACACTGGAGATCAGTTTCTGCATCTTGTGCAGAATGTGGGTTGTGCAATGTGCATTCTGTGCCAATTTAAATGTCTCTACAAAGGTGTGCAGAACATGCTCACCATTCAGGCTCCGGATGCATCTTATATCCAGGCTCTTGAGGCACGAGTCATCCCTGAGATCAAGATCATCAGAGACCGTTGGCAAAGAGAGCTTTGCAAACACGAGGTCAATCTTCAAGAGAAAAAGGGTCAAACATGACTTAGAATGCAGCACTGCTGGCAAACAGGACACCAGGGAGGGACACTTGGTCATTCACGTGGTTAACGTTTGTATTTAGAATTAGGGAACCACAGATAAACATTTATTTGCCAGAAAACAAGAAAACTGCTCAAAGTTCCCTATTTGTTTACAAAACCACCTCTTTTTCTTAAGCTCAGGAAAGGAAGGGTTGTTTTTTTTCTGAAAGCTGGAAAGATTACTCTAAACTTAGAACTCCTATTAAAAGAAAATTTTTAATTAACCATAAAATTAAGACAAATTAAAATCACCTCAACTATACTTCAACAAATGAGAAAGCATTTTCTTTATGCTGTAAGGCCTTAAGCATCTGGTTTTTAGTATAACCTGAGGCAGGCAAATTATTCTGTGAATGTCTGTACCAGACAAAGGCCACAAAGAGGTCCTTGAATAAGTGTCCTCATGATAGTAATTACCAAGCAGTAACTTGCTTAGGTATTACAAGTGGGTATTTATTCTCTACATGAAATGTATTCCAGATAGAAGGATTCCTGCAGCTGACAAGCAGAGGCAGGAGCCCAGTGAGTAGTTTTACTTTTCATTTTCCATGTTGTTTGTCTCACAGGGACTTCATTTTTGATTTGCAGCAGCACATCAGGGATTTGTGCAGGGAAGCACAACAGAAACAGCCCCTGCAGAAAGGGAGCTCTTGTCAGAGCTCAGGGGAGTCAGCAAGGACACTGCCTCTACTCCCACTCTGCACATCCTTGGGAGATAAATGCCACTCAAGCAGGCTACCCTGGTGTAAAAAGAGATGTCACTCATGTTCCCACGCCTGCCAGGCTAGGTAGGGGCTTTTTTTTCCTGGAAGATCCCATTTTACTTCTTCTGGGATAGGTTGCAGTCTGTCTGTTTCATTACAGTTCCCTAAATATGCTGCAATGTACTGATAAACTCATAAAACCCTGAAAAAGTTATCCCACTCCAAAACAAGGAAAAAAATTTCTCACTTAAAGGTGAAAAAACCCAAATAAAAATTAAAATTCTTACCTCAATGCCATCAAACTCAAATTTGATAACAGGTACATATGCATCCTCAATGGCCTGTGAAGGAGAGGATATCTCTAATAAGATATCCTTTTGCTACTTTAAAGTTTTTCCTGTACTATGATAAAATGCAGAATTTACACTGAACTACTCAGTACAAAGACTGAGTTCCTTCCAAACACAAAAAATGTGAATAACTCTCAGGCAGGATAGCACTGTTAGGGTACCAAGACTAGATTTTATTAAAAGATCTTATTTAGGGAAGAGATGGAGAGGCTGATGGTGTGCTGTAACAAACAGTGCACAACAAGCCATCGGTATCAGTGGCTGCAAGCCCTTCCTACACCCAAGGTGAAAACACAGCTTCCAGGGACAGCCTTGCTTTTTGATACAGCTGGCTCATTCCCAAAACACAAGGAGGGGAGAGGCACCACAAAAACTCTTTTGTGATGTGCTCATTGGAAAGGACAGTAACATTTCCATGCTGCATAAACCAGTGTATTGGAGGGTACTCAAAACTGCTTTAATTTTGGCTTGTAAGATATTCACTACCAATGCAAGTCTTTAACATGAATATTCTTACTGTAAAATTTACACAATCTACCAAGCAGAGAGTTTACTCACTCTCAGGTTTTTTACTTCCTCTTGGTTCTTCAGCTTTTCAAAGAATGACTGAAAAAAATCTGATCTTTCCACATGACTGGGAGCAACACAAAGGGCATCGATGTCCGAACCTGCAGGGAGATCCCATTTCTCCTGTTACTGCTGGAAGTCACTTTCCAACATCAGAGCTACGACCAGGCACTGAAAGCACTACCTTTGGTGTGTACTCCAAGTCTGTAGGAGCCAAACGTAAATATTTTGCCACCAACTTGTTCTGTTATCGAAGGGGGAAGGTTCTGTGGGTAGAAGAGAAAGTTTAAGATGCACATTATCCTCTGGGCAAGTTTAACTTGCACGTGAGTTATTTAGAAAAAACTGTAACAGCCTGCATAAGCAATGTCTTCTCCCTTACATTTTAGTTTATTGGGTTTTGATTCTGTTTTGCTGAAATAAGTTGAGCTTGCAACTCCAAAAAAAGATTACAGGTGATGTAGCAGTACTTCTATTAATTTATACAAATTAAGATCTATTACTAGACTTCCCTGCAGCAGAGGCACATAAATTAACACAACCTAAGAGCCATTCAAAGGGCATGTCTAGAATCATCATTTCAAGCTAGACTGAGCGCTGTAGGCTGTCTGGGGCAAGATTAGTGCCAATTTCAGCATCTTTCTCATCCACAATGCCTTGTTTTGGCTTTGTTAACAGCTACGAGGCAACTGATGGAGCCAAAGCAGGAATTCATTCAGCTCCCCAAAGACTGAGAGATCTTGAAATATCTTTTACAACCTATTTCAGTGGCAGTTACTACAGCTCTACTTGATATTTAAGAAGTTAAAAGCTGAACTTCAGCACAGATCCCTGTAGCCTAGCCTTTAAATCAAAAGGCTTCAGCTGTTTTGACAAAAACAAAAAAAATTCTTACCTTGCTTTCAGCAAGCTCTGAAATCCATTCTCTGACAAAGTTATTCAGTTTTCCAAGAACAGTTGTCCTGTAAAGAAAACTCATGCTAAGTCTGCTTAAAAAAATAAAACTAAAAAAATCCCAAGAGGTTAACAAATTTTAATCTTGTTATACCTGTGATAGAGTTCTTCCTGGTCCTCAAACACCCCAAATGGCTTCATTGCTTCAATCAGCTTCTGAGTATGGATGTGGTCTTTGTCACTAGGAGGAGCCAAGCTAATGGGAGAGGTAAGTCCATAGTGCCCTTGAGGCTGGTTCTGCTGCCTGGAAGTACTGAGAGAAAATACAGGAATGAGTACATGAAACAAGAAAATCTTACAGGAAAACAGCCTTTAGCTTACACTTTACAAATCCATTTCTGCCCTTTCACCCCATATTGAGAGAAAGGAGGAAAAAATCTTGCTTGTAACTTTTAGAATACTCAACTTCACTTAGAAGTCACAGCTACTTTAAAAAAAAAGCATTTATGGATGTAAGAAACCATCCAAGATGCAGCCATCTTAACACAATTAATTTGCATTGTTCCAGCCCATCAGAACTGATCCCTGGGAAATGAAAAGGTTTGAAACCCACCAAGGACAGCCCTACAGACAGAACAGGTTTTGGACATGGCAGTTTCAATTTAAGGGTATTCCAAACGGCTTCCTGCTAGCACCAAACAAGACAATTCAACCTCTTTTAATTAAACGTTTTTGTTAGGTTTCTACTGATTCAGGAAGGGCATTACAGTTGATTGTAAAGTGTACTGGTCTGTTAAATGAGTTGATGCAATAAATTTGGTGTATTACTAAATAAACCCCTTGCTTTAGAATGGGGAAAATGGAGAAAAAGCACCTTATTTTGCATTTCCAGCTGAAACCAGGAAAGGAGTGGGACTGGAGGTAAAAATGGTGCTTAATGCATCCCTGCAGAAACACCAGCACCAAAAGGGGGAGACACCCCAAAGGTCTCATCATGCTCATCAGGGTCCAGACCCTGAGGCTCAAGGGATTAACTGTGCCATTATTTGAGCAGGATATTTCCCTCCTTCACATATGTACAGCTTCAAAGATCTGCTAGGTTAGGCAAGACATATTTATACCTGTTTAAGGTACCTGACCCCATTCTGGCGGGAACAAGATCAGGAAATGCTCAAAGGCAAGCTTCACCACTTGATTTTTAAAAGACAACCTTGTTGCCTTTACTCCCCCTCTTCAAGTATCCTTATGCAATTACACACAGAGCTTCTAGACACATAGGGTTGGGTTTTTTTGCCCCCTTTCCTCTCTCTAAGCCTGTTTTTCAAACCTGCTTCTCTCTGCTTTCCAAAAAAGCTGGGGAGGCAGGTATTAGCACTGTAGTGCTATCAACTGGTGTCCCCAGTCAGAAAAGCTGTTTATTTACAAGCCTAACTAGGCCTTGACCTAATTTACCTTGTTTATAGACATTGACAATTTCCACTTCATAAATAAAAATATTCATAATGAATATTTTCCTTCCCATGATATCATTTTCATAACAAATACAGGAGGAAAGCCTGTACTTAATTGCTGTGCATTACAACTAAATTAAAACACCTACAGCAGCAACTGCTTCCATGTTTAATGCACTGCTTGCATTGTACAACTTGCACTTCACAAAGTTTGCACAGAACGAGGACAGGATTTAAACCACACCAGCATTTAAGATGTTTCCAAGGTACAAAAAGGCACCACCTGCCTTTCATTGCCTCATTCTGCCTACAGATAATGCAGCTGGAGATTGACGTAAAGCACAGTATCAATTAGATAAACCTAATATTATTAGCATCAAATACGTTTATTTTTAATTAAATATTATTCATATAAAATTCCTCCAGTCAACAATAGATATTTTTCAGTTGCTTACACACATTACTGATAGTTTGAGCTCACAACTTAAGAGGTGAGGGAAGCAGCACCTGGTGAGTTTCACTGAGTGAAACTGAAGAATTTGTTGCCCCTTTTGGAATAAGAAGCAAATGAAGTCCTACTTTGCTCTCTCAAGCATATAAGCACAAAATTAAGGATCTTATGGATCCTAACACACATGGCACACCACGCATTGACCCACCAGCCTTCTCTTTAAACCACAGCCCTGTTGCACTTTAATATTTTGCCAAACCTTGTTACAACCTGTGCACCACAGCAAAAACCCCCAACGCGTGTCCGTTCTGGTAAACCACACTTTTACACAGAAAGCCATCCCAAACGGATTTATTCGGGTTTTGCCCCTCATTTACAGCTCCCCAAGCCGCCAGGCGTGTCTCCCTCCACACCAAGGCTCCGGGGTGAGGTCACACCGTGCGCCACAGGCCTTCAGCCATCGCTGCGGGGCACAGCGCCCAGAGCCCGGCTCCTGAGCCACCAAACCAACAGCAGAACCCAGGGAAAACAAGGAAGGAGGAAAATCCCCACCACCTGGGACCTTCATCGAAGGGAGCCCAACTCCACCCTTCACCGCTGCCGCACCAGCTCATGCTGCGCGGAGCCCGCGGGCGGCTGTGCCGGCTCAGCGCTCCCCGTGCCCGTCCCCGAGGCTCGGGCAGCCACTGCTCGGCTCTCCTCCGCAGGGCTCCGCAGGACGCGCAGCCCCAGAGCAAGGCGCAGCCCCGTTACCGCCGTTCCTCGCCGGCCATTGCCGTTGCTTGGCGACGGCGTCGCCGCCACACGCGGTGAGACCCGGGCGAGGCAGCCCCGCCACCCGCACTCCACCATTTATTTCAACCGGGAATTCCTCCCCTCGGGGGCGAGGGCAGCTCCGGCCCTCCCGCAGCCCGCCGGGCCCCTCGCGGGGCGGTTCCGGCGGGTGTCCCCCCCCGGCCCGGCGCTGTCCCCTCAGGGCAGGGCGGGAAGGCGCCGCCGCCTCACCCGCGCGTCTCCTTCATGGCGCGCGCGCACAGCCCGCGCCGCCGCCCGCGCTTCCCGCCCTTCTGCACCGCCGCCCCCTTCCCGGCGGCCCCCGCGCCGCCCGCCCGCACGGCGCCCCCTGGCGGCCGCCGCGGCGCCTGTCCCCTCACGGCGCCCCCGCCGTCCCTCCGGGCTGCGGCCGGGGTCCGTCTGCACTTCTGGGACGGTGTTCCTTCCCCGTGCCCGTGTTCCTTCCCCGAGGAGGATATTCCTTCCCCGAGGAGGATATTCCTTCCCCGAGGCGCTGACAGACCCGCCGAGCCGGGCTAGTCCCCGGCATGAGGCAGCCCCGCATCGCACCCTCCCTCCCACAGGATGCTCTCGCTCCTGACATCCCCTTGCAGAAAGAGGAGTGAAAAAGAACGGGGATCGCTCTCGAATTAGGCTTCTGACAGCCTCCTGACATCCCCTTCCAGAGAGGACGGGTGAAAAAGCCCTCAGGAATCGCTCTTGTATGAGTTTCTTCTCATCCAGTAAGTGCAAGCATCCCTTGACTGCAGCTGGTGTCGGTGGGACTTAACACACATTGCCAATGTCAGTGAATAGTATCCAGGACAATGTCATTACCACACATAATTATCACAGAAACACGGAGTGGTTTGGGTTGGAAAGCACCTTGAAGATCATTCATTTCCAACTGCAGGGACATTTCCCATTATCCCAGGGTGCTCCAAGCCCCAGTGTCCGTCCTGGCCTTGGGCACTTCCAGGGATCCAGGGGCAGCCACGCCACCTTCACAGGGGAAGGTTTGATTAAATATTAGGGGAAGATTTTTTCCCCTAACATTTAATCAAACCCACCCTCTTTCAGTCAGAACCCATTCCCCCCTCTGTCGCTGTATGCTCTTGTGAATAGCCTTGCTCCATCTTCCCCCAAAGTCCCGTTCACACAATTATCACAATTTTGGGCCAACGCAGTGTGTTACAAACTGAGCATTAAATCAGCCAAACCACCCCGAGAATATGGCATTTAGATGATAATTCCCCACTCACATTCAAGTCTGCAAAAAGTTAAAAAATCAAAAGCATAATGTTTCTGTGAAGTTGAATAGATCTTTGGAAAAACTTTTTGCTTCCTGCTGCCCTGATGTCTTGACATGGTCACAGCCTTTTTCTGAGATTAGCAAATCATGTCTGTACTTTTCTGAGTTGTCTTTAACACCTTTTTTTGGGGCAAAATACATATTATCTTTCAAGATGCTCTGAAGAAACACAAACTTAACTTTTGTCCTGAAATTTTAATAAATTAACAAAACAAATGTACCTTTAGGAGGATTGTCTTACCTACCCTACTCAAATAACTTACTGGGGAGTTGAAAATTATTTTATCTACTGAACATTTGCATGGTAGTGTTTGTGCTAAAATTTCAGTCTGATAAGATTGATTCTTCTGCAAGGAGTTATAGTGGTAAAGGAAAAAAGATCAAGCAAATTTATTGGGAGCTTTTGTTGAACCTCTAGCCAAGAACTTTTTATTCTCAGAAATCCATTAGGGTATTCTTTAATATTTTATGGTCCTCAAAACAATACTGTGATCCTACAATCAGGAAAACTTGTATGCTGCTTTTTTTTTTTTTTTCTTTTCTCTCAGGTTCATATTCCTACTTACTGAGAGGAAAACACCTGCCATTATTTTTCCTGATTCACAAGGCCAATTACCCAAGTTTAATTTTTTTAAACCTAAAACCTGTTTCTGCTGCATGCTTTAGTACCTGAATGTGAGCTTTGCTTGCCCACAGATGTGATGGGAGGTTTTTAATGGAGAAATTATACTTTCCTTTAAATCACCTGGAACATTTAGGAAAAAAACATTAGCAGCTCATCCAGCACAAAAGTTTTTCTTCGGGTAAAACTCTAATGTTAAATGGGATTGAAGATTGATCCAGCTTAAAACCATCTTCAATGCTCAGCTTTTTAAAGAAAAGGCAAGGTGTTTGAGAAACAACTTTAAAGTTGGAATGGATGAGCTCTTATGGTGTCTAGAGCTCAACATAAAATGATTTTTTTGGAAAAGGGATGGGCTGAAAACCAGTTAAATAGGGTTCTTGTTGTTAGGGAGTTTTGAATTTCCAGTTTCTGATGTCAATGGAGAAGTGATACTTTCCTTTAAATCACCTGGAACATTTAAGAAAAAACCATTAGCAGCTCATCCAGCACAAAAGTTTTTCTTCAGGTAAAACTCTAATGTTAAATGGGATTGAAGATTGATCCAGCTTAAAACCATCTTCGATGCTCAGCTAATAAAGAGAAAAGGCAGGAGGTGTTTGAGAAACAGAAAGTGTTAAAGTTGGAGCATGGATGAGCTCTTAGGGTGTCTAGAGCTTGGCTTCCCACATAAAATGATTTTTCTGGAAAAGGGATGGTGCTGAGAAAACCAGTTAAATAGGGTTCTTGTTGTTAGGGAGTTTATGAATTTTAGTTTCTGATGTCACTTGAGGTGACTGGGTTAGCTCTTCAGTGAGTGGTTTTTGTTTTTTACAAGAAAATAAGGCTCTCCTGTTGTCTGCCATTTATTCAGTCTAGCATTAGTTAGTTACTTCTAGTTATTTGACTGTGATTTATTCTGTATATTCTGCCCAAATTACTGCCACAGTTTTATCTGTAGCAGTGACTAAACCATGTCATGTTCCAGAGTGCATGGAGTTTGAGGACAGCTTGTTTCAAGGTAGTGCTTTCCTTTGCTGGATAGCCAAAACCAAATTAAATATTGCAGCTGGGGTTCTTTCTTGGTGGCATCCATGTGGCATTAGCTTGAGAGTGATGTGAAGTGGGGGGAGATGTTTGGGTTTGTTTTGGTTTTTAAATTGCTGCTGCGTTGTCAAGGAGTCGATTTCCTTGTCTGTAGTAAAAATGAGGAGATATCTGAGTACTTTCAATCTGTTGGAGGCTATTCCTGAATTATGGAGAGGTGCTTTGTAAACACCTAGCTGTGCATTTTCACGTGTCAGAGTCTGTATATATGATTTTGATCTAATCTGTGGAGTTCGTGGTGTTAGTGTGATGGGGTTTGTAAAGCACTTGTGTTTGATAAACTTGTGACGTTTGACAGCCTACTTATTCCTGGATAAAAGAAGTTGTCTGGGTATTCCTTATAATCTTCCTGCTGATGTTTCTTACCCCTTTTCCACTTGGGTCTGTTCAGGTGCCACCCTGTGTTCCATAGGGAATTTTGCTTGTGAATGCCTGTCCCTTTTCAGTGGGAAGTAGCAACTTTGTCCATTTTTCCCTCTTTAAAAACAGTTTTTCTCTATCCCAAGTGAGCTAATTACCCACTATTATTTTATTTGATAAAGTGCTTTGTGGTTATCACATTTAAATGCTATAAAATTTTAAATTAAAGATGAATGAGCCTAAACAGATTTTTTTAAAGGCAGATCTGCAGAAATTTGGGGTTTATGCATGAAAAGTTATGTACCAGCTACTGCACCTGACTCTGTGAAATATTCCTGAGAGGGAGACTGCTGCAGAGAAAATATTTGTGTGGTATTAAAATATTGTCCACATCACAGAAATCTATCAGAAAAAAAATAGTTTATTCAAACTTTGTATTTGTGCAGAGGATCTTATCTGTGTAATGCACTATATTTCACTAGAGAGATTTTTGTCAGCAATAATTTGTATATATACATTTAGGCTCTGATGAATATCAGCTGAAATATGAAATTCGGTTCTAGAAAGCTGCATTTTGTAATAAATGTTCCCAGGATTCACTAATCTATCACGTGGAAGATCTATGTTGAGAGATAACACTGGAACAGCAGAAGGTGGGGTTACTGAAGACAGATCTTGGATGGATTTAAATAAGTGGTGGCTGTAGGATTTGAGTATTTTGTTGTGGCTTTGGGGTTTTTTTTCTTTATTTTTCAATTTCATCAATTTACCGAGGGGCTGTCATTCTGTAGAGCTGTAACCTTACAAGTTGCTGAGACCTGAAAATGCATAAAATATTTTATATTTGAAGCCAGCTGAAACACCAAGCTTGCCTTGGAGGGCATCCCTTTGGGACTGTTCTGTTCCAGTGCTGTTTGTCCTTCCAGGCTGCCTTTCCCTGATGTTTGTGAGCTCCTCACATGGGCCATTCCCGGGGAATTCTTCCCTTCCCTGCAGTCACTTGGTGGCATTTCCACGAGCCCCTGGTGATGGAACCTCTGCTTTGTTTTCCCAGGGAAGTTTTGAACGCTGGTGCCCTTGACTGGAATTCCTGGTGCCCTTCCCTGTCCATGAGGAGCAGAAGGCTGGCTGGACCTGCAGAGGCTGGCAGGACAAGGTGCCACTGTCACCAGGAGATGGACGGGTCACTCCCGGTGCGGCTCCCAATTGAAGCAGAGATGAATGCCGGTGTTAGCCGCCCCTGGAGCAGGTTGGTTAATGGGAGCTAACTGTGAGCTCGCTGAAGCAGCACTAATCTCACTGAAGTGTCTGCCTTTGATCAGCTCATTCTCTCTCAGCAGGCCGAAAAATAGCCACAGGACAGGAGTGCTCCGTTTGCAATCACGGTAATTTCGCTTTAGGTTTGTCTTTAGCTGCTGGAGATTAATGAATCAAAAGGGTGTTTAAATTTACAACCAGTTCTCTTCTAATCACTTGGCAGTATCATTTCTGGCTGTTTTCTGCTTTGATTACCTGAGCCAGTCATCCAAAGGATGCTGCTGTTCTGCCATCTGATAGTGGGGTACAGCTTTACATGTCTGGGAGCTGGTAAGATGATAGCAGAGTGTGTCCAGGATTTTTTGCTTTTCCAGCTGTTTCCTAAGCTGTGTATTTGTTACAACCACGTCCAAATCCACCATCTCCCTTTCTTCACTCATATTTGCCCATTAAACAGTCATTTTTTATTCCACCAGCATGCATCAGTTGTGGGGACTGTGTGTTTGGGATACCCATTTATGGGGAATTATGGATGGGACCTGAGATGCCTAAGGATGAACAAAAGATCTGCTTAACAAGGTCTAATGATGATGGCATTTGGCATAAGGAATTGTAGGTTTCTTCAGTTTCTTGGGGTTTCACTCTTAGGGGAAACCTTGTGTGGTGAAGTGTTTGCATGTCCCATAGAGAGCCTGGGTGTTGTGGCTCTGTAAAGATTTGATTTGAGCTCTGGTACCCTCCAAAGCTATTGTGTGCATAAAGTTCCTTGCCCTTACAGTTTTCCTTTAATGTGCTTCCATTTGGGGAGGAAAATTGAGTGAAAAGTGTAATTTAAGTTTACCCCTTTATAACAAAAACAGTGATCTCTGCAGCTGCACCTGAAGAAGAAAAAAAAAAATCTAATGTGGTGGTATAGGTTCAGAAAGTCTCCTGGGTCAGAAATAGTTGCCAGGAAGGTGTTGCCCAAATTTAATAGGATATGGCTCTTGTAGTTTTTCTTTCAGCAAACTGCCTTCATTTTGCAGGTAATATTTATTTTACAGGGGTATTGAAGAGGTGTAACTTGTTACTGTTGAAAAAGTATTTTCTCTGACCTGAACAGAAGTTTCTACAGATGAATATCTTTATGAAAAGCTTTACATGGAGAGCAGACAAGTGTAATTTTTTATTTTCTTGATCTAGAAGATAACAAACCTGTTTAATCCTTGCATTTTTCTTTACTCCTGATGGGGACACAAGTCCTTGGACAGCTGCTGGTGTGTGACACCGGTACTGTTCCAGTTCCATTATAGTGTGAACGTGGCTGTGAGCCTGTTTTTGAGCATTAAAGCCTGGTGCTAATACCCCTGATACACCATCCCTTATCATGTTGAGGAGTCTTCTTTGTCATGAATTCATTAGTTTCATGCAGAGATCGTATATAATTCCGATTGCTGCTTGCAGGGAAACTTTAAAGAGGGGAATGGATACTGATAATTACAGTAACACCTCAATTGTATGTGCGAGTGGGGAGAAATTTTCATATCCATTAACCTTGCAGTAAAACTCTGTTGAAGGGTTTTTTTCCCCCCTCACCTTTTTATATCTGATGGTGTTCTGTTCAACTTCATGCAGAAACAGGAAAAGAAGGCATAAGTAGAGCTCAGCTTCTTTTAGAGGATTTTGTCATTTTGTCACTTGTATCCAGTGTTCACAAGCTTTCTTTGTTGTAGTTGAATGAAGTAAACCACAGATAATTGATATTAGTTTCTTTTTGAACAGTTGTTTAGTCAGGGAATTTGTGTGCAAGCTAAACATGGAAGTGGATGCTTTCTTATAAGTCTTTAAATAAAAGTTAACGGAAAAAGAAGAGGAGATGAAGCAGAGTGACAAGTAATGGGCTGAAAAAATTAAGAAAAAGCAGGAGGAACATTATACAGCAAAGTTACTGCAATTATGTAGTTTATGTGCACATCCTTTAGGACTTTTTTCCTATCTGTGTGTGTGCCAGTGGATATGCATATTCAATTACTTCTGCCTTGATGACTGGCAAACAGACGTAGAACAAAATCAATACTGCATACAAATATGCAAGTCTTTCCTGATAAGTTCTATTTTTTAACACATGTTTTATAAAAATTAATGATTTTTTTAAAGTAAAAATTTTAATATTTTAATGTATTATGTATTGTCTTAGCCACAGGTGAAAATTGAGTGAGAGAATGGAAAGCAAGAGACAAAGAAGTGAAGAGTGGATTAGATGTGCCTGATGTTCATGACAGCAACTTTTAAATGAGGCGGTCCAAGGTCTGCCTCAGGAATACAGCGCTGGGATGGGCGTTCCAGGGTGTGGGTGAAATGCTGAAATGTTGTTCAGCTCCTGAATCCAGGGTTCATTCTTGGGTGCATTGACTCCACTGAAATACAAAGGGTTCCTACTTGGGATAAATAAAAGTTACTCCTGGTTTTGGTTTTCTTTATGCTGTACGAAAAGAAGAAAATGGCATTTGTGCAAATAAGCCCCCACACTGTCTTTATTGTACTTTCATCTGCCTGGTTTCTCCTAAATAATGTATATTTGGTCCTTTTTCTATTAACAAATTTCATTTTAGTCTGAAAGTTTCCCTTTGTTTTTTGCTCACTGTTTGAAGCAGTGGAATAAAGGGGAGGTGTTCACAGGGAAGATTGATGTAAAGACTTCAAATAGACAGGATTATTGTTTTCTGAGATTATTGAAAATTGGTTCACTAGAAGATTGTGCCAGAGAAGTTTTCCATCTTTGAAGCACTCTGTTTTCCCTGGGGAGCCCTAATTTAATTGGTGTTAGCCAGATACAGTAACTCCTTTCTGGGATGCCTGAGTTCACTCTTTAAGTAGAAATCTCTAGGTGTTCTTTGCTATTTTGCACAGGAGTATTTAATTATTCCAGGAATTTAAGAAATAATGCTAACTTGTGCAAGGTTGCTTCTAATTGTGCTCTCAAACTTTGGGACTATTTTACCATGAAGTGAAAAGAGGAGCAAGAGTGATCTTGGAGTCACACTTATTAACTTTGTAACGAGCTGGTTGTTTGCAGAGGGGCTACAGGAAAGTAAAACTAAGAATTCATTACACAGCTAAAACTGAGACACATCTCAATAAATAAAATCATTTTGGTCATTTCAACATAGCCACAAAAATAGTGTGCCACGTTGATTGCTGAAAACTTGGCAGGGGGATGAAATGTTCCATCACAACTTTTGGAAAAGTGGAGGGAACAACAGGTTTCATGTGTTTGTGAATTTTCCAGGTAGTCCACATCTGTGCAAGTATCCTTTTTGTGAAGCTGCTGGTTCCTTCCCCAACAGATGACCAGCAGGTTCTTAATATTTCTGTGTGCTGTTGTGTAATGCATGTGGATAGAAGCACAGGATATGCTCTGTGCCTGGATAAATACAATTAGTCGCAATGTTTCTGGAAAGCAGTGAGCTGCTGTTAAAGCTGCACTTTCTGGAATCATCATCTTAAGTAGAAACTTCAGGCTTCTGCAGGGGTTTTTATTTAGTGTATGACCCTGCTGCATGTTTCACAGGGGGTGAAGTGGACTCTGCTGTGAGCAGGAGCGTGATAAGGGCAGGGCTGAGCTCTGAAGCTCAGAGTGCCTAGCAATGAAATCACAGCAATCTTGCTGGGTGAGAATCACCCTCATGAGTGCAAGAGCGTCTATGAGTTGTCTGGTTTTGCTTTAGGATTTCCTTCAATGCCCACAAATTCCTGAGGCAAAAATCAGGAAGTAAAATTAGATTTTTTGAGGCATAAATAAAGCGTTGAGGCGTTCAGGTGTTTATGGTACGTGTTCTCCACCCCTGGTTAGTCATGGCTGTGGAAGGAGCTGCTTGCCAAATACTCAGTTTGTAACTATGCTGTGTAAATCTTGTTATCTTGTGATGGTGTGAGGCAGAATGTGAATTCTGGGTGAAGGTCTCTGCTAAAGGCTGGGTCTAAAGCAGTAACAGACACAGATCTGGGACTGTTACCCTGCAGCTCAGCATCTTGATGGTTATTTTTACTCATGTAAAAATCTGTGTTTTTCACTAAGCAGGAGACCAGCATAGACTGCCCTGCCTTTTTCCTGGGACTGTAACTTTATAAATTGATTTTTTTTTTTTCTTTAAACTACATGTGGATTCATTTCATTTATCCTTTCATGTGCCCCATCAATGAAGCACGTAGGAAGATAAAAGTATTAATTACCTTCAACTACTAAGACTGAGAATAAATAGGTTTTAATATTGCTAGTTTCACACTGTACTATAATTAACAGCATCCAAGAGTGCAGAACTTGAAACAGATTAGAAAAGAAACCTCAGTGCTGTTCAGCTTTTACCTTCAGCCCTGCAGCTTTCCAAAAAGTATACAGTGGATTTTCAGTCTAGTGGATATTTCTTAGCTGGCAACAGATAAAAGCCTTCAGTTTCCTGGGAGAGAACCAGAGCGTAGCAAAAGCTGGTTGCATAGCCACTAGTGGAATCCCTTTAATACTGGCTAGGTGATCTTGAGAATTTTTAACATAACAGGAAGGAGAATCTCATTTCAGTGAGGCAGAGTTCATTCTTGATAAAGGGCTTCCCAGAAACTAGTTCTTTGTAACTATAGAAACACCTAAATTTTCTAATCTTTGATGGAGAATGAGAACAGACTTTGCCGAGTTCTCAGGAAATCCCAGAGCTGATAGTGAATGCTTAACACATTGAATGTAGTAGGAAAGAGGCTCTTTGGAACTTGCTTCCAGTAAAACATTCTCTAAATCAGAGTAATATCCTTATGAGGCTGCTTAATAATGAAAAAGGTGGTCAGAAAAGTGTAGTGGTGAATGTCCTTGGAGTTGAGAGAAAAAGGCTGAAGGAATGTAAAATAATTTTCTGAATCTTCCAGAGAATTATTCTCTCTGCCCACAGCCCTGTTTTATAAAATTGGAATAAAACCCAACTGTACTTAAAGAAAACAAAACTTTTGGTAACACTTAACAGCAGTGGAAACAATACTTCCTGCTATGGAGACAACTAAAACAATCTATATAACACAGGAAGATGAAAAGCTCCTTTAAATCTGTAACTTTAAAGATCAGTGTGCAAGTCACTAAGAAAGTGAGGATCCTACTTAGATTTGAACAGAATTTGATATGGAGCCAAATTCAGGTGGAAGGAGTACATCCCAAACCTGAAGCACCAGAGTTCTTCCAATTTTGGTAGAAACCTTCTTGCAGTGCTTTTAGTTGGTGTCAAATGGCAAGGAAAAGCAACAGATGGAGCAATGAGAAAGATTTCCTTGGTGGTGCTTTTGTTGTAAGGGGATCTTTAATTTGGAGCACTCCCTCCTGTAGGTAACATGCTTCAGAATGTTTGTGAAGGAATCCAGGGAGCAAAACAGAGTTTGAAATTTTTAATTTGTGCTGGGTTATATCACTCTGAAGTAAACAGAGTGACAAGGCACAGGGTATTCAGAGTGGCTGTTCCTAAACAGTGTATTCAATACCATGCTTCACAAAAAGTTTCCTGTTTTCATGTTGCTGATTTTGTAGATCTTTTTACTGAAGAACAATGGGCTGGAGAAAATCTGCATAAATAACCAGACTTGCATGGTTTTATTGCAGCCACCTCAGGCACTTGTGTGAAAACTGCAATTTTTACATGGGTAAGGCCCTTGCTGTTGGTGAATGGCACTGATCCAATGCCAGACTCAGCTTGTAAGCAAGATTGCTTGAGAATGGTGATTCCTCTCTCCAGTACTGCACCAAAGAGAGAATATAACATGAACGGAGTTTCTTAAAATTTCTCAAGGAGCTGCAGGGGTAGTTAGACACACAATGAGTCTTTTATTTAAGATGATTTAGCTTTAATAGGAGATATGTGCTTAAATATCCTTGCAATATGGAAATACTGGAAAATGTGGTAGCTGGACTGTAACAAACCATAGTGACCCCAGTAAGCACTTTAAACCCAGTAGCTCAGTGCTGCTAGAGGAAACTTAACCAATGGTGTGAAACCTGGAATTTGAACTCAGTCAAATTATTTTTCACTGATGCAGAAAGATCCATTCTTTCATGAGAAAGAGACTCTTCTGTTTTTCAGGAGTACAGCAGGATTTTTGATATTCTTACTTTGACAGCTGTGAGTTAATTTTGGTTTGGGGTTTTGTTTTTTTTTAACTTCCTACTGGGTCAGGTAAAAATTTTTCTCCCAGATTTGCCCTGAGATTTCTCCCCATATCATTCCATGCTGCTGGATTAAATCCTGTGCTTTTTCAGCTGAATGAGACATCTTGCAGTTGTTGTGTATTGTTAATTAAATACCATAAGAGCATCTGTCTCTGAGAGAAACCGGCTGCAGTTTCAGTTCATGGCTGTTGTATGGAGTGAGGATCAAGAAGAGTGTGCTCAGCTCGGTTTTCCAGGATCACACAGGTGCAGGGATGTGCCTCTTGCTTGAACAGCAACAAACCAATCTGATATCACCCAAGACAGCAAATGCAGCACCCTGAGGGCAGCGCTGGCCCTGGGCGGGAGGCTGAGGCTGGCGCTGCGCTCTGCAGGTGTCTGTCTGATCTGTCTGTCAGCCTGTCCGTGCCTCGGGCAGTCCCTGGGGCCAGGGCACACAGTCCCTGCTGCAGGGCACCGCGGCTCTGCTGCCCCCAGCGCCCAGGGAAACCCTAAACCGGGACCTGCCTGGTGCCTCCTGCCCTGATATTTGTTTCTCTTGGAAATGCCTTCCTTGATACATTGTATGATGTCGCATGTGGACTTTTCCCCTTTTGTTTTTCAGGCTGAAATAGCGGTCCTCTGGAAGAGCTGGAAAACACACAAGTAAGTTTTTAGTTTTTGGGGTTTTTTTCTTCCTCCTCTGACTCATCTTTTGGAAGGCCACGTCATTTGCCACTGTCTGTCTAGAGAGCTCACACTGACTTCCCAACACTGGAATTTAAATTGTTTAAGATCAGGTGGTGAATTTTTCAGCATCTTGGAAGAATTTCAATTCACGTTTCGGGTTTCATTGCAGACAAACTTGAAGCAAAAGTGCTTTTAAACACTCTTTGCTTTCTGTCAGCATCAGTACAAAAGCCTTGAGATTTTTGGTGGGAATCTAGAGATATATGTATTTTGTGGTTTTTATTAGAATTTATATAACTAGAAGCAGAAGAATAGCAGGGTCTATTTTTAATTGACCTTAATATCACGTTTTGGCCAGCCCCTGCTCAGTTATGTGATTGCAGGTGATCTGGATTTGTGCTGTACCTTCAGCAGGGCAAGCAAGCACAGAGCTTGCACAGATTAACCTGTGCAGACACCTGCAGAGCTTTCCATCCATCAAAGTGAAAGAGATTTAGCTTTTACAGAGCGGGTAGGTCTCATCTGAAACTTCCTTCTGGCAGGTGTTCTTCTCTCCGAGTGCATTTTGTCTGCCCCACCCACTGTCCCCCAAAAATATCTTCATGATCTTTATAAAAAGTAACGAACAAAGACAACGGATCGTTGTCTGCAGGGAACTGAATGCAATACTTGGTGTCCAGAGTGTTGATTTTCCTGGGGAAAAATACAAGCTACTACTCCCTCTCCTGGCCTCAGAGGGGAAATATATGGAATTGTCAAAAGGGGGCATTCTTGCTTTTCCAGACAAATGAAAACTAAGTCATAAAATAAGTGTATAGTTAGACCTGTCATTTAGGAAGAGTAGAAATTGCTCAAGCTGAAAGTCTTTAGCCAAAGCAAATATAACAGATGGAATATTAAATATCAGAAGTGATTTGCAGACTAATTTAATCCCTTACTTTGTGGACAGAGGTTTTATCTATTTCACCTAGGGTTTACCCAAAGCTTTTGTTAATTGAGGAAAATGCCCACTGCAGTTACACATGCACTGTCTGTATCCAGAAGCACAAATCTCCTCCCTCTGTCATTTAACTCTCAGAGAATAATTCCCTATATCTGTGTTCTGGCATGCCTGGAGTTGCCAAATAAGAGTTGAACAAATTGTGTATTCTCCTAAAAATGTCTTGAAAGGGCAAATCCTAGTGTGTAACCTATCTGGAAGTAGCTCTGGAATCTGAGAAGTTACTGATGCCCTGGGAAGCCCTTGGTCAAGGAAACAAAAGCAAATCCAGGACTGACTGTGCAAATAGAGAATGGGCTTGGTTTTAAGCTTCTGTGTTCAGAGATGTTATCAAAGATATTTACTTTTAAGTTTGCCTGAGAATTTATAGATTAAACCTGTTAATAAACAGGTTCAAACTGGTGCTGATAATTCCTGTTTGTAACCAAATTTTACTCTGCTGTTAGGTATTTCTTGTGGTTTTATTTACTCTAGTGTTATGATCTTTATGATTAGGTAGAGTCTTCATATAAATGGCAATTAATATGCTGTGCCTTTAATATTCTAGATCAACTAGAAGAAAGCAAATATATGACCTGCATTTTAAAAAGTCACATCTGAAGATATATTTTTCCCCTCTTTCCTAAGGAATAATTTTCTTTGTAATTCTGTTTATCTAGCTAATACAAATAAAAATTATTTCTGCCCTAAATTTATAGGATATTTTAGTCACTGTATTGAAAAAAGATGCTGCTTTTCCACCAAGATTCTGTTGGGATCAAGAGGGAAGTGGGTGCAAGGCACCACCAGACACTCCTGGCTCAGGTTTATAAGCAATCACTGAGCTGCACAGGAGCAGGCAATGTTTACACTGACAGTTTTCTCTGGCAATGGAAGAACACCACTGGCCCCAAGCACCTGATTCTGAACTCCTCATATCTCTGCTCAGCCAGGGTGGGAGGTTAATTTGGAGTCAACTGCACCAAATACTCGAGTTTGTTATGCTTTAAACTGCTTTAAACTGCTAATGTAGACATCCTCTCACAGGGACTCGGGTATTTGGAAAAGATTAAGTTGAAATGAGCTGGAGGTACAGAACAAAGCTCTGACAGAAAAGCAGTTGTAGGTGTAAGGAAGAAATCCAAGTGTTATCTGTACTCATCAACTCAAAAATAAAATGTGAGTGAAGAATTTCAATTAATCCACTCTGCAAATGGAAAGGTTAAAAGGTGAACAGAAAACTGGCAAGGTGGTCAATCTGCTCCTTAAGTGACTGCAAATATGTTTTTTGGGATTGTGCCTGCAAAGAGATCCTTCCCCTATGTGTACTGTGACCAGTTTTAGGATTGCTCTGTGTGTGTGTGTAACTCTTCTGTCTCACCCTGTTTTGTGCAATTTTGCACCAAGTGCAGCTCCTGAGAACTGACTACAGCAGGATTTAAAAATGCAGATTGCCATTCTACTTTGGCTCACATAATGCCCAGGTGTGTGCTTTGAGTGTGGTTTTACTCCACTGCAAGTTAGTAGGTCTCCTAAGATAAATGATATGTTATTACTATGATTTTTTATTAGCAATCTATTATTAGGGTCGTTTTGGAAGGCAAAATGTTGTGGTTTTGTTTATTAGTTTGTTTGTGCAGGTGTGAGGGAGTGTAAGATATGTAGCTGTTAAAAACCCTGAAACAACTATAAATGATCTTCACGTGCCATGAAGCAGAAATCAGGTGATGGATTACTTGTAGGCTACCCCAAAAATGTGGTTGTGAGAATAAATGATAATATTCTCAAAGAAAAGATTTGCAATTCCAAGTCAGACCTGATTCCAAAATGCAGAGGAGGGAAGGAGTTGGAGTGACTGTAGGGAGGTATCAAGTAAAGAAGGCCACAAGATATGAGGGTAAAGGGCCCTACAAACAGCCTGGAATAATCATTTGTGGAATAGCATGGAGTAAGTTCTAAATTCTGGAGTTCTGCTAGCAATGATCAATTCAAGCAAAGTTATTTCAATTGTACTGCTACTACAAAACAAAATATTTATCTTCTTCCTAACATTCCTCAAATTGCTGGGGAAGAGAAATCCAACCAAACAAAGCCCCAGCAGAAAACTGGTGATCAGGAACCTGAAAATGAACTAAAGTTCTGCTAGTTCACAGCACTAAGAAGGGTGTAACAGCAACGAGGTGTTGCATAAATGCAGGGATTGAAATTCCTGAGAGGAACCAACTTGGGTGGACTTGGGTGGAAATAAATAATCAAAGGACTTTCTAGTGCACTGGCTTGACCCACTAAAATGGTTCAATTAGGGGCCAAGCCTGCCCAAGTCATGTTTAAAAAATGGATTTGTGAGAACTTGGTCTTGCACATGACCACTCACTCTTTAAGTGACTGCAGGATGACAATTGTTCTCTATGTCAGCACTGCTCTGGCTGATCCACATGAGGGACACAATTATGATTTCTTTAATAATGTTAATGAGTTCTGTGTCCATTTCTAGGAGAGACTGAATGCACACCACTCCAACATTTTCCTGTTTTAACTTCAGCCAGTGATGAACTGGTGAAGGCTTTTTTCAGCTTTTAAACGCTTCCAAAAGAAGCATCAGATGCCTGGTTCCTGTTACCTCTTTGGAATACAAGGGTTAACCTTTCTCAGCCATACAATGGACTTCAGTTTAAGTAAGAATCAGCATGAGAGGTTTTGGTGCTAAATAAGAACTTGAATTTGTACAGAGTTCAAATTTGGCATCAAAAGTGTCAAGATTTGCATGTTAATTTGGCTGTGAATTTCCACGTGGGCTGCTGGGCATCCTTCCTTTGAAACCATTGTGCTGTAGATTTTGATTTCATTTAAAGGGGATGGGGAAAACCAAAGTCCTTGAGAGGATAATCCAGGGAGCCCTGAAACCAGTCTTTGAGTTTGTCCCTGCAATGAATGCAGTGCAAAACTTTATGAAGACAACAATTTATTAGGATAATTGAGAAATTAAGTTGATTTGTTTTTCAAACTCTCCCACAGAAACTGCTCAATTGATTTCAGAAGATAAACATAAATGACAATTTTGTGATCAAGTGTCTACTTACAGGTAAGAGCAAAACTTCTGTGGATTCTTGGGAAAACGAGAACCAAATTCTGGGACTCTTGGCTTAGCTTTGCCTTCAAATGTTGTATTAACAAACCAGGCAGGGTAGTGCTTTTGGAGCTAGTGCTGGGTGGGAAGCAAAGCGCAGAATGATGAATAATGTGCTGGTCTCTGGGAGGAGAGGTGTCTTGTTCCTGACACACTGTCAAGAAGATGCTTTGCTGATTTGACTCTGTGCTGAAGAACTCACACCCGTTACTCACTAAGTGGTTTTACAGGGAATCTCACCCACGTTACAATAAACGCAGTTCCAAGATAACGTGGCTTTTATGCTTCTACGCTTTTTGGATGATAACTGTGAAAGATTACCTAGGGGAGGTTAGCAAGCTGTACCTGTGGCCATTTTCTCATGACCCCTGAGTGATAAAGTTTGCTATCTTGCATCGTGATGTGCTGTCAAGTGACAGGTTTGCCTGTCTGGCCAACAAAAAGTAATTGAGGAGTGTTACGGTTTTACAATCCAGGTTTCACCAAATTTGGAGCTTTTTGAGCTGTTAGACCTGAACAAAATAGGTCAGTGTTGACAGAACAAGGTTGGCTCTCACTTTTCTTCAGATTTTGACTATGCTTTGTGTGCATCTCATGGCTGAAAGCTTCATATGGGAAGCATGTTGTTTTCTGGAGATATTGCTGTTGGAATTTCACTTACAGCTCAAGTTAGGATTTTTTGGTGTTATGGTACAATATTCATTTGTTTGCTGTTCTAAAATCTGTATCTGGAATCCCAGATCTGCATGAATTTGAACAAGTAATTTGAGAGGCTCCTGTAAGTAGGGAATTTGGAAATCCCTACCAGCTGGAACTACTTAATAGTGGAAGCTTTTGCTGACCTGAGGTGAGCTGTCCACAAGCCATTTATTTTTGTAGGTATAGGGCCAAGATATGGAGCAGCAAATTTGCTTCTCTTGCTCTATTTCTCACACCCTCCCCTTCTGTAGTGGTTTTATCTGTCACACCCATGTTGTGTCTTGATATATTAATAGCTGGGAAAACAAAACAAAACAAAACCTCCCAACCAGATGTGTTTAGTGTGGTGATTGGTTTTGTTTTTTTTTAAATATTCTTGGGACAGAAGTATCTGTGTAAACAGATCCTTATGGCTGAGACTCTCTGTAGCTGTTCAATACCTGCTGACTCTGTGACTATTTTTAGCCACCATATACATCAAACATTACTATTTTTAGGCAGCTTCCTCAAGTACCTTCATCTGCATGAAATGTATTCTCTTGCCTCTTGGAGTTTGTCTAAATCAAATAATAAAAAAGCAAAGTATAAAACCAGGATGCTTTACATCCATTACACTTTTCCAGGTAAGTTATATCCAGAAATAGGAAACATTAAAGAAAAAAGGTTGTTTTGGCTACAAATGACTTTTCAACTTTTTTAGGGAAAGAGACTTCACATGGGTATCATTTTGGTTTTGGTGCCACTGTTGTGATGTCCTGTTTCAGGGATACAACTTGGAAAAGATTTCACTATAACCTCAGAAGAACAAAATCACTGGAAATCCTGAACTTCCTTGTACTGGGGAAAACAGATCTGTATTTGTGCTGCAGTAAGAAAATAGTTCATGATCCAGATATGAAAAAAGCTTTTCTTTGAGGTGTTGGATGAACTGAAGGACCCCAAGATGAAAATGTGTTTTTCAGGTTGCATGTAGTGCAAAGGTGGTGGCACAGCTGAGATAAGACTGGTGCTCAGTATGTGTAAAACAGTGGAAAAGGTGTGAAATGAGCTGGAAAAATTAGGAATGATGGAACCAGTGTGGTGACCAAAAGCTCTTTCCATGGAGTGCCCGAACTCCTTGCTATGGACTCTCTGTACACATGCTAAAGGTAAATGGGGCAATTAGGATAGCATAGGAGTTATGAACCAAAATTCCAAAGTAAAAAAGTGCCTAAATACACTCAGGAAAGGAAAATACTGTTTTATTAACACTGGTCTTCAGCTGACCACATACTAGATTGAAGCAGCTTTGTAAAGGAAAATGCTTGTGGGAGAGAAGTATGTAATCAACAAAGTTTAAGCTTATACCTTGTGATTTAATATTTTAGTGTGAAATAAATGAAAGCATTTTGAAAAAAATGTTTTTCTACATTAGGGAAATATTTTTTTTCTACTTAGGTTTGATATTAAGAAATGGTTTTTACAGGAGACTAAGGTAGAATTTTTCCAGCCTGCAGTTATCATGGATTTTCTTAAATTAAAAAAACTCACAGCCAAACAACAAAAAAATCCCAACTTGAAGCAACTCTGAGGGATTTGCTAGCTTATTATTTTGCCCTGAGGCAGGATCAATTTTACCTGTTATTCAAGACAGAAATTTGTCTGGCTTCACTTTATGACCATTATGATAAGGAGTGAGTCTTCCTGCTTTCCTCTGCTCATGTTTGATTATCTTTACCTGGTGTTTTGCCTTATCTGTGGAGAGTAAGTGGTGAGGTTTTGCAGCAGCCTTTTGCACAGTGGAAGGCTGTTACAGCGTCCCCTCAAATGGGCTTTGTTACACAAAACAAATTCCCTAAGGGCAGTCAAATATAGCACAAATGGAAAAAGAGAATGTAGGAAAGACAAGGGTGGCACTCGAAGCCATCCCAAATGCCAAGCGCAGAAACACTCACCCTGTTTGCTCCTCAAATCTTTGCTTCTTGATGCAAGAGTTTTTCCTTCTAAATTCCTCCTTGAAGGACAGAAATTGTTTTGGGCTTTGCAATTCTGACTCTGCTAAAGGGTTCAGTTTCTCCACAATGTGGGGGGTTTTTCCCAGTTTGCAGCAAGTGGCTCTTTGCTGGGGTCTGCATTGGACAGGGCACATTCCTACCGTGCATTCCAGTTCCACCTTGTGGAGGGGAGGGATTGGATCAGTTGTTTCATGAGCTGCTCTGTCAAATAGCCTGAGAGACACCTTGCCTCCCATAAGACTTCCCCATCTGAATCTCATCTATCAAAGGAAAGTCTGATATTTTCTAGGATGCCACAATTTGTGGAAATGAATGAGCTTAATTAAGCTCATGGGAAGCTCTCACAAATGGCTAGAGATAAATATCAAATGGGGTCAATACACTGTCATGAGACTTTTGGCTTGTTACTGGATGTTTCCATCCCTTTGGGATGGCCTGGAGGGCAAGGACTTCTGAGAAGATTGGGGTCGGCCATGATTAAAGCTATATTTAGAAACTTTTTTAATTGCATAGACTTCAGGCGCATTAGGGCTGGCTGATTTTTTTTTTTTTTTTAATGGAACAGTTTTCTGTTAGAAAATGCAGTTTAGTGGAAATTGGAGTGTTCCATGGGACTGTGTCAATCTGATTGTAGCTTTTGACAGAAAGGGAAAATTAACTCAATTTGTCAGTGCTTTAGTAATATGAGTGTGTCATTTGGACAATGTGTGCCTTATTGAACTATTTGACATGTTTCATGTAGGAACTCAAAGCAGAATTCAAGTAATTGTACTCTTACCAAGATACCACTTTCCATATATGATAACTATTATCTTCTACTCAATAATTTATTGATGGTAAATCATATTAAAGTGGAACATGTGGGTAGACACAAAGCTTCTACTGAGTGTCACTGCCATAGAATGTTATTTATTATTTTATTCTAATAAAATAAAAATTAGGTTCTAGATTAGATTCTAATAAAAATTTAGAAATGCTGGAATTTCTTGGAAAACAGAAGTTGTCCTTCAGCTTGAGGAAGAATTGGCAGAATAAAAACTCCAGATCTTGCTGTAAATCAACTCTATTGGTGATAAAGATATTCACCAGTTTTGTGAGTCTGGAATGAAAGTGGTGGTCTCAGATTTTTCCTACAGGAAACACAAAACATTGGAAAGTACTTAGTGAATGTAAAGGGTGACCAACACAGTAAAAAATCAGAGGTCTGGGAAAAAATACTGTAGGAGCACAGATTATATGAAATAATTTGGAAAGCCAACCTCAGGGGGAGCCTGGCCTGCAGTTCCTGATGGATGGCTGGAGACACAAAGAAATAACCTTAAGAAAAAGCAGTGTGAGCATTCTGGATGCACCCAAACATTTTTTATGTAGATAAATGCCACCAAGAAATTGCTTTTGAGCAAATCAAACTCTTGCACTTTGCGAGGGACAGGATCAGGCAAGTTGTGAAGGGACACGGGGGAAATGTTCATTGGGGTGATGGGATCAGCTCCTGGGTTTCTGTCCCAACTTGTTGCCTCCTACAGTGGATGGATTTGCAACAAATTCATTTGCACCTCTTTGCTGGGGAGAGGAAGGTGTTTGCTGCCTGTCAGTTTGGAACTCACTTTAAAGGATAGGTGAACTGCTTAAGGCTAAAAACCCAAGGACCAGCTCATGATTAGAGTGTTGGGAGAGCAAAGTGGAAAACCGTGGCATGAGGGCTGAGGGTGTCTTGCACTAGGCTCTAGTTTTAGCTTGTGCTCGGCATTTCCCCTTTGGTGTTTTACAACCAGCAAAAGATCTCCTTGCTAGGGCTGTTTCTTGAAAAAAAATCCATTTCTAGGTTTGATTCTTGGTTGAATTGTGTGCCTGCTTTTGAATTTGCACAGTGGGTCATAATTTTGGGTGTTTGTGGAGTTGCTTCTAGCAGTTTGGTGTAGGGAGCGGGCTGATGTGATACACCTGGGACGGCTGGCATCACAAAAGGATCTCAGTTTCTCCACAGGTAAGTGCAAAGATAACCTCATAGAGTGGATGTTTCTGCCTTCAGCCATTCAGAAAAATCAGCTCCAATTTAGTTCCATATTTTGTAAACTTCCTATTGGAAGTGTTATTTTTAGCACTATGGCATATTTTTGTTTCCCTTTCTCAGCAGCTGACTGTGTTGCATTCATGGCTGGAGCACTTCAAGCCAATTGCCAGCACTGACTAATGCCATCAAGCATAGCTTGTGCCTCCAGAATCCCAGCACAGTTTTCCAGTCTCTACATGACTCAGAACCATACTCTGGACCCACAAGCTAAAAGTCTTAAGTGGTACCATTGATAAAGGAAAAAATTTTTGCATGACATGAGCATACAAGAGGGATTTTTTTTCCTTGGTTTATTTTTCACATTAAGAAAACAGCAAAAAATAATATAATACAACTTAATATATGCTGCTGTGTCCCATCTTGGGGGATGAGTGTGTCATTCCATATGCTGTAGCTAAACATAAATGAACTGTTATTAATGATTGCCATGATGTTTTCTAGCAGTTAGCTGGCTGTGATTCTAGGAATTTTTCTCCACTGTGTTTTGAAGGGTTAGGTTATTTAAACTTACTATCAAATAGAATCAGATCAAAGTGAGCTAATTTTTCTTAAACACTAATCATTTTAAGGCTATTGAACTAAATATAGAGTCAGTTCATTAAATCATTAAAACAGCCTGCAATAATGCTCACAAAGTCATTATAGTGCTATTCCCCAGCCAGAGAGGTGGTGTTGCCTTAAGCACAGTTTAATCAAATTAGATGGTGGGTTATGTCCTGGGGTTTCTCCTATTGATATTCATTAAAAATACATGATTTATCACTAATCTCTGTAAGGTATATCCTACTCCTCCAAATGAATTTTGTAAATGTCAGGGGGAAGAAAACAGAATAGTTTATTGTTATAAGAATGTAAGTGTGGTGTGATCACATTTACATTTGTATAATATGTAATTTAGTGATAGATGATAATTTTAATGTGCCTTTAAAATTTCTGTCCTTAGTTAAAAAGTTAACAAAAATGGAAAACCCTCAGGAATAGCCACTTTATATTTTAGTGCTGTATAAGCATATGAATTAACTTTGGAACTAATTATTCTGTAGATCGTCATAGAGTTTCTCTTATAGATTGTCTATAAAAGTTCACTGTTTAATTTCATGTACTCCTTTTGGCACCATTTTCCATTTTTTCCTTTTATTTGGAACACTTCAGTGTTGTAGCTCCCCTGTCCTTTCCTCTTTACTCTTTTAATTTTGAGGCTTGCCTTGTTTTAAATGTCGAGGAAACGCTGATGAGGAGACCACACACAAACATTCCCCTCTGTGCTGTCACCGCTGCTCCTTTTAAGTGAAAATTTCTTCATTAATACAATGCTTTTTAATCTTGTAGCAGTCTAAAAATGGGGTAGGTTGAATATATCACCCGGTACTCAAACATGCAGCTGGTTAGTGGTGCTGTGAGGCTCTGCCACGCTTCAGATCAGGATGAAACACATTTCATTAGTGCTAATTTGGAATCAGTGCCATCTTAATTCCTCAAACTGGAATTTGCCTGAATTATCCCAACTCTGAAGTGCCCTGTGAATTTCCATCGTTTTTGTATTGCAGTTACTTATGAATCTTTGATACCACTTGGAAGCCCAGCTGAACATCCCCAATGGAACCTCTTGCTCTGGGAGTTTCTTGGTGTTGTGCTGTCACTTCTGCCCAGGGATGAGCCACCCACTGAACTTGGTCATGGCTCCTGCAGTGCTTTCCCTGGGCCAGGGCTCTAAAAGAATAGATTGAAGATTTCTGGGAGAAATGGATCTGGTTCTCAGTGCCCTGAAAATCTTCTGTCAAAGCTCAGAGTTCACCCAACACTGCTTGGCTCATGGCTTTGCTATGTGGACAGTAGGAAACTATTGACTTGATTGTTGGGTATTAATCACGTTACCACAGAATTGCCACTTAATTGAGATGGGCTTGAATTAAAACATAAGTTGTTGTAATTACTGAGGTGATGTAATTACTGAGAAGTTCATGTAGCAACACTTGCAGTAGGAACTTCAGCTGTGGTTTTAAAACCCTGTCCCACTTGAATTTGTCAGCTGTGCCAAAAGCTATTGTCAATTACTCTGAGGTAGATCTGAACAGATTGCTGCTGTTGTGGGCTCTGCTGTTGATTTACACTGGCATGTCTGAAAGAGGAGCTTGGTTCTACACCCCTCAGAAATTGAAAAAATTATTCTAGGTGGGTGATTACTCTGCTGGACACCTGAATACTGGTGGCTTTGGATTTGCTGGGCTGTAGCTAAATGCAATTGTGATTCTAGACCAGTTGAAGCCTCTCTGTTGGTGCTGTTGAAGTTCCCCCCTGCCTCCTGTACACTGGCACAGGAGCTTGTCTCATGCTAAGGCAAGCAGGTTAAGGAACCTCAGCCTGCAGAAAAGCTTTCCTATTGGCAGCTGAACTCATCCTAGGATGTCTCATGTGGGATTTGACAAGTGCCAATTCTGGGTGCAAGGAGGAGGTCAGGCATGTACAACATGGTGAGGAGAAAGGCAGGCCAGGAGCAATGCTGGGAGGGGCTGGAAATGGCACAGAGCTGAACTCTGAGTTAAAGAACAGTTGTGCTCTTGCTCATGATCTTATTTCCAGCCATGTGTGGGGGTTTTGTTTGTCTGGGTTTTTTCATATTGAAGTTCAATGAGTTTTCTGAAAGTCAGAGCTTCCGTTCTACACTTTCTAGCTCTTGTTTTGTGAAGGAAAGCTTGAAAACCTGTCCTAAACAAAATGAGGTTCCGTTGACTAAGACTTGAAGAGTTCAAATAGAGAAGATACCCTTTTTTCTCCACAGGTTGCCCATGCCATGGTTTGTAACCAGACCCCCGACATTTCTGGAGTGTGAGTTGTGGTTGTTGATTTTTTTCAGTGTGCTGGGCTGGCAAAGTGGAGTAAAGGCAGCAGCCTCAGAGGGAGCTGAGCAGCACAAAAGCCCTGTCTGGGTGCAGGAGCTGCTGGGGCAGGGTGCAGGGTGTGGGACACTGTCTGCATGCACCCTGGAGGAGCTGTGGTGTAGGTCTGGCAACCAGCCCATGAGCCCTAATCCTGCAAACATACATCACGCCCTCCATTTTATACTCATGAGAAGCCTAACCTAAATGAAATCCTATTAAATTGTGGGTCTAGTGCTATTTAAACATCTGCCTTTCAGTGATTTTTCTATTATTATTTTTGTGAGATTACATATAATGTATAGGTAAGTAGACATGTATAGGATTTGCTCTATCATTTTTTAAAAAGGCACTGTATGAAACATCAGTTTTTTTCCTGTGATAAGTCCTCGTAATAAAGTGCTGATGAATGACACCATCTACTTTACCTGGCTTTACTTTTGTTTCATAACTTTTCAAAGCAAAGTGTGAGGTACAATAGGGCAGCTGGCTGTTATCCATAGGCTCTTCAGCTCCAAAGCCTTTAAGGTGAGATGTGAACAAGACTGTGCCTTAATTATTGGCAGCAACTGGCTTGGCTTTTCAAAGTAATAAATGGGGGTCCTTACAAAGTCTCTTCTTAAGTAGCTAAATGCATAATCCACCCGGGATATTGTTTTAAAATTCATTTCATCTTCAGTAATTTGATCAGAGAAAGAGTTGTATTGGTCATTTCTCTTGTGTAAGAACTGTGTCGCACCTAGGGGCAAGGAACATTTATTTTCATGATTAATACCTGTGAGTTCCATGGCCTAATGAGAAAGCCCTAGATGTATTTGAAATGAAATTGCCTTTTTTTTTTTTTTGACCCTTTGTTCGATTCATGTAAACACTCTGACTACTGTCCTTCTCCTTGTGGGTCTGAAGATCCTGTAACACCACAAAGCATTTGTTTGGATATGTAGTTGCAATGTTAAGGTAAGGGAGTTCCAAACCAAATAATTTATAGGTGGACGCCTATATACATTTGTGTAACTTATTACATTTCTCAAAGATGAATAGACCTGGAATTGTGGAAGTGAAAGCTAATGGAATATTTTGCCCTACTTTCCCTGGCACCCAATCCAACCTCACAAGAAATCTACTGCTGGCTTTTGTGTTGCTATTCAGTCTATCAGTCTCTACACTGTAACCTCCTCTTTGTTGAAGTCCAGTCCAAAATACATACATGTACCAGAAAAAACCCTATTTGCTATAATCCTGCCTGCACTGTTTCCATCTCATATAATGGTTTGGCTTGAAAGTATCTTGAAGGGATTTTAAACACCCAGTCTTCCCTCCGCTCCAGTGTAAAAGCAGCATTATTCCTTGATGATCTCACTGCAGTGTCATCTTTCCTTTCTCTAATGTCAACTCTTACTGTAACTTGTCTGTATTCAATTGAAGAGCCTTGGTGGGAAGGGTATGTCTTAATTCCCCAAATCCTTTATACCCTTACAGCTTTGAATGAATGCTAAAGCTTTCACACTTTATTTGCTGGTGTGGTTTTGCACTTGTCTTCCTTTGGTTCTCCTGCTCTTTAAAATCATGCACTGAAAGTGCATCTTGCTCTGTAAAAACCAGAAGAAATTAAAGGAATGTCTTGGAGAGGGCTGGGAAAGGAGGACATGGAGCCCTCATGATAGGAAGGAAAATACTAAAAGGCTCACCTGCTGGAGCTACTGGTGTCATTAAATGCTTATCCACAGTGTCCAGAAGCTTAAGTGGGTGGCCAGAACTCCACTGTGTAAGGCAATTAAAATGACTGATGTCTTAATAAAAAGGCAGCATGTAGTTGATATTTTGGCTGTTTGGTGTTGTACTGGCATGATTTAAATGCTGAATTTTGTTTCTGTCTTGACATCCACCACCACAGAAGTTAACTTCAGAAATAAAAAGTGATTGTGCCAATTGAGCAGGGGTGCCCTGAGAAAGGCTTGGAGTCACTGGCTGTGGCCCACCTCATTCAGTGGTACTTTCACCTCAGATAGTGGCAGCTTTGGACTGAGGTTGTTTGGCCAGGGCCATTAGCTCCAAGATGCTGAGCTTTGTTCAACAAAGCCAATGTTACATTAAAACATGATCGAGCTAAATCAATAGCTGTGCTGCTCTGAATGCAGAGCTGGCAGAGACAGCACCCCTGGTTTTCATTTCAATGCTGCTGTTAAAATTAATTTCAAGGATTCATCCTTCCCTGTGCAGAAGATAAAGCACATTAAAGACTTTGGTTGTTTATAATTATTGCATCCCAAAAAAAGGATAGAGCAGCTGAGAGAAGCAGAAGCTTTATTTTACCAGAGAAGAGGAAGTAAATTCTTGGAGGGTCTCTGAGGACTTTTGCCATCAGGTCAAGACCCGAGACTGGGAGCTCAGGGTGCAGGGTGGAGTTCCCCTCTTGTCTCAGTGGATGAAACCTGCTTCTTGTGGTCTGTTAGTCACTTTTTCCCCTGAAAACAGTTCCTACAAATAGAATAAAACACTCTTTCATCTTGGTGCAAAAAGTATAAGTATTTAACAAATTTACATGTACTTTAGTTAACAACTTGTGTGGTAGATTTACCATCCACCCCCTAAAATACAGACTGATGTTTCCATTAATTACAGGATGATTACTTTGCAGCAGGATAAATCAGCCCCTGCTGAGCTCCAGGCTGCCACAGCTAGTCTGGTACCTATGCCTGAATTCAATACTTTAAAGCTGACTTCAGTATTTCTTTCACAGGTAGCACCTGTCTGAAGGCTCCTAGACATAACCACAGATATCTATAATGTCAGTAGAATCCCTGCCTTCTGGGCAAGTCTGAATCACTTCCTTTGTATTTATCAGAGATAAAAAGTAAACATGCTTATGGAGCTTATCGTGTTTCCGTCCTGCTTGTAGCATCACGTGTGTGCACATCTGAATGCACAAACCCATAGCATGAGCTCAACTTGGAGAGCATCTGCTTGTTTGATTGGTAAATCAGATATTTCCCTGTGAATTTGGCATTGTCCTGACTTTATTCTCCAGGGGATTTTGAAAGAGTGTCCAGCTGCTGTGAGCCTATTGGCTCATGGTGGTTTGCTCACTAATTTCCACACTGATGTGTACAAATGATAGCTATGGTGTGTGTGAACATTTGTGCTGTTTCAGTGAGAAAGATGCAACCATAGTCATGTCACCTAAATAAGAATTTATCTGTTCAAAGCACTACTCAGGAGTGCCTGATTTGGCAACGGAAACAATTTCTTAATAAGTGGTGTCTGGTTTTAGTTCTGACTGCTATCTTTTCAGACTAGACAGGTTTTGGCTGTTGCATATTTTTGTTCCCCTCTCTTTCATCCATTGTTCTTTCTACCAGTAGTCTCTCACTGCTCTCAGTGCCTCCCCAGATGTTTCCCAGTCTGGAATGACTTGCCTGTCATTGATGTTCAGAACTTGCCAGTTAGGTTTGACCTTTTGATGTGTGGTGGAGCTGAATTCTCTTTTCTTGGTGACTGAAAAGGTATTTTCTGAAGCTGCATGGTTTGGGACACTGTATGTACAGAAATGTTGTTATGGTGGTAATGGTGGTAATGAAAGACCTGTTGAGTTCTCAGCAGTCAAAAGGGTCACTTAGAATAATGAAGACATTTGGATACAAGGCCAGTGGGTTCGTTCCTGTTTTACTTCAGGGTCTCTTAGGAGTCTTCTCTGTGTTCACAGCTACTTTTCTGGTGCTTGCACTTCCTCATGTGTCTCATCTCCACTCATCATGACATTGATATCACTTGACATGTCTGGCCAGCACACAGCATCTGTTATTTTCCACACTCAGGCCACTACCCTGGAAGTGCAGAAAAAAGGATCCCTTCTTTCTAATGATCTGTGCCTCATGATTTGAGTGTCTTATCTATGACTTCATACCTGCTCAATTCACATTCTGAGTTGCTGTCTTTTTGAATGGCCATCCTGAGAGAAAGATGGATCCAAACACTTATGAAACTCAGTTTGGGTGGATGCATTTTCTGACATCAGTGCTGTGGAGCCCACATTCTGCTTCACTGAACACCCCTTTTCATGTGGCAGCACCCTGAGGTTGTCCTTGTTCACCAGTTCCCTGTGAAGGCTGAGCTGCATTGAATTACAGTGTCTGTATTGCAGTTTTGCCTCTTGTCATACCAGTAGTTTGTTTGTATCTGAAGGGCTCAAATGATGGTGTCAACCAGCCCCAATAACCTCTGAGCACAGCTGCATCTTTAGCAGTGGTATCTTCTGAGCTGCTTTTCAGATTCAGCTTGTAACTGGTGCAATAAAAACAAGATGGGCTGTGTGTAGGTTTGTAGCTGTTTCCAGCTTCAATGAGTGTAACTTTTCCCCATATTTGTGCTTTCTAGCAAACACCTGAAGATACAGCTGTGCTCTGCCACCTCTTCTGCCATCCTGTCTCTTGTGCCCATAGCAGTTTTGATTCTGAGTCTCAGAAATCCTGCTGGTTGCTTTGCTGAGGACATCAATATTCCTTTGTGGCAGGCTGGTTCCCACATGGCACTCCTTGGCATCTGCTGGTGCCCACTGTGCTGTGAGGTGACTCTTGTCCTTCCACAATACCCTGTGTCTCTGGCAATGACTTTTGCCAGAGACTTGTGAGGCTGCTCTGGCCCACTCAGGTGGTGTTTCTTGATGAGTGTTTTTTTCAAAGGCTTTGCACAACTTCTGTGTCTGTGCAGAAGTGCTGTTACCTGGCTCTGGGAAGGAATCAGGTGGGCACAGAGGCCAGGAGCACCCAAAACAATTACCTGCCTTTTCAGTAGCCTCACGCTGCTTATCCAGCTTCTGGGATCTGTGGCTTTAGCAGTGATGCTTTCAGCATTTATTTTATTGCTCCCATAATTTTTCTTTCATGTGAGGGTGCTTGATGAAGCAGATGCTCTGCTGGCTAGGCTGTTCTACTGTTCAGGTGTAACATGCCTGGGAAGCATCAACCACTTCAGAAACAGTTTGGTAATGCCAGACAGATGTCAGTCCTTTGAGCTGGGGCTTTCTTTGTGTGTGTGCATGTGTATGGCTGGTGATGTCTTTGAAGATGCTTGTGCTCCATTTATACTTGCAAAAACATGGCTGATTTGTTCCCTAAGCTTTTTAGGGACCCAAACTTTGATCTCTACAGACCCTTGCTGTTGACCTTACTTACACAATGTGGAAGTGGGACTCCAGAGGGGAGGCTGAGGTGTCACCTGAAGTCTGTGTGTCTGCTCAAACTGAGCAGATGAGGAATGTGAATTTCCTCAGGGACTACTTGAATCAGTAGGTAGCTGATTACTCCAGGGACTCTCCCTCTCTACTTGTTTCCTTGCTTGAGGACATGGATGTGAATGCTGCATGCTGGAAGGAAACTCTTGCTGGATGCTGCTGATGGTGGGAAAGACAGACAGGATGCTGAAGTGCCACCGATGCCTGTGCATTTCATGCCTGCTCATTTCTGGAGCCTTCCCTCTTGAGTAGTGCCTCCGTGCCTGTGGAACAGTTTGTATCCAGGCAGTTCCATGCCTCAGGCTGGGCATTTCAAAATCAGAAGGCTTTGAAGGATCTATAAGAGGATAAACTTCTCCCATGGTGAGTGTGGTTCTATTCATGACTTCAGGTGAAACAATGGCTTCTGTGCTAGGAGTTTTTCATCCAGGTGTTCTTTTTTGTTTATCTGCTTACAGATTGAATGCTATGGTTGTTGTACTGCTGGGTCATTTCTGTTTTGCTTTTGTGGGTGCAGTGTTGTTTTCTTCTTTTTTGTAATACTGTGGAACTTCTTGCAGCTCAGTGCTGTCACTGTTGACCTACAAGCAATTTGGTGTTGCTTTTTTTGTTTTTTGTGCATTGTTGTTATCCTTGGCTCCTAAACTATTTCAGGCTTTACCAACCACTTGACATTGGCTATTTTGCATCACACTAACATCAAATATGTCCAAAAGTTAAAAGCAATTGTTTTAAGAGTATTAGGAAAATTGCAAGGTCTCCAAAGGTAGAAAAAGCCAGAGTCAAAGCTGCTTGGACAACTTAGCTGGACTTAGTTATGTAAAACTGATGAAAGAATCTGAAGTTTTGAAACCATGCTCTGCTTCCCCAGTTTACAAATAAAAGAGAAATCTGATAGTGGGGGTAGAATGGTGTGTGGGCATGCCATGAAAGACTGCCTGAGTGCCCCAAAGGGCCCAACTCAAGGAATTATTGGTAATCTTCATCTTAGGGCTTCTTAACCTTTTGAAGCCTTAAGCTGGCAAACTAAAAGATTAAACTCTTGTAGGTTTTGGTGAATAATTCCCCGTGTTTGGGGGACAACAGAAGACAAGCTCTTTAGGTCTGCCCCATGGATATCACTATTTGCATTAATGGAATAATGGAGAGCTGCAGCAAATTGCCTGAAAGTCTGGAAACAAGGTGGGATGCCCTGCTTGCAAGAGTATTATGGTTATTTTCTAATGGTACAGGTAAGAATTGAAAGGTATTGAAGCCAATTCTAAAGTCCAGATGCCAAGAGTGTGAACACCCATCGCACACAAAGAAAGGGTGCAGACAAGAGGTGCAGGACGCAGTGGTTGCTCCCTTTGCAAGCAGAGTGATCAGTGGGTGTCAGCAGGCTCTTCCAAAACTGGCCAGTCTTCTGTTTGAGTGCAGGCCTACCAGATTTCTGTTCTCCAACAGGAATACCAAAGAGATCAGCTCTGTGGATTTTAATCTGTGCTTGGGATCTCTCGAGCCAGTGGCTAAAGGATGGAGACAATTGGTTTGCAACTTGAATTCAATTATGTTTCTTTCATGTAGATACAGTGGATTCAGTATGTCATATCAGTATGACAAAAAAGGGAAGTGAATTATCCTGGGCCCTGAAACTATTGTTGGGGAAGGAAAAGATTTGTAGATGTTAGTTAACATACTTTGACAACTATTTGCCAAAGCCATTCATTACATCTGCCTCTGCATTAGAAAGGGCACAATATTTCATTTTCCATTTCCTTTCACAAATAGAAAATTAATTGCATAGACTTGCAGAAAGTGCAGATATAACTCGTTATGTATTGTTAAGGCTGTCTGTGATAAATTTATCAAGCTTAGACAAAAAGTACTCTGAAATCACAATGGATCTATCTTAATTAACGTTCTTTAAGTGACAGTTACACCTGTTTGGAAATGGGAGGTAAAAGACAAGTTTTCCAGAAGCACAGTGACATAGTGGTTTCTGGTTATAGAGGAAGCTGGCAAACATGAACTACACTTTGATTTGAGCCCTGTTATACATTGCATGAATCAAATTCAAAGTCCTGTTGTGCAAACGAATTATTCCAGTGGATCTGTAAAATGAAAGAAAACTAAAACAAACTGGGCTGTTATGACCATGCAATAATGGTTATCTTGCTGTTCCTGGTGATGTAATTGAGCAGCTATGTGGGGTGAAGGTGAACCCATTAAAGTCCATCTCTATAATGCACTTAGGACATATGCTGTTTATGGAGCTCTCCAGCCATAAAACTGTCCTACTGTTATCCACTCTTGGTTATAGCGCTGATACAGCTTATCTCTGCTGGTGCCACCCCTAGTGGTGCTGGGGAGACTGTCCCTAATGAACCAGGGGGTGACCAGAACTGGTGTCACAGTTTACAGAAAGAGGCAGCAAACAGGAGGAGGTCGGGGACACCAGGACATGTCACTGCCATCTGCCAAGCTGCCTTAGCAAAGAAATACCACAAGATGGAAGATAAGGGAGAAAATGGGAAGTTTTGTGCTTTTGGCTGAAGGAAGACAGACTTGCTGATGGATGGCTGAGCACTGAGAGGAGTTTTCAATAAGCTGATATTTCACTCTGGTTTCCTCTGGATTGAGGTTACATCCTGGCTGTAGATTCCATGGGGGAAGAGCATGAGCCTGGCAGCCAGGGCCTTACAGGGGTGAAGGGGGAGTGTGGTGAGCAGTAATGTCTTCATTACTGTCTATCCACAGTAAAACGCTGGCTGGAAAGACAGCCTTAATACGCATTTTTAAGTTCTACAGTTGTTAGAATGTGATTTAGCAGTTATCTTGTTATCTGCAGGTCTGGTTTCACAGATCGGCTCTCTTAGAGCTTTTGTTACAGGTCTCACTTTCAGCTGGTGGGTTAGAAACAGTCTGAAACTTCTGCTTTTCACGGGTGCTTTTCCAGCACTATCCTCTGACCTCCATTTCACCCCTTCTGCACTCCTTTCCCCCAGTCTGAATTGTTGGAGTGCTGAGATCAGCTCTTTGTTTTTACCAGTACTTTTTCAGTTTGAATTCTAACAGCAGAAAATAGAACTAAGCTTAATGCAATGTCTTTCTATTTTTCTTGTTGTGTTTGCCAAGAGACTCAAATTTAGGAAAAAAATCCAGCCTGCAGAAGTCAGTATCAGCCTATTTCCTTAGTTGCTTCAAACCAGTTCTAGAGTTCCTTGAGGTTTTCTGCTCAGCTATGCAGATGTGAAACATTCCTCACTCAGTCTGAGCATGTACAGGCCTCTCAGTGGCAGAGCACGATGGAATTTGTGTGATGCACATACCTCATTCCAGTCACAAGTGTCATTAACAGCAAAACCATGTTACAATTTTCACCAAACGGGCCTCAAACTCAGACTTGAAAATGTAGGTAATTTTGGTTTATTTTCCTGAAATTGTGTTTGTTTTACTTGGCTTCTGAGATTATCAAGGGTTTAGTAATGCAGGGATCTGCCTAAATGAGTGAGTTACCAGGAATCTGGTGGAGAAGATCTAGTTGTGGTTTTTTGTTTTGATCTTTAGGTTAATGTGTGCAGGTCAAACAATCCTTCAGTCTGCAAGGGCACTGCTGCTGATGTTGGTGGAAGGAGTTTGCAAAGGCATCTCGGAGCACTTGCTGTTTCAGTGATGGACCCATTTCCTCTCTGTTTAGAGCCTTGTTACAGCCCTGTTCTGCAGGAAAATTCACAGTGGTGCTAAAAGGGCACATTTCCCTCCCTTTCTTCTGTTTCTTTCCTTGCTGCAGCTCCAAATGTACTCTTTGCTATTCACCACTGTCCTGTTTTATCTGTTACAATGCTGTCAGCAGAACAGCTGATGCTGACCTCCTCTGTGCCATTGTTATGTTTTAGTGCCAACATCCCAAGGTAGGTGACAGAGTTTTCATTTCTTGGCTCTTATTTGAAATTCTAACTTGGGTATGTTTCACTGCCTTGGTTAAAACTCTGGGCATGAACTGAAGATTCTCTTTCACAGACAAACAAGGGGAAAAAAGTTGTGACACCAGAGAGTTGGAATATGCTGTTCAGGCTCACAAAATATACCAAGCAGGAGGAATGGAGCTCCTGGCTTTGAATTTAGCACATCAGTGGTGTGTGGACTTAGATTTAGGATATCTCAGCCTTTTGATTCTCCTGCACTTTTCAGTGCTGGTCATCACTGCTTTTATTGATAAAAGACCTTCATGTTTAGTCACATGTGACTTTACCTCTGCAGTGCCATTCCTAGATTGGATTAGAGATTAGATTTGTCTTCTTTTTCTTCATCCTTCTCCTGGCTCCATATATTGTTGTCTACTGACCTCCAGTCTCTATGAGATCAAGCTGCTGTGTTCAGCAAAGACAAACCTGTATCTGATTATGTAATCTGAAAATCTGCTCCCTTTCAGTCAACAATTACCCAAAATTTTGGGGTATTTACAGCCCTGTCTATTCTAAGATCTCAACCCATTCCCTGTCTGGTTTAGAAGATGGTGGAAGGTGAATGGAAAAAAGGGAGATCTGTGAGGGGTTGAATGTTTTTCATTTGCTTCCAGAGCTGCTTCCATGCAGGACTTCTAAATCAACTTCCAAATTCTTTGGCATAAACCTTTGCTTACATCCAAGAAATAATTTCCTGTGTCAGTTGCAGTGTGATAAATCTGAATACCCATTTGTTGGTGTCCAGCTTTGAAAACCTTGATTCTCCTCAAATAATATTTAGAAAACAGAATAATGAGTAGTATGTATCTCTGACTTCTGATGCTTGGATTTGCAGATGAAGAATATGGGTCTGGCTGCTAGGTTTAAGATGCAAGGCTAGGTTTATTTAATATGATTGGTGTGTCTCATGCAAGGTGAGCTCACAAGCCATGGTTTGGCACAGCACACAAAACATCCAGGTAACCTTAAGCAACAGACTGATTTCAATTAGATCCTTGTCAGAGTTACACCAATCAATTTGAGAAGCAACAGCATGGAACTTCTGTGACACAGATTTCACAAAGTGAATAATTCATAATTAATGTCATGAGGACTTTAGGAGGTAGAACAGTGCACAAAGAATCTATGGCCTTTTCCCTGTGCATGAAATATTCAGAATTTGCATGAACCTCTATTGAACTGGACTGTACCTCACAGAAGTTTACCTTAAACTGAAGAAGATAGAAAAAAATTAATTTTGAAGCTGTAATTCAAAAAGAATAGTGAATGCTAATTACCTACAGCATAAACTAAGCTGTTAAAGTAAGATTTTGTGATTTCTGTTAGCTCATCTAAAGGCTGATGGATGTGCATAAGTGTGAGAGAGCCTAGAAGTTTAAGTTATTTGGATTAAAAATCACACTACATTTAGAGACATAATGTTGGTGAAAAAGTGCCCTTTTCCACATTGCCCATCTTTATTCCTTCAGGAATAGCTGAAAAGGGTTAATGTCCCTCAGTAACGCAGGACTGTGGTGAGATGCCCTCTTTGGGCTCCTCTCTGCAGGCCGAGGGCTGCTGATCAACACCAGCACCAACATTCTCTCTGCCGTGTCAAGCAGAAGTCCCAGCCTGGTTCAACCAGTTCAAGCAGCTGGTTTGAGCTCACCCAGCTGACTCTGGCTGTCATGTTAAGCAAGGGAACATTTGAGCTCCTCTGCGGGCAGAGGGGTGGATGAGGAGAAGAGTTCACAGTGGGCCTGTCCTCAGCTGGGCTGTGAGGAATCTGTCAGTGGCCCCGTTGTCTTCACAGGCTCTTTTGTGCCGCAGTTAAGACACTGCCTGTTGTGTGTGGACAGGGCTGAAGGCAGAGATAGATCAGACCCATAGATCAGTCATAGCCACATCAGTGGGGAGAGAGAGATTGCTGTGTGGGGCAGTTGCACTGTGAAGGAAAAAGGGAGAGCTCACTTCCTCCCCCTGCAAAGCCATCCCTTCCCTCCCAGCCCCTGCAATTATCTGCTCCAAGCTGTTTCTCCATTGGATTATCTGCCGAGGAGTTCTACAAAGAGCACTGAGAAACAAGCCAGTACAGAAGCAGAAGGACTTGGGAATTTCTTTCTGATGTCCTGGCGTGTTCCCAGTCAGTTTGATATGAGATTCACAGAGGTGGCCACCAGACTGGGTGTCTTTACTACGAGTGAGGAGACAAGATTTCTGAAACTCTTTTCCCTTCTCAAGACAAAGAGTGTGCAAGAAGCTCCTGGTTTTAGAGTTTACTAGCTCATCACAGTCTGCTTCCCTCTGGAGATCACCAGAATGGAGGGAGAGATCGATGACAATTTATTTATCCTGAGGGACAGCACAAGCTCCCTCTGTTTCACAACCCATCATGACTCACCCAGCCATGTTTGCTTTTTTTCTGTTTGATAGAATTGATGTATTTTACACTGAGCTGTATTATGAACAGAGTTCAAAGCAACTGTGTGTGATGGGATTGATTCTTTGTAAATGAACTATTTTCTGTTCCAGGGTTCAAGCTCAGGATGTCAGAGTTACTTTTTTCATTTTGGAAGGACTACCTCTTTGCTCAGGCAGGAAACAAAAGCTTATGGTACAGAGCATTTCTTGGAACCTTGACTCTATAAATAACTGTTCTGTAGAGCACCCAAAATACACCAAAATACCAGGTCTAGTATGAGCCATGGAGGAAGTTTATGCAGCTATTACTAATTTGACCCTTGCATCAGTGCTTGATGTGCTGCTTCCCTCCACAGTGTGTCAGTGGAGAAGTCCCACAATTTCAAGTGTGGTGTGACTGCATGTTCTTAACATCTGTGTTCACAGCTGGATTGGGCTGGAACCTGAATTCGCAGAGAGAGTTTTAACAGTTCTAGGTATGTACCTCTCCTGAACCTCGAGCAGTAAGGCCCAGTAGAAGTATGCTGGACTGAGGAAAATGTTAAATGTGTGTCCATATCAGCATCCAGCAGCTGTCAGGATAAAGGAAGTGGTGTGCCAGTTGGTGCATGCAGCAGCATCCTGTTGTGGAGAAAAATGCTGACCACACTTCACCTTTTGAGCCAGCTGCCTTCAGGGATTTTCTATCAGAATCCATCTTCCAAATGCTCCTTGGCTTCCAGCCTCCTTTAAAGTCTTCTTTGTCTTCAGGTCAGTTATTCTTCACAAGGTTCTTCTCAAAATTTCAGTAAAAACCCAGGGGATACTTGGCAATCCATCGGAACTGAGGAAAGCTGAAATCATGACTTGGCAATCTATTTTTGATAAGCTGACTTTCAGGATTTATTCATTCCTACTGCATGTGTCTGCAACTCAGTCTAGTCGGCATAAATGACACATAAGCAGTGGAGTAAAGGTTGTACCTGAAGTGAGTGTTTCTTTATATTTCTTCCTCTTTTAAAAATAGTTTCTGTAACAGACTTTCAAAATCACTTGTACCTTTGTGAGGTCGTCTCAGATGTCTTTGGTATCCAGGTGTATTTTAAAGCTTGATTTTTCAGACCATAGATACTTAGCAGAGTTTTGTTTCTCAGCTCTGAAAAATGAAACCTTCAGAATCACCTACCACTGTGTCCAAGTTGCTGCTTGCTTCACCTGCAGTTAATAAACTTTGTAATATGGACTGACTGTACCTAAATAGTCGATAACATTTTCATTACCAGCTTCGTTATCAGTTTCTCACGGATGTCACAAAAGCAAGGAGTCCTGCATTATGTTGTGGAGGAAGAACAGGGCTTTCAGGATCACTTTATGGAGGGGACAAAGGTGAGAGGGGACCCTTGGGCATGTGGAGCTGCCTGTGTGTGAGGCTGATGGGGGTTGAGTAGCAGGACTGGGGTTCCTGGGGCTGAACACTGGGAAATGAGGATGAAGAAGCAGAGAGGAGAAGCTGGAAGCTCAGAACAAGGCATCTGAAGATGATGTGATGACACAGAGGAGGATGTTAGAGGAATTCCAAAGCACGAGAGTAAAATGACTGGGGCAGAAGGCCCAGGCAAAATGAACATTACCTTCATAATCTGCATGGGGAGGAAGGGATCAAGAAGTGCCTGAAGGGGGAAGGTGGACAGAGAGAAGGGTTATTGTGATGTGTTGCTTGGAAATAGATGATGAATGTTTTATTCTCTGAAACCAATTACTTTAGAAGAGCACAAAAAGATGGGAGTCACTTGATGAAATGGGGACACCTGTGTAGGTATTGATACATCAGCTTACAATTTAAATTCTCTATATTATCTAAATCTCAGTGAATGGGAGAGAGAAATATTCATAAATGATTTGGGTTCCTGAGGGCAGGACCTTTTCAGAACCCTGAATTGCTCTGCAGTGTTTTGAGTTTCTCTTAATTCTGCAGGTTCTGTCACCCAAAAGACCCTGTAAAAATTATGGCAAATTTATGATTTTGGTTTTTTTTTTTGGCAGTGCTTAAAGGTAAGCTGAATTCTTCTGAAAATAGGATAACAAAGCAAAGGTTACCCAGCACCCTTATATAAATGGCTATTTGGACCCAAATTCACTAGAAGCCTGCAATGTACCTGAAATTAGAAAGCAAGTGTCTCCAGCTGATAAAACTGAAACCAGAGGAACACAACGCTGTGGTGACTGTAATAATACGACTGTATTGTGTAATAACTATAATAGTGATGGTATCTGCAAGTGCAACCTTTAATTACTCTGCCTGTTTCTGCAAACTCTTTAGGAAGGAAAAATAACACCTATTTGACACATGTTGTGAAAATTAAATTTCCCAATAGACAAGAGTGTAGGAATGTCTCTCCAATGTCAAACCAAACTCCCTTCTAACACAATGTTTTGTCTGACAGTGACCAATAGTAGATGCATGAGGGAGAAAAGATAAAATGTGACAAGTAGAGTGTGACGCTGGCTGGGTTATAATTTCCTACTTTCAGCACTTTGCAGATTAAGAATTTTCTGAGTCTGAGCTTGCTTGTGAAGCACCTTGTGCAATAGCCCAGCACAGTGCTTTCCCTCATTTATGCATTTATTTGCTTTCATTGTTTCTGTCCCCTGGCATTGGGTCTCCTTGTCCAGCTCAGTGTCACACGTGGTGCATTCCAGTTGATTTAGGAGCCTAACACCCTTTTTCACAAGGGGTACATGAAACCAGGTCTTCTGAGAGTCACTGACTAGCACCCATAATGGGAGTTTTCTGGAGTGATTTTTGGAAAAATGTTCTCAGAATCTGTGTAGGGTTTGGGGAAGGAAGGTGGTGAATCAGTTAAATCCATTTTGTGTTTGAAGAAGAAAGGAAAAAAAGAAAGGACAATAGAAATGGGATATATGTTTAAGTTGGAGTTATCCAGCATTAGAGAATTTTACATGTGACACGAGAGAAATATCCTTGCCACTGGTGTAGACATCTGAAATGATCTTGTGTTGAAATACTTGTGTGTTGGAGCGCTTTAGTCCCCCTTTAGATGAGGGTAAGCAAATAGAAAACTGTATCATCTATGGCTGGTGCACAAGGCCACAGTACTGTAAAAGGTTTATTTATCAGCCAAAACTCTGCCTTGCTGTATCTCTGCCTCTGTTATAGGCACAAATATTAGTTTCTTGTACGCTGTAGGTGGTTCTTGCCAAAGGGAATGGAGGAAGAGGGTCATCCCTGTTGTCCCCTTTTTTGTACTGACTTCTCTCCTAACACTTGCTAAAAGTAGCACTGAAATCAGTCCAGGTCTCTTAACTTCTCCCGAGGGAGAATGTGGAGAGAGGTGAAAGTGTCTACTACAAATACATAATTTTCTTTTCACTTCATTGTTCCTTCTCCATCTGAGCTGGCAGGTGAGTGGGAATGGTGTGCGAATCGATGCCGAGGCAATCAATGGCCAGAGCTGAACACCGATGTGCTGATCGCCTCCAAATCAATTCACACGCTGCTCTTGCTCAGGTTACCTGCCACTGCAGCAGGCAGGGATGGATAGATGGATGGATGGATGGGGAACTGAGGGGAAAATTGCACAAAAAGTATTCTGGGACCTTTCTAAATAGGCCACTTACGTGCGGCCCTTCTTCCCTCACACATACGTTTGTACTGGATGTAGGGATATGATAAGGTCACCATGCAGTGCCTGGTTTGAAACTCAGACCTTGCTCAAAGGGAGCAGAGTGGGGCCCTGGAGAATTCCTGGGAAATTGTGTGGAAAAGACAGAGCAGTCCTGCGTCTTCTTCGCTGTTTCCACCTTGGTGTTAGGTATTTGCTAGGCAAGCACTGCTGGTCGGATGTGTGCAAGCTTAAATAATCCTGTGGAGTGCTGTGCCACGGGAAACCATGGCTCCTAATTTCCAAACACTCCTCAAGGTGAGCAGCTTTTGTTTTGCTTTAATAAGCCAGGAGTTGTGCGTGTCGAAAGTGCCTATTGTACCAAGATCTCAATTTACTTGGCAAACTTCCATGCATGAAGTCTCCCTGCTTTGCTGTCAAGGAGTGAGGTGTTGTTATCTCCATTAAGAGCAAGTGAGCCAGGAATAAATGCCTGATCTCTTTGCATTGCTTCCTTTTATTTTGCTTTCTTCTCCTGGATAGTAGCCCTTAATTTAGAGTGTAGATTGTTGAGACTGGAGATGATTCTGGCCCCTACAGAAGAGGGATGGCACCTCATCCCCATGCCAACAGGAGGACATCTCCCTTTTTCTCCTGCAAGTGGCTGGCTGTGACCCAATCCAGTGCTGTCCTTGGGGATTCTCTTGTCTGTGCCACAGTTGCCATGGTCCCTAGGGAAGCAGTCAGCAAATAATTTAGGGGTAGGACCACCCAGCAGCCTCTTCTTCCTGCCAGTCACTGACATGAGACCTTGGCAAAAGACTCAGTCTCATGTGGGAACGTGGATCCACATGCATTATCCACAGAGGATAATCCTGCAGGAAACCCTGTCCTGCACAAGGGTAGCCATGGACTGGGTCCTTTGGCTTCATACATGGAACATGTCACTTGGGGACGAGGAAATAAATGCAGTTGGCTGAGTGAATTGCTGAAAGAAATGCTGAAAGGCAGTGGCAGATCTGTGGGAAGACTTGAATATTGTGTGCCCCAGCCCATGCTGCCTGCAGCAACATCAGTGCTGGATAACTGAACGTATTCAGAGATTATTGTTGTGTCCCATTATGGTTTAGGGTACCACAAGACCTGACATGGCACAGGAGCTGCGTTCCCCTTGGAACAGAAGGTAGGAACAGCGTGCCCAGAACAGGTATAGCCATGTCAATAAGGAGGAACTGGCATCCATTTATTCTGTTTATTGCCCATTAATTTTAAGGAGTGCTGATACACTCGTCTGCTTTCAATAGTCCAATTGCTGCTAATCATAACGGGAAGTAAATATTGGCCGCTGCCTTGGGAACACATTGGATCACAAGCAGTTTGTGGCAGAAGTTGTCGTTTTGCTGGGCACCTGACGAGATGAGGCTGTGTTTCTGACTGGGGACAGGAGTTCGAAGGTTGCCCGTCACATGTGCTCTCCTGGTCCCCGATAAAGCTGCCAGGTGGAGCCGGGCAGGCGGCCCAGACCCTGTGGCAGGGCCCGAGGGGAGCTGCTGCCATGTGTGAGGCACTCTGAGCACAACAGCGAGGTTCAGGACAAACTGTCTGAAACAGCACAAGCACAGCGTTTCCTGCTGTTCTCCTGGAGAATAGGCACTCAGCACAGTTTTATTTCTGAGCTCTGACAAATCAAACCTTCAGAATCACCACCGTGTCCAGTTGTCTTTATTTTACCAGCAGTCAATAGTGTTGTTTTATTCTAAGAGGATGCAAGATAATCTGCTGTTTGCAATCCGAATTTATGGTGAGGTTTTGTTGGTGCTGGCTGGACTGTGACATTGAAGTTGAGATGGAGTGTTTTACTCATCTGGTATTTGTGGTGATGTAAGAGGCATCTCTTAATCCCTTATGGATGGATCTCACCTGCTCAGCATGGCTGTGCAAGGGATTGGTGATGGGCTGTTGAGCTTCCAGAGCCACCTAGAACTTTTTTGTGTTGGCTTTCTTGAGAGAATCCTGTCTGACATGGGTACATCCGAGCATCTGGAAAGGGTTACCACGGTGAAGCTTTGAGTTGTATGCCAAAATTAGTGTTAACTATAGGTGTGGAAAGTATATGATAACCAGATATGGCTTAAGGAGTCTCCCAGCCCTTGGAGCACTCATGGAATAGTCCTGTTTGAGTTGCAAAGAGGCTGGAGAGGGATAGGCTGAGAGTCTGGAGATGCTAATGACCATGGAAAAGCAGCCAAAGGTTCTTACAATTAATGGTGCTGTTGTTTGACATGCCAGTGGTGCTTCACCAGTTACTTCGTGTGATAGGGAAACAAAGACTTGAACATCTTGAGAATGGCTCTTGAGGACTCCTTGGGTGACTCACCCACATCTGGCCTTCACCCAGGTGAGTCAGGCTCCAGGGCAGGTGTGCGTGTTGAAATGTAACCTGAGCCATTCTCTGCCCAGCTCTGATCTCTCATAAAAGCCAAAGGAGCTTCACTGAGCAAGCCTAGGATTGTCTGAGGCTGGGACAAGGCCAGAGCAAGCTGAAATCCTGTCTTCTGGCCCCCTCTGACTTGAGCTGCTTTCCTGGTGTCTGAACACCGGATGTCACCTGGAAATAGAGTTATTTACTGTAATTCCAGCAGTCCCAGACTGCTATGGGACACCCCTCAGAACCGGGGGACTCGTGGACACAGTATTTTTTTGCAATAGTTATAGATATGGTACTTTATCCTTTACTGGCTTTATGAGAACTTTTTAGAATAATCTAAAATAGCTGAGGACTCTCTTGAGCTTTAGCCCTTCAGGTCTGCTCTTGTGGAGCTTGGGAGGTCTGGTTAGTACATTTTTCCATCTCTAGAGTGTGGGGATGGAAGACAACACTGATTACTACCTTCTGATTACATCCTTAATCATTCCCATGTTTGGCTGTTGTTTGGAAGTAAAAGCCTGGATTATCTGGGAGAAAACAAGATCTAATTCTTCATTCTTGAGTGAGGTTCCCCTGCTGTCCCACTGACACACGGAGTTCCTGACCCGAGATGTGGCTGCATTCATTTGTAACTCTCCTGTGGCCTGTCGGAGCCTCTCGTCCTGCAGGCCTTGGGTCAATGATGGAGAGAGAGGCACAGAATCCCAGAACTGCTCATTGGGAGGGACCTCAGTGGGGCGTCTGGTCCAGCCTCCCTTCTCAAGGAGGGTCATCCCGGAGCACGCAGCACAGGAGTGTGTCCAGACACTTGTGGAACACCTCCGGTGAGGGGGACTCCCCGCCCTCTTTGGGCAATCTGTTCCTGTGCTTGGTCACCCACGCAGTAAAGCTTTTGCTCATGTTTAGGTGGAACAGGAAAGCTTTTACTCGTGTTTAGGGGGAACTTTCTGGGCATTAATTTGTGTCTATTGCTTGTTTTTGTGATGGTTGCACCACCAAGAAGAGTCTGGCTCCATCTTCTCAGCACTCTCCTTTTAGACATTTATACATATTGACAACATCCCCTCAAATTGTCTCTTCTTGACAACTCCATCAGCTTTTCCTTGCAAGAGAGGTACTCCAGTATATTTGTTGCCCTCCTCTGGACTTGCTCCGACAGCTCCGTGCCCACCTTAGCTCGGGCGGCTGTAGCTTTGCGCGCTTCTTCCAGCGCCGCTGGTCTCGGACACCACCGGGGGAGCAAAGCCCGTGCGGAGGGGCTGCGGGGGCGGCCCGGGCCCGCCGGGAGCGGCAGAGCCGCGCTGCGGCCGCACGGGGGCGCCGCCCGCCCGCGGACGCGCCGCTGGCGGCGGGACAAAGGCAGCGCCGGCCCGGCCCCGCCCGCGCTGGCACCGGCACGGCACGGGACATGGGGCATGGGACACGGGATGGGACATGGGACATGGGATGGGACATGGAACACGGGATGGGACACGGGACACGGGACATGGGATGGGACATGGGAACATAGGATGGGACATGGGACACGGGATGGGACATGGGACATGGGATGAGGGACATGGGGACACGGGATGAATGGGACATGGGAACACAGGATGGAACATGGGACACGGCCCGGGACACGGGATGGGACTTGGGGGCCCCGGAAGATGGGCAGGGACATGGGACAAGGGAGCCCGGGCTGGCACCGGCACGGCCCGGGGACACGGGACACGAGCAGGGGACACGGGCTACGGGCAGGTACATGGGACTCGGGCTGGCACCAGCACGGCCCAGAGCACGGGACACGAGCAGGGACACGGGACACGGGATGGGATATGGGAACCCGGACAGGGACATGGGAACCCGAGCTGGCACCGGCATGGCCTACGACACGGGACACGGGATGGGACATGGGGGCCCGGGAAGACGGGCAAGGACATGGGACAAGGGAGCCCGGGCTGGCACCGTCACGGCCCGGGGACACGGAACAGGGACACGGGACGGGCTGGGATGGGACATGGGAGCCCCGGCGGGCACCCGGCTGGAGAGGGGCACACGGGACTCCGCCCGGGAAGGGGCTGCCCGCTGCTCCGCGCCCGCAGTTCACATTATCGAACATTCCCGCCGCAGGAAAGCCCCGGGAGGGAGCGAATTTATAGATGGGGTTATTTTCCCAAGAGCTAATGAGCGCGATGCTTTTGGGCAGGATCCCATCAGTTGCTTTGCCCGGCCGGGGAGGGAAATCACTTGTGCTTTCGTTCCCCTCTTTGATCCCAGGCAGTATGTAAAAGAATTGCAATTACACTTAAGCAGCACCTTTTACCCCACAGCGTCCAAATTCAAATGCAAACCTGAAGATCAGCTTCTGCCTTTTTCTTTTTTCTTCCTTTCTTTTCTTCCTATATTTTTTTTAAGGTCCCGGATAAACTTCTCGGGTGGGCGCCCTGGGTTTTCCCTGATCTTCCTTCTGCGATCTCCCTATTGTCGGCTGCACGGGCTGAAGTCCCCTGGGTGGCAGCCCGAGCTACCCATTCATCATCATAACAACCGTTTAGTGTAAAATTAACAACAACTTAACTACTACAGCAATAAACATGGTCCTGCATTACCACAGATTGATGAGGATTACTCAGTTACGATCAGCTGGGGCACAGACAGGAGAGGAGAAAGGCTGCCAAATCGATAGCTTTCCCAAAGTTTAAAACTTAATCTCCTCCCTTTAGTGCTGCTGGTGCCCGGGGGCTTGTTTGTTACTGGGCTGGGAGGAGGAAAAGGGAAGGAGGGGAATTTCCTTCCCCCATCCCCCCGGAAAGTTGGCACTTGGTATTTGCTTTGTGGGAAGATGAGGACAAAGTCCTCTGCGTGCATCTGTTCACACACCTGATTTCTTCAGCTTTTATCTTGAAAAGGATCCGATTGGTTGATTATCTAAATAAATTTTGCCTTTAATTCCGTCACTGTTGAAATTCGCAGCTTAACCTTCTAAAAGGCAGCGGCGGACCCCTAAACGAGGTGCCAATCGATCCCAAAACAGCAATGCATGAGAAAGAGGGAGCTCTCAAGCAAAGCGGTCCCCGCTCCCACCGACACAATGTGCTGGTTATCTGGCTCTCGTTCCCCGCTAAACTCGGAAGCCTTCACCACAAGAAACAAAAGGACAAGGCGAAAACAGCAAAGTGCACCTAGAGCTGCATCCAAACAAAAGAAGAAAAAGCCTAAACAAACCCAAGGTTTTCTATTTCTTCCTGAGCCAAGTAATCCCTTTGATTACATTTAATACCTGCCAAAACCCAGATGGTATGCCCACCCATCGCACAGTGTGATAATGCCACGTTGTGAAATCTACCCATTAATATTAATTGTCAGCTAGAGAATCTGTCTGAACTACTAAAGCTCGAGGTTGCCTTGAGAAAGCAGGGCATGATTTAGCAGGGATTTAAAGATAATTCTTATTCTTTCCTTCTCTATCTTGCATACATAGAATGTTAAACAACGGGCCTAGAATGGGATACCAATTTCTGCCTCTCACAAATCTGATCTTAAACCAGTGTGTGCCTGGGGTCTCCGCCTGGTGACCAAAATATTACCTTAAATTGCACATAGGTGCACCCTGCTGCCCTGACTGAATCCCGACTCCTTGCTCAAGACACAGCACATGTGACTTTCCTTCTTTCTTTCATTGCTTCCCAAATACCCTCACCACAATGGACTTGGTACTCCTTGAGAATTACTGAATAAGTGTTTTGGAAACTTTTTTTTTTTTTTTTTTTTGTACATATTACTAACTCATTGTGGTTGAACATGGTGGGGAAAGAGAGTGAATGGGTGTAGAAAGAAGCGATGGTGCTGCAGTGGAGCTGCCCTCCTCAAATTTTGGGGAACCTCAGCGGGAGTTGGGACATAAAGGTCCTTGAATCCTCTGAAAAGAGAGGAAGAGAAGTGTGGGTGAATGTGTATGTTCCTCATCCTGTCAGCTCCTGCCAGCTCCTCTCAAGCCCTGTTCTCAGAATAATAGTAATCATTACTGGTTACAATGCCTGGCTCTTGTCATTCATCTGCGGAGCTCAAAACCAGTTTTAAACTTATTGTGGCTCTGTTGACATGCAAAAAAGCCACCACAGGGTCCTGCTGTGCCCGCAGGTCCTGGTCTGGAGAGCACCGAACCGCCCAGGAAAGCAGTGATCAATTTTGACCTGTGCTGTTCTCAAAACGGCAGCAGCTCCTGGCCTGTCACTAGATATGGCCAATTTTACATGGGTGAGGGGTGAGCTCTAAATGTTGGGCCTGGAGACACAAACATTTGTGTTTTAATCCCTAGTCAAGCTGTTCTGCTACTAATCTCCACCATAGATGCTCTATGTACGAGTGGCTCAAAGTAAGCTGGCACTTCTGGAACAGAGTGAAAAACCTATGCAAACATGCAAAACGAGACCGTGGCAAAGCTACCGAGGCCTGGAAATTCAGGTTCCAAGGTCTGCTATCCCGTCCTGCCCTCATTCTTTTACATCTGGCTATTCTGCAGCAATTTAGGCAATAAGACTCTTTGAAATGGGAACAGTCAGGCATATAAATATATGAATATGTAAATCAGATTTGTATTATCAGAGGTTCATATCAGTACAGGCGTGCATGGAGATGTGCTGCTTTCTTTGTCCTTTTTCTTCCCACCAAAACCCTTTGTGGGCATTTCTGTGTCTCCTTGCAGTGGGACCTGGGTCTCTGGGGATTTTACCAGAAGAGATTTTTGGTTATTTTTTGATCTTGGGAAGGTACGAACTGTGCTTTTACCCAGAGCCACCACGCTGAAAGCACCTTGGCCTGGGCTTTAGAGAATGCCTGAAAATCTGCATGGCTTTCCCAAGCAGCTGCCACCACCACCCCCTCCAGCAGCTCTTGTGTCACGGGCAGCCAGCCCGGGCCTGCTCCGGTTACTTTCGCATCCTCTCCCCGGGATCAGCTGAGCCGCACCAGGAAGAGAGAGATGTGAAATAAAAAGTGGAACAAAGGACCCTTTTCCTGCCACTGCTGGAGCTGATGGCCGGTGTCCTGCTGACTTCAGCAGCACCAGCCTTGATAAGAATAGGCCTGTTCTAAGCTCTTTGCAGCTTGCATGGACTTCTCTTGAGTTACAACGTGTGTGCACATGCACGGTGAGGGGAAATGTGCAGTTTTTGGCAATTGAAAGTTTAATCAAAAGGCCACTTTTCCCATCTGTTATTTTTGGGCCGAGCCTCCCGAGGGTCAGCTTGATAACATTTCACGCTGCTTCTAATCAATTTTATACCAGGAAGCAGTGTGAGAGCTGACTACCAGAGAGCTGGAGTGGCATGGAGCTCAGCACTGGGAACATAGCTGGAAAAATATGTTGGGGATTTTGGGGCATAAACAAATGTTTCCTAATCTGGACTGCAACTCTGTCAGGCATGTACTGACAAGCAGATGTCGATTGGAGCTGAAAACCAGCAGGTTCTACTACAGTGTAACCTGTAAATCCACATCTTGACAGGCGTGTTGTGGTACGCTGAGCTGCAGTCCTGAGAAATAAGGTAACACAGGAATCAGATCATGGAATCAAATAGAGTGATTATCACTGCCTTTTTTGGCTTTGTGTAGACAAAGCAAGCAGGTAGTAGTTTGTACTCATTATATTCTATATGACTCTTTAGATCACACTTGGTATTTTGGAGTTTGCAGCCTTGGAGGTTTAAGTGATTTTGAAGACAGTGTCATTTTTTGTTGTCTGTTTCTCCTCTATGTCCATTCCATCCTGTGATTGTCTCTTCCAGGGCTGGACAAACACAGATAGGCATCCGTAACTCCTGGGGGCTCTGTTCCTTGCTCCACACACCTTGCAGGCAGCCACGAGGGAACCACACATAAGAGGAAGAAGAACTAAGAGCACTGGGGTCAGAGCTGGAGCAAGACTTCTCAGCAGGGCTGGCAAGACTGAATTTTGCTGCCTCAGCTGCGAGAGCTTGGGATCAGGCTCGGTGACCTTGGAACTGTCGGAGTGGAGAAGGTGGGGAGAGACTGCAGCTGACAGGAGGGAGCTCTTGGGCTGCAGCAGTGACCCCAGTTTCGGGGGACCTGACAGACCCTGACTGGTTGTTGTTGTTGTAGTCAGCTGCTGCTCCTGTCCCTTGAAATACAGGAACCTTTACTTATCTGGAAGAGCCTCAAAACATCAGGCAGGGTCTGCAGCAGCACGGTTGAGCCTGGCGCTGGTGCTCGGCTGTGTGCTTTTGGCAATGCAAGACTTCCATTCTCAGGGCAGAAAATGCCAACAGCCCAGCTCTGTGGGCTGCACTGACCTCTGCTTTTCCAGTAGATCATCCCTACGTGGTTCTCAGGAGCACCTGAGACCTGTGAGCCAAAGGAACCCGATTAAAATAACACCACATCGTTTGCATTGCATGCAGCTGTGGCTCTTCCTGCGCCCAGGGCTGGTGCTTCTGACCAGCAGTTGTTACTCTCTGTGGACAGGTTTCACTCAGCACAGGCACAGCACTCAGCGGTGGGATCGGCAATGTGGGATCTGCCGAGTGCCTGACTCGATCCCAAATCTCCTTTGGGATAAGCCACGAGCTTCCTGAGGAGGTAATAGCGGGCAGTGTGGGATGGAGTGTGCCCTGTTTTGTCTATCTCAAAAATAAACAGTCTCACCTCATAGGGAATAGGTAAAATACTAATTTTTATTTCAGCATGCAAACGCTGCTCACACCAGTGTTTCTGAGGAGCGTTACCATTGTAGCCCACCCTGGAGGGCGGCTCTTTAGTGATGCAAATAGACTTCTGATGGTTTGGGTTTTCTCAGTGTAAGGAATAAAGCTGGCAGCAAGCAGCATCTTCCAGCATTTCAGCTGCTTCGGTGCCAAGGATTAGACCAAACTTAACCTTCATCAGCAGTTTAATCTAATGGTGTGGTTGTGCAGCTGAATTAAATCAGGGCTGCACTGGTTGCTCTTCTCCACCCTGCAGCTGTGAGCTCTGCGCTGCTGCTGATGCTCTCCCCTCGCTCGTTCCTGCACTTGGCTAAACCAGCAAAAACCCTCTGGCAAAAGGCAGCAAACATTTCTGTGTGCCTTGGAGAGCGGGGTGAGGAGGTCAGCAAGGTGGCAGGGCCAGCCCTGCAGTGACTCTGGGTGAGCCACCCTGGCAGCTCGCTGCTGCTGGGCACTGCTCCTGCACACAGGTGGTGTGGTGCCAATCCTGTGCGTGGGGGAATCTCAGCTTTCCGTGGGGACATCCCCACAGGACTCCCTGTCACAGGCCCCACAGGATTCCCTGTCACAGGCCCCACAGGATTCCCTGTCACAGGCCCCGGGGACTTGCCCAAATTGCAAAGACGGCTGGTGGCAGACCTAAGATCCCAAACTAACAGCAGAGGAACAAAACCTCGTTCCTTTTGCAGTTTAAATCAGAGTTTTATTTTGATGAATAGAAGCTGAAAGGGAACTCGATGGACTTTGGAATAATGGGACTTGGAAAGCAACATCTTGGACTAAGATTTTCTTTTCGAAGCACCTTTTGTTCGGGGAAGGTACAACAGAAAACCACAAAACGGAGCCTTTTAGGCAGTGGGAGAGGATGCAATTCTCCCGAACTTCCACTGGGCTCCTCTGCTGTTACAGTCAACAGAAGCACCAATTAAACCCTTCCTGGTCTGAACCGAGCTGGTTTCCAGTCGAGATTCCAGCCTGCGGACTCGGTATTGTTTCTGTCCAGAGGTCTGTATTACCAAAACTGACAGGTGTCACAGGGGTTATTCTGTTCTTAGCACTATTTTGAATTAAAAAAAAAAAAATCCTGAAATATTAAAAATATCTGAGAAGAAAAGGTGTTTGTAAGATACTGGAAATCCTATTACGTGGCACCGTTGTGTTTTCCAGGCTGTCCAGATGATAGGTTATGGATGATATTGAAGCTCAGAATCATACAATGACTATTGTGTTAGACTTATACAATGAATACAGCGCCCCACAGTTGAACCAGGTTTCTTTTCCTATTAATGTTTATTTTGTGTCGCAGCAAAATGAGACCTTGGTTCTATATAATTCTCTCTATATAAACATTTCTCTACTTTTTCAAGTGCTCACGAAAAATGCGACAAGATGTCCACCGAGGTCACAAATGTAAGCATAAATAGCTGCAATTTAACATCAGTAGTTAGCAAACAAGATACCCTCGAGGTAAAGAGGCTGATAAAAAGAGGGCAGCGATGCATTAAAGATGCATTATTTGGGGGTCTATGGATATAATTTAGGCTTCACAACAAGGTCAGACTGATTTAATTCTCTCTGCAGAGGTCAGCCCAAGGCCTGGCTGTACTAACCCCTGTGCTCTCCATCTGTCTGCACTCCAAGCCAGACACTCTCAATAGGTGATTGTGTGCTCATGACTGGATGAGAACACATTGAAATTACCTCCAGGTCCAGCCCTCCTCGGAGCCGGCGCTGACCCTGGAGGAGCTGGTACCTCTGGAACTTTGCACCCGGCTGCAGCTTTGAAGTGTGCAGGAGAACATCTGATATTGGTGTTTTCCTAACGCTGTAAGTGCCCACGAGTACTCGCCTCCATAAATGCCTTACTGCGGTGCCATAAATGCTTTATGCAGGTTTATTCTGTGACCCTTGAAACGTGAGTCCTCTTCAGCACCGGCAAAAGTGCAATAATGCACAGTGAAAAACCCCAAACCGCTCCACTGCCCGCTTTCTCCAAAATGAGGAAAAATGAAGAAACTGGTGTTCGTGGACATCTTTATTTAATAGCCCAGGTTTTTAAAAAATCTTCCTCCATAAGCAAGGGATTCTTTAAAAATAATTGACAGGACAAAATAAATATGCCATGTCCCGGTATGTGTAAGTCATTTTCTTGCTGCTTTTTTTCACTTGATGCTAAACGTTTCTGAATTCTCTTTTCATTTTAAGTAGGAAACAGGTTTATTAATCTGAATGCAGCAACTAGAGAAAATGAGGCCAGTGAATGATTTGAGTTTTCAATAGATATTTAGCTCACTGAAACAGGCACACACAGCAAACAGCACTTGCTTTCATGAAAGAAAAAAAGAAGACATATAAGATTAGTGGAGGGTACACTTAATTTTAAAAAATGCAAGACATCTTATTTTTACATGTAGGGATATGAGGATATGAACAGATACTGCTTTTATTGTATGCCAAAGCATAGAGGTAAAATGATATAAAATAGCACAAAATAATTGATGTACTATGCTAACAACCAAACTAAACAAAAAAACCCTTCACACAGTGCTCCTTCTCAGGTGCTGTAAGTATTCCTTGGGTGCAATACTTATGTACATCTGGTTTCAGTGCTTATTTTACATTTGTCAAGCAGTCCATTTCAAAAGGGAAAAAAAAAATGGGTGAATCTGGTTGGGAAGCAACAAAATTAAAATCAGGAATCCAGACCTTAGAAGTAGCTCATCCTGTGTTGCTCAAGCCTGCCTACTGTAAAGTCACCTAAAAAGAGAACTGCAAGAACAATAATACAGATCATGACAGAGTGAATTAAAGGCAGATTTTCAGATTTCTGCCTGTCTTCCTTAGGTTAAATAATGTCCCTGGTAAACAAATTCTGATCTAAAATGATAAAGACTTTTTGTTCCAGGTATCTTACGAAATCACCTCTTGCTCTTGTGCACGATGTGTGCTGATGAATCAGAGATAGTATTTGGCTCTTGAGGCTGTTCCAGTGGCCCCGCTTTTCTAAGTTTGAAGAAGGCAGGGAGAGAATCTGTGCAGAGATCACACACACACACACAAACAAAATAAAACAAAACAACAACAAAAAAGTGGTAAATTATAGAATCTTTTTTTGGGTTTTTTTTAGGACATGTGGTGCCTGACCCCATGTCCCCACGCACACACACCCATTTCTGGTGGCCAGCTCACCTCTTCATTAGGTCCAAGGGTTGCAGGAACACCTCTTCTGCTGGAAGGCGTGCAGGTGTGCTTGGATTGGCCACGGGGAACGACTGGAGAGTGAGTGGCAGAGGAATCACCCTCCTGTGACATAAACTCAGCCCCTGTGGGCTCTGTCTCCTGCTCCCTGAAGGAGCTGGGCTGCCAACCTGGGCTCCTTTCACTGAGTGGGTATTTTTATAGTAGCTACTATTTGTGGTATTGTATTAGGAGTACCAAGGTATTCATTACAGCAACTGTTTGCTTTGAAATACTTTGTGGGCGAGCTTTTATTGCTCAGGAATGGCGCCAGATGGACAGTCCTGAGGAGCAAAGTCCTCGCGCTATCTGCAGATCATGGCACAAGCAGGGCCACACTCAGCCCTTCCTCTTCTGCCCTCCTCCACCGCCAGCCTGACAGTCCAGCAGGACAAGGGCACTCCAGGGAAACCAGCACCAGTTTGATTGGCAGATTTGAGGCACATTTGTTGTAATTCCATGGGGCCTTTCCCAGAGGGTGCCTGGGATTTGGCTGTTCGCAGCCCCTTAAAGCATTCTTCCTGGAGGCTGGGGCAATTTTTGAAGCAGCTGCTGTTTGTTGCATGAATCCACACTGAACAGGCTTTACAATATTTCTATCTCCAGCACCCGGAGCTGTGGTTTACCTTTTTGAATGGGTTTTATCCCCTCAGTCAGGGAAGGGACACAATTTCCAATAGGGATTGAACTGGTAATGTCCATCCTTGTGTCAATAATGGAAGCCATTCACACAGAACAAAATAACCTGTTGTGCCTGGAACTCCCTGTCCTTTGTTTGCATCTCATTTGGAGCACTGCTTATCACTTTCCACCCTAAAATCTGTCTGGCTTCTCGCTTTCCTGAAAAACTGAGCCCAGGGTGGGCTGAAAAAGCTGCCAGCCATGTCAGCTCTCTGGAGACATGCTCATCTACCTGGCTGACTCTGTTTTCCAAAACCCTTGGCAGGATCTGGATCTTAGGCTAGGATGCCTTAGACTTACAGTGGAAACCCTGGCAAACCTGAAACATGACAGAATTGACAACTTCCACCCCAGGGTGGTGTTCTGCTGTGGCAGGGGAAGGAGCACTCAAAGTACAGCTCTGCTTCTCATGCTTTGCTGATGTTCTGCACGCTCAAAAAGGAGAGCAAAAAGCAAATCTGGATGTCTCATAAAAACATATGATTTTCTTCCTTGTAGCAGTCAGTGATCTGACCTCACACTGCACTCTCAGGGGCCACAGGGGTGTAAGGGTTTGGGCTCTCCTGGTCTCCAAGCACACATTTTGCTCTCTGAAACAGAAAAATCCTGTGCCACAAAAACGGGAGCTGCTCCTTGATCGTGCGTTGGTCGCGGTTTTTCACGTGTGAGACACGACATGCTCTGTCAAGCCACCGTATTCAAACTTCCCCTAATATATTTCATTTTTATTAGCAGCAGAGGACAGGTGATTGGAATCCTAATCCTGGGGGTGATGTGTGTGTGAGGTGTAGAACACCTAGGCGTGCGCTGTGGTGCAGCTATCGCAACCAGCTCACACGCTTTGCATTTCAATCTCGAGGCTTTTGCCGTGCCCAGCTTTTCTTGGGGCATTTGGTGGAAATTAAACTGTGAGGGTGCAGGCCACTTCACACCATTATATTTCCCTTTCCTATCATTAAGTTTTTGATTCCTCTTTTCCCTTACTGCGTATTTATACTCCTGCCAAGTTCCAAGGGAGCAGAAAAGCTGCTCCTTGTATTATTATTAAGTGATGCTTTCGACAAGTCAGGCTTTCAGAGAGGAGAGAGCATCAGGCAGGCAGGTGAAGACAATTCCTGCATTGCAGAGCTACTGTCTTACATGTGCTCCTCCTTTGGGATGGAACTTAACAATTCACAGCTCTCTTGTCCTCATGCTCCTTGGGAAACTCACTCCAAGCCAAGATCTTCCAGCCTGCCTCCCTTTGGTTGGAATGGCTCCCTGACTCCAGGAACTCTCTCCCCTCCAATCCACAGGTGGTAGGAGCAGCGTTTGGGGCAGGAGAGCTGAGCTGCTCTTAGGCAAGAAACGGGACAAACAGGTTAAAAAAAGTCCACGTTCCCAGGTGGATAAAGCTGAAGGAGAGCAAAGAAATCACCCTGGCTGAGCAGAAAACAAAAAGATGTTATTTTGTCCTTGCTGTTGCAGCGTTTGTGCGGAGCAGCAGCTGCCAGCAGGGATGGTTTCCCCAGGTGCTCGCAGGGAGTCCTGGGATGGGCAGAGGCCTCCCGAGCTCGGAGCCGAGTTCACAGCCTTGCCCCGCAGCTCTGGGGAAGGTCACCGTGCCCGCAGGAATGTGCTCATGGCAGAGCTCAACACCAGGGGAAGCAGTCCCAAGCGCTTCCTCGGGTTTTCCCTGCAGAAAAGGGGGCTGGGGGACGAGAGAGGACAAAGACAAATTTCTCTTGTGATGGACACGAGTGATGCAAAGCTCTGCATGAAAGCTGGGTAACATAAACCATTCCCTCTCCCCCTCCCACACAGGGAGCCAGAACAAGCTGTGCACGCTGCTTTACCTGTATTTTGATGTCTCAGGGCACGCACAGACCTCAGGCTAGCCCTGTATCAGGGCAGCAGCATCAAACCTTTAATCCCTGAAATTAAAAAGGCCATCTGAACTAATAGGGAGGGAAAAATACCTTGGGACATGTGCAGAGAGTGAAAAGAAACAAGCGTGTAACAGTGTGGACAAAGTCCTGACCTGAAGCACAGTGAACTGCACCAATGCCTTTGGTGCAGCTACAAGTTTATAGTGTTCTGGAGTGTTGTTTATGTTACTATAAAAAAAGGTGAGAAAATATATTCAGTTACTTTCTGTTTCTCCCCATTGAGCAGATGGCAATTCATAGCTCAAACTGTTTTTTAAGCCATTTCACATTTTACTAATAAGTACAACATGCTTTTCAACAGCAAGCCGTGCTCAGGCACTTCTGCAGAGGTTATGTGGCTGCTCAGGTAGCTCAGAAATCAGAGACTTTAGGAATCCTGTTGCATTGTAGTGGCAAAAATTTTCCAGTCACGTCTCACGTGGTGGAAAACACAAACTGAAACCTCTCCTACTTCTTGTTTTAAATTATTTCTAATGTTGCAGCCCACAAATAATAAAAATAGTGCGCTCACCTGAACTGCCTCGGTCTGAGATTGTTTCTACCAACTATGTCCTTGGTGGAACAAACCCCAGTTTTTAAGGAGCTGAATAGTCTTTGCATTTTAGGTGTATAATAATAGGTAGAGATGGCCATTGGGAAAGGTGAGAAAACATTGAGCAGTTCTGTTCCAGGAAGTTTTGGTGCTTTAGAATGAAAGCTGTTAATATTGCGCACACTGGAAAATTCTCACCATTACAACCACGGTTTTCTCAAAACCTGTTAAATTATATGCGTGCAGGAATAAGGAAGAGTGGGTTTTATTATTAATTGACACTCATTTTTAACTGGCATGTGGTGGCAGGTCCTCCAAAGAAACCCGAGGCACAGATTAGAGCTGAAAGTTTTGGAAATGTTCTAAATCTTTCTAGTATTGCAGAGAGGAAGTGTAATATTAAACTGACAAATTGAATATATCTATTTTTTTTCAATGTAATTCACAGTTTCTTCCTATTATTTTTTACTACCCGTGGAGATAAAGCAAAACAAATTCCTCAAAACAGAGAGGAATACATTTCCAGATACCTTTTCCTATTAAGTAATGCATCTCCCTCATACATATGTACTGTCAAATATCCATCCATTCCTTTTCCACACCGCGTCTCCAGCCAGAAGTGTTGGCTATGCAAATATTGCAGAACCGACTCTTAACATATGTGCTGTGTGCCTGGCTACAGCTACACGGGAAACTCTAGGTAATAATTAGAGTCTGCATACATTATCCTGCAATTATAATTTTACATAATCGGTTATGTAATCTCGAGGCTGGTATGCGGTGAGAAACTGAGGTTACGTCAGAATTTCTTGGGAAGAAAAATAAAATCATTGATCGTAAGTGCACGTCCTGGCGAGGAAGAGGAGCAGAGAGGGAGGAGGGACGGTGCAGCTCGGAGCATCTCGGCGGTGAAGATCTCGCTGCGAGGGACTCGCCCCCCGGCAGCGAGCAGGGGCGCCCGGCGGCTCCGGGGCGGGGGCACCGGGGAAGGCAACAAGGAAACGGAGCAGAAGTGGGAAGGTGACAAAGTGGCGGGCGCTGATTTACCGTGGGAGCCTGCGCTCGTTCCCGGCTCCCGAAGCGCTCCCGGAGAGGAGCGGGATGCGGGGCTCCGGTGCGCTGCCGAGCCCGCCCGCCCCTCCCCATCCGCCAGCCCTGTCCGAGCCGCCGCCACCGCCCGAAGGGGCCGGGGGCGAGCGGGCAAAGCCCCCGGAAAGAAATAAAGTACCCCAGGCACGCAGGGAAAACGGCGGAGTGATAATAAATAAACCACCGAGTGAATCAGATGAAACTGCCAGGCGTTCGCTCCCGATAAACAGCAAGCTTTGTAATATCCAGGTGTTGGGGAAAGCTGTTGTCTTATAGTTTATAAATCCCTGCTGGTGGGAGGGAGGGTGAGAATCTTTGGAGGTGAATGAAATATCAAATCACGAGGCTGTATGTAGATTTATGATTGCATAAGAGGCTCGATCATTTCCATATATTGAAATGTGCTGTCCTTTCCGCGACTGCCCAGCCCTTGGAGGGAGAGAGACGCTCGATTCCGCCTTGATCAATGCTGACTGTGAAGCAAGGAGGAGGAGAAGGGGGGGACCAGGCTGGCACCAGATGGAGCAGGGTCTAGGGAAAGGTCAAGGTTAGCTCAGGCTGCTATTGAATCGGTTGCAGCCTCACAGATAGATCTCTGCCTCCGAGGCACCCACTGGGGCTTCTCAGAATCAAATCTAATAGAAAAGGCAGTCACAGAATGAAATCGCTTCATCTGAATGCTAAAATTGTTATTAGGCTACATTAGAGAGATACCGGGCACATGATTACCAAAAAAGGAAGCATGCCTAGCAGTTTGCGACTGAAATAAAAGCTGTGAATATGTTGATACCATCGTGGATGTGCAAAGATAATAGATAACAGGAGAGCAGGGCAGGGAGAGACGCGTGTGTGTAGCGAACAGATTAACATATTGATGCGGACGGATGTGTCCCTATGAAATTGCCGTGCGCGCCGCCGGGGCTGGCTCTGGCCGTACGCGGGCAGGAACGCGCGCCCTCCCGCGTGCCCTGCCCTGGCCGTGCTCCTCAGCACTCCCAGGACATTTGTTCATCGCTTGGGACACCAGGGACGAGAAGTGGGAGCCCGCTCAGGGGAGAGCTTTGGTGGCAGCTCCTCGCAGGACCCACCTGCAGCCGCCCTCAGCTAGCGCTGCGGCGGTCGCCGTCACTTTGATTTTTGGTTTTAAGTCCTCCTGAAGGCACAGGGCTCAGACATTGTTCGAGGCCGCTCATTTTCTGCCTCATCTCAGGCAAAACTCCCAGGTAATGCCAGTAGGTCCACACACATGTGCAGCCCCCTGCCCCATCCCGGACACGGGAGCGTGACGTGAGCGCACACATACGTGTTTGGAGCAGCGGTGCTGGCAGCTGGCTTCCAGAGATCAAAGTGGGGCTGTTCCCACCTACCAGCTCCACCACGTTACCAATTCCTTAACCTACAGCACAGCCATGTCTTAAAGAAGGATTTGGTCTTGTAAAATAAATGCTGGCTACACTAGATTAAACACGATGACTGCACTCTAAGGGTTAATAAATTTAGAATTAACAGATCATCCCAGCTTGATACAGCTACTATAGATGATTTAATATGCAGCCTAAGCAGGTTGACAGTCAGCTCACAGATGCAGATAAGATCAAACAGTCTCTTGATTCAATAGATTGAATGGTTGTACTGAGTGTCTGGAAGGTGAGTGACAGTGCGTATATGGCAGGGGTTCTGGCAAAGAAGGGCTTCGATTCCCCACTGCTGTGCACTGCACTGGTTTTCCTTTTCTAGCAGTCAACCTTTTTCAGCAATCAAACCCGGAGTTAACATGAAAAAAAAATGTCTCAAATATAGTTCAGGAGAGTTATTTGAAGTTTTCAGTAATGAAAAGCTCCATGCTTTAATGGTAATCACCATTACTATCGCCAGTCTGCACTTCAGATTCCTTTTTCACGGACAAGGCCATCGCCTCCCACTCCATCCCACGGGGAGTCTCAGCTGTCCACAGGCTCTGTCTGTCTGTCCACATCAGTCCCCTTCCCTGGCAGACCTAAATCCACAGGAAGGAGCTATTTTGGAGGCCAAACAAGGACACCTTGCCCCAGACAGCCGCTGGGACTTAGTGAGTGCAGCCTTATCCTAATGTGATTCGCCGTCCAGAGGCTTTGGCTGCAGGAAACCTCGGTGGATGCAGAGTGACAAAGACAATTCCCCCGGAATGGAGCTTCTTTCTCAGCTCTTTTGCTTTTCTGGCTTAAAAGTTAATGTCTGTAGTAAGTCTTCTGTGGTTTATGTTTTCCTTTTTTGCTCTCCTGTCCTATTTAAATGGGAATGTAAAACAGTCCTCATGGAGGCTGGTGAGCAATGGGATGACAGAGTGGTCTCTAACAATTTTATTATTTGATCAAGAGTAAAAGCTCCACCTGAACCATTAGATTTTACAATATGAATATGTTTCCAGGCAATTTTTAAAACGCATATTATGCATTCAATAGACAGCCACAGGTCTGAATTGTGTCTTATTGTATTATATGGGGCCACCACCATACTGATAAGGATATTTGTGCTAGAGTTACTGCACATCTGAATGCTTATAAATTAGCTGTACGGTTTACTTTGGTGGGGTTTTAAAAATACTCCCACGGTTTTGATGAATGCCCTGCAGAAGGCTGGTGTGATGAGCAGCGCTGCTTTGAATCTGCCAGCAGAGCAAACCCAGAACCCACCTGAGATCTGTTTCTTTGTGATTTTTAAAAATGGGCTCATGTATTTTTGCAAGTGCTTACCTGTGAATTATAGTTTCCTTTTAGTTTAGAAACCAGTGGCTCCCTTCCCATCCCTCAAATGCTGAGTTAGGAAAGAGAGGGCTTTGCTTACAGATCCACATGGGAGCCTCCACAGGTTTTCCAGAGCAGGTCTGCCACGCCACTCAGGGCTGAGCCACTCTTTTTCCTACTCCATCCCTGGGAGCACCTCTCAGGTGATCCGATGGAGGCACGAAAACCTTCATCCTTCTAACCTCAGACGGGCGACATCAAACTCAGGGGCGGAGGAACAGCGCTCAGATACCCCTTGCAGAAGAGATGCCCAAGGAGAAGAGCCCGAGGGAGCCGGGTGGGGCTGGGAGGGCTGGGGCAGCCGTGGGGCTGGGGCAGCCGTGGGGCTGGGGCAGCCGGGTGGGGCTGGGGCAGCCGGGTGGGGCTGGGGCAGCCGTGGGGCTCGGGGAGCGCCGTCCCTGCCCCGGGGGCTCCGGCGGGACCCGGGCTCGGAGCGGCCGCCGCGCCCCCCGGGTGCCCCCGCGGCGGCGGAGCCGCTTCCCGAGGCGGAACCGGCGGAACCAGCGATGTGGCAGCAATCTGCATATTGATGGTGCCTCCTGCCGCTCTCCCTTGATTGCTCCGCAGGAAGGAAAGGTAACAGGAAAATACTGAACCCCCTCTCCAAAGTGGTGAAGAGGTTTCTACGTGCGCGGGGGCTTTGATGGAAGAGTAAAGCCTGGTAAAGCCCATGGCGGGCAATTTGTTTGCCAAAGTGATTTTTGTCTTTGGATTTGAAAGCAGTTGTGTGTTTCTTTTCTGTTTTTTTAAGTTCTGAGGCTGAAAATGTGAGAGATCACTTCAGGGAAAAGTAATTAGCCTCGTCATATTCGCTGAATGCGTAAGTCTAAGGAGGAGGCAATCCTTGGAGATTGGGAAAGGCATTGAACAGACACTTTAAAAGTACCGGGCCGTGGTACAGGTATTTTTCAGTCCCTCTCATAAGCAATGTGCAGATGTGCAGCGTGGCATTGAATGTAAGAGCTAATAGAGAAGAGTTTCACTTCTATTGGCTCTGAGTGCAGTGGCTGCCTAGGACACACCTGTTGTGAGGCACTTGCCTAGGACACACCTATTGTGAGGCATTTCTGGCCTTCCTCGTGGGAATGGCCATGGCTGTGGCCCTAAGTGTTCAGATCCCTTCATTTCTGGGCAGCACCAAGCAGGGTGCCAGGAGCCCACAGCTCATCTCCGCCCCGTGCTGAGGGGATGCTCGGCGCTGTTCAGCAGGAGATGGATCCCATCTGCCCTGTCCCATTGCCCCAGCCACATTAGACCAAGCTTCTCCCTACAGCCTGGTGCTCTGTATGGCCTGGATTTACCCCGTGGGTATCTAGAGCACCAAGCAGGGTGCCAGGAGCCCACAGCTCATCTCAGCCCCGTGCTGAGGGGATGATCGGCGCTGTTCAGCAGGAGATGGATCCCATCTGCCCTGTCCCATTGCCCCAGCCACATTAGACCAAGCTTCTCCCTACAGCCTGGTGCTCTGTATGGCCTGGATTTACCCCGTGGGTATCTACAGCACCCAAACCTCTGAGGGGGGTGTGTGTCAGCACAGACAGTGCATGGAGCTCTCTCTCCGTGTGTTTACATCTACTTGTCTCTCTCTCTCTCTCTCTCCAGGCTCTCAGATGCTGTGAAACTGAATAGGATAGGGCAAATTACAGTCTAAATTGTGAATACATTAATTTCAGTATGGTAATATCAAACATTGTACTTATTTCTGATTTCTGTATTTAATTTCCCCTGCTTTTTTAAATGCTGGGGAATAGTTGCTCAGTGAACAATAGCATTAGTACAATAACTCCCCCCAACCCCAGCATTCATACTTAATGCACATCAGCTTTCTATGTAATGCCATACAATATACTTGCACGTTATTTTAATTGAGTGAAATCTTATTCATGCTGGTGGGAGAAGGCATTCTTTTCACTGCAGCCAGGACTCACACTGCACTGACAGAATTATGTGTGCTGACAATAACAAATGGTGGCAAAACTATCCAAACTGCTCAAAGAAGTGGGCTCTTATCACAGGTTATTCACCACCACTCCTGCTCCCCCTCAGTGCTGTGTCTTTCTGTGCAGCTTTGGGCTATGTAACAATTTATTCTTCTGACTACAGAGAGTTGCATTAAAATATTATTGTAAGCATTTTAACAATTAAGCTGAAATTTTGCGTAGAATAAATATGGCGAAGGAGAAAACCCACAGTAAAGCTGTCCTTATTTTTAAGCACAGAGAAAGGACTCCGCTCTCTCAACTATTAATTATTTTTCATCCAGAAAAGATCCTCACACAAACTATGTCATGTTCTGCAAAGCAGGCGCATTTCTTCTTGGCTGGAGCTAAAAGCTAAACCGAAATGTCACCTGAAATAGTCATATAAAATGAATATAGAAAATGATGATTGTCTATGTTAAATTTCAGTTCAGTGCATTCTACGTGACTAAAAGTTGAAGCTCTAAAAAGCAATGTGAGTTATTTAGAGAAGATGTTAAGGCACCAATCTAACAGCACGCTTGAGTACATGCTTACTTTAAGCATGTAAGTACAGCTGATGTGCCCAAAGATAAATATGTGCTTAAGAATTTTGCAGTACCCAAGGCCAAGTAGATTCCTCTGGCAGGGGCTATATCAAGGAGAGTTAGAGGAGGAAAATCCTTTTTTATTGCACTGTCCTTTCTACTGCCCCTCACACCAAGTGTGCTAGGAAGGAGGGACTGTGTTCAGTAGCAGGTAAGTAAACAACTAAATCTTTCTTCATCTTGTGTAGCAAAACTAATTTCTCAATGGAAATAATTTCTTTTTGATTGCTGATGTTGAGTTTCTCAGATTAGTGAGTTATTTTTGTTATTCTACTTCTGAAAATTGATTTGAGGTGTAGCTGGATTTATTTTTCAAGACAAAATGTTTGCCTTTCCCTGCTGCCACATGCAGAGTAGGGCTTTCCAGATTTCCTCATTGGGAGAGTTTGATCCCCTTGGACCTAATCTTGCACGGAAGTGCACTTAGCAGCTCAAGTCAGAACAGGAATTCAAGGAGCTGTTTGTGTCAATGACCTGCCTTCCTACTGCTCACGGCCTTGGACACAGTGACCTTGCTTGGCATCTCAGCAGCGTCTCAGAAGGACCAACCTGTGCCACCGTGGCTTCTGAGAGGCCACACAGGCCGGGGGATTTGGATGTGTGGGACATCTTGCCCAGGAGCACCTGGCTTCTCACAGAGCTCTGGTTTGGAACGGCTCCCACAGGACACAGCCCTGCAGTGTGAGAGCCCCAGGCTGCAGCCAGGCTTGGTCAAAACTCTTCCTGAAACAATGGAGATGCTGCTCTTGAGTTCGGGTGTCCCTGCTCCTTAACTCTGTGGAAACTCTGGGATCCAGCTCTGTGAGAGCAGTCCACTCACAGCTCCTGGCTCTTCTTTCTGGCCCTGGGCTGGGCTTTGTTTGCTGTAGGGTCAAGGAAAATCTCGACTCTGCATCTAAACTAAACATGCACTCTTTGTCTTAGTGTGATTTGAGGTGATAAAACCTGACTTGTGCAAGTTTAAAGCTAGGGAAAAGTAAGGGAGCATTTATCAGCAAAATCCTTTGTAACACAAACCAATATTTAAACTCAGGCTCAATATTCAAAGTTGAGTGGCTCATCCCTTTCTAAGTGATGCCAGCACACAGGCAGGACTCATTTCCACACATTTCTGGGGGAAAGATAAAGCCCAGGAAGATTAAAAGATTCCAAGAAACTGTTAGCAAAGATATTTATTTATGTTCTCTTTATCTTACACGTTTAGGACCCTCTTTGGAGATAACCAAAGTGTCACTTCTTGTTCCTGGCCTCTTCTCAGTGTGTAGGAACAGGCAGGCGGGTCAGGGTGGCAGGTGTGCCCTGTGAAATCCTCAGGGTAGCTCTAGATTTACCTGGGCTATCCACACATGTTCCATTGAGTAGGGAGCTTCAGAAGACTAGAAGTACCAAATTCATACCCTAGATGTCAGTAAAAGAAAAAAACATTAAAACCCATTAAAAATCATTTCATGGAAGTCTGTGAATCAAGCAACGGGTTAGCCAATTATTCATAAGATAATTCCCTATATGGACTGACAGTTGGAGTCCCAAGTTTCAGCTCAATCAAATTTACACAGCCCCAGTTATAACCTCTTCAAGATGGGGATTGTAACGGGAGCACTGACAGACCAGAACTACTGAGCCTCTTCAGTAACAAAAGCTCAGCTACCTCACTCGTGCCGTGGCTGCTGGAGCTGCAATAATTAAGACTGTATGGATGTGCATTATAGGTCAGGTTCTGGGAGGTTTTAAATGCACATAGTTTAAATCACGTTGGCCTGAAATGTAGCATAGAAACGCTCAGGGGCAGGTCACGTGTTTGCTTATAAAAAGACATAAATATTAAACCTACAATATGACAACTAAGTAAGTAGTGCAAACGAAACCCAGTTTGGCTGAAATCAAACATTTGATTAAAAATGAGATTTTTTAGTAATGCCTTCCTCTGCCTGCCCACACACAAGCAAAACTCTTTGTGCGCTTCAAGGGAGGGTTTTGGCCGCTTCAAAGTCTGTTCCCTGAGCACTTTGTGCCATGTATTTCACAGTGATCCCCGGAAAGCACAGTCAAGGTTCAGGGCTCCATCGTGCTAGGTGCTGTGCAAGCAGAGGCAGGCTGAAATCCCAGGCCATGCTGAACAACCATGGAAAAAAAAGTCTCCCCAAGTTGAGGGTTTTATTCCAGGTCCTGCCTAGGGCGAGCCGATAACGAAATCTTTGTGTCACCTGGCGCTCAGATGTCTGTGATCCTGCACGGACTCGCTGCTCTGTGTGCCGTGCCTGCTAGTAAGAGCTTGCAAAATCAGGGTTTATTTTGAGCCTTCATTAAAAAGGGAAAAAAAAAAAAAAAAAAAAGAAAAAGGAGAGGAGGAAAGGCAAAGCAGCGCGCCCAAGTTTCTCCTGCGGGAATACCAATGCACGTACTATTTCTAGAACGTGCAAGTAAGTGCTCTGCTCATTCACGGGAGTGAGCCTGGTGTGATAAGAGTTCCACCCACGGTGCCTCCGCCCGATGGAGGCTATCGAGGCGGTGTGGGAAAGCACCCGTGCGATCTGCCTGCCGTTACATAACGCAGCCCCGCGCCGGGAACTGCCACGGCTCTGCAATTTGTGCTTGGTCCTAACGTTCTGTGGCGTTGGCAAGTGAGATTCCTGCTCTGAGTGAGTGAGTGACAGCTGGAGCTTCGAAGCAGGAACATTTGCCCACCAAAGTTGCTGAACTCAGGCACTGCCAAGTCTGTCACTGAGGCAGCAGATAGGCAGCGACAGCAGAAGGTGGCATGAGCGGTGCCACGCTCCTTTGCACCTTCAGCTCCCAGCCCTGGGCGCCTGCCCGTGAGATGGAGGAAGGCCACACTTCTCAACGTTGGTTTTATGTCCCTTCCTACAGAATTGTCCCTCCCAACCTCTCAGACTCTCAGGTGCTTGAATGTGGGGAGGACCATGCTGCTTCTCAGGCAGAGAGCTGAGGTATGAGGAAAGGGACGGATACATTTTGGCAGGTTTAAACCTTAGACTGATTCTCACAGCATGAATGTTCTCACCTGGGCACTCTGTCCTGCTGCTGCAGGTTCCTGCCGCTGCTGTGGGACGGGATGGGTGCCCACCTCTGCTCCCAGCTGCTCCAGGGCATGAGCTGGTGTCTCAGGGCTCTGGTTCACATGGGACAGACCGAGGTGGGATGGGCACTCAGCTAATGAGACAGACCCTTCTCTAAGGTTTGCTTCCCCTTGGAGGCAGCCTGAAACCCACCATGGCTCTGATTTCAGCGCGTACTTCAGAACTCGCTGAGGTGCAGGGCCACATTTCCCCCAGCTGACTTTGCTCTGGGGCTAGGAGTCCGTAGGCGAGGAGCAGCTGATAACATGGCCAGGGTGACAGCAGCTCCAAGCGCTGCAGCACGACGGCGAGGCATGCCCTGCAGCTTGGACAAAGGGCTGTGCAGGGGCAGGAGGTGACACACAGGTTTGTGTCAGCGCACAGAACTCGATCACTGGGTCGTCTTCTGCGCAGGCCTGGGTTTGTTTTCACCTGCCCTTCCAATCTGCCAGGGTTTCTAGGTGTTAGCAGCCAGCACTCGGGCACTTCTCTCTGTGCTCACCTGGCACTTGCAGCGCGTTTGTCAGCACAACCCAGCCAGGGGAGAGCGTGCAGGAGGTGCAGACCGGGCTGGGGATGCTCGGCGTGTCACGGAGGTGCTGGGGGCTGGAAGCAGAGATGCAGGAGGTGGGTGCAGCCCGTGGGGTGCCTCGCCCCTGCTCCACAGCTCTCCCGGGTGCTCCCAGCCCCGGCTGTGCCCTCTCTGGCCCTGTCTCTGCCCCCGGGGCTGACCCTGCTGCCATCCGCAGCCTCTCGGCAGCACCGGGGCCACCGCACCGCCCTTCCCGCGGCTGTCCGAGCCCCGGGCACCGGCGGGGCTGCCGTGTCTGGGGGGATGCTCAGCCCGCAGCCCTCCCCGCAGCGCGGGGCTCAGGCTGTAGCAAACTCCCTGGCAGGAGCTGTTTGTTGACCACATTCACGTTCAGAGCCCTGAAGCTAAAAGCACTTTACACCATAAAATAAAAGCACTGTCTTTTTTTCTAAAAGGTTACGTCTGGAGGCCACGCTGCTCATACTTCATACAGAAAACTACTGAAAGGGCTATGAAATCCTCTATGATTTACACTCCCTCTCAGTGCATTAGGATATAGATCTACTCGACTCTAAAAATACTGTGGAGTTTCTAACCGACGTGAATATATGTGCATTATTTCAGAAAGTCTGTTAGAAAACTTGTCAACACATTATAAAGCATAAACCAGGACTTGGCCATTAAATACAGAGATCAGAGACAAAATGTATACGGCAGGAAGTACCGAGAAAAGTCCCTCCATTCAAAAAAAAAGTCTATTAGCTAAAAGTTTACACACAATATACACCAAAAGGTTTAGAGCGAGACCGTGGACCGCAATTACAAGGCATAAATGGAATCAGTAGGGGCTTTACAGTCCCCAGCGCAGTTAACTGGGCTGCCTGAAAATAATTTTAATATTGTCATAATTTATTACCCACCGAAAGCCACATCCAGGATTGTAAATACAGTCACTTTGTGTCCACGACTGCTCGTTAAACAGCCTCGTTCCCTTCCCCTAAAAATACAATGAAATAAAAACCCACCTGCATTATTAATCTGCGGTCATGCCGTGTTAAAAATGTCTTCTCACTCCTTTTCTTTCTTGAGATTTGTTATCTCCCTCCAATCACATGACAATGCGAAGCGCGGTGGGGTGGGGTGGGGGGGTACAGGAACGAGGGGGAGCCAGCACTTTTGCGATCAAATGCTAATATTAATAATTATCCAGCCAGGATGAAATATTATTTTTAAGGCAGCGAGTTTCCATTTAAATCGAGGCATTTTTACGGCGCTGGAATTAAGGGCATGCTGATGGTAAGAACATCCTCGCTGCCATTCATGAAAGCATCTGTAAAATTAGCTCCTGACTGTAGGTTTTGAGATGCGATCTGGGAAGTCACCTCTGGAATCTCAAACACGGCACGATAATGAAACAGATTTAGTTGTCACCAAGTGCTTAATTTGCTATGATTTTTAGAAAAGAAAATCAATGAACGATGCCTGTGATTGGGAATGAGCACAGGTAGGTGTGCTGATGCAGGTTGGCTTTAGAGAGCGTAATGAATTGTAATTCAGAGGAGTGTTAACTGCGAACCGCAGAACCTTTCAGGGGTAATAAAGTCATTACTTTTTACATTGCAGCCACCTTCAAAAGCTTTATACGTGCCATTAGATATAAATCAGGCCCATATATATATATATATCTACATCTCCGGTTCAGGCACACACGCCCGTGTGCACGCCTGGCAGGGACATGTGCACGCCTGGCACCGCCAGCCCTGCCTGCGAGCGGCGTGAGCCCAGAGCCGCCGCCGGTGTCACCTGCGCTGCCTCCCTGCGCCGCGTCCCGCGCCCGCTCCCGCAGCGTCCCCGGCGGATCGAGGGGGGCAGCGGGGCCCGGGGGGGCCGGGCGGCGGCGGGCGGAGCCGGGGGGCGGCTGGCGGGAAGCTGAAACCGGCGTCGCACCGGCAGCTCCGCCAACAGGTCCCCGCCGAGCCCCGGCCCCGCCGCCCCTCGCTGCCCCGGCTCTGCCCTAAGGCCGAGTGTCCCTTAGCGCGGCGGGCAGCTCCTCGTCCCCCCGGGCTCCGCTCGGGCTGTCCGCCGCCGTGCCGGGCACGCTGAGCCCCTCGCACTCCCTTGGCAGCCGCACTTTGCTCCGCACGCCCGCTCGCCTCCGGAGCTTATTTCTGCCGCAACCTGATCCCTCCCGGCGCCGGCAGCGTCCGCCTCGCTCCGGGTCCTTTCGGCGAAGTTGCAGCCGCTGCCGCCGCCGCATCCTCCCAACTCCAGCCACTTCTCGGTGCCTGCTGCCGCCTCGCCTCCCCCCCTCTCCCGCCGTCCCCCGTTGCCAGCCCGCCGCCCCGCCGCCCGCCGCCCCGCGTTTCGCTTTCGTTCAGAGCCCGCGGCTGCGGGCAGGGCTCGGAGCGCCGCCGGGGCGCGGAGGGGGCTCCGGGGCTGGCGGGCGCGGGCAAAGCCGCGAGGTCCCGCCGCCCTCCGCTCCCCCCGCGCCCGGCTCCTGCGGCTTCTCCTGCCCTGCCCGCCGCTTCCTCGCCCGCCAAACTCCGCTCGCCGCTCCCCCGCCCGCCCCGGGGCAAGGGCCGCCGCTCGCCGCCGAAGTTTCCCGCGGCCCGGCCCGAGCCCCCGCCGCCCCCCGGCTCCCCGCGGGGCCGCCGCCGCCGCCGTCCCCCGGGGACGGGCCGCAGCTCCCGGGAGGAGGGGACTCGGCGGCTTCGAGGAGGATGGGGGCGAGCGGGGAAGCCGGGAGCCGGATGCCCCCCCCCCGTTTGCTTTTTGGGTGGTCTCCGGTCCTACCTGGCTTCCCCCAGCTCCCCCACCTCCTCGGCACAGCCCGCGGCCAGCCTGCCCCGCAGCCCTCTCTGCCCGGCTCTGGCTTCACCGATGTGTTTGCTTTTCCAGCGGGGGTGTGCGTGCGAGAGCTGCCGCTGCCTGCCTGCCTGCCTGCTCGCTTTCTCCCGCTCCTTTTCCTCCCTTCTCTCTCCCCGTGTGCGTGTGCAATTTCCCCCCCTCGCCCCTCTCCGGGGTCCCCTCTCGCACCCGCTGCTCGGCGGCCACTCGCGGCTCCGGCCGCCGCCCCCTCCGCCCGCGGCCCCCCGGCTCCATTGGGCAGCGTGCGCCGGGCGGCCGGTGCGCCCCCCCCGCCGCGCCCCCTCCCCTCTCCCCCCTGCGATCACTGTCCATTGGCTTGTCCTGCTCTCTTTTTCATGTCCAGCCCCTGATGAGTGTCCATTGGTGTTGCCTTCGCCTTCCCTCCTCCCCTCTCCCCGGCTTGCCCTGCCCATGTTTTGTATGTCTCTGTCCATCCAGGCTCCTGACGTTCAAGTTCGCAGGGACGTCACGTCCGCACTTGAACTTGCAGCTCAGGGGGGCTTTTGCCATTTTTTTCATCTCTCTCTCCTCTCTCTCTCTCCTCTCTCTCTCTCCCTCTCTCTCTCTTTTTTTTTTTCCTTGCACAAAAAAAAAAAAAAAAAAAAAAAAAAAAGCCATGACTGCTATCCCACAATTCATCTTCCCTGCGCCATCTTTGTATTATTTCTAATTTATTTTGGATGTCAAAAGACATTGATGAAGATATTTTCTCTGGAGTCTCCTTCCTCTCTAACCCGTCTCTCCCGATGTGAACCGAGCGACTCACAAGCCACCGAAGCCACCAACCCACCATGTCGCGCCGCAAGCAAGGCAAACCCCAGCACTTAAGCAAACGGGAATTTTCACGTAAGTAACCCGGAGAGCAATTTATTTAATTTCCTCTTCACGGATTTAATTTTTAATTCGAGCTAGAGCAGGGAAAAAAAAAAAAAATTAAAAGTGAGAGGGAGTGAGCGAGTCGGGGAAAAAATGAACTCAGCGCCGGCTCGGGATTCTCGGCATTCCGGGTAATTTCTCCCTCTCTAATTTAATCACCTTGATGACTTTTCTTCTCTTTCTGCCCGTGCCCCTCGCCCTCGGGCGCGCACTCCGCTGCCCCGCTCCGCGCTCGCCTCTCGCCTCCCGCTCTCCGCGCTCTTTGGCGGCAAGAGCGGCAGCTCTCGCCCGGCACCGGGAGAGGCGCGGGCGAGGTGCAGGGCTGCCGGGGGCACAGCCGGCCGAAAGTGGGAAGAAATTCCTGCGGGAACGGCGGGGCTGGACGCCGGACGCGGCGGTGGCCGGGCGGGCGGGATGCGCGGGCGAGCGGAGCGCGGAGAAAGTCCGGCGGCCGGAGCCCCCCGCGCTGCCCGCGGGCTCGCCCCCTCGCCCCGCGGCGCCCTCCCGGGGGGGCCGCAGCCGAGCCCGGCCGGGCCGCCTCCCTTTTGTTTCCGCCGCGGGGCGCGGGTGGCCGTCCCGCCGCTCCCCGCCGCCCCGGGCCGGCGCCGTGCGGGGGCTCCGCCGCCCCGACCTCGCCCCGCGCCCGCCCCGCCGCCGCTCCGGCTGGGGCTGGGGCGGGGGACGGCACCGGGCGGCGAGGGAGCCGAGCCGAGCCGCGCCGCGCCGGCTGGGATTCCCTCCTCGCCCTCGCCTCGCGTTCTCCCGCTCGCTTACTATTTTTTGGAAGATTTTCAAAAAAAAAAAAAAAAAAAAAAAAAGTGGAAGTGGATTTTGATTGGGAAAAATCTCGTGTCTGAATGTTTACAAGCACCGCGTGTGCGGGGAGCCTCCTGCCAACAAACACAGGCGAGAGCGAGCCCGGGCTGAGCACACACGCGCGCTCACACACACACACACACACACACACACACACACACAGAGACACACACACACACTCGCACCCTCACACCCGCGAACGGCCCTTTCTCGCCGCCGCGTCTCAACCCCAAACCAAATCCGCTCTCCCCCGGAGAGAAAAAGCAAACCCCGAGCCCCACCACACCGTTCGCAACAAAAACTCTCCGGCTCCCTCCGTCCCTCCCTCCAGCCGCCACCACACACACCAGGGCTAGATGCAAGATAAGCGGGAGCGCTCTTTGCACAACAAAAGGCAACTCGAGCTGGAAAGGTTTGGGGCGAGGGGGGTGGGAAGGAAGGGAGAAAAAAAAAAATCCTCTTTTCCTCGGGGTGAGCCTGGGGGAAGGGGAAATGCTGCATGCTTTTCCTCACTCCTTTCCCCCCCTTTTCTTTATTTCTTCCTTTCTCTCTCTCCCATTACTCCCGGCGGGTTTTGTTCCCTCCCAGGGATGGCAGAAAACCCAGGGCCGTTTCTTCCTGCCAACCATCCCCGGCTCCCTCGGCCCTTCGCAAAGCCCCCCAAACTTTCCGCCGCGGTTTCTCTTCCCCCGCGGCCGCGCAGACACTGCGGCCAGGTCCGCACATGGAGCGAGGGAAGCGGCGCTGGCTCTGTGCGGGCGGCCGCTCTGCCTGCCCAAAGTTTGCCCTAAAACCCGGGGTGTGTCGGGGGCTCGGCCCCTCCCCCCGCCGTCTCTTTCCCCCGATACTTTTCGGGGAGCTCCTTTTATTTCAAATTTTTTTTGTTTTTCATTGCCTGGCTAGGGATGGGGTGCAGCAGCATCGCTGGCATATGGGGATGGGCCCCCCCCCCCCCCGGAAATGGGGGGTGCACGGGGGTGCTTTTCCCGGGCAGCCGTGGAAGCGGGGAGCGGGGATGGCGGCGGGAGCGGAGCAGGGGCTGGGGGGCTCCGGCTGGGCCCCCGGGGGGCAGCGGCGGCGGCGGGCGGGATCCCCGCGGCGGCTCCCGGCCGGGCGGCGCGGGCCGGCGCGGAGCGCCCCACGTGCGGGGCGGCAGCGGCGGCCGGGCCGGGCCCCGGGTCCCTGCGGGCAGAGCCGCCCCGGCCGTGGGGAGGGGGCGTGGGTGGGCCGGGAGCCGGCGGGGAACGGGAGGCCGGGCCGGGGGAGCGGCGCGCCGGGGATGCGGCGGCGGGGCCGGGGCCGGGGCGGCGGAGGCGGCGGGCGGGATCCGTGCCCGCTTCGGTCGCTAGGAGGCACAGCGAGATCAAACAAGCGGGCAGCCCCGCGAACTTGAACCTGGCCGGCTCCTCCGCTGCCGCCCGGCCGGCGGGAGGGGGAGGGCGCCCAGCCCTCCCCTCCACCCCCCCACGCCCCCCTCCCTCTTCTTCTTTGTTCTTAATTTTGCGCGGAGTTTGCTCGCTCCGGGAGGCAGCGGGGGATGCTCGCCTTCCCCCTCCCCGGGTTTCCCCTCCCTCCCCACAACGTGTCGGCGGTTCCCATTGTACCCCCAAGTCTCCCTTTCCTCGCACCGCACGATCCGAAGGCACGAACTTGGGATTAAAGAACCCGTCTCCATCCTTCCCACGGTACGGTGCGAGAAAATGCCCCGGCAGCGCATCCCGCACTGCCCCGCGGGCGTTTCTCCTCACCGCAGTGTGGCACCCCCCTGCCCGCCCCATCACCCCCAGTACCTCCTTTCTCCCGGCACTCCAAAATCCATCCCGCTTTTGCCGGTGCGGTTGTTTTGGTGGCTGGGAACAGGGGGGAAAAAGGGGGGAGTAGGAGGGCGAAGGGGGAAAGCTGAAAAGACATGTTGGTGGAAGGGCAATTTGCATGAAAAATAGAGACGGATGATTAGGGACCCAGGCAGGGAATTTTGATTGCCCCAGAATTAAAAGATGCATCCTGCAAATCGGAGGCAAGACCAGGTGAAATGTATTCTGGTGTTTTCTTTGTAATCCCGGTATTTTATATTATGTTCTAAAAGTAGCAGTAATAATAAAAAACATATTTTTTTTGCTGGCTCTGCCTCCATCAGGAGCCAAATGTTTTGCAGCTAACACAGTGCCAGCCGTATTTCATACATTAGTATATAATTCTTGTTAATTAGCAATAATTTACGTTAAGAGCATAGAAAATGTTGAGGTTACAGGTTTTATATCTGTACATTTGATCATCTTGTTATTTTCAAGAACTTTGCCTCCTATAAAATTAATTAGGTGAAATGTGGAGGTGTAATCAGCAACCTCTGAATTACCACTTCATTTCCTGGTTTTGATTGTAAATCAGCCCAGTCCGTACGGACTTTTAGCAAAGTCTATTTTTGTTCGGTGCCACTTTTAACTGTCTGCTGTCGAAGCAGCGGGTTACCTTCCCCTGCTAAATAATAGTGACAGCGTCAGAAAGGAATCAGGCCGCGGGAAAACATTATAATTGAGTGATGATGATGCAGAGCTCCTCGCTAAGCCGGTTGCGAGGGGAGCACGGGTGGTTTTGTGTCTCTTTGCTGCGGAGGGTCGGTGAGCTCCAAGTTGGGTTCGCAAAAAACACCTTTGTCTGCGAGCTGCCGGTGGCATTAGTCCTGCAATAATTTACTCGCCGGGTCCGAGCGCAAGGGGACGGCTCGGGGAGGAAAATCCCGGCAATCCCGCAGAAACAGCCCGTGCTCCTGTGCCGAATTCCCGAGGAGCAGCGGGAGACGCACGCTGTGCCTCCTCTCCTGCCGCTCCGCAAGTTTAGGAGAAAGCCCCGGCGATTAAGACATTGTTTTTATTAATACGAATGTAACCTTCATATTCCTGTGGTTGACCTTACGTTAAATTAGAAGTAGTACTAGAGGCAAGAAATGATGGACTGGATCCCTGTGTCCTAGTTGGAGCTGAGGTACGGCGAGGTAGTGTGCTCTTTCAATATTATTTTACGCAGCACAACTGGGAGCTACTCCAGATCTTCCTCCTCAATATTCAGCCTAGGTAGGGTTGAAATAAATTTAACCTGAGTTCACTGGATTTTTGCACTTTATCAAAATCAGTTCCAATATTGTGCAGTCAAATTAAAATCTATTTTTTGATTCTCTGTGGCTTTAAGTTCATTAAATGTGAAATTGGCAGCCAGCTAAAGAAGGTCAGGCTGATTAACTGTTTAGGAGTTGTATTCTGTCTCTCTTGTGTTACCTGGCAGTGTTTTGAGGTGGGCTGTATGTGCAGTACCCTCTCCTCCTGCCCGCTGCTGTTAGCGTGCGTGTTGTGTTGCGCAGGCAGACGAACACCAACACGCTGCTGCTCGTATTTATTTTCTTTCCCCCCTCGTGAAAGGCGATGGCGGTGGAGACTACACAGAGATTGCCAGGGTATTTTTCTGCAAATGTAACGTCAAAAAAAAAAAAAAAAAAAAAGCCAACAGAAAAGAGAGCCGAGTCTGCCTCGTTAAAGCATCCACTGACGATGCTGTGAGCAGAAATAGCCTCATAATGAAGCTTTTTGGAGCTCATTCAGAAAATTTGTCAACTTTGACAACATTAGGCAAGGTATTTTGAGTTTAAAGAAGGCGCTTCTCACTGTTGCGAGGAAATGTGGCAGTTGCTTGGCCAGGCTGATTTTTAGATGCTGAAGGCCATGGGTGCTAACATGTTCAAGATAATTTAGGTATTCCCTTATTTCAGGATTAAAAAACGCTAAATGACTGATCGCCTTATTTCCTTAAGTACTGAAAAATACCCCATGCAGCTGATATCTCTGAGTGGGCTTGGTGGTGAATTTGCTGTTTATTTGGATCCTGAGGAGCAGCTCAGAAGTGAGCGGTGCCTCCCCCCACCCCGCAGGCATTTCTGCTGCACTTGCTTTTTATCATTTTGGTTTTCTGCCATAGATACTTATTTATTTATTTGCCTCATGTCCTCCCCCTTCCCCCACTGCCCCCCCCACTTGGTGTATAACCATTGCCTTTAGGAATTTTTTTGAGTTGGAAGCCGCAAACGGGCCGGTGGGGACGGTGACACAGATCCGTGTGTTTATGTCTGCACGTGTGCTCTGAGGGCTGGATGTGCCCTGCGTGTGGGTGCCTGGCTGTGTGTGCCCATGCAGGCTGGCTCTCCCCCCTTCATCTTTTACACACGTGCACACGTTACCTGCACGGCCTGTACGGGGAGTGTGCAGTGCCTGTGTGTCTTGAAACGCCTTCTGTCTACGCTGTATTTCTGAATTTTACAAACTGGGTCTTGTCTGGCTGGTGGAAGATGCACACCCATGTGTGTGAGAGCGTGTGCAGTGCTTTTAGCCTTGAATTCATGTACATAAATAATACATTCAGCAATAAAACACCACATTCCCTTCTTGTCGTAGTACCACAGGAGTTTCCCAGTGTGTTCTCTCAGCCTATCCATTTAATTTTAGCACCGAATCGTTCAAGGAGTCAGAAATGTGCCCTCGTGTAGGAGCACGGAGACAGTTGTGGTGCTCTCCCTCTGAGTTCTCTGTGCCTCGGCTGCTCCTGCAGAATGCCTTCCCTGTAACTGTTGAATCCCTGTCCTCGGTGCCGTGCTGGCAGCCGTGCTGCCTGGCTTTGCCTGGGGGGAGCGGGTGGACCCCAGAACCGGGTGTAATATTCATGAAGAGGGGGCCCGGCGCGTTCCTCCCCCCGCGCCCGCTGCCTTTCCCGAGAGCTCTAACCGTTCTCCTTTTGTTTCTCCAACTGCAGCCGAACCTCTTGAAGCCATTCTCACTGATGACGAACCTGAACATGGCACATTGGGAGCTCCGGAAGGGGACCACGACCTCCTCACTTGTGGCCAGTGTCAGATGAACTTTCCGTTGGGGGACATTCTTATTTTTATTGAGCACAAACGGAAACAATGCAATGGCAGTCTCTGCCTAGAGAAGGCTGTGGATAAGCCACCTTCACCCTCACCAAGTGAGCTGAAAAAAGCATCCAATCCCGTGGAGGTTGGCATCCAGGTTACGCCAGAGGATGACGATTGTTTATCAACGTCATCTAGAGGAATTTGCCCTAAACAGGAGCATATAGCAGGTAAATTAAAGCAAGGAGAAGTGTTTGCGAGTTTGTTTCCGTGTCAGTCGCACCGCAGCGCGTTGGCAGTGGCGCGCTGCCGTGGCTGTGTGTTCTGGGAGGGCCGGGTGTGTCCGTGCCCTCCCTGCCTGGCTTAGCGGCGTGTCCCGGTGCCCGCGCGGCGGCGGGAGCAACAGGCACGTGCCGTGCCAGCCGGTGTTCCTGGCCGCATTGTTCGAGGCCGCTCTGGTGATTTGCCTGCATTGTAGTCACCGTCTCCCGGTGTCTGCCTGCCGGAGCGCCGCGGGAGGAGGGTTCCGAGGCGGCCGCGAGGAGCTTTTTGAGTCTTGGGCAAAGTCAGGGGTGAAAGAGTTAACCGAGCATCCGCCAGCCTTGGTTCCATATTGGCTGTCAGCGTATGGACTGTAATTAAACACAGCCCCATGGCAAAGTGACACCACCGACCTTGACTTTAAGATGCCATTTTCGACTGGCCAGGCCAGAGTAGAGAGGGCAGTTGCTGAAGCGCACAGACATGCTTATTCGAAAAGTTTAAGGGCATGTTGGAAATTTCAAAAGGTTGGTTTGACAGGAAAGGCTGCTCTCTGCAGCCTGCCTCCTCAGCCAAATGATAAATGCTTCGCTGTGCTCTCTCTTGTCTCTGATGTGGTTTTGACAGATGTATCTTGATTTTGTTTGCGGTTTACACAACCACATGTCAGCCGTACAAATGTCCGAGGCAGAGTTCTGTTTTGTGCAACAAACAATATGAAATGTAATTTAAAAAAAGAAAAAAGGGTAAATAATTCCATTTCATAGCATAATTTTTTTTTTCCTTTTTATAAAATCAGAAAACCATTGGCCATGCAGATATTTTCACAAATGAGGTTAAAAAAAAAAAAAAGCATACCATGTGAAAGAAAATCCCAGAGCCCTGGGAGTGTAAGGAGGCACGCTCCTCTTTTAAAACCCTACTAGTAAACAAAAGTACTGCCCGTTTGCAGCAAGCGTTTCAGATCCCTTCAAACCACGCCAAGGCTGCCAGTCGAAAAGGGTGAGACCGCAGCCTATCAACCCCAATGAGTGCCTGAACCAGCTGCAAACTCCCCCTCCAGTGATGTTTGGGATGTGGCGCTGCCTGTGCCTCTCTTAGGGGAGCCCACAGGACCGCTTGGGGTTGTTGGAGGCGCAGTACATCATCGCATGATGTGCTGGAGCTTGTCTGGGGCTCGCTTTGGCCACAAAGTTAAACCATAATAGGGCAGTAGGCGCTGGGAGGTTCAGCAGGATCCTCCCGCAGCCTTCCCTGGCCTCCAAGACGGCCGCCAAACTGTGCTGGAGAGCTGCAGCTCTGGAGGTTTTGTGGTGGCGGCAGATCCTATCGGTGCATGGGTGTCTGTCTGCGCACGTGTCTGTGTGCAGAGCCATGTGCGTGCACACGCAGACGTCATGTGAACAAGTGTGTGCTGTTTCTGCAGAGTAATCCGTCTTTCCCTGAAACCTGAATATCTCTGCATGTCAGAGGAAACGCAGGCTCAGCTACTGCTAAGCTATATTTTGAATGAGGCTTAAACCCCCCCAGTAGTTCCCCATATTGCGCTTCCCAGACACAGATATTAAAGGTGAGGTTTCTTTCCCAGAGTGGTAGAGGGCAGTGCCCATTTCCATGTGCTGCCTGCGATCTGACGGAAAGCAAGCAGAAGTGTAGGGCGTGATTAATGAAGCAGGAGCCTGGCGGAAGGGATTTGTAGTCTTCCAAGCTCTGGAGCCATACTAAATCACCAAATATGGAGGAGCGGTGGTATGATGTAACGCTGTATTTACGTACGGCGCCGCTCCGCTCCAAAGACAAAACACAGTATCTGTCAAGCAAGAATTAAACATGCTGTCATCCCCGTGGTCCCAGCTCGGTCCCTGGGCTGGAGGGATGGCCATGCTGAGGAGTTGTGCACGAGGGGAGCCTCCTCTGCTGAGGGTTTGCCCTGGCACTCACTTGGTGCGGGAGGCTCAGCGAGCCAAGCGTGGCTTTGGCGTGGCGCAGGTGCCGCGAAGCGAGGAGGATTTGGGCTGGTGCGCCGTCACGGGGCTGTTCATTCCGACAGGGCTGTGGTTTCACCTGGCTGTAAACGCTTCTCTGAGCACAGGCAGTGGCTGAGGAGGGGGCACAGTGGCAGGGCCTGGTCCTGCTCGCTGTTACTGTAGGAGGGATTGACTGGCAGCGGTCTTAGCGCAGTGCGGGAGGGTCCACAGGGCAAGCCATGAGTGTGTGGTGAGTAGGGATGGAGCTGTGGTTGTCAGGAGTCTTCTGCCCCAAGGGTTCTGGCTGTGGTGCTATACAGATATAGCCATGCCTATACAGATGGGAGCTCCAAGATGACAGGTTCTTTGCACCTCCCTGGCTGGGCTGGAGCTGAGCAAACACTGGTGTCCCTTGGTTCTTCCTGTTGGTTGGGAATGCAGCCTGGCTTTGGGAAAGGGAGAAGGTGCACCAGGAGTTACGGGGTCACGCACTGGTCCTCCCTTTCTTGTTTTCATCTCCTTTTCAGTTGGATACAGTTGGAGTTCAGCAACTTTGTGTCACAAAGAAGGGTGGTGATAGCCGGAGTGACCCCTTGCCCATTGCTTGTAGCCAGTAGTTTGAGGAGTCCGGCAGTAAAATTTCCAGTGAAGGTTTTGGAGCCTGAACTGTGAACTTCAGAGGCTTCAGGAAGGCCCCTGCAAAGAACCTCAAACTCTTCCAATTCAGCTGTTTATATCTGATATCTGTGCAAGAATGCAAAATGCAAGATTTGAGTGTGTAATTAAGAGGGAAAAAAAAAGATAGAGGCTGCCTTTGGAAAAATACACAGAAGTTGGGGAAGAGATTCCTTCTGCTAAGAGACCATAAAATACATATTTTGTAGCAATATAAAAATGTTCCCAATTAGTTTTGAGGATGAAAGAAGTGTTCCAGGTTAGCCCTGGATGCAGAGGTGCTGTGGGTGAGGTCTGGGTGCAGTTTTTTCCCTGCCTGCAGTTTTCTAGCCAGTAAGTTGGGGTGTTACAGTAAAAGAGAATCGTAAGAAATGGTTAAAGATCTACGGAACAGCAAGGAGGCAACGACTCATTCAAATGCAGGGAGAAATGTCTGCTTTAACTGTCCTTAAGCTGCTCTTCATCTTGCCATTTTCCAGAGGCAGGGATGAGGACAGGAGCTCATAGGTGTGTGTGCAACCTGTGCAGCAGCTGTGGGATCCGTACAGGTGCAGGCATGTGTCCATACCTGGCTCTTCCATGTGGGTGTCTGCCTGTGCACAGCTCTGCCTCGCTATAAAATTTTGAGTGATGCTGATCCAGCGCCGGAGCTGAAATGCCATAAATTTAACTGAAAATTAATAGGATATGTTGTGTGGGTCCAACGAGGCAGCTTTCATCAATATGTATGTCAAAGCCTCACCGCCAGATACCGGCAGCCCGTGATTTGCAGTGAGGGCGACGGCAGGGCTTTAGTTATCCGCTCTCGTATTTTACAATAGGGGGAAATATTAACTGAAGTATCTGGAGATCAGTGAATGTAAAATCGCTGCTCACTTATTGAAAAGGCTGAGGAAATATTTATGGCCCGCCCGTGTCGGGTTTTGGTGGTTTGTTTGCTGGATGTGTGAATCCGAGGGAATTAATGAAAGGTTGGGGCTGGGGTGAAGGAGGATCTTAAATGTTACTTGGATGCAGTTGGGGGAACACTTTGGAGCTGCTGTGAATCCCCCTGTACGATGCCGAGCGTGGATCCGTGGCTGCTCTATTTACTGTACAAAGAGGGGAGGTCATTTTTACTGCTCGAATCCCATATTCTCAAGCTGCTTGTGACATTCAAATTAAACACGTGGGAAAATAATGTCAGAAATCTCTCTGTCTGCTGCAGTCGGGGGAAGGTGAACATCACTTGGTACTAAATTTGAGACTGAGTATTGTTTGATTATTACAGTTCTTGGGAAGCAGAATTCTGTCTTTAAGCAGAATTTTTTTGGGGCTGTTGTTAGTAGTTTCCATTACAACTCTGTAGGTTGTGATTGTCGATTCCTTGTTTTGTTTTGTTCTGGAGACAAAAAAATACTGCTGTCTGCCCTGAACAGTTAGCATTGCATCTGGAACAATAAGATGAAAGCTTAAAAATAGAGGTGGGGGGGGAAAGAAGGAATATGGGAAGATTTTGAAGTCAAATTCTATCTGCTTTCCCCATACAAAGAAAAGAGAGAGAGCAGGCTGGGTAAAATATTGCAGACAGGAAAAAATAGTGAGGGTGCTACCCAAAGGCTCCTGCTCCCGAGATTCGGAGCGCTGCGTACAAGCTGTATTTGTAAATAAGACAGAGAAAGGTTGTGAACCGGCAGCTTGGCTGTTTTGTCAAAGTACAATGTCAGAGAAACTCTTTCTAAGACAAATTGTAAATAGAAGTGTCACGATGATTGCATGATTGAGCTCTAGAAGTGTCTTGCAATTGTTGGCATTGTCAGAAGACTTTTGAAAGCTTAATTAAAGGCGGTGGCCTGTGCGGCTGTGAAATTTACTTCTGGGGGGGAAAAATGTAAAAAATGTAGGGGATCAAAAAGTTGCTGTAATGCTGCTTGTGCAGGGATACAGAGAAGAGTCAATAGTTTCCCTGCTTTCCCCGTTGCCTTTTATAAATAACGTTTTTTGAAGAAGCAAGCACGTGACACCAATATCATCCTTTGTATGAGGTAAAGATTGTGTTAGTTTTCCTATTCCCTGCTGTTCCAGACAGTTAATGTAAAAATGGCTCTTTATTGGAAACACAAATACAAGTTCACTCGAAGCACAGAAGCAGGGTAGAAAGTTTTCCTCTGCCTCTGTCTTCCAGGGGAGCATCACAGTGTTGTGGTGCCCTGAATATTTCTGCTGGGCTTTTTTGTTTCCTTCAAACCAGATCTTCTGAGAGGATGAGAAACGTGTTTTGTGTTCCTTCTCCTATTGCACGGGACACTGAGTTGTGGAGCTGTCCACGAGCAGAGGCATCACTGTATCCAGAATGCTGGTGGTTCAAGAGGCAGCTTGGCACTCGTTAAGCTTCGTATAGACCTTGGGATGTGCACGTTGGCATCACGTGCCCAAAGCTTTGGAAATCACGCGCGTAATAAACGCAAGGCTCTGCGCCCAGAGTCCCAGCAGCGAATGCTGGGCCGCGGAAACTGAGGCAGGGAGTAAGTTAAACACCTTCTAATTAGCCCAATGGGAGAAGTGAAGTCTTCCCTAAACATTCCCATAATTTGGTAATGCCTCTTTTAAAGAGGAGGAGGCCTATCAGCATCACCCCGTTTTGTATATGCGCCCCTCAGCCCATGAGCTTGCTCCTGTTTCATTCAAATAACAAAAATGATTAAAGAGGCTTGTGAGGCACTGTCAGGCAATGGGAGCTTCCAGTTGTTTGCCTGTGTGCATCCTCATTTGGACAAAAAATTTTTGGGACAAAATTCCCTTCAGGCTTCGGTCTGTTTTTATATCCACTAGTACCAGCTTTGTGCAGTAAAAGGCGTTTAGCATCAAGCTGGACATGGCCTGGCACAGTGCCACTTGTGTTTTGTTGTGTTTTTTTTTTTTAGCTAATCGCTGAGGATCTCTCGTTACCTTTCTGCTTGTTGTGATTTTGTTAGGGTCGTGATGCTGCCAGGGATGTCGTGAGTCCAAGGAAGTTGTCTTCTCCCAGTGGCAGGCATTTGAACACAGCTTCCATCCGGGAGCGCTCGGTTTTTGTGTCAGCTACTGGGGTACTGCACAAGTCCATAAAACACATCAAGTCCATGTATTTTAGCGTATTAAGTCTTACATATTTGTATGTTCATGCTGGTAGCATGGTCCTAAAAGTAACTATTGGGTAGATTTTTTTTTTTGTTTTCCCTTGGGCTAATGAACATAATTTTGTCTCTCTGTGTGCATAGACAGCAGCTCCAGCCTGACGCCTGGTGACGTCGGGCATAGCAGGTTTGGGCCCATGTTGGTAGACACCAGTACAGGGATTGCTGTGATTTATGGCATACTTTTAAGAACAACAGGCACATTAATGGACCCACAAACCACCCAAGTGGTTGGGATGATCTGATAAAGAAGTTCCATGAAACACAGTTCGCTCTGGAGGGGCCCCCATCTTGGGTGTGCTTTGCTCCGCCAGATGTGGATCAAACTCTTGCAGGAGCTGGGCTGGTGGCTGTGGACCCCTGTGGATGAGCAGACCAAGTGCTCACATTATTCAAACCTTCCCGTGTTGATGCCAAACGCATTTTAAAGCCCATAAACATCCTCCCCGTCTCTCTTATCGGGTTTAGTATGCAACGCATCCCGCGCGGGGTTCAGCCAGTTTGTTTTCCAACCTTTATTGGCCAGCTGCACTCGCTGTGCATCTTTAAAACATTTCAGCAAGGTTTTGTTTTTGCTCTTCCATTGCCGAGGCTGGTAACTTGGTGTCTCATTCTTCATTCGGAGGTGGCATTGCCTGGGGTTGGCGAGGGAAAGGTTTGCGGTGTGGGGTGTGGCGAGGTCAGCCCCGATCCCAGCGGGGAATTTGTGTTCTTCATTTGCCTTTACAATCGGAGCACAGCTACTGTACCTTGGAGCAGCTCTCAGGTGTGAGCTCAGATGGGCGCATGTAAATGTCCTGTCAGATGCAACACAGGAATATTAATGTTTCCTCAGCACCACGCTATAATAAAGCTGTACACAGCCAGCTTAATATGCAGCTGGGCTGGGGAATTGTATAAAACTTCGATAGCCCAGTGTGAATGACAGCGGTGGGAAAAAAAAAAAATTCAATATGCCACAGTTTGCATTCTTGTTTGCCTTTGATCTAAAGCAAAATGAAAACATCCTCTCCTCTCCCTCCTCGTTCTGAATAGGTGTCCTTCCTCTGCAAAATTGGATAGTAAGTAAGAAAAGAAGACAAAGTACGGGGCACGGTGCTGAATTATTTGAAGCACATTAACTTCAGCCCGCTGGAGGATGTAATTTTTTCAAGTATTAGCAAACATTTATTTTTTATACTTGGGATTGTTGGCGTTGCTCTTCATTCTTTTTTTAGCATCTGGGTCTGGTTGAAACAAAGAAAACAGAGCCACCACAAACGGGGGCTGGAGCCCCTTTTGCCCTCTGGCTTGGGCACGGCTCAGGCTGTACACCCTCCTTGCAGAGGTTTCGTTTGCATCTTCTTGTGTGTTTGAATCTTCAGCTCCGTCCAAAGGTGTCTGTTTTTCAGTGCGGTTGTTTTCGAGGATTTTTAATAATGTGCTCATTTAACTGAATCAACAGCTGTCAGGAGCGGTTGTAGTAAATCCACAAAATGCACAAAGAAAAATACATACGTTCCCTGAAACAAAACACTTGAAACAAATTGGCTGCCAAAAAAAGCTGCTGAATTCTGGGTTTGCAGACAGTGCACCAAAGTGTTTCTTCTCTCTGCTTTCCCCGGAGACCTCTCCCCGCTTGCCTGCTGCAATTCTACTGGAACTTTTTACCTGAACAGGTTGCTTTTAAAGAGAAAATCCTATCACTTCCCCATCTGGCGGGTACAGAACTCAGCTACAGCTCGGATTTTTTGTTTTTTCGCGCTAAATAGCTGAGACACCGAGAGTGGGGCAAGAGCAAAAGCCAAATAACTGCATTGCCGGCGAGGCAGGAGGAGGCTCAGTGTCCCTGGGAAATAGCTGCCAGGAGAAGCTATTCCTGTCTGCCCTTCCAGGTAGGCGTTGTCAGGGTGCTGCAGGGGGTGCAGGGTTCCCCCTGGAGTGGGTGTGCTGGTGGAGGGAGATGTGGGGAGCTTTGGTCACTCAGAACCAAGCAGAACTTTCTGCTCCCACCCTCCCCTGCTTTGCCTAAATGCTGAACAATTACACCTACAATTTGATCTTAGCTGCAGATAGAAAAACCTCTGCCTAAATAAACAATGGAATTACTGCTGAACAACAAAGGCTCAGAGGAGAGCCCTGCCTTTAGTGGTGTTATTATTGTTGTTGTGGATAATAATATTATTATTACTATTGTTATTATTACTGCTATTACTGCAGCTATTACCTCTTTAAAATTATGCATCACAGTTCCTTGTTCCTTTAGGAAGTGAGGAGTTTAATTTTGCATTAATTGCTTGCTTAATTGATTTATCAGGTAGGGAAATAGAAAATGCAAAAATACAAATGCGTTTGTTGTACACCCCCCAATATTCGCAACAATTAATTTGTCACCCAGCATTACTTTGCTTCAGCGTCACAGCTGGGGTTTTTTTCAGATATTGAATGAATCATCTGGGTTTTGTTGCGTTTTGGCTACTGAGTTTATTCTTTGTGGAGTAAGAGAATGGATCAGCAGAACTGTCGCTCTTCAGGCAGGGCATGGCGAGCGCACGGAGCACGGAGCATTTACTGTGTGAGGGTGGCTGGGGGCTTTTCCCCGTGGTTCTCTGTTACTGGTGCTGATTTTCGTGTTTAGGGAAGAGTTGTTGTGCAATGAGAAACAGTAGTGCAGAAGCCTTGTTCTCTTTGAGGAGCTAGAACACAGTGGGATGCATTTGGAAAAAGAGATAGAGGCTGTATTATTTTGTAATAAACTATAAACTGTCCTATGTTAAATTTGTGTTACGTTAGAAAAAATCAATAAGGAAAAATTAAATTCTGATAAAGATACTCTTGGATCTTAGAAAATAACTGCTGTCCTTTTAACTAAAACATTTGAGGAGCTTCAAAGAGTATGTATTTCTTCTGATCTTAGAGCTGTGTGACTGGTAGCAGGGAAAAAAAAATCTTATTCTACATACAAGTGGATTGCTTAACAAGTCAGCACAGACACATACTTGTTTGTACCATAGAGATAAAAATTCCTGTATAAAAATAATTCAGTTGCTGACAGCAGGCATTGTGCTGGGGCTGCCTCTTTTGTGTTGGCCGGGGGTCAGGGACCACGGCTCCCACTTTCTGCCGGGGGGAGGCTGTCACGATCGCTTGCTGGAGCCTGGAAATAAGTTAATTGCTTTATTTTAGGGAATGCTCAGAGCCCAGTAGTGTGGTTTTTATGTCTCTGGAAGTAGAGAAAGAAGTGGGGGGAAAAAAATCTCCTAATGGGGGACATGACTTGAAGGCAGTTTGGGAGACCGTGGCCTTCAACAGCTCGGCGGCCCGGCAGTAGTTTCTAAACTTTTGTTTTGAATCTAATTCTGATTTATGCTGTCACATCCCGTACTGGCCATCCCTGGACTCTTTTTGTGTGAAGTAATGTTGGTGTTGGGGGGGGAATTGCTTAAAACTGGGGGACTCGTGGATAATCCAGATGTTGCACGGTGCCGGGTCCTGTTGTGCCCAATAAATGTAAAAAAAGCAGGGCATTAGCACAGCTCCGGGCATCATCTGGTTTGCTCTGAGGGGTGCAGGTAGCATAAGCCACGAGGTCGAGGAAGGCTGGTGACGTGGGAATAGGTGAGGTGGGAATAGGAATTATCTGACCACTCATCCACCCTTCCAAGTCAGGGTGCCGGGGAGGCAGCCAGCGCTTTCCCCCCCCGCCAAGCTCCTCCTGGGACGGCTGGCAGCAGTGTGTGTGCCCTGCTCCGTGCCCCTTGGCACGGCTGGATCGGGCTGAGAGCAGAGCCAGGCTGGGAGCGGTGCCCCCCAAACGGCGCGGGCTCGGCGGCCGCAGCTCCGCTCCCCAGCGCCGCGACTCTCGCCGTGCCACGCTCCGGTGCCGAGGTCTCTGCGTCCCTCCCTTGCGGACGCTGCCAGTCCCCAAAATTAGTGCTGCTGCACTTTGATGGAAATAATGTTTTTATAATACGTTTGCTGTTTACATGGAAGATGTGACTGGAGGGGAAAAAGGCTTTTTTGGAGGGTGGTGGAAATCTTGTTAATCTGCTCTCGGAGAGAGCGGCACACAATACTGCCTATGAGCAAGTCTGTGCTGCTTTTGATAAATTACCATGTTTAGAGATAGGTTTGGCTCTTAAGGGCTTAGTTTTCTGAACAAAGTCCATAACAATGTTTTCTGCCTCTGTTTGTCTCCAGCCCCTTTGGCTTGACTCGGAGCCCTGTGTTTAGTTGAAGCTCCGTCTGGAAGATATAACAATTTTGCATTAAAAAAATAAGGAAATCACAGGAAGAAAAACCCTTTTGCTTTTTGGATGAATCTTACTGATAATTTGCTAAAGCTCATTTGAATTTTAAGCACTTCTTTAATCTTCAAAGGCTAAATTGCTTTATGAATATGCATGGTGTGGGCAGACTTTAGTTCATTACCTAGTTGTAAATTCTAATGACCATTAGGTCCTTGCAGTAATTGCGAATTGTTTTGCATTTTTGATTGGCCTATTAACATGTGCATTCGGCACACATCAGGCCAGCCTGTCAGGCTGCTGAAGGAGAAAAAAAAGGTGAAAATTGTTTTATAGCACCAAGATTCTTAGATTTTCAATCTTGGAAAATTGATGATGTAAAAAAATTAAAGCGGTGTTTTTTCTTCTCAAGATTGAAAGTTCACCAAGAGATTTGACATATTTAATTTACATGATGACTTTGCACTCCTTCATTAATGCAATTTGCATATGAAGCTGTTGTTAATCACTTTTGATCATGTTTTGTGTATTAGCTGCCTCAGTGGCTCTTCTCCCTCAGATGCTCCAGTAGAAAGCAGCAAAATGATGCATCTTCTTGCCAAGTTTCCTTTAGTGAATTGAGGAATTAGGAGTCTAACCTTGAGTAATTAAATATGTTCTATCAGTTCTCTTTTAATGTTAAGTACACTTGGTTGGAAGTGTAGAAGGAAATTGTTCCCATTTGGGGGAGACATTCCTTTAAAAAATAATCCTACATGTGTAGATAGAAAAAGAATTATTTCCCCTGCTGCTCCGGAGATGCCAGGGCCGGAGGGAGAGGTGACAGCAGGGCAGGATGTGGCGGTGCCTGGTCCCCTCTCTGCATGACCAGTGTTGAAAGCAGCGCCCCAGGGCCCATCCCGGGGCTGCAGAGCTGCTGCTGGCATTGGGGGGTGGCCCTGCCTTTGGGGACACCACACAAAGGGCAGGGAGCGCCCCGCTTGTGGCACAAACCCTGCTGCTGGCGCCGCTCCTCTCCCGCTCCAGCCTCCCAGTTGCCTCATCACAAGGAAGGGTCTTTTTCTGCTGCCTGTCCGGGCAAGGTGTTCATCATGCAGCCCTGGCAGGGGAGACTGGGAGCAGCCTGGCTGGGAGCCTGCTCAGCTCTCATAACCTGCCCGGGCATCCGTGCCCAGCCAGTGCCAGAGGCCGGCTGCCACCCCTCCTGCCTGGCTGGGCTTGGCCTGGCCCCTGTCCCTGTCCCTGTCCCTCTCTCCCCAGCACCACAGCTCCTGGCTGTGGGGTCAGGTGCTTCATCCATCCCTTCGGCTGTCCAGCCGTGGTAATTGATGCTCAGCTTTGGTTGGAGAGTTTATCACTGGGTAAGGAGATGAATCGGAGGGGTGAAACAGATACCCTGATTAAAGGAACTGCTTAATGAAAGAAAATAAACGGAGAGGGAAAAGGACCATTCTGGAAGGAACAGAAGTATAATTTTAACCTCAGAGGAGACCTGCTGCTGCCCTTCCATGACTTCCACCCATACCATGCTAAAAGCGTGGTGCAGTTCAAAGTTGTTAATATTCAGCTGGGAAACAGTATCCAGAACACAAATAAATTATTAAGTGCATGAACTTTTTCGGCAGTAAGATGAACTGATGGGGTCCATCTGCGAGATCCAGGGGCTTTTTATTTGTGTGTGTTGAATGATTCTGCCCTCTCCGACTTCATAGCCTTTGGTCCCTGGCCAAGTGCATGCATAATTGATTCCACACGCGCTATCATTTTCTTGATGTAATTGCTTTAGTAAGATATGTTGAAATCTAATGGATAATTTACTATATGAAAATGACAAAAAAGTAAACGTTCGTGTTTTGTGCAGAGGGGAGAGTGCCCAGGTGACCTGCGTGGTCACCCACACGAAACCCACGTGGACCATCAGGCAAAGATGGAGGTAAATTGCTGCAGGAGTTCAGATCAAACTCTGGAATTAATTGGAGTTTTACAACACAGGTGAAAGCAAAACAGTGGCGTTGTTTGGAAACTTTTATTTCTTCTGGAATGATGACTTACTTGCTTTTCTGATTGCCAGAAGGAGAACTCAGGAAAAAGTTCTCTGCAGAAGGCAAGGGGGTAGTATTTTTAAAAATCAGTGTGTCCTGGACTTGCTGTCCAGTGCTACAGAAGGTCCTGGCACTGATGTCTTGACTGGCAAAAAGATCCACTCTTCTGGATCCTTAAATAATGCACAAAATTAAAATCAATGCATCAGTTGGGCTGGGTATATTTTTAGAGATTTCGGAAGTGTGAAAATATCAAATCCACCTATAATTCCATCCCCATCCAAAGGAAAATATTCCACTTACAAATTTGACATCACATGGGTCTTTAAAAAATTATTTGTTAATCTCATTTCCTTTCCCCCTTGCTTCCCAGTCCTGAAATATTTTGTATTCCTTTCCACAATTTTTTAAAATACACTTTTGAGGTGGTGTAGACACAAAAGCATTTTCTCATTTGCTTTTCCCCCCCTGCCATGATGTTTTCAATGTACCAAAAGAGGAAAAAAATATCCAAGGCAAACCCACATAACTGTAGCAAAACTGTTTCTGAGCAAGTCATAATAATGAACAACACATGATCTGAAATGTGATCAGCAAACATATACTTATGCCAAGGAATTTTTGCCATTCACATACCGAGGTTCTGTAAATCAGTAAACCGCGGCAGAGGAGCCCCCTGCGCGGCGAGGGGAGGAGCAGGAGCAGGAGCAGGAGCAGGATGGGCTGCCCTGCAGAACTGTCTTGTTCCAGCATGGAAACAAGTTTTCCCTCTTCCACCTTCCTCATCTTCCTCTCACTCCACGCACCAATTTAAAGACGGAAAGTGCAGCCTGAGCTATCCTCAAAAGCAAAAGCAGACAAATAAGTAGAGGAGGAATGAAATTTCATCACAACGTGGTTTATGGGATTTTTTTTTCCCCCTTCCCCCACCTCCCCATCTTACACAGAACCCAAATGGAAATTACTTTCTGGTCCTAATTGGATTTAATTATTTCTTTAGGAGAGGATGGGTGGGAGGGGGTGGGAATGGCACACAGCTGTCCTACCAAAACAAAGGAGCCAGAAAAGCCTCACTTTCCCCCATGTGGGCTAATGAACGGTGCAGAGGGTCCTGGTGCTGGTGAGCAAACGGAGCGCTCTGTAACCCGGGCGAGGAAGGGGTAAGCGCTGTCGGCAGCCGGGAGCGTTCGCAGCAGGCCAGGCTAGCTGCTGGGAAGTGCACTTCAGTGCTGATTGGTGCTTTCCTATTAATTTTTGTGACTGCCCCGTGTTTTGGAGCACCCGGCCCTTCCCTTAACCCGAGCCACGTTGCCCAGCTGCCTCAGCCCTGTGGTGAGACCCACCCTCAGTGCTGGGCTGTGAATCTCTCCGGCCCCGCTCACCTGGGGAGCCACTGGGGGCTGGGTTTGGGTGCCCTGCGCTCGCTGGGGCGTTCTCTGTGCCCCCCAGCAGTGGGGTCTGGGCGAGCTGATGCTGCTCTGTGGGTCCGTGGCACGCCGCGCCCGTGGGTCTCCGAGAGCTTTGCAAGCTTTAATGAATGTGACCACTAACGTGATTTATAGCGCGATTCATTATTGGTATTGGAGGGACTGTATTCTTATTTTGTCATTTGCTGTTAAAATTAATACACTCCATGCTGGCTATAAAAGTGTATTTGCATTTAATTGCAAGTCAGAATGAATTAGTGGATATGATTTAAACCTGAACTCGCTCCCTAAAAAGAAATCTTCGGTGGGGAAGGAGAAAAATCAAGCTCTGTGCTGGATTTCTTTGGTGGACATGGGGATGGAGACAGGAGTCGGGGAGAGGAGGGGGGCAGGCGGGGCCTTGGTTCTTTTTTGTTTTTTAATTCTTGAGGTTGCTTTCAGCACAAAATGCCTTTGCCAGGAGGGGCTTAGGCAAAGTGGTCAAGCACATCTGCTCCTGGGAAGGTAGGGAAGAAAAGAGGTTACTAGTAATAGGGCAGCAGCACAAAGGGAAAATTGTACACTGGAAGCATTAGTCTCCTCGGCGGTGGTGTGGCCAGACTGGTTTAGCAGACAGGATGATAGATTGCTTTGTCAAGGGTCCCAGGGTGTGCCCTGAACTTGAAGCACTTTGTTTATCTTGAATAGAAAGGGAAAAGCACAGACATAATCGATGTCTAGTTTTTTAGGAGGGAGGAAGAGGTAGAGGAGGGAGCGAGGGGGCGGTGGCGGGGGAGGCCCTGGCTGTGGCTCTCCATTAACAGATGAACTTGGCTGAAGTCCAGAGTTTGATGAGAGAGTGTCACAGCTCCGGGGCCGGCCAGCCTTTTCAATAATTTTCTTTTTTTTTTTAATACCTGCTGACTGCACATCAAATGCTCCCAGGTCTTTTGGCTAAAGGCAAGAAGAGGGAGAGGGGAGGGGGGGGGAAAGACACAGCTCCATTTTTTCCCTCTGAACCAGTTGAGACCAGTCCCTTGGCCACGCACGCAGGTTCTATCATCTTTCCTGGCTCGCTGTTGGGGAAAAAAAAAAAGAGTTGTCGCCGTGCCAGTAACCTGAGGGCTCAGGACAGGAAAAAAAAATAGGGGGTTGCTGTTCTGAGAGGCAAACTAAACTAAAAGAGTGTGAGAGCAGGAGGGGGCGTGCGTGCGTCTGGGAGATTTCAGAGATAGCAGGAGTTAAACTGGGGGGTGAAAAGCATCTGCCTGGCTGGGGAGAGCAGACCCTGGGGGCAGACCCAGTGCAGGTCCACAGCTTGTGCCTGACAGCAACCTTTTCATGGTGGCTCCCACCCATTCGAATGGCTTTATGAGAAACAAAATCACATTGATCCCCTAGTGCAGAGCTGCGCTGGCTGTGAGGGTGGCTGCACCTCCAGCCTTTATGGAGCCCTTTATGGAGAACATTACTGGGCTGTGCCCGACATCGAGGTGCTTAGTCAGGAGGTGAGAATATAGGCAAAATGCCGTGGTGGTGAGAATAAAGACAAAATGTGAGATCTTTACTGAGTTCCCGTTGTTTTTACTTAAAGCTCCTTGCTTTGCAAGAGGTGAATGTGGAAAGTTCCTTGCTTTGCAAGAGGTGGATGTGGTGGGCAAGTAGTACATGAGGCTGCAAGGATGCTCCAGGTTGGAGCTTCTTCCCAAGGATTCCTGGCTGGGGGTCTGGGTGGCCCCAGAGCGCCCGTGACTTCGATACACAATCTGAATTGCTGGTTGTTTTGGGTGTTTTTATTTTTTTGTTGTTTCCGATTATGCCGTTTCTGACAGTCGTTCAGCTACTTAACCAGTCTTGGCAGGAGGCTGAGCCTGTAACATCCTGACATTTTTGCTTTTTAACAGGCCAGTCTCATCGTGCTGGAACAAACAGCAGCTTAACTGCGTTTCACTCTGGCTGATTTGAATAACGTGTACTCTGGTCAAACAAGAGACTCCTCAAAGGAAGAGCTCGACGCCTTCTTTCCCGTCATGCTGATGGACGGTGGATTCCAAAGTGCTCGGAGAGGGCATAGCTGGGAAACCCCCCCTGCTGCAAAGGGCAGCGTTTTCAGAGGTGTGAAGGGTAGGTCGGAGTGGGTTGGGTCACCTGCCTGTCCTCTGTCCCTTCGATGCATTCCCAGCACCATGCCCTGCTGGGAATGATGAGGTTTGCCTGGCAATAAGGCTTTAGGTCACGTAGCTGTCCCTCTTGGAAAGCGGGCACGTGTAGGGATGGCCTCTGTTGGTTAAAGCTTTGCCTGACCACTGTGCTCCATGTGGGCATCCAGGTCTGTGAGCCGCAGTTTTCTAGGAGGCTGGGAATGTCATAGACTGCCACGGTTCCAGCCTTGGCTCCTCTCATTCCCCTTCGGTTCTTAGCTAGCAGCTGGTGGTGTGCGGTGCGCTGAGCTGTGCTCGCTGGGAGGAAGGTACAAAGGCTGGGAAGAGGCTGTGGGATGCAGCTCCACGAGGCTGAGTGCCAGGGCTCGGGGTCTGCAAATCTCCTTCCTTACGCTGGTTCTTCCCTCGCTCCTCGTGTTTTGTGTCAGACTCTAACTGGTTTGATGGTGAGCTTCCCAGCGACTTGGCACCCCTGTGTTTTTTCCCAGGAGTTTGCCCACGCACGTGCGCAGCTCCTGTGTGTGTAATGCCTGCACAGGACTCCCTGTTATCTGCTGATCGAGGTGTTTACCTCTGCAGCAGCATCCATTACTGGGCACCTGATGTTAATGAGCACACCCTGGCTCTGCCAGGGCGAGAGAGGCAGGTGTGAGGCACAGGGCGGGGGGCTCGCCCCGGTAAGGCCCGAGAGCTGCGGCACAGCAGGAGTGAGAGCCCAGCCTCGCTGCTCTTCCTCCCTGCCCGTGGCTGGGCAAAGCTGGGAAGAGAAAAAGGATGTGGTTGCATCTCCAAACCGACCTGCTCTTTACCAAGACCTTAGTAAGGAGTCCCCACCTCGCTTTATCTCTGTCCCCGGGCAGATGCAGCTGTGTGGTCTGGGGGACACGTGCTTGGCTGTGGCCATGCAGTGCCACATCCCCTGGGTGACACTCACCTGTACATCTGTGGGGAGGCAGCGGGATCTGCAGGGGCTCCCCGTGTTTGGGATTGGTAGCAAAGGTGGGTTGTATGTCCAGGAGACGAGGCAGTGACCTTTGGGTCAAGTACCTGTGTGTGGAGAGCCCAGGACAAATATTGAGCAGTGGGGGGGAACAATGGGGCTGTAACAGAGCTGCGCCCGAAGAGGCTCCGGCCGAGCAGGCGGCTGCCTGAGGAGCGGTGTAGTGTTTCTACTTCAAACTGATTGAAACACCGACTCCAAATCAATGCTCTTGGCTGGGGCAATTCACGGTTCCCTCGGCGCTAAGAGGACGCGGTGCGGGATGAGCGCGAGCGGGCTGGGCGCGGTGTGGAATCGGATGCACCAGAGGTCAGCTCTTTATTTGTTTCATCACGACTTTTGCTCAGTTGTCGTGTAATTTATGGCTGCTTTCACGTTGTCAAACATTTTCATTGCGGCTGCTTCTTAACGCACTCCTGACACAAACACGGCTGCCTAAAAGACACTGTATTGTTTCATAATCTGAGAGGAGGACTATAAAACATCAAATTACACTATCTTCAGGCTAATCTAAATGCACTACAGATTGAAATCAGAGCTCATTTGTCCCTGATGCAAATTATTAAGTTCTAATTATAAATATCCATTTAATTACCCCATACATTTTTATTCTGCAGACCTTCTCAGCAATTCTGTCTGAGATACAGTAGATGTATAGGAGAAAATCTGCAGTAATTAATGTGCATTTCCTAAATAATAAAGAACAAACATGAGCCACTTTGTTCATGGATGACATATCCGCACACACATTTTTAGCTATCCGTGTCACGGCGGCAGACGCTGAATGCTAATTCAAAAATAAATGGAAAAGACAAAAATTAAAACTTTGGGGGTTTATTTCCCTCCTTTCCCTTCCTGTTGTGGAAATAGCTGGGTCTTTCAGTGCCTTGTGCCCTCCTGGGGGAGGGATGAAGGTGGCTCTGGGAAGCACAGCATCATGTCCCTGGCTTCTGTCTCACGGAGGTGCTGATCCTGAAGCTGCCTTGTACTGGAAGCCCCACAATTCCAGAAGCATCTTGCAGCTAAACAAACTGAGGGAGCCTCTCCAAATTCTCGTTTTCGTGCCCAACAGCAGCTGGGCAGGTTAGAGAAGCTCCTCTTGGGCAGCATTAGGGATGTTTGTGATCCCCTCCCTGCTTCTGTGCGCTTGCAAAACCCAAGGGCAGAACCAGCCCCAGAGAAAGTGTTTGTGGGGGCAGATCCTGCTCAGAGTTACCCCAGGGGTAAATCCTGAGTGCTTCCCTGCAGCCAGGAGAGTCACTTGGTAGGCACAGCAGTGTGAAGGAGCTTGGGCTCAACCCCTCATGGTTATTTATGCTCGGATTAACAGAGGGCTTTGTCTACCAGCCACTGGAGTCCAGGATAAAAACTTGGAGAAGGTGGCAGAGTCGAGCCTGAATCCAAGTGGTGCCTGTCAAAAATCACCAGAGGAGCACACGTGTGTGAGTGTGTGTACCCAAAAACATATATGGGGTGGGAGTCTGACTGCATGGCAGCTCCTGTGAGCATTGCCACAGGCTTCATTTCATTGCACTCCCTGTTTATACCCGTATTTGCATCTGCTCTCTGGGTGATAGAGGAGGCTTTCTGGAAAGGATGCTCGTGTGCTATCAGTAATTACAAACAGAAATTAGCTTTGAATTTCCTCAGACATATATTCCACTAAAGCTCCATTCATCTAATCAGTTAAGAAGATGAGGGGCTGCAGCAGTGTCCTTAATTCCCAAATAACTTTGTCCTTATTTATTACAATCGTTTTATCTCAAACTTTGTCCTAGAGTCACAGGGCTCTAAGAAGAAAATTGTGAAAGTAGGAGCCTAAGGACCTTTATATAAAGAAACCTAACAGAGCCCAAGCCTGATTTCTTAAATAGAAAAATAATTACCTTGGCTTTTCTAGCAGCAGTATATTTTTTGGAAAGATCAGCCTGTCTTTTTTTGTTGTTGTTTTCTTTTTTTTCCAGAATCACAGTTACTGTACTGCTTTGAAACATGGTTTTTATTATGATTCCTCTGCAGCACAGTCACTGTACTGATAATACGGCTTGAGATTTTACATCTTGCCATCTCTATTATGCAGAAACTTAAACTGCAGCCTAACCTGGCAGTCAGATGGTGAGAGTGCTTTAATTCCCACATGATCTGCTTTTACCTGAGCAGCTGAATGTGTATCTCTGCTGATGTTGTTATTGTCTGGAGCAGAAAGTAAACTACGGGTCCCACACTAGCTTTTCACAGCTTAATAGTATTTACCTATTATTATTATTATTATTATTATTATTATTATTATTATTATTATTATTATTATTATTATCCTGCAAATGCATTGGTCGTTACGTGGCTGATGTCTGGTGGGGTGCTCTGTCTGGGGCTCACTGATGGGGTCACCCATGTCAGGGTGTGATGTATGGATTATGTTTACTGTGGCATGCTTGGTTTGTGAGTGAGGCTGTGGCAGTGGGGCAGGTGATGAATGAAGATACTCCATGGTTTCATGCTTGTCCCTGTGGCTCCAAGCCTCCAATACAATAAAGATCCTCTTGTCATACAGCGGGATTTATGAGCCTGTAGTGGATTTGTAGGTGAACTTGAGGGTGTGATAGTTCGGTGCTTTGTGGTATTTTTGGTTAAGTTTTGGTTTATTTATGACCTGGATAAATGCTTGGAATTTGTTGTGAAAACCTTGGAGATGGGTGAATCATCCAGTTAAATAATTTGTCTGGCTGAAATATTGGTCTGTTTTTCATCTTTGGGCCTCCATGAGTCAGCTGGGTGAAATTCATCACCAAAACACAAATGGCCAGAGAGAATCACAGAATGGTTTGAGTTGGAAAGGACTTCAAAACTCATCTGGTTCCAAAACTCACTAGCAGGGTCACCTTCCACTAGACCAGGTTGCTCAGAGCCTGATTCAACCTGGCCTTGAAAACTTCCAGGGACGGTGAATGTGCATGTGCTGTCAGGGACCCCAGTGATTAATGCCTTCGGAGGCTTCCTCACCTTCCAAGATGCAAGTAAAGCATTAATTCTCTTACAAGTCAGGTTTGCCTTTACACCTGGGCTGTAAGATGGGAGTCAGGGCACAGGAAGGATGGCCTTCACCCTTGGGGCAGCTGGCTTGTCACTATGGCAGAAGCGCACTCGGAGCTTCCCACTGTTCTCTCCCATAGGTCTCACTTTCCCTTTTTTCCCCCCACTGTGCATCCACTTAAATGGACAACTCTGGTCTGTACACAGGTTCTTCTTAGTTATTTTATCTCCTGAAAGACTCCAACAAGCTTTTACCCACCGAGTCTATAGAGAAAACGGGCAGGCAATTTTTGTTTCAATTTAGGCGTCTCTCCGGAGCGCTAGTTCCAGAGACTGATCAATAGGTTTTATTGTAGACCTCACTGTCTCTAAAAGCACCGTGACCTTATCCTGTCTAAAAATAGCATTTGCTCTTGCTGCCTGCAGAACCTTGACCTGTGACAACCCATTTGGAGCATAACTGACACGTGCAGTCAGCTGTGCATCCAAGACCCTTGCACGCCCCAGGAGAAAGCTCCCCATGCTCCTTGTAGCCCTTGCTGAGAAGAAGGAGAGAGGGAGGGGCGCGGGGGCGGATGAGGTGTCCTACTCCCTCAGGAATCCCAAAGTGGATGAGGGTTGGTCTTTTCCAGGTCCTGAGTGAGCCCTGCTCCAGCCTGTGGGCAGTGGGAAGTGAGCATCTCTGAGTGTGCGCTCTCTTCTTTTGGGAAGAGCCTTGCATGCAAACCCAAGCACTCATCCACACCAGCACCTTGTGCCACATCCCTGGGTGAGTTCCTGAGTGCTGCTCTGGAAAACATACTCTCCTTTGTTTCTAAGCTGCTCTTCTTAAATTTGGACACAGTTTCCTGGTCAATGGGTGTGTTCAAGGCAGTTCTCAAGGGCAGAGTGAGGGGGGAGAGCTCAGCATGGAATTTGGTGACCTCTTGATGCAGCTCAGGGGCTTGAGGTGTCCTCCAGGTGCTTCCTGCCAATGGCAATGTCAGGCAGAGAGGAGCCCTGTTGCACACCTGCATCCTTCACCAGGAAGGGCTTGTTTGGTGTTTTCCCTGCAAGTGGAGGGATGTGGGAGAAGAGGAGCCTGCAGGAACCCTGGCACCCCTCCATTGCCCAGCAAGGGTTAACCATCCTCCCCGGTGAGCAGGTCTGGTGCAGAGCCCCCGGGAGATGAAAAGGGAAGCAGCTAGGATTATAAAAGGTGCCATTCTGTTCTCCCCTCTGACAAAAGCCAGGACTACTGTTGCCTCGGAGAGAGGTTAGGGTGGTGTTGGTGCAGCTGATCACAGGAGAGCGGGGTGGGCCCGGGACCGGCCAGCTCGGGCAGTTCTCAGGCGCGGGTTCCTCTTTGCTCGCACAAAATGGCCGCTCCCGCTCCCCTCATGGCAGCCTATTATTAGCCCGTGTCACCCGCTTATCTGAGAGTGGCGCTTTTAGCTGCCATCGAAGTGCTTGACACTTGGGTTTACAGCAGATTAAATTAATTTTTAGGCTGGTTTGGCTTTACTGGGTGTAGACAAAGGGAGCAGCTGCTGTGGAAATGTAATCTGGCGCTGGTGAGGGTGGACAGGCCTCGCTGGTCTTCCCCTCTGCCTGTGTTTGGAGGGTCTCAAGGTGCAGGGGACAATTTTGGTACCTAAAACACCGTCCCTTGGAGCATGGGCACCTGCATTCCCAGCTCAGTGCTGGGCCATGTCCCTATTAGTCAAAGCATGTTGAGATTGAGAGCGTTTGTATGTGACCAGCTGGCAAGCACAGGCACCAAACTGGTGCTCATCTTGTGTCTGTCCAAATGCTGTAGTGCAGAGCTCATGATAAATATTATTTACTTATTGATGAGTCTGTTGGTGCAATCCATTCCTTTTGCTCCTGGGCATGTTTTTGTCGTACTCATTTCTGGCTAAAAAGCAGCAGGCCTTCAAGAAAATTCTGTACAAGTTTTTTCTGCCCTAAAAGCAGGTCAGGTCAAGAAATTAGTCAGAGATGGAACTGACTTAATCACCAGTTGTTGCTGTGGGTGACTGGCACAAGGGATGGTCATTTCAAGTGGAGGTGGTGGGGGGAAAGGAGTTTAAAACAGGGTCAATGTCAGAGACTTGAGTTTTTCTGAACCAGCTCTGAATGGAAAAGTCTGGTCGAAGACCTCTCCCCAAGGTCTTCAACTGCTTCTTGAAGGGCATTCTTAGACATTGGATCTAATACCACTCTGTCTTTAAAGTTAGATTGAGAGGGATCAAAGACACCTCTCAAGATCAAGACACGGCTGGCCCTGCTCCAAAACTGCTTCCTCAATAACTTTCCTCACAAAGAGAAGGGTAGCGGCAGGCCAGGAGTCATCAAGGTTGTTTGTGTCAGGAGGCATTTTTCTCTTTAGCTGGCTGATGAGGTTCCAGGGCAGCTGGTGCCTTGTTCTCCTGACGTGAGGCATCGGACCAGTCATCACCCCAAAAACCTGAGGGGGTGGGATTGGTGGGGCAGGGCAGCAAGGCTGGCCCAGAGCCGGGGTGAGCAGCCGCTCCACACGGAAATAGCAGATGTTAGAAAAAGCAATGGCTGGATTAAAACTCAGCCTCTGTCTTCAATTCATTGCTGCCTTTCCTCGTGGCTTCGGGGGGAACGACTGGCGTGAAGAAGTTCCATTTTCCCTGTGGTAGCTCAGCACTGCCTGGTGTGCAGCTCTGGCAGGCTGGCCTGCTTTCCCTTGAATCCTCATCACCCTCCTTCCCAATTATTTGCCTCCTGGCATGGGAGAGTCTCTGTGGCTGTGGTTTGTGTGCAGGGTGCATTTCAGGGGAGCATGCACAGGTGCTCTATGGGCGTCACCATGGAAGGAGGTGTGGGCTCAGAGGCTCCAGAGCCGAGGTTTTCATGGGTAAAGGGCAAAGCACGAACACCTCTGGGGTTTCTCTGCCCAGCCTGGCTTTTGGGTTTGATCCATACCAGGCTGATAATCACATTCAATTGGCCACCTTCCAAAATGAGGTCGGGGCAGTGGCAGGAGAAGATGCAGAGCCGTGGTGAGGGTGCTGTGCAAGCCTTGGTGTGGGAGGCTCATTGCCCCTTGCAGCCCTTGGCATGTTAAAACCTCCTTGAGCAGCCCAGGGGCACACAGCGAGTCCGGCCAGGTTTTGGTCCTGCTGCTTTCCCTCGTTCCCTGGGGAACTTTGGGAGAGTCACAAATAATTCAGCTTGGGGTGGTGCATGGTGAGGATTCTGTCTCAATTTCAGCATGCAGTGGTGTGTTCACCTGAAAAATGAGAGCCTTTTTTTGGGCAGGTAAAATATTTGCTGGAAAGTGTGACTAGGTGAATTTAGGTACAGATTTGGCTGAAAAAAAAAATTTTTAAAAAATTTGGAAACTTTTGGTCATTTAACCAAATCTAAAATGGTTTTTCTTTTATTTCATTTCCATTCCATTTTCCCCTCCGAATTTTCTGTTTGGAAATCAAATGGAAAATCTGGTTTACATCCTTGTACTAATTAGGAAAATGGAGCTCCTGTGAAGGGGATTAAGTTTAACTTGGCAATGACTGCACAACAATTCGACAGCCTCCACTGAAAGAGAGTTGCCTGCTTATCTTGTCTTATTTAGAGTTTTGTTCAGTGTTGTGGCAAGGTGGAGGTTTGATATGGATTTCTGGGCACATCCAGAGGTACACCTCACCTAAATGCTTTGCCAGTAAAAGTTTTGCAACAAGTAGATAATGTGTTTTAGTCATCCCAGCAGAGCAGCCAGCGGGTAGCATTGCTTTGAAATGTGTTTTGTTGGGATGGAGAGCCCTCCTTGTCCGTGGTATTTTGGGAGGTAGGAGGTGGATTTTAGGTAGTGCTGACTGTGCTGCTTTCCATCGTGATGGGGATGTCCATCCTGATGGGTGTTGGTCTGGCCTTGGGGAAGGCGGTGGCTGCTGCTCTTGCTAAGAAGCTCTTGGAAACCTGGTTTTCCATTCCATAACTCTCAAATTTAAATTTGTTGTTGGGGCTGCATTATGTCAACCCAGTCAAATTCAAATCATGTTTGCATAATTCACACCTCACGTCTTATGGGAGAAAAAGTGTTTCCTTAAATTAACAAAAGCCTGTAATTATTTTCTTCTACATGTTGAAAATCGAGAGAGGCATCTCCTTGAATTTTATTCTTTCTCTTAATTTGTTTTTGCTGTTGTTTCAGAATAATTTAGTCATATATTTATTAGGAACTGGCAGCATCTGCTAATTTTCAGAGCCATCACAATGATGGCAACATAAAAACTTGAGGCCAGAAGTGGGGCCAACACCTTATTTGCAAGCAGTCACATTTATTTTGGTGCTAAGGCTGCTCTGTTAGCAGAGGAATATGGTGTTCAGCATAATAAAGAGTATGAAAATTTGGCCCTGAGCAATCGCTTCTGCTGCGTTGGGGTCAGATTGCGGAGCCTTTACTCATCATGGTAAGTATTTATTAACCTTTGGAGAACAATGGCTGTAATGAGATTACCTGGGTAAGTGCTTATCCAGTGGGGAAGGAAGTTTTGGAGCCTGGGCCCAGTGGTATTTTAAGAGAGATAAGGATAAGGAGGGCTCTTTGCTCTGCAGGTCGCTTTCCTACCTGGGCCTGGCAGGGCTGGAGGGCAGCCCGGACTGGCCAGGAGTTGATGCCTTTTGGAGTGCTGGTTTCACTCTGTGTTGTCTTTCCCAGATTAGCTGTGCTGAAAGGGAGAAAAAGCAGGAAAAAAGTCAGCGTTTGAGTGACGTGGACAAAGTAATTGACTATCAGTATCAGGAATTACTGCACAACCATGCAGGGGACAAGTCAGAACATACCTTGACAAAACCCTTGCAACAAAGGGCTGCTCAAACACACCCTTCAGTCTGGGGAGCTGTAAATTGAGCTTCAATTCCAGGAAAATACTTTTAGGCTTTGTGGACGGTTTTGTATCTGCTTGCAGCGCTTCAGTGGCACTCAGGAGGTGACTGAAGTCCCCAAAAAGAAGCAGCAAGCACCGTGCTCAGCCGAGCACCAAGATCAGTTGTTCATGTTGGTTCGTGGCAAAGTGGCTTTAGTCTTCACAAATCACACGGGATTTCTCTGATTCCCGCCTCATTTTCCCATCTGGCTCTGTGTACTTCTGAAAACAATTTGGGGAGGCGAGACAGCTCCTCAGTCGTGTTTTAGTTGCTGTTTCTCTTACAAGGGAGAAACAAGAGGGGGACCTTGTACCCTGCTGTGGGAGCGCGATGATCGTTCCCTGGGCGGCTCCACACCCATTTCTTCCTGCAGGTTAGAGACACATTTTTGGCACTGGACACGGTAAGCGTTCCAACATGTTTTAATCTGCGGCTCTCACATCTTTAAAGGTCTGCTGTCGTGGCTCTGGGTGCGTGCACGTACTTCAAGGTATCTGAGTGGTGCAAAATGTGGGTAAAATACCGTGACATGAATTTAATCTGTTGGTAGGAGTTTGCTCTGTTTGTTCTGCCTGTCCTTCGGTGACACTTGCTATGTCCTCAGCTTTTTGCCTGTGACTTTTGATGACTCTTCTGGATTTCCTGATGTCTGGCAAAAGGCTAGTGACAATACACTGTTGATACTTTCTGCATTTATTCCTAAATGCTGAAACCTGTCGAGTGCTTTTGCTGGGCATGCAAAGTGAAAAGCCTTGGACTGTTCATTTTCTACCCAGCGTGCACCTAGGTGTTGAAACACAGTGCCAAAATCGTGGAATTCTGTTGAATTGGGTTTTTGATCAGACTCCAGATTCTGATTTAATTCTTTCCCCGTTTGCCCAAAATGCGGACTGTGCCAGTTGATTTTCCCCCTTCTTTTCTGAATGGCATTGCCACAGGCTGAACACAACCAGCCTTGTGATTTCTCAGATGTTTTTTTCTTAGAGGCAGAGCCGTAGGAGCAAATGTCTGGGGAGGACCTTCCAGGTCACTGGGTACAGTCTGTGGCCTTCGACATCCAGAGGTGCTGAAATGGCCTCGTTTTTTTGTTCTACTCAAACACGCTGAGATGAGAACAGTGCCCGGGGTGGAGGGAAGAGGAGATGGATGATCCCTTTCTTGTTGTGGGAAGATTCAGCAGTTGCCCTTGGTCCTTTCACTTCCACGGGGCCATGTGAGGGTTACAGCATTTGAGACGTTTCCCAAAGTGTCAGTGTTCAGAGCACCATTAGGAAAAGATGAGATGAATGACCAAAATGTAGGGGCAAAACAAATTAGGCAGCTCAAAAGCTGCAAACAAGTCATTTGTGGGGAATAACGAAGGCTTGCGGTTGTGAGGCCGTCCCTTCTCCAGCCCATTGCCACTGTGTTTATAAATCAGGGGAACAAAACAGGAGCCCTTGTTAGGCCCGGGTGACATTAAGGGTGCATTTAGCTACGGAGTGTAACAGTGGCTGCTGTAAAATCAGATGGATGCTCGAGCTGTGCTGCAGCTTGCCTGGAGATGACGGCAAGGCTGTGCCTTTGGGACTGGGTCAGGCCTTGTTTGGGTATCGCGTTTCCCGTTCCTCAGAGAGGGACTCTTCGGCTCCATAGGTCCAAGCCAGGCTTTTCCCCATTTGTGGCTCTCCAGTTCTGCCTCTTGAGACATATCTCCTGCAATTCCTAATATCCACCGACCTCTGCTCCCTCAGGAATAGACCCGACACGTCCCCTTTAGGCAGTGGTGCCTCCTGTGCCCTGTAACTCCATCTGTAGGGTCCCTGGACATGCTGGAACCCTCCTGGTTATCCTTGCACACACCAGGAAACCAAACTGGCTGGTGTAGGTGCTCCTAAGTGAGCGGTATTATATTACCCCACATAAATGTCACATTAATGGAGCATTATAACCAAAAGATGCTCGTAGATCACTCTAAATCATTTTAGGCATCTGTTATGCTTCCGTCATCTGCTCTTCACCCATTTGTTTGTGTTTGGGATGGGAAGGATGCTGCCAGGAGAGCCTGGAGGGGACCTGGGGGAAGGTGAGGGTGGGCTGGAATGATGAGCAGCCCACCTTGCGTCTGGAAGCTGCTCTGGGGTGAAGCCCAGCTCCACCAGACTGTTGGCCATGCTGGAAGAGGCGTCACGAGCTGTGGCTTGGCTTGGGAGGGGTGTTGATAGAAAGTGCTGACTTATCTGAGCTGGCTCAATGCCTCCTGAAAGTCCGGTGCAGGCACGGGGGAGCCCACGGTGCCTCATCTGTGACGGCTTTCTAGATCACACCATGCAACACAGCCCAACAAAGGGCTTTTAAATCCTAGTCAAGAAGACAGACAATGGAAGGTCAGAGTTTAAAAGAGAAAGTGTGCCTCAGACTGATGTAATTCCCCTTCTCCCCCCTTTTCTTAGTGTGAATCCTTTGATATTTGAGCAGGGAAATCCTCTTTATCGGGGAAACTCCACCTCCTCTTATCTCATACTCCCTAGAAAATACTATCTGCTCTCCCGCCTTTCAGCCTCCCAGCCCAGTTTGCCCTGGAAGCCTCCCTGTGTGGGCAACACTGCCCTCCCATCCCTCTTGCCAGGTGTGCACAGCAAGGCTTGGGATTTGCTGTAACCGAACACCCTCTGGCTAATGATTCCTGTGGGCATCCATGCTTGCCTGTCCTCGTCTGGATCCTGGGAGCATACAGGGTCTGCAGATGAGGCAACCTCAACCTGTTGTTACATTGCCCTCGCAGCAGTCAGCTGGCGAGGCTTAGGTGGGGAAGCCTGCCCATGTTTACCCTTCAGCCCAGCAAATACAGGTGTCCCTCACCTCCTTGTACTGTGGAGAAATCTTTCTCTAAAAATATAGAAAACTGGCCATCCTGAGTCAGGCCAGAGATCTGGTGTCCTCTTCCTGGCCTGTACAGAGTGGGAGCCCTTGGAAGAAGCAGAAGACGCAAAGCAGGCAGGGAATTAATTTCCTGTTCCCTGCTGTGCTGCCTTGTCTTCCCTCTCCACTATTGTGGGTTGGGCTGGAGCATCCCCAACTCTTCCCTCAAGGTTGTGCCTATCCCTTCTGGTTACTTGCATGCATTTTGCCTGAACTGGGGCTTGGGAGGTTGCGTTATATTGCTGATTGCATCAGATAAGTTGTGTTTCTTCACCTCCTTGCAGTGGCCTCCAGTAAGTCTTGTTAGGACTCTTAATTTGCTCTAACAAACCATTGCAAAGCTGGGGAGAGGAGACGTCCCTGTGGGTGCACTCAAAACCACTGGGGATCTCAGCAGGGCGGCCACAGCTCTGGGGACCACAGAGCTTCTGTCCCTCTTCAGCCCCGTGGAAAATCAGATTGTGGCTCTGACCTGAGCTGTTGGTAATCAGAGGATCAGGCTCTTCTTTCACTCCAGCAGATTTTCACCTGCTGTGCATGTCAGTAGGTGTATTCTCAATGCGTGCTCACGTGAGGCAGGCAAATGTGCCCAGCACATCTTTGTGTGTGGAGGACACCAGGTACCTGTCCTGATGTCCAGTGGTGTCAGTGGCTGCTGCTGGGGTGATACCTGAGGAGTTTTGTTCTTCCCACATCCAGAGGAGTTGGTGAATCACCTGTAGTCACACCTGGGGCAACCCTTGAGATGTAAATCAGGTGGGACCTGCCAGGCCAATTTACACCAGCAACTGTTCTAACCCTGAAGATTCATCCCTGAAGTCATACAGGATTGGCCACTTAATTTTTCTCTGTAAGACATGAAATGTGACTTTTCCAGTACATTTATTCACACTGCTCTCTCCCCTCCCATTGGCCCTAAACCACACAGGGTTGGGGGGAGAATTCACAGGACTTCTCAGCAGCATTTTACAATCTTCCCAGTCAACTGTGCTCCTGCATTTCCAACTTCTTACGGTCTGGAAAAGAGCTTGGCTGCAAGAAAACTGTGTCCATGAAATGGTGCAGAGTGGAAGGAAATGATGTCAGTAACTGTGCAGTTGATGTAGATTGTAATTCTTGCAGCCTTCAGTTCCAGCCCAGATTAGCACTCCCTTAGCTTAAAATAACAAAAAGAGAACTGTCAGAATCAGAACAAAAATGTTGGCGTGATGAAACATGTTAACAGGTAGCCATTAGCACTTTATGTCTGCATGAATAGTGGCTGTAAGCGGTTTTTATTGGTAACAAAGCAGGGAGGATGGGCAGAAAATGGCATTTGTTTTTAAACTGGCTTGTTGCTTTAATTGCAGTTTTTTATTGCCATTACTTCGTGGTCATGGTATGCTCTGGGCTGGTGAGATGGCCCTGGGACACAGCTGGGTTTCAAGTTTTCTGCCTGAGAAAGAGGAAAGGACCAGATAGTCCGGAGAGGACTTGTTATTTTAATTTTGCTCTTGCAGTGTGTTTGAGATACTCAGCTCTGGAAGAAGAGTGAGGGGATAGCTGTGGACTGAAACACGAGTGTAACATTGAGGGCTGGTCATTCCGGGTGTGTGGGATGCTCCTGCTGCTGGATCATGGAAAAGTCACCACACCAAGAGCAGCTCTGGGCTGTGCTGGCGCTTTTGCTGGTTGGCATTTGACTGATCCTTCATGGTCATTCCTGGGCGCCAGCATCCAGATGTTGCTTAAGGGAATGGTAGATATTTATTGGAAGAACTAAAACAACAACAACAAAAAAGAACAGGAAAAAAAAAAAAGGGAAAAAAAACAGGAAAAAAAAAAAAGGAGGGTCTGTGTAGTCACCAGAAATATTTGCTCCAGAAATTAAAGTAAATCCTTCTAGGTTTTTTTATCAGTGTTGAGGACTGTGGAGGAGAGGTCATTGGCTCCATCCCACCAAGCAGCAGCATGTACCAACTCTGATATCTGGAAGTGATTTAAGCTGTTTGGTCTTCCTGACTCACCCTTGTGACCCATCACAGCCATGCTTGCCTCCCTCTCTGACCATCCAGTTGGTGTTCCCTCCAGTGCATGGAGCTCTGTGGCATCCAGCTTCTGCCAATGTGGAGGTCCTTGGGGAAAAAAAAAAAGGATAAAAAAAGAGCTGTGTGCTCCTGCTGTCTCCTATGGACCCTTCCTGTTGCATCCCTTGAGAGACATGCCTTGTGGCTGTGGGGCTGAGTTTCCATGTCCCACTGCAGGCAAGGAGCTGGCCCTGGGCAAGGTCTCTCTTCCACCATCCCTCTCTGCCTGCTCCTGGGCCCATGTCTTGACAAACATGAGTTGCCTCCTCCTTTATTTGTACAAGATTTTTTGGGGAGACAGCCTGACGGCATTTGGTGTCTTTAGGTTGGTTCTCCATGGGTGAGCTTGGTAGTTGCTCAACCATTCTTGCTGTTAATTTTGGGTTTGTTGTGAGGTTTTGCCCATGTGGGCTTGGGTTCTGCTATGGGGACAGTCATTGTTGTGTAGCCTGAAAGCCTTGAAAATCTCAGCCCTGGGTGCAGAATGTGCCTTTTGAGTTATCAGCACTTCCTCCCTTCTTCCTTCCAGGAGAAAGCAGAATAGTGCTGGCAGTTGTAGCACAGCGCCTTGTTCTTTTCTTACGGGAGCTCTGGATTAATGGCAAAAACATGGTCTGGACGCTGCTCTGCAGCCTTCAGAAAATCTGTTTGTTTGTTTTTCCCCCTCGGCTGCGGTGCGGCGGGCGCGAGGACGCTTCCCACCTTTCTGCCATATGTTCTTGGATTCTTGCAAGACAGTAGCAGGGTTTGCACCTGGACAGCTGAAGGCCATGGGTGGCTCTGTGGGACCCACGCTGCCCTCCCTCCCACGCAGGCTAAAACGGCTTTTTCCTCCCGCTGAACCTTACAAGGTTTTCCTCCATATGCACCTCAGTAGGTTTTAACTTTTTTGTCTTGAATCCAAGCAGCTTTAATCAACATAAACGCTTGCAGTGGGTATAGGTTGCTGCATTTAATAAAGGGTAAGCTCCCCCCCCCAGATTTTTCTTTCTTCTCTTCTTTCTTTTCATCCCTTATTTTGCATTCTGCCGCGTGCGATGAGCATTTAATCCCTGCCCTTCTGTCTGTTGAGATATTATGTTTTTTTAATAGTGCTTGTTTATGACTAAGGTCAAAGACAGTATTTCAGAACAAAAATTAGAGTTAGTTCATAATTGAGTACATATGTATGTTACTGTTTATTTTTATAGTTTGCTAATTTATTTTTAAACAGCTCGGTTGAGCCAACATGTTTATAGGTCTGTTTATCACATGTCTTGCCAGTCGGAGTGCTAAAAGACACATGCTTTTCAATAGCACAGATCCGAAGTGAAATTAGATAATACCGCCAGGTAGCAATTTAATTACATTAATTGGATGTTTAGGTTGAAATGTAGTTTTGTAAAGGCTATAATGGAATACATTTATAAGTGTCTGCATATAAATCTTGGCATTTAAAATGTTATTCAAGCCTGCTGGCAGGGAAATGAAACTCCATTGAGTGTTTTTGAGGGAGAAGTGGGATATTTCCCTGTGAGTACTGTGCTTGCCATCGCTGGGGGTTTGGGCCTCGTCCTGGCTGTTGGGAACCTCTGTGGGTGCCCCTTTCCGTGGGGAATTACCTGGTTAGGAGCATGGCTGGCCTGATCCAGGGTGATGGGATCAGGATACAACATCCCCTCTGAGTCTGATGGGGAGATAGAGGAGTGAGTCCCAATGGAGAGATGAGGGTGAGCCCTGTGTTAGCCACCGTGGGTGGAGAAGGGATTTGTCCAGCTGAGACCAAGTCCCTGTGGTCTTGCAGGGAGCAATTTCCCAAGCTTGCCAGCTGCTGTGCTGGATTGTACCTGTGGGTTCTGGCCGTGGGCTGCCTTCCCTGTGCAGGGAGCTGCTGAGGAGCCCTGGGAAGGCAGCTCAGGGGAGGCTCCATTGAAGAGCAGAAGCTGTGAATGAGCCACGCTCTCCAGCCCGGATGAGGATTTAATCCTCAGCGTAAACATGTACAAATAACACATTGTCAGGAGAGGGAAAGGGAAAATTCCTTCGGTTTGACGGTGCCCAAGAATAGCAGGCTTGGTTGGGAGAGGATGGGAGGAACTGCTCTGGCACTCTTTGGTTTTTCTTATACCACCATTGCCTTTTGCATGCACCCATTTCCAAGCAAAATGCTGAACTCATGGCATTTCTGGTGGGAGTGGGGCTGAGCTTTTTGCAGATCTCTTCTAGGATCCCGAGACTGAGTGAGGTTTCAAAAGCAAAAAGTAATCTAAATAAAAAGGAGCAGGAGGTCATAGGTGGATTTTTATCAGGGCTCAGGGATAGATAAGGGATAACCAGAGGAGAGTCACAGCTGGTGCAGCATTCATGGTGGGTGATCTCCTTTGGGGTGCCTGCATGCCAGGAGGGATGGAGGAGGAAGAGGGGGGATATGCAAGGCGTAAACACCCGGGCAGTGGGAAGTGTTTGGAATTATGCTGGTGGCAAGCAGGCCCCTGGCATTTCTCAGGCTCTTGTATCCCATACAAGCCGGGAAAAATGCTTCAGGCTCAGCACAGGGATCTTTCCACACTTGTGTGTGGGAGCTCGAAGCCTCTCCTCCCTGGTGTTTATCTGGGTGGGGATGGTCAACTGAGGTGCGGGTTTTTTCCCCCTGGTATTCAAGGGTTGATGTGTTTTCAGCCCCATGCCAAAGCATGAGTAACATCGAAATGTGGGTTCCTCAATTTGAGGTGCCTCCAGTGAATCTGGCATTTTTGGCAGTCGTGGCTGGTGTTTTGGCAAAAGCTCCAGTTTCTTCTCCATTCTTTGGATCAAAGGAGGATTCCCTGTGTGTCTTGATGGACCTTTGTGGTGGGGTTTGGCCTCGTGGGTCAGGTTCTGCTGAAAAAACACAGCACAAAGCTATTGCTGCACAGGCTTTGATGCTCATACTAAAATATTTGACTGTGTTAATAGCATTTGCTTTCTTTCCCTCTTTATTTCCCCACCAGGCTATAAAGTGATGATTCTTTAAGGGCCTGATCTGCACTTGAATATGGGGTGGCTGTTTGTCCCCCCTTTGGTATTGTGTGACTAACTGTCTTAAAAAGCTCATACCAGTGGGGTTTTCTCATCTCCTCTCCTTTTAGCTGAAAATAAGTGACTGATTTATATATTTTCACCTTACAAAGGCTCATCTCTGGCTTAGGACCAACTAGGTCTTAGTTTGTTCTGCAAAAAAAAAAAAATACACTCCAAAACAGAGGACTTTCAATGAAAGTCACAACATAAAAACTGAAGTTAGAGTGTCCTCCACCAGGTGATTACTGTAATTCTGAGTGCTTATTGCTGGGCTCAAGGTTTCTGAATGCTTGGGAATGATTCCAGCTTGTTTGGGCTTGGGAACAAAACCTCTCCGTGATGCTGCAGCCAGGGTGGAAGGGATCCAGGGAGCGTTGGGAAGCAGCACAGCACCATCCCCGTGCTGAAGGCTTGTTTTAATGACTAAAGCTAACAGAGCATCCCATGGCATTGCAGTGGGAGTGTTTGCAGGCTCAGTTCAAAATGCTTATTTAAAAATAATCAGTCACGGCCTAAAAGCTGCCTTATTTTAGGAAGGAGACCAAGATGTCAGACCGCTGTATTAAGGATGCTGAAGTGGTACCTGTTTTAGGATCAGATTGCAGTCTTTTTGGGTTGGAGGACATCTTTTTCAGCCCTGATTCTGCTGCTATCCTTGCAAACAAAACCAGAGTTGGTTTTGTTTCAGTTTTTGTCTCAGGTGTCAGAGTTGGTGTGGTAGAGAGCAGCTGCAAACACTCTCTTTTGGGGTTTATGTGGCCTAGGCTTTGAGGCTTGGGCACAAGAGTCGACAAACTAGCTCTGCTGATGGTCTTCTGTTACATTTATAGTGGGATCTGTGTTTTTAAGGTCTTTTTTCCCCAGGTCTTTGAAGCTAGGCCACTTAAAGGGCTCACAGATCTGTATTTTCTTCACAGTAATGAGGCATCATGACATACCAGTTGTGGGAAATCTGATAGACTTGTGAGACCCTAGGAGGGTAGAAAATTACTTAATTTACTTGGTGTGCAATAGTCTTAATTTTCAACTATTTGAACAACTGATTGCTGGGGCAATCATCAGATCTTCAGAGTTAAGATGTTTCCTGCTGGAACTGAGCATTAGCTAAATCAGCGACGGCAAAACGGAGCGACCGCACGCGTCCATCTGAGGGAAAAGAGGAGAAATTAAATCCCTGAACCCGAGCTCCAGTGCTTTTCTTCTTTTGTGGGCAGGGTGAGGCAGGTGAGGCTCACCTGCTGTGGTGGCTGGTTCCCAGGTGGGGAGCTGGGGCTGCCTGCCTGTGGCCGAGGCTCTGGTTGGCTCCAGCAGGAAGGAGCTGGCTCTGGTTTCCTTCTGAGCTCTCTGCTCGGTGATTCCCCTGCTATTTGCTCATTGTAAATAAGAGCGATAAAATCTGGTGGTGGAATTACATTATGTCTTGGGTGCTTTCTTTCCAAATTAGTAGTAACCCTACGTGTCTGTGACCCATTTCACCGAGACGCAGGGCTGGATTCTGCTGCCTGTTCTCCGTGAGCAGCTGGCTGGAGCAAACAGACCTTGAGTAAAGGGATTAGAAACCAGCCCTTCACTTGGGTGAGGTGTTGCAGTCCTTGTGCTGTGGAGAGTCCTTTCTTGAGTGAGTTTTCATCACAAGCCTCGCACAGGTACCTGCTCATAAAGAGACGGGTGGTTTAGCTCACAGGGATGGGAACAGCAGCAGCAGAAGTGCAGAGCGAGGCGCCCACAGTGATAGGACCCATTTTATTCGCCAAGATTGAGCTTGTACTGGAGCAAAAAGGACAGAGGACTTTTCATTTTGAAAACTCTGTGCCACTGAAAAAAAAAGTATTTGAAATTGTTCAGAAAGGCAAATGGGCATGGACGTTCAGAGACCTTCCTCTGCCTTCCCGTGCCAGCAGAAAATGAAACATTCAGTGTGAAAGTATTTTCTTATTAAAAGAACCCCGAACTGGACTATAAAATGCAATACTAATTTCTGAAGGCTGAGAGCTGCATGAGTGAGAATATTTAATTACGGTGGCAAAGTACAAACATTTCCTAGCGAGCACTCATTGTATTAATAATAATGAATTAATTCCTTGGCTAAAACATACATCCTGCTCCCGTTCTTTTTTAGTGGGCTGGGAATCCGATCCCACTTTTTATTTTGCTGAAAACCGCCCAGCAAGTAGGGAGGGTAGAGGCTGGAGACTATTTATATAAACAGAGGCTTTATGTTCCGCTGTGGGGATGGCGATGCCGGGGTTTTGGTTGAGCAGAGGCGGCGAGGACTTTAAGCCGATCAGCTGATGCAGGGGGCCCGAGGATCTGACTGCTCCAGCGATAAGTGTCTGTACAAATATTTATACAATCCCGATAGTCTTTTGGATTGCATTATTACAGCACAAAAAGCTGTCAGGTTTCCAGGCTTTCCGAGGCGTGCTTCTTACGAGGCTGCTGTTGGTTTTGCCAGCGGACACGGGCGAGCTGCGCTGCCCTCCGGAGCCGCTGGAGCCGCGCCACGGCCCCAACGGGAGCAGGGAAGGTGCTGAGCTCCCAGCCCCAGCCGAGAGCCTGGCTCTGTTAGTTCAGGCTTAGCGCTGGATTCACGCAATTCTGTGGCACAGGGCTGGCTCTGAGCAGCTGTGGATTGAGACTGTGGGCTGAAGGAGCTCAGAGCAAAGGGTGATGGAGACTAACCCCTCCGTTTGAGAGAGGTATTTCTATTCCAGGCTGCAAACTCCCACCTTGTCCTGGAATGCTGCTCCTCCCCAGGGTCACTCACAGAGGGTCTGCAGCTGATGGTTGGGGGCTTCCTGTTGACGCAAATGTCACATCAGGCCCCATATGGGAAAATGACAGTTGTCACCCAGGAGGAGAGGTTAAGAGGTGTTAGTAGCTAATGTGCAGATGTAGATGGATTTGGATAGGTATAGAAGAAAACTCACCTTGTGCCTTTTCTGCTGGAAATTAGTCCAAATATCCACATAGGTAGATATCCAGGCATTGCTGATGTTTTGATCGAGTTTTGCACTAGATTTGTGTTTTCTCTTAAAGCTTTGTCGGAGCCACAGGATTTCAGGATCCTACTGGTGCTCTGGAATAGAATTTGACAACGAGACTTCAGTTCCACTTCAGATGGATATATGCAGGCAGGGTTCACATTGCTTGCTGCCATGAGGCCAAAGGGATTATTCCAGATCTACAAAACCAACAAGAGTTTGAGTCAGTGGTAGGGAAAGCTGGAGGCTTCACCAAAGTGACGGGAATAAATTGAGCACTGTCCTGGAGCAGGGTTGGAATACATCAGTAGCTGCCCCAGCCCTGGCAGAGAAAGCCCTGTGTTTTCACATGCTGATAGTGATTGCCTGTCCTGTTCCACTCAATGGTAAGATTAGGGGTTAGGAAAATATTTGCAAGGTTGTGAAACCACAGTCTGGGGTTGCTGAGGGCCTCCTGGTGTCCTTCAGCATCAGAGTTCAGGATAGCCTTGGTTTTTGGGGATGAGTGTGTGTCTTCTGACAGCTCTAAGTGTCTCTCCAGAGGTTTCAAAGGAGTGGGCTCTTTACTTCCAGTGCAGCATTTGTTTGTTTTTAGGGCATGTTTTTCCCCAAGGAAAGAAGAGTAGCAATCCCATAATCAAAGGCACAAAGCAAATTGCTGCGGAATTTCTGCTTGACAGTATTTGAATACAAAAAGAAGTAGCATATAATTTTAGTGTATAATTTATAAATGAGTCATGTGTGCCTCAGCTCTGGCCTCCTGGAGCAGCGGCAGAGCAGTGCCAGGTTCAGCAGCCTGTGCCAGCCCATCACCTGGGACGTGGTGCTGTGCAGGGAGAGCAGAGCCGTGGGGCTGCTCCCTGCACGTCCCTGGCTGTGGTGAGCCCCTCTGCTGCTGCATGCAGCACTCTGGCTTGGATAGGTGAGATTCATGCAGGGGAAGGATCAAGTGACTTTTAGAGGAAAAATTCATCTCCTGATGCTTGTATTAAGGAATAAAGGCAAGTTTTCCATGGTGGCTGGCTGATTTGCTGGGAGTGCTGTGTGTCCCTACTCCTTGAGCTCCCAGTGCTGCAGCATCCCTGCTTGGCCAGTGTCACTGGGCAGGCCATGCCCAGCACAGCAGTGTGGTTAGCCAGATAACAAGGGCATTAACCCTGGTTTTCTGCCCATGTTCTAAAAGGAGTAGCCCCATTCCTGAAACTGTACCTGCAGACCTTGTGTCTGAGTTGTCTCACTAGGCTGCTGCATTGCTGCTGAGCCCGGCTGCAGCGGGTGCAGTGGGGCACACCCCTCCTCCCATGCAGGTATTTGAGCTCTTGTGGGGCAGGGCTGTGCTCAGAGGGGCTTCAGCAGGATAAGAACAATTAGGGCTGTTTTTTTTGAAAGTTGTAGGCATTAAAAATGCCTGTTGGGCTTGGAAAGGCTGCATGTGTTTCCCTGGCAGCCTCTCCTTTAGTTTCCAGCTGGAATGTGCTCTGCCACTGCAGCATCCCAACTTCAGGGGAGTCAGATGGAAACAGTAAGTGCTCAGGGCAACTTTAAAAGCAGCATTATTAATGTCCCAATCCCAAAAAGGAGTCTGTGTAGTGTATTGCTCAGTGTATAGCTGGAGAGTCTGTTGGTGTCTCACACCAGGAACAGCTGGAGCAGGCAGGTTTTATAGTGGCCACTTGTCCCCCTTGCTGTTTCCTCCAGTGCCAGTAGCTCTCTGGATGGACACAGTGGCATGGGACATCCTCACCATGAGTCCAGAAGTGCCTGCAGGGACACACCACTTTGGAGGGGTTTTAAAAGCTCAGCTTTAGAGGAAATGGGAAAGTAAGTGCAGAATTGCTTCAAACAGTTTAAAAATGTGGGATGTGTGGTGGAAGGGGCCCGTGCACTGCAGCTGTTTGTGACCTCATCTGATCCTGGTCACCCATGTGTCCTACTGAAGGGGGTAAGGAGCTGCATCAAGGGGATGGATGGCTTCCATGGCTCCCATTTTGGTGTCACCCAAGGCCGTGGAAGCTCAGTGGCGGCAGGATCTCTGTGAAGCTGAGAGCTTAAGCAGCAGCAAAGCTGGAAGGTAGCCAGGGTCCAGACGTTCACATCCTACTCCGAAAACGAGGGCCCAGCGGTTTGCCTCAGGATTGGGGCTGTAAATTTGGCACTCTCTGAACAGTACCAAGGTCAGCCCTCAGCTCTGTGGCTGGTCCCTGCAGACTGTCCCATAGATAGCGTCTTACAGCACCTGCACTTGTGCAGGGCAGAAATCAAAGCTGTGTGCACCTGCTTGAGAGCATCCAGGAACCGACCGAACGCCGTGAGCGGCCTCGGCGCTGAATGGCAAACCTGCTTTAGAAGATGGCCTTTAATCACAGCAAAAGCTTTCCTTCCACCTAGGTGCTGACTGGAATGCAGGGGAAGGGCTGGAGCTGCACTGGTTGGTTTCTCAATCTCAGGGGGTGCTGAGGTGTGTTCTGGGGACAGCTGGGTGGTGAACAGTCTGGGATGTGCCATTCAAGGGCTGATGATTATGACTTTGTGAGGATTTTTAATGTGTCTCTCTTTACTCCAAGCATCTTCTAGCAGTGCCCGAGTGGACAGACAGACAGACAGACAGACAGGTGGTGGGATGCTGCCCCACAAAAGCCCGCGGGGAGCCCGCAGCAAACCCCGCAGAGCCAGCTGCTGCTGCCCCAGGCGTTGCCTCAGCGGGCAGATGTCGGCGTTGCTCAACGCCAGCAGGACCCCAGTGTCTGTTTACTAACGGATAAGATGGTCGGGCCGGCACACGGCTCCCGAGCCGGCCTGTGCAACTCCTGTGGTTTCCAACCGTACTTATCAAGGGAGGGGGCAGCCTGCCCAGCCAGGGTGTTTCCTCTAATCAGTATTTTCACATGCCAGTGGCAGGCAGATGTGCAGGGGGCAAAGGCTCGGCCATCTCTCAACAGCTGCTCAGGGGAAGGAGTCACCTAAGGCAAGGCTGGGGAGATGAGAAGAAACAAGAGCGAGCCAATATTCCCCGATGCAGGGTAACACGGGGAGAACTCACAGACACACCCTTGGCCGTGAACTTTCACCGTCCCATCTAGGAGGAACCAACTCCTCGCAGCATTGCCTAGCAATGAGTTCAGTTCCAGAAGCCCTTCTCCAGGTCCCCTTGGAGGCCTGTGCTATTGTGTGCCCGTGTCCCCGAGCCGCCGCGGGCAGCGCGCGAGAGTGTCGCGGGCTCAACTTAACCGCGTCTCCCCTGCTTATCAGACTATATAATAAACATGGCTTTTAGGGGGGACTTTTTGGGGAGGGGTGCGAGGCAGGCGGTGAATGGAGAGGCCAGACACCATTGTCTGGCAAGAATGTGAGTCGCCCTGGGCTCGCCTTCCAAATTGTCCCAGCATCAATCCCCCCTCCTTTGCGGGATTTCCTTCTCCAGCCGGGGTTTTGTTTCGGAACAAGCGTTGGTCAAACAAGCTTTTGTTTGCGGTCAGTTGCTTGGCACACATACACCACTTCTGGTGGGGGACAATGAGGAAGCTGTTTCGGGGGCAGCTGCGGTGGGACTGAAAGGGAATACTGATGGAAAAAAGGGCGCGGGGAGGAAATGGCTGGGTGGAAATCAATTGGGAGGATCCTATGAAGTCTGGGTGCTCTGTGGCGGGGTCGGCAGAGTGGCGGGGAGTCCTTCGATCCTGCTGCCTCATCCTGCTCGTGCTGCTTTGTGACTTCTTCCCCCCAGGGTGTCCCACCTCAGAGCAGAAAGTTGGACAGAATACTTGTGACTATGCATCTAAAAAGCTTTCTTTCGGGAAGAACTAAACTTATTTACAGCAATAATAGAGTTTAAAGGAATTGTATAAGTGAGACCGACTTCTTTGTCAGCAAAAATTGCAGCAAAACTGTTCATAGATGACATTACCTAAATGACATTACGTACGTATGTCCTTTCTTTCACATTTCCTGTAATCCTGTTATGGCATTGTCCCATTACCTCAGGCACTGTCATCTTTAAATGCTGTCAGATCTTAACTGGATGGCCAAGGACATCAGAAAAGGATCGAGGTGAAGCTGATGGCAATTTCAGACCTGTTGTGTATATGGCCATCTCCCAGCCCGCCCCCGGATGGGGTGTTATCTGATAACATGTTCAGGTAAAGTGATGACTCAAGGACTTGCACATCTTCTGTGGGGCTGCTGCCCATCCCCACCACATCCAGCACTCTGTTTTGGGAAGTGCAGGGTGTCAGGCACAGACAGGGGTGGCAAGGATGAGCTGTGTACTTGTTGGAAAGTGCTTCCATCCCCAGGAAAATGAGGACCCAGAGGTCAGTGGATGGAATGAGCAACTCTTCTACTTCCTCTACAGCCTTCATAGCCTTAATGACCATTGCAAAGCACGTGGAGTTCCTCGAACTTAAGTGCAACATCTTGCTGTTAATACTTTTAATATTATTGCTTATGCTAAAAAATGACATGACGCCAATTTCTTTTACTCCAACCACGAATGGGCCTCTGTGGCTTTTCAGAAGTGCTCTGAGACGTGGCAGCAGATGGGAGGATTGCTACTTCTGCTGCTCACCTGCTGAAATATTCAGCGCTGTTAAGCCCAGAGGAGCAGGCAGCGTTGGCGTGGAGGCAGTGCCTGTTTAAACTGGCAGCCCCTCTCAGGTTATAATAGTGATGGTGATAGCTGCCAGCTCCAGGGCAGGAACTGTCATTTTGTTATCTCTGGGTGCAGTGCTGTGCTCTTGAGGGGTTCTGGTCCCCCGTGCTGGCTGCTGGACCTGGCTGCAGTGCAAACAGCACCAGCCCTGAACCTGAAGCTCTGGCTGCAGACAAAACTCCACATGTGGCCAGCCATGCGTGGATGGATCTGGTTGTCCATCTCTGGCCCCGTGGGCTGGTTTTCCCAAAAAGCAGGGCTGCTCTGTGTGCTGGCAGCAAGGGAAGTGATGCCAGCATGTGGCTCCCAGGTGGGTTGTCCTGGCGGTGTGGATGTAGAGGTGCTGCTGGCAGGTCACAGTGTCCTCCTGTGCCCTTGAATGTACAGCAGCACGTGTGGGCTGCCTGTGGTAGCATCAGCAGATGGGTGATGGAGATCCCACCCTCCTTGGGAAGAGTCAGAAGATGAAGATTCACAATGAAGAGCAGGAGCGTGGCTCATTTCAGCCACATTCATTTGGCCCAGCACAAGGGTTAAGGCAGCACCAAGGCTTCGTTTAGTCCCAGGGATGCTAAGGACCATGGCCTGGGTCCACAGATTTTTCTGCTGAAAAATAACAGTGGAACAGTCCCTGGAATAAGGAAGGGTATTATCATATGACCATGTAGCCTGCATGGGAGGTTGTTTGCTTGATCAGGTGAAGGTATGGGTTTTTTAAAGGTTGTATTGATGTTTAAGTGCTGGTAGTTAAACCATTTAATTTTATTTTCCTGTAAGAAAATGCATATATTGCTGAAAACTAGGGTTCTCTACAATCTGTTTTGTATGCTTAAAAACTCTGGCTTTCATTTAGTTCTTTACCATCAGTGTCATCCTTAATGCATCCTCCAAGGCCAGTCCTCAGGTCTCTGCCACTCTGAGACTGTGGGTGGGCAAAAACGTCCATGCCAGGACTTCCCCCATGAGCACAACAGCTCTGCCCCCTTCTCCTGCAGGATATGCTGGAGCCATCTCAGCTCTCCATGCCTCCCACAGGCCCGAGACGGCTCTCCCTGGAAAGGTCTCAATCCAGTGCTTCCTAACTGGGCACAGTTTGTGAATTGTTGCCCATCTGGCTACGAAATTGATGGCTTTTTGGATGCTGGAGGACAGTTTTTCTCTCCTTTCCAAATCTCTTAATAACTGAAGATTTGGGTGTAAAAGCGCACACAGTTCACTGGGGCTTTTTTCAGTCATAGCGTGGATTTTTTTTGCCCTATAGGCACAGGAACCATTTACAGCCGAGGTGGGCCGAGTTTGCAACTTATTAATCTCTCCCTTGCATGTGGGTTGAAAAGAGACACCATGCCTTTATCAAATGCCAGGCTAGCACAAAAGCCTATGCAAAATCATCATCAAATCCTATTAGAGGTGGAAAATATCTCTTAGATCATCTCATTCATTTCCCTGCCAATGCTAGACAGTTCCTGAGAGTTAATTTTCTAGCGTCTGCCGCCAACTCCCCGTGTGACTGCGGGTCTGTCATCTTGCCTTTGGGTTGTCACTGTAACTTCCACGCGTTTCTATGCATTTCCAAACAAGCCTTGTTTTGTTCAGTCGTTGCCTGTGTTGCTGTTTGCCCTGCATGAGGTGTTATCAGTGGTTTCCACTCTGGAGAGCATCGCCAGACCTTGCATGTGGCTGGGAAAGGCGTCCCCATGGAATGGGGCATGCTGGGTGCTAAGGGAAGCTCGGGACCTGCCGTCCCCTGGGCAGGGGCTCCATCCTCTGCAGCCACAGGCATTGGGGAAATGAAATCTCAAAAGGAGGTTTCTCTACTGCAGTTGTGCATGGATGCAAGCAGATTGGCCCCCATAAAGCAATTCCCTTCTCCCAAACCCTGCTGGTGCCACCTTTGATAAACTCCCACCCTGAAGTTCTGGACTGGCTGTGACATCCACTTGTCAGGGAGAAAAAAATAGTAATAATTCAGCACTGGAGTTATTTATAGCCTTAAGCAGATGCAGATTTCACCAGGGCTTGTTTCAGAGAAGGAAATGACATCTAGGAGCAGGATAACCTTACTTGTAACTTCCCGGTAGCGCCGGCGGCCGTGATTGAATTCCCCGGCATGGCAAGGGTCTGGGCAGCCCTGCCAGCCCTGGAAAGGTCAGTCCGGCAGCTGTCACCCAGAAAGCATCAAAAGCACGGGCTGTCGATAGCGACCTGCATTTGCAGAAAATCTGAGGGCTTTCTAATTAACTGAGGATCTCTAAATTAGAGCCAAGCCACTCGACAAGCCCCCTCGTACGCCTTAAGTGTCAGGGCTCAGCTGATCGGCGCATCTAACAAGCGGCTGATTTTTAACAGTAGCTCTGAGACTCAATCAGCTCCTAATGGCTCCGTTTCAAAACGTTTCAGTGCATTTTTCATTTCTTACTCTGGAATTTATGCTCTTTGTTCCCTGCTCAAATATTCTGGCGCTCTTCCTTAATTTCAGGCTTCTGCCTTGCGACAGCTCCTCTACCCTAACTAGGCAGCTCATTGCCTGCCTTGCGCCGTGTGCGATTCTCTGCTGTGGCCACTCGCTCTGCTTTCTAATCAGTAAGTTTCAGAAATTCCCCCTCTCTCTCCCCCCTGATGTATAGGTAGTGCTGCAGGGTCTGGAATTTCCTAATTAGAAGGAAACCCATGTTTAAGCAGGCCGGGTGTAATAGCAGCTGAAAAGTGGTTTTATTTCAGCTTTAAGATAGGGAGCCAGTTTGGAAATGCCCCTGGTTTTGACGTTCCCCTTGCTGCTGTTCCGTGGTGCCACAGATTTGGGTGCTGGTGCTTCTGATTTACACCATGGACAATGAGATTGAGCCCTCCTTTCAGTTGCATTCGCAGCAGAGTTAGGCTGTGCACATTTAAACTGAGGGCTTTGAGCTGCTGGGAAAACGAGTGGGGGATCTTTTCTGACACGTAACTCCTTTCGCCGGTAATGAGATCCATTGATGCATCCTTGGCAAGGCAGCAGGATAAACTCCCACCTAAACAGTGATTGGGAACAGATAAATTCCATTCGGGAAGGTAGAGAGTTAATCAGCAACTCTTATAGACGCCTCCACGTGTGTTTATGTTCCAACGGCTTATCCATATCTTGGCAATTATTCATGTGAAATAGAATATAAATCCCACAGCCTAATTTTTCTTTGAAAAAATTTCCTCAGGTAATCAAATCCTGAGGTGCATCTTCTATTCCTGTGGTTTTATCAGTAAATCAAATTTTTATCATTTATCAGCAAAAGTTAGATTTAAGCATCTTCACTGTAATGTTTGAAAGATGAACATTTGTTTCAGCGGGTACTGTGCCAATCAATAATCTTCCAGCTTGACTCAGCTATCAATTATTGCTGCAATTATTTGTCTAGTTGGATATTTAAAATGTCATCAGAAAGAGATGATTACATATTCCAGAAAGCAAGGCACTGTATAATCAGATGAACTGAATTCAGTTAAATGTAGTGTGGTACTAACCTGTCCTTCAAAGCTGAATTCTGCAGCCACGACTGAAACAACAGCTTTCTGCATTATTGTAAGGAAACGGATCTTAACCTTGGAACGGCGCGTGTGATTGGGGTCGGGTAATGCTCGGCGAGAGGAGACCTTGCAAGCCTGGAAATTGAATCAGCCTTACTGACATAAAAGAGGGACGTGGGGTTGGTTGGGGTTTTTTTGTGTTTTTTTGGGTTTTTTTTTTTTTGGTTTTTTTGGCTTTTTTTGGAGGGGGGAGGGCTGGTTTTGTTGGATTTCATCTGCAAATCTATAAATAAGGAAATCCACTCTGTATCTGCCTTCCTGGGAGTTTCAGCTCCTGAGCTCGGAGCGCCAAATTTCTGCGTGCCCTTTTTGCATTCCTTGACTTGATGTATGTGTGGTAAATACTCTCTGTGCCCCGAGAATGCAATAAAGCTGTAGCAATTCTTGCAAGTCTTACATCCTTCCAAACTCCAGATATTCGGAGTATTATATCATTTTCAACTTCAAGGATATCTCAGCGATGGAGAGGAGACAGGATAAACCGGAGAAGACCCGACAACTTTACGACACCTTTTGGTCCTATTTGCAAAGCAGAGAGGGGGAAAAAATATATATAATTTATTGATTCTACTAATACTTGCTTGTGCAAGTTATGAAACTAAACATTGTAGGATCTGGTTCAGCACTTGCTGTGCTTGCAGCTCCATGGTGACATTGAACTTGCTCAGGGACAGAATAAACCTTTGCCTTCCTGGCAGATGATTTGCAGGTGGAGGTGTCATTTGGGGGAACCTGCAGTTCCCCTGACCCACTTTGTCAGGATGGTTTGCTGCTGGCTAAATATCATTCATTTGGAAGTGAGAGGAGAGCGAGCCAAAGGAGAAGGCTGGGAAGGAGGAGGGTTTGAAGAGGATCTGTTTTGGGAAGGAGATGGTGGAATAAAGCTTCCAAGGAGGCCCTCAGCCACTGACTTGGCTGAGGGCTGGGGATTTTCGGCTCCACTGACACCCTTCCCAAGGCATGGGTGGGAGCTGGGGTGCTGTGGGCTGGGGAAGGGACATTGGGGATGTCTGGCTGATGAGAAGGGCCTGGAGGGACTCTCAGGTGCCACCGTGTCTCTTCGAGGCGGTGGTGTGAATACACGTGGCTTTGCAGAGCTGGGCACATCAAACAGAGACGCTGAGATGGGGAAAACCAGCAAAAATACAGCAAGGCCTTGGGTGACCAGGGGACCTGATGGCCCAGCCGAGCTCTGGCAGCAGCGTCCCTGCTGGTGAGCAGCAGTGGGAAGGTGCCAGCCCCACTGTGTCCCTGGGATGGGGCTCAGCCGTTTGGAGGCACATTTCAGCTCTCAGGGAGTGAGTGCCCCGTGCAGCAGAGCAGCCTCCAGCAAGGTCCTGCAGCACTAATCAGGTCAGCAGGCATTAGCAGTGCTCCCAGGAAAGCAGTGTCCTGGTGCTGGTCTGGGAGTCTCTGTGTAAGAGACACCGAGCGCGCAGTGTGCATCGCAGAGCAGCATCCAGCGCTCACCTCGCCTGTGCTGGGCACCGCCTGCGTGGCCGAGAGGTGCCAAAACCAGCACAGACAGGGAGGAACACCCCCTGCCCCACACCGATGGCTGTGCTAGAGCATCTCCTTCCCCTCCTGGGCAAGAAACTTTCTGAAGTGTGCTCTGCCTTTCGCTCGGATGCCGCCGGCCAGGGAGAAAGCAGCAGAAAGGGGAACAATTCATTGCGTAGGTGTATGAGTGAATGAAATGATTTGGAAGCTCTTTGTAGCCGTATAATTACAACACTGCATTTAAAAAGTGAATTATTGACTTGATTGTCCCCAGCAGCCACTGGGTAAATGCATAATTATGGGCTGTTGGAGCCAGGTACCGTTTGCTGGGTAATCAGGTGAGGCTGTGGAAAGGCTTTGATGCCCTTTTTGTGGCAGGGCTTAGATGAAGCTCAGTCCTTGGTGCAAGGTCCAGTTGGACCTTCCAGCAGGGGACACACCTGGTGCCAGGTAAGTCCAGAGGAGCTGATTTAGCGTGTGTCACTCCAGTGATGCCACTCCTGTTGAAATCTTTCACAGTTCCTGTGCCTGTGCTTGGAAGAGGCAGTCAGGGACAGGCATGTGGGGAAGATTGTGCCTCACAGAAACACAGGATGGTTTGGGTTGAAGGAACCCTAAGGACTGTCCAGTTCCAGCCCCTCTGCCATGGGCAGAATCACTTTGCACTAGACCAGGTTGCTCAATGCCCATCTGAGCAGGCCTTGAACACCGCCAAGAATGGCACCTGGGATGTTGGTTACTTCACTAAGGGTGTTTGTAGAGATGTGTGGTGGTGGTATCAGTGGAGAGTTCCTCCTGCAGGGCTGACAACACTGCGTAGTTCACCCTTTAGGTCCCAGCACTGGTGTTCGTAGCTACTGCAGCTGCTTCCCACGTGGTGCTGAGGTCTGCATTGCCTCTCTTTCTCCACCCCATAGCATCAATGCATAGGGCGCATGTGTGCACGTGAGCAGCTCGTCTTTGCTTGAGGGCTTTCTTCTAGAGCTCCCTCAGAGCTGAATTTCAAGTGCAGCATTGTTTTCCCATGGCAGGTTTCTTCTGTTCCTCGTTAATCAAGGCGCGACAGATTTCCACCCCCCTTAGGTTTTCAAAAAGCACAAAATCAGTCGCAGGCTGATACCTTACTTGCCAAGTTGGAGCTGGAAGCAGGTTTTCTTGGTGGCCAAGTCGTCATTGCCTTGAAAATGGTGACAGACGCTGGGGTCAGGCCACGGGACCCCAGCACCCCGTCGAGGCTCCGACAAGCCATGTGTTTTGTTGCTTGTTGCTAATGAACAGCATTTTTTGGGGTGGGAATCTAAAGTGTGTGGACTTTGGTTCTGGTAAGAAGAATGAGTAATGCTGAGGCTACAACCAAGCTGGTTACCCATGAATTACCCATTTCTTCCCCAGGCAGGAACTGGTCTCCCTGGTCCCACCCCTTCCCACCCGCTCTTTCCTCAGGCCCAAAAAACTTCTGCTTTATGGGAACTTGAGCAGTGCTGTAAAACGCAAGGAAAGTTTGGCTTTGAGAGGAAACGGGGAATTCTTGGAGTTCCTAACTAACTCCAGTCTAAATCTTTGACTGGCAAAGCAATGCCAGCTGCTGTTTTATTATTGGTGGGGCTTGGGTTTCTTTTTGAAGTTTGAGAAGTCACAGCATTAATGTTTTGGCCTGGTTCTTCCTTAAAGAGGGTTTTTGAAAGAAGGTGTAATGAAGAAATGGTGTTACTCATGGTTGGTTTGGAAAGTGTTCTCCCAGTTTTGTTAATGTGGTTTCAGGAAGCCTGAATTTGCAGGCAGAATAATTATTTTCAGGAATATAAATATCAAGATTGATGTATCAATCTCAGTATTGAATATCAGTTTCAGGAATACCTTTTATCAATGAGTTACCATAAAGAAAAGGCAGCAGAAATGGCAGATGGGGCATTGAGAGTCCTGCAAAGCAAAATTTCTCCTGGATTTTTGGACTTTTCCATGACTAAGCTGGTCCCAAGACTCCACCAGGCCTTTGCATAAACAGCATGGACTCGGTTTGCAGAATTTTGTTTTCAAAGGCAGAACAGCCATGGTATTTCTTGTTTTACAAGCAACACTACTTCCTTCAGATTTTTGGGGATATTTTCCCCTTTCAGTGTTTCTGAATCCGGTTCCTCTCATGATAAAGAGAAAAGGTTAGAGAGCATTTGTTGTACACAACCGCAGCTCCTGCTGTTATTTAGTGTTATCCCAGGTATTATGAGAGCAGCAGTGACAGTGCTGGTGCTCCCAGTGCCAGCAGCTGCTTCGGACTGGTTAATGACAGACCAGGTTAATCGCGGGCCTTTTGCAATCCAGAGGATCAGGAGGAGGAATTAGTGCAATGAGGAAAAAGATACGTTTGGGCAGTTGTTGCAGTTTCCCTTGTGAACTGGTGCCACCAGGAAAAGGTGAGTCATGCCAGAGCAGCTCTTCCTTGCTGAGGGAGAAGTGGCTGCTGCAGGAATGGAGCAGGACCTGCTTATCTCCCTTCCTCTGTCCCAACTGCTTCACCTCACTAGTTTGCAGTTGAAAGGAAATTCAGCAGTGTGGGTTTCCAAATCAGAGAGAGAGAGAGGAGGGGGGGAAAAAAAAGAGATATTTGACAAGCCAGATGGAGAACTGAATCAAGTACAAGTGGTAACAATTAACTCAATTTTTTTTCCCTTCTCCCCTTTAAATACCATAACAACTCTGAATTTATCAGTCCAAAAATCAAGCAGTCAGTTGACATTAAAGCTGAATAAAGAAGTTCCTGGGTTTGGCTCAGGCTGTTCCTCCCCTGATTGTTTGGTGGCGAGCAGAAGAGAGGGGGATGCTTTAACTTCTGTCCTTGCTGTCGGATAGAGGAAGGTGTTGATGTAGGTGCAGGTAGCCTTGGCTTTGCTTACACGTGCAGGTGTCTTGGGAAGGTCAGGGAGAACACAGGAGCAAAGCCACCGAGGAGGGATGCTGTGGAGAGCAGGGGCTGGGCTGTCCGGGCAGCCAGGGCCACATCCAGGTCTGCTTGGAGATTTCTCTGGCACGGGGATTTCTCTGAGGGAGCAAATCTGCAGCTGTGAATGGAATCCTTGCACCCACCATTGGCACGGGCACAGGCACTGCTGATGGTTTGTTTGGGAAAACACTGGGAAAACTGGGGTGCCTCTAAGGTTTGTGTGCAGCTCCTGCAGTGCCCTGGGGTAGAGCACATCTTGTGTTTGATACCCTGCTCCTAAAGCTGGGGCTCCTTCCCCACACAGCATCCTGTGCCCTGGGCCTGGTTAGGTGCACCCAGAGGATGCTGTGTCCAGCGAGCAGCTTTCCTGGATCCAGCCCCGACTTTTGAGAAACTAAGGCAGCTCTTCCAAAGCACATTGGCACACACATGCAGATTATTCCATTACTCACTTGGCAGTGCCTGAACTTGCATGCCTAGCTCCAGAAAGGCTTTTTTAATTTTTTTTTTTTTTTTCTCTCCCAGCAGTGGCATCTAGCTGACAGCTTCTCCTCCCAGCTGGTCTTCTCCCCAGCATCTTGTCTGGCTTTGCTGCTGGTGGCTGTGGGGATGGCTGTGGTTCTTGCTCTATTGTGCCTGGAGGTGTTGGCTTGCTCCAGCTCGGGCTCTCGGAGCATGCTGGGTGTATCTGTGAGCACAGCACAGAAGCACCAGCTTTTCCTTAATATTAAAAATGCCCCTTAATGCTGAAAGCAGCCATGTCTTCATATTTTACTGAGTAATTGTGCCAACTGCCCTTAAAGGCACTCAAATGCCAATATCCATCCTGCTCATTTGTTAACATTTTGCGGATCAGAAGCTAAATCTGTCACTCGTGTGTCACTGGTTAAGTCACTTCTTCTGGGGGCATGGCAGGCAAGAGCTGTTCTGCTGCCTTTTCTTTTTTTTTTTGAAAGCAGGAGCCAATAACTTGAGAAACACTGGACATTTGTGCTCTGGTGAAATGCTGTGCCTCATCACTGGTCTTTTGCCATCCAGGATGTAGAGAAGGAATAAAAACGTAATGGTGGTTGATGCTTCAGTGAGTGAAGGCCAGTCAGGTGTCGTCTTGGCCCCAGTTTTGTATTTGGGTCATGGTATCCCCATGTAATTCTCCTCCAGGGGTGATTTCCAAAGTAGGAAGAAAATGAGCAGTAAAATTGACTGGGAGGAAAATGTACACACAAAAATGCGAATGGTAATTGGAAGCTATTTGTAAAGAGTTGATGAGCTGTCCAGGAAGGAGAGGGCAACTTTGGCCCCAGTCCAAAACCCACTTCACTCGCTTCAGTGGTGAGATGAGAACAGCAATTAGATATTAGAAAAATCAATATACGACAATTAAAAAAAAATGGAAAATGGATAGGAATCAATTGCAGTGAGAAACCATGGTGGGCAGAGAACGGGTCAGGAGAGCTGGAGAGGCTGAGGAAAACTTGTGCCTGGCACCAATGGGGAGAGGAGGAGAGAGAGAGTGTCTCAGGATCCTGGAGAAGAAGGAAGGGATAAATGGAAGAAGCAGTAAGGTAGAAGTTTTTGATAAATATTTCTGCTGTCGACCTGGAGAGCGGCCATGTTACGTTTCTGTATCATAAGGTGGGTGATGATGTTTTTTCCTAGCTCATTGGTAGCCAGGGAGGATATGAGCAGAAAGAAAAAATATTTCTCCTTCAATGGAGAGAGATATTTTTAAATAAAAAGACCTTGAAAGTTGCACCCAAGGAACCCTGAAGAGTTAACCTGTGATGCTGGTTTTAAGAAAGCTTATGAACTGGGAAAATGCTGTCAAGAGCTGGTCAGGGTAAGGTGGGAGAGTTGGCAACATTTTGCTTATCTCTTCTGGGCAAAATAACAGAAAAACCAACATAAGTTTTCAATGGGTAAAGAATTAAAGGATAGAAATATAATTCGTGCCATTCAGCCTAGATTTATGGAATATGGATCTTGTCAAATAAACCTGATTTCATTCTTCTGGATGACAACTTTGGTTGATAAATGTGGATGAAATAGACTGCAGTGTGGCATTGCTTATGGGAAGACAGAGCAGAGCCCTGGGTGGTACTGCTGGCACCAGGTGATGGTCGGCAGATTGGGGGACGTGGGGCTTTAGCTGGAGAGCTCAGCAGGTGCTGGTGGGGCCCTCAGCGGTGCTTGGTGCTTTGTTGGTGATTAGAAATGAAAATGCACTTCTGGTCGATGGGCATTGTGGGTAAAGTGAAGGTGGGTGCAGAGCAAGAGGGGCAGGTCTGGAAACTGCCAGGAAGGACGTGTATCAGCTCCAGCCTCATGTGGCCCTGGGCTGGAAGAGTGGGATCGGGGCTGTGCTTACAGAGCTGGGTGCAGTTCCCTGGAAGGTATCAGCCCTGTGGGAAGTTGAGAGGGAAATCAGATCCTTCCCAGCACGATGCCAGGATGAGAAAGGCTGGGCTGGTCTTTGAGTAGTGGAGGGGTGGCCTCAGGACAGAAAAATAACTGGATTTTGAAGTGTGCCTTGATTTCATGAAGAACACCGTGGTGTGTGTGAGGAGCCCATTGTGTACCAAGAGCTTTTCAGTGTTTCAACCATAAAAAACCTCAAAATATAAAGAGAACAGGTAAAGGTTAGAGCTAGAGAAGTTCAGGTGGATCCTAATACCTCTCTGTGACTGTGGTGGCAAACAGTGGGTGCTCTCCCTGTCTGCTGAGCTGGTTTGAATAGATCTCACTGGGATTTTGTGCTCTGCCCTAAGCTTTGCAGGGCTGGAGGGGGTTGTGCTTCACTAAAGACACTCTGTTGGTCACAGAGTGACATGTACTGCAGGGGGGTTCCTTTCAGCCTCAACTTCCTGAAGTGAGAAGTAGTCAAGAACGTGAGCTCCAGCCCCAGGATGTGAGCTCCAGCCCCGCTGCTGATGGCCAAGGAGGGCTGGTTCAGCAGCGACTCCTGGAAATCAGCTGAAAGCCCCAGTAGCATCACAATGGGTTACAAACCCCATGACATTGTCCTGGTGGATGGTGAGGCACGAAGAGCCCTATGGGACCTTCTCCAGCTCTGTCCTTGGCCAGCAGGACCTCACAGACCCGCCTCACTTGCCCATGGTCATGCCTGGATATGTTAGCCAGGAAGGCCGTGTGGACACGGGGCCTGGCCCACACAGTAAGAAGACATCAGTGCATATGGCCTTTGGGTCTGACTCTTGAGGGGACCCAGATGGTGTCCCAGAAAGCCCACGGTGGTGGTGGGATGGGAGCAAGGGAGGGCGAGTCCCTTCCCAGCCCAGGGATTGCTGCGGCGGTCTAAGGGCCCGTCTTGCTGCTGTGGATTAGTGCCATAATTCTTGCAGTTTGGCAAGGCTGCATCAGACTGGAACGTATCTCTAGGTGGTGATATGGTCAGTCAATAGCCTTCATAATTAATCAAGCACTAATAGACAAATTAGAAATCATGTCTCTTCAGAGCAGGAGGTGGAGACAAATGGCTGGTGGATTTTAACTGTTTCGCTCCGTTGTTTTTTTTGCCTCCCTTGAAAATGGTGGGTTGTTTAGGGAAGTTTTGTACATAAACGTGATTTAAAATGTAAATTATTATCTTGATTACCAAACACGGACAGTGAATTGAAAACTTGTTTTTTAGGCAAGCACATGAAGAATAATGTTACATTTTACACTCCACTAAGTCAATGTAGCCCTAATTTTGGCACGCAGGAAATCAATTCCAGTCTTTATAACAGTCGAAGATGTTATGAACAAAGTAATTCTGCAAATTATGGCAAGTAGCACATTTATTGATGACTGTAGCTTAGGAATTTAGAATTTGTGAGCACTGTAATATAATAAGGCCGCACTGGCAGGAGCTGAGTGAAATACAGATTATACGGTGAAACTGTAATGCATCATTTGCTATTAGTGGACTGGTAATAATTACCAGTTTCAAAGCAGCTTTTTCCATGTAATCTTTAGTCTCAGTCGTAACAGCCCTTCTCATTGACATTATGATTACACGAGCTGCCCTTATGATCTAGAATATCTAGTTGATGGGAATACTAAAATGTGGTAGCAAACGCTCGATGTTGTGTCCTCATTATAAGATAAAATGCTATTTTCTCTGACCTGATCTATAAGGTAGAGGGCCAAGGTAGTGTTTCGTTGTTAGCTCCTACCGTGGTGTTAAAAACATCCACTTCAATATGATGAAGCAAGATCGTTTTCCCCCCTCCCCAAGCTCACAAATGAGCATGGGAATGTGGAAGTCCAATTGAATTTCACTCTAATTTCAGCAGATTTAAGTATTTATCTGTGCTCACATGCCTGGCACATACTAAACACAACAGTGCATTTTATTCCAGTGTAGGCTTCAGAGTGAAACATTAAATATTATTCCAAGGGCTTTTAAAGTGATTAAAGTGTTAAATGCCTGCTGTAGATGATTGAGGCTCTTTGCTTGCCTGATTCAGCTTCTCAGGCCAAACGCAGAATAGCGGCAGAGCCGGGAGGCAGGGAGGGAAGCTGGGATGGAGCAGTACAGCCAGTGCTGGATCTCAGGATCATGGAATGGTTTGGGTTGAAAGGGACCTTAAAGATGCCTGGTTCTGTCCTGTATCCCCAGATCATCGAGGAGGGAAATGCCCACATGACATTTCCTCCCCTCCTCCCTCTGAGATGGGAAAAAAGATGGAGAAACATAAAGTGATGTTCCCTTTCCTTATTCATCTTATTTGGCGTTTTTAAATCTTCCTTTTCTTTGTATTAGGCAAATAGGGGAAATCTAATGAGGGCAACTCTCAGTGCAGCCTGTTTACCCAAGAGAGATGCCTAAGGAGCAGATTCCTTGGGATGTAAATGTTGAGTCAGAGCAGGAATATGTGGTGAAGGCTGGTACCACCCCAAGTGCTGATGGCCTTGGAAGGCTCCTGGTTTATCTCTCAGATAACCTCAACGTTATTTTTATTTGCCAAAATATCACTAAACAACAGCTCCGTGAGAACTGCTGAACAAGGCTGGAAATGAATTTATATCCTTCCCTTAGCTCCAGCTTTGGTTCACCGGCATTTAGCAAAAAGCATCCATATGGGGGTGGGAGTGAATTATTTGCAAAATCCCAGTAATCAATAAAGGCACCCTCACCTTTGCCATATCTCACGCCACTCTTCCCTCGCGGGCAGCCCTCAAAAAGTTATTCATCCCCCTTGTTTTGCCGTATATTAGAAGGGGCTGCTTTCTGCTGTCATTATTAGCCGGCTTTTTGTTTAGTTATTTATTAGTTGGTTGCTCTTTTATAATGTCCGTGTTATCTCCAAAAATAAATTATCATGAAATAGAGTTAGCTCACTACTTGCCAAAGTGGCATTTACCATCCTCAGCTTCTTTTCAGCGCGAGAGAAATAATGCGGCTCCGGCAGGGCGCTCGGCCAGGCCTCCTGGCCGGCCTCCAGCTCTCTCCCTGGCGGAGCTGCCGCTCTCTCTGTCTTCTCCTTTCCCTGTCCTGTGCTCGATTTTTTTTTTCCTCCCCCCTTCCCTTTTTATTTTTATTTCTTTCCTTGCCCCAGAGGTGAATCTCTGCTGAGGAGCAGAAGTTGATTCTTAATTTTGCACACATTGTTAGCCTCGAAATAAGGAGGAGACTAAAAACGTGCTGGATGCCCAGCTTGCTGGCAGTTGTGGTGCTTTGAACTGATCTGTGTGGAGCGCTTTTCAGAAAAGAATTTCTTTATTTTGTATTTATTTATATAATTATTTACATATTTATTTACGAATACTCTAAGTGCCTACAGCCTCAGTCAACTGAGTTGGAGCTGGCGTTGATTGACTTTAACATCTCTTGCTTTTCTTGGCCTGTTTTATTCTATGGTTTCCCAGCATGGTTCTGTTTGAACCCAGAGCTGGGCGCGGTGGGAGGAGGTGGATGTGCTTGCTGTGGGTGCCTCTCACCTCTTCCCATTCATGTCCCCTGCCTGTCGCTGGGCTGGGATGTGCCTTGCCCAGCTCCCAGCGGAGTGTCCCAGAGGAGGAGGAGGAGGAGAGGAGGTTAGGCGGGGAGGCGAGCGCTCGCCCGCCGCTGGACGGCCGGAGATTGACGCTGCTTGTTGTGTTATTTTGCAGGTAAAGATGAGCCCAGCAGCTACACGTGTACGACTTGTAAACAGCCTTTCAACAGCGCCTGGTTCCTCTTGCAGCACGCACAGAACACACACGGCTTACGGATCTACCTAGAAAGCGAGCACGGCAGCCCCCTGACGCCACGGGTTGGTATCCCAACAGGACTAGGTGCAGAGTGCCCTTCCCAGCCACCTCTCCACGGGATTCACATTGCAGACAATAACCCTTTTAACCTGCTCAGAATACCCGGCTCGGTCTCGAGGGAGGCGTCGGGGCTGGGAGAAGGGCGTTTCCCACCCACGCCGCCCCTCTTTAGCCCTCCCCCGAGGCACCATTTGGATCCGCATCGCATTGAGCGCCTGGGTGCGGAAGAAATGGCTCTGGCCACCCATCACCCTAGTGCCTTTGACAGGGTGCTGCGACTGAACCCCATGGCGATGGAGCCCCCCGCTATGGATTTCTCCCGGAGGCTGCGGGAGCTGGCCGGCAACACCTCCAGCCCACCCTTGTCCCCGAGCCGGCCCAGCCCTATGCAAAGGTTGCTGCAGCCCTTCCAGCCTGGCAGCAAGCCCCCGTTCCTGGCCACGCCGCCCCTCCCTCCTCTGCAGTCTGCTCCTCCTCCCTCCCAGCCCCCCATGAAGTCCAAGTCCTGCGAGTTCTGTGGGAAGACCTTCAAGTTTCAGAGCAACCTGGTGGTCCACCGCCGGAGCCACACGGGGGAGAAGCCCTACAAGTGCAACCTCTGCGACCACGCCTGCACGCAGGCCAGCAAGCTGAAGCGCCACATGAAGACCCACATGCACAAGTCCTCCCCCATGACGGTCAAGTCGGACGACGGGCTCTCCACCGCCAGCTCCCCTGAGCCGGGCACCAGCGACCTGGTGGGCAGCGCCAGCAGCGCCCTCAAGTCCGTGGTGGCCAAGTTCAAGAGTGAGAACGACCCCAACATGATCCCTGAGAACGGGGATGAGGAAGAGGAGGAGGAGGAGGAGGAAGAGGAGGAGGAGGAGGAGGAAGAGGAGGAGGACTTGAACGAGAGCGACAGGCCGGACTATGGCTTCGGGATGAGCCTGGAGGCGGCCCGTCACCATGAGAACAACTCGCGGGCTGGCGAGGAGGGACGGGCGATGCCGGACGTCATGCAGGGCATGGTCTTGAGCTCCATGCAGCACTTCAGCGAGGCCTTCCACCAGGTCCTGGGGGAGAAACACAAGCGGGGCCACCTCCCCGAGCCCGAGGTGCACAGGGACACTTGCGACGAAGACTCGGTGGCCGGCGAGTCTGACCGCATCGACGAGGGGGCCGTCAACGGCCGGGGCTGCTCCCCGGGGGAGTCTGCCTCGGGAGGCCTGTCCAAAAAGCTGCTGCTGGGTAGCCCCAGCTCCCTGAGCCCCTTCTCCAAACGCATCAAGCTGGAGAAGGAGTTCGACCTGCCGGCCGCCGCCATGCCCAACACCGAGAACGTTTACTCCCAGTGGCTGGCGGGCTACGCCGCCTCCCGGCAGCTGAAGGACCCCTTCCTCAGCTTCGGCGACTCCCGACAATCGCCCTTCGCCTCCTCCTCCGAGCACTCCTCGGAGAACGGCAGCCTGCGCTTCTCCACGCCGCCGGGCGAGCTGGACGGAGGGATCTCAGGCCGCAGCGGCACGGGAAGCGGAGGGAGCACCCCCCATATTAGTGGCCCGGGCCCTGGCAGGCCCAGCTCAAAAGAGGGCAGACGCAGCGACACTTGTGAGTACTGTGGGAAGGTCTTCAAGAACTGTAGTAATCTCACCGTCCACAGACGGAGCCACACGGGCGAGAGGCCGTATAAGTGTGAGCTTTGCAACTACGCCTGCGCCCAGAGTAGCAAGCTCACCCGGCACATGAAAACACACGGGCAGGTGGGAAAGGACGTTTACAAATGCGAGATTTGTAAGATGCCTTTTAGCGTGTACAGTACCCTGGAGAAACACATGAAAAAATGGCACAGTGATCGAGTCTTGAATAACGAGATAAAAACTGAATAGAGGTATATTCGTACCCCCACCCCCATCCACACCGCCCCCCCCGCCCCACCTCCCACCCCGCATCCCCGTAGAGATTTTCTAGTCCCTTGTGATGGAAGTCATGGAAGCTAAGGATATTTGGAAAGTGCTTGTCACCAGCACACCCTGTTTATTTTCTTTTTGTTCTCACCGTTTGAATGCATGATCTGTATCGGGGCAATACTATTGCATTTTACGCAAACTTTGAGCCTTTCTCTTGTGCAATAATTTACATGTTGTGTATGTTGGGGTTTTTTTTTTTGGGTTTTTTTTTTTTATTTTGGTTGGTTTTATTTTTTTAATTTCTTTTTTCTTTTTAATTTTTGGATTAGACAGCATGTATGGTATGTTATGGCTGTTTTTAAATTGTCCCTGATTAGTTGCTGAGCAAACACGTCGCTGTTTCCAATTCCGTTCGAAAAAAAAAAAAGAAAAAAAAAAAAAAAGAGGAAAAGAGGAAAAAAGAGGAGAGGAGGAGGAGGAGGAGGAAAAACAAAAACAAAAAAACAAAAAAAAAGAAAAGTGAAACAAAACCAAACCCGAGAGCAAACAAAACCGACCATGCTGCATACATCCTGTAATACATATCATGTA